>JAPXFQ010001341.1:0-600000 GCA_028564705.1 Apricaphanius iberus
TGTTGGTTTTAATTACATGCAAAACATAGATATAGATATATAGCTATAATGAAGACTCAGGACAACACAGCTTCTGTTCTAGAAAGTAGCTTCAGCCGGGTTTTATTGGATCTTGGTTCTCAATACAATGCTACATAGGTCATTGACCTCTATATCTAACATTCTATATCCATTGTCTATTAACAATTGACATACCTTATCTCTGAGCAGACGTCCACGCTGAGATCCCAGCAGACCACCTAAAACCCTCTCCTCTCCTCTAAAAGGAGCCCTATCTTTTATACTTGATCACTGCGTCACTTACGGGAACCATCTGGTGTTCTTGGCCAGCGGCTTGATATTAGTTCATCTTGAAGGCGCCTAATTGTCTGGTTCTGAAGAGGCCAGAAAAGCTGGGAACAAAACATTTCCTAGAATCGCTTAATGACAAGTCTTTCGTGGAAGTACCACGTGCATCTTGTCAGCTCCTGAGAATTGATGCACGTGTTGATTACACGTGCCATGCAGGCCCAAATTTTGGCTTCTACATTCCCCGGTTTGATGCCATTAGGCATCACTAATTAGCTACCTATAAATGCAGTTAATATGAGTATTATATGGTAAGTAAACATCAATATGGTAGGATATACTGTGGTAAATGGGCATATGACAGACACATAAAAGTAACATTATAATGGGACTTATGCAGGATTACACGTGTCCAAAGCAATGGTGAGTAACAATCAAACCTATGTCAGTTGTGGTCCGTTGTGTGGGATCAAAAACCTGTCGCTACAAGAACAGGGAAAATTATCCCACTGCCCCTCCGGCCAGGCGACAACCTTACGGTCCACCGGACCTTCAAGCGACATGAGGCATAATCTTTAATATAACATTATCAAAATGTGATTAAATGCAATCCTTAATAAGTCTGACACAAGTGAGAGTAAATGGCACAAATGAGAATAAATGTAAACATTAAAACATTCAACTTAGTTATAAATTCAAATTACCAGCTGGCTTATTTGTTGTAACATACTAGAAATAACATATGAAACACATAACATATAACAGATGAGAAAATGTTGATCTTGTCCATCCGGGAAGGTATGATCGATATGGTGTTAAACAGTCTCGATAGTCCACATATAATGAACACAATGAATAGAGTAAGAGTATAAATCCTTCTTGAAGGTTACGATGAGGGATGAAGGGGTGATGAAGTGATGGTGTCCTGGAGGGGACTTGTAGTCAGAAAGCACTTAATTGAGCTTGTTTAACAGTCTTGGCTTAGATACTTAGACATGTTGGGGGCAGAAGGATTGTTCATTGCGATCACTTCCAACTGGATCAGCTGGGTTGCAGCAGCCAGGTTCATCTGTTTGATCAGTGTCCTTGTCCATACTCTCCTCACCACAGGTATGACGAGACATGTCAATAAGAAAATTACAATTAGAACTATGGTCGCACTAATTGCCACCTTAATTAGCATTGCTTTCCAATCTCCTAAATTTAGGTCTAACCACCCCCCAGACCAGTCATTCTTCCCAGCATTCAAACTAAGTTCTTCTCTAAGTGCTCTAAGTTTCTCCACTTATAAAATCTCCACACATAAAATAACTATCTGCTATTGCCCAAGTTTGTTCACTCAGAAAGTATAGAGGAGGGAGTGTCATAGTCATATTATCACAGGTCTGACTCAGGGGTTCAGGTTTTTCATACCAAACTGGTGTGGTAACAAAAATAGGTGTCACGTTAGCATGTGGAAACCATGATAGAACCCAAGTTACCTTACAGTTGACTGTTGTGTTACCCATCAAGGTTCCTTCACTCTCAGAGAAGCCTCCACTAGCAAAACATTCATATTCAGCATCATAGTCTACTTTATACGTAGTTGGAGGACCATTTTGTGCTGTTGAAATGTTAAATTCTGCACATTTATCTCCTATTTTGTAACCTCTATGTTCGTCTAAATAATTATGAATTCTTCTCGACCCATAGAGTAATATGCATTTAATTCCACACATGGAAAATCTGAAAAATAATGGTGTACCACTTGCATTGTTGAATTCTCCTAATTTACAAGCTTGTTTTTGTACTGAAGCACATTCCTCAAAAGTATATTTTTCTGGAATTGCAATTGGAGGAATTCTTGGTGAACCAGAACATATAATACATTCTTTGGAAGTCATTTCTCTTGCTGTATATCATGCCCATAAATACCAGCTATTTTGATTAGCTTCTTCCCAAAGTTTATCTGTTGTTAACTTTGGCCTTTTTGCTCTGGGGATGATCACATTAATTGATTTTGTTCTAATCGGTTTATAGCTAGGATCATTTGTATTTTGATATTGTGATCCCTTAATTGTATCTAGTCCCCCCTGACGACGGTCAGAACTGACCTCGTCACCTGGCTTAATCATACTTTGTGTAACTACATTGGTTGCCTGTTTCATGGAAGGCTTATTATTAGCTACAGGTGGGGTAGGAGCAACTGGCGCTGCTTGATTAGTTGTTAGCTTGTTAATTGCTGTTTGTACAGGTGTTGTCTTTACTATTTCAGGTAACACAATAAGTGAGAGTTTTTCTGTTACCAGTGTAGGTGAGTCTACTAATATAGTAGGTGCTTCAATAGGTGGGGGTTCTGTTGGTAGCTCCCACACGATCTTAAATCTATCCTCAGGTTTCTGTGCTAGTGTAGGTAGTTTAACTTCCTTAACATTTTCTGTGTGTCTACGTGTTCGTGAATGAAGTGTGTGTTTTAAACTATTGAATACTGGTGTCCTGACTGATCTGGTGCGGTGTAGTGACATGTCAGCGTCATACTTAACTTGTGGTGTTGTGTCTTCTTGCTGCCGTCTTCGCGAATGCTCTAGTGACCGAGCGTTGCCTTCTGCTCCTTTGGGAATTGTCTTCACCTCCTCCAGGACTAATTCCTTCATCACCAGCATTCCTGCCACCATCCAAGATAGTACAGTTATCAGACCCACAATCTTTTTCATGTTTTTCAGTTTTTTCTTTCTTATTTTCTCGATGGGTACTCTCCTGTTTTGTTTCTCTGACTTTGGTGCAGTGGCTCAGATGATACCACGTTGAGGAACCGTCAACCTGGATTGCCGTGGGGGTTGCCTGAACCACGAGAAATGGTCCCTTGCGCCTTGGTTCATGCCATTTCCTCCGGAAGACCTTAATATAAACCTGATCTTCAGGAGCCACTGGACCTTCGATATCTCTGCTTATGGCAGCCTCTTTTTCTTTTTCCTGGAAATAGATTGCTTTGTGGATACTAGTTAGTTGCCTGACATAGCTTTTGAGATCTTGCTCTGCTTGCTCAAGTGATGGTCCCTTATGGGGACCACAAAACTGTGGGACCGGCATTGGCCTGCCTGTTAGAGCTTCATGTGGAGACAAGTGAGTTACTCTGTTTTCTTGCATGCGGTAAGAAAGCAAAGCAAGCGGCACACATCCACCCAGTTTAGTTTGGCACATGCACACACCTTCCTGATCTTAGTTTTCAAGGTCAAGTTTACCCGTTCTATAATTCCCTGGGATTGGGGATGATAGACTGCTCCTAATCTCTGTTTAATCCTCAACTGCTGCAAGACTCCCTTAAATACTTTATGAATGAAAGCTGGGCCATTGTCTGATGAAAGCTCTGTTGGAATTCCAAACCGAGGTATAACCTCTCTGACCAGAAATTTCACAGCACTTTCTGCGCTCATATCCTTAGAAGGGATTGCTTCAACCCATCGGCTGAATCTGTCAATCACAACCAACATGTATCGCTTTCCCTGCACTGTTTTTATCATGTCTGCATAGTCAATGACAAGGTGTCTGAATGGACCTTCAGGTATTGGGATGTGTCCTGTTGGTGTTTTTATGCCTTTGTTTTAGATTGTGTGAGTTGTTGCTTTTGTTGTTTCTTTGGGACTGACACTACTTGTGGTTTTGCTACCGCAGATGTTTCACAAAGGATTTTTATCATGGTTGAATCTTTAGTTGTGAGGATTAAAGGGTTGTCTGTTGTTTGCCAAGAGGCCTGTGTGGCTGCCAGCATCATAGGCCCCAAGTCTTTGGATTCAAAGCCTTTGTTGACTAGTAACGTGATATGAGGTACAGATTCTGGTACACAGTACCATCTCTCGATGAATGGGTTTGTTTTTACATTTAGGGCTGCCCCTTGTTTTCCTATCAAAATGTAACCTATTTCTAGCTCAACCTGTAAGTCTTTAGTTGCTTTGTCCCATTCTTCCTCAAATATCTCACTGCACGATGGATCATAGAACATAGTGCAATGAAAACTACTGAATGGTTTGGTTGAATTAGGGATCTGTGCTTTGATGAATTTTTCCCATTTTCCAAAAATGTCAGTTACTGTTTCAGAAATGTTACCTAGCCAGTAGACTTTTGCCAGCTCTGTGTTAACATGCATCTGTAGATCCAATCCAGAGCTGTCAATGTATATTCCTTGTGGTGAACACCAAATTTTTGCATTTAGTTTGCAAAGTGCATCTCTTCCCAAAAGATTTACTGGTGTTTGATTTGACACAAGGATGGGAATCTCAATTTCGCTTTCGTCAATGCTTAATTTTATTGGAGCTGTTACTGGATTGAACTGTGGAATGCCTGAGAATCCTACGGTTTTGATGAATTTATCCGTCAAGGGGAGGTGTTTTGCGAAGCTTGTGTTTACACAAGTGTAACTAGCTCCAGTATCAATTAGCATGTTTGTCGGTTTCCCTTCTAATTTTACTTCAATGAATGGATCACGTTCTACGTTTAGAGAAACTTGAAACTCCCCTGCAGGATTCTCATGGCACCCCTAGCGTGAATTTGTAAAGTGGTTCACTGGACCTCTAAAATTGCCTCTCTGTCCTGTACGGCCCCGCCCGTCCCACTCAGGGGCAACAGGTGCATCCTCACAATCTCGGGCCAGATGTCCCGGCCGATTGCACACCCAGCAACAGTCTCCATAAGGCCTTGCGCCTCTGCCTCTTTGCCCTTCACTCCAGGTTCTGCGGTAAAATGGACGTCTTTGGCTCATTCCTCGACCACCCCTTCGATTTGGGAATATATTAATCACAGGAGGGGGGATTGGTGGGGGATTAGGCGGCTGTGGTGTCATAACCATTTGTGTAGTATGTCCTTCAGTCTCTAAAGCAGTTGCTGGTTTCGTTTGCTTTGCTTTAGCTTTATCTTGTAGTTCTGCAATGTGGAGCTGTGTAAGTTTTCGTTGAGCGTTTCTTTCATCTTCTTGGGCTTTCAAAAGCTCCTTTCTGTATATTCCAATAATATGGCACACGTTTTCCCTGGACATGACATGGCTCATGGAGTGAATCCCAACTGTTTTTTCAAGTCTCTCCTTCACTTTTTCTGGGAGAGCAGCCATTAGGGATGACCGAAACAATGTCCGCATCACGGCATTTTCATTAGGGTCGCTTTCCGTTTCTTCTTGCCATCTTTTGAGCTGTCGTTCTACGTACGCAGCTGGATTCTCCCCTTCTGATATTCCTTCGCCTTTTAAGACGGATGGGTCAACATTTGTGGGGTATTGTTTCCTCAGTAGGTTCCATACCCTGTTTCTGTAGGGGTTGAAGGTCACCCCATCATTGTCGGAGTCCGTTATAAAACAAAGATCTCCTTCATTTAGCATATTGTTCATGGCAGTCATGCCCATGACTCTTGCTAGTATCGCTTTAATGTCCCCCAGGGCGAGCATCAGTCCGGTAGGCTGTTCCTCGAATGCTCTGACCCACCTTGTCGCCCCGTCGTGGATATCGGGCAGACGGGCCACCAAGCCATTGAGATCTAACATTTGCCAGGGAACATAATTTATGTTAGTGCCCTTTACCAAAATAGGGCACATTGCCCCATCAGGGAACCTTTGGGGTTTTTTAATTTTTTCTCTGTCACGTAAGTCATGCTGCTTTTGTGCATCCACCACAATGTTTGTTGCAGTTTCCGCTAGGTTCTGATGTGTTGGCTGGGCTGTTGAGGTGGTTGGTGTTGGTGAGTAGCAATTGGGACGATAATTAAGGTTAAAGTCCTTTTGTTTTACTTTTGTTTCTTTTTGTTGTCCTTTGTCATCTGATTGTTGTGGTTCTACAAATGTATTGTAACATTTATCAATCTCTTTTTCTAATTCATTTATCATTGTTCGTTTAACTTCCCTGTTGGGATTGAGATCTTTTTGCAGTGTTTGCCAGAACTGATCCTTGACAGTCTCAGGGTTTTGTGTCTTTATTCCTGCATAGCAGTCTCTGAATTCAGGTTTCTTAATGGTAGTACTGCAGTGGACAGGTGATCGTAATTGTTGTGGGGATGGAAGTCCATTCCCTTCTCCTCTTTCTTCTGATAAGCTGGTTCCTGTTAATCTTAGCAGTGGTGCGTATTCTTCCATATCATCTTTCTTTATATCAAAGTTAGCATTTATGTGTAGATCACCTTGCAGGCATGGGTAAATGCCTTGTGTAGGATCTTGATTTACAAGTGGTTTTGTTTCTGTTTGCTTTTCAGGTAGATTTAACTCTCCCTGTTTTTCAGTCAGGCTTGTCATTATTGCTTTGAGATTTCCTCTGAAATTATCACCTTCAGTTCTGAAAAGTTTTAGAATCTGTAGTTCTTTTTGTCTTTTTTCTTTTCTATTTTTCCTATTTTGTTTGGCTTTGTAGTCAAGAATCCTTTGTTCCATTATTTCATTCAAAAGCAAGTCGAATGATCCTCCTTGTGGCCAGGGGTTTGTAAAGTTTTTGGTTCGTTTATACCATTTCTGAGATATTTTATCGATGTCTTTTGCTAATTCAGGATTTTTTACTGACAAAATGGAGACAGGGTCGGCAGCCATGATGAACTCTAGTGTATTTGTGTTTCAGATTTTTAAAGTGTTTTAGTTTAATCAGAATATTTTATTTATTTAATGGCAATTCCACAAATTATCAGTTGATTATGAGCCTTCTTGCTGTTCTGAAAGAAGGGAGGGGAGGTTAAGTCCTGATCTTTAGATCTGTGTATTTTCTATTAACTTTTGTTTTTGTAAGCAGTAAGTTGTTTTATTATTTTGAAAATGTCCTTTAATTAGATTCTTTATAAAAAGACATCAAGGTTAATGCTTCATCATTGGAACAATTCAACTATAGCACAAAAAGTCAGGAAGGGATTTTCCCTTATTGTTATCTCAGTATGGGTGAAGCAACTGTGTAAATAATCAATTAGTTTTTAACAATATACTCTCAAGCTCAAATGATGTTGTCTATTTTATGTTTCATTAATAGGAGTAAGCTTAATAGGCAAAGCAATGTTTAAAATATAGTTTATTTCAATTTCATGAGCACACCACACTGATCAGTTCACAGCTGTGCTTGCTGCTAACTTTTTTGACCAAGGGTAAATTTGGAGGGCTGGTCCCTAGGAGGGTCTTCAGGCAGAATTATGCAGTGGAGGAGGAGAAGAGTTGGCTTAAGGGCGAGGCCCCTTCTCTCAGTTTGCTTCCGCCCGTTGACCAGAACAGATCCGAGCCCTCTCTTACTTGCTACCCCAGCAATTCAACTTATAGCCTGCAAACCGAGCAATACAGCCCTCTCCGGTAAGTCGTGAATTATCTTTATCTGTACTTAGTTAGGTTGGTTTTAATGCGTATGTGTCTGTGTGTATATGACAATCCTTGTTATAAGCTTGTTGGTGCGATAGTTTTAACACTTATAACATCGATTTAAGCTGTTCACTTTTGTTTTAAAACAGAGATCAAACGGTTTTCTGGCTTATATTTCCTTTGACGTCTGCAGAGGGTTGCGCAAAAATGTGTGTGCGTGTGTGTGTGAGCGTGTGTGTATGTGTGTGTGTGTGTGTGTGTGTGTGTGCGTTTGAGTGCGCCTTCAATAACAGGAAATGCCTTTCTTCTCTTGCAAGCCAGAGAGTTAAAAAGAAAAAATCAAACCAGATTTTCAACAACAACCCAACAGAGCTCTGTTACTTTCTAAAAGCACAAGCTTTTGTATTTAAACTAAGGCTTTACATAAATATTAG
The DNA here is from genome assembly GCA_028564705.1 of Apricaphanius iberus. Classification (NCBI taxonomy): domain Eukaryota; kingdom Metazoa; phylum Chordata; class Actinopteri; order Cyprinodontiformes; family Aphaniidae; genus Apricaphanius; species Apricaphanius iberus. The sequence goes on from JAPXFQ010001341.1 coordinate 8,002, forward strand.
TTATTTAACTGTTTGCTGTTTTACAGATGTTTAAAGCTTCTCGCCAAATGTGAACCATCGACCTCTGGGTTATGGGCCCAGCACGCTTCCGCTGAGAGAGGAAAAAAGACAATCAGCTCCACAGTTTGTGCAACTCGTAAAGTATAATCCACTCTGAATTCTCAGCACAGTGCTAATTACAACATTATCAATCTTCTTCAGCACAACAACGTATTCTAAGTAGCCTCCTTCAGCAAGAATATTCAAAGCAACCTCAACACATCGAAATTGAACTAAAAGTGTAAAATATAACAGTGAACATAGCAATCGGCACGCAGCACAAAACTTGTCATTGATTTATATGCAATTTATAAGCAATTGAATCAACAGCATGCAATGTCATTCAGAGCATTTTTTGCAAGCAGTATGCAGCGGCAGTTATACACACAAAATCATTAATATAGCAGATCTGTCAAACCATGCATTTGTCAAAGGTCACGTCAATGTCCGTGTCTATTTACTTTGAAATAAACTTTCCCTATTCTCCCAGTTTGGTCTGTTGTTTTTTATTTGTTTGATTGTTGTACTTTAATGTCCTAAATTTTTAAACCTGCAGGGTTTTAAATCCAATCCAAATTATTTTATTTATTTTTTTTATAATATGTGCACTTTATAGTAGTAATTATTATCATTGATTATTATCATTACTACTCTTTTTACCTTTTTACAGTCGACTGTCTTAATTCTTAACTCACACAATAGCACACTACTGCTATTTTCTCTTTATGAAGCTTCAATTTAACTCTTTACTCTTTAACTCTTAACTCTTAGCGCTATTTTCTTTAACACAGTTTCACACAGAGTATTCTTTTTCACAAATACTTCTCAAGAGGTTTTTTTTGTGTTACTCTAAGGGTTTTTTCCTTTTTTTTTTTCCAAAAGTTCTTAAAGCAGAACTTTTTATTTATTTATTATTTTCTCATTTATACTATTTTTTTTGTTCTTTCTTAAAACTAAGGCACAGTTTCTTTTACCTCTATTTTCATTTACTCTGTTTTTCTTATATTGTATCTTTTATCTCTTCTTTGTCTCTTCTTTTTCTCTTTACAGCTGTCTCTAAGTCCAATTTTGGTTCTCGTATCTGCTCAGGGTTCTTTTTCCTTTTTAACACTTATAAGCAAATTTTAGACAGCTCTATCTCCCGGGAGATATTTGGCTGCAGCGTATTTCCAGATAAGAAGCTGATAAAGCCTAGGAACTTCTTCTGACTTTAGCATCCAGACAAACTCCGACACCAGAGGAGAAAATGTAAAATTATTTTACCTTTAGAAGGATCTATTTTGGCCGGCCTTTCTCCCCTGAAGCCGGGGTGCGCTCGGCTGCTGTCAGACCCTGGCTAAGCTCGCCAAATGTTGTTGGTTTTAATTACATGCAAAACATAGATATAGATATATAGCTATAATGAAGACTCAGGACAACACAGCTTCTGTTCTAGAAAGTAGCTTCAGCCGGGTTTTATTGGATCTTGGTTCTCAATACAATGCTACATAGGTCATTGACCTCTATATCTAACATTCTATATCCATTGTCTATTAACAATTGACATACCTTATCTCTGAGCAGACGTCCACGCTGAGATCCCAGCAGACCAACTAAAACCCTCTCCTCTTTCCTCTAAAAGGAGCCCTATCTTTTATACTTGATCACTGCGTCACTTACGGGAACCATCTGGTGTTCTTGGCCAGCGGCTTGATATTAGTTTATCTTGAAGGCGCCTAATTGTCTGGTTCTGAAGAGGCCAGAAAAGCTGGGAACAAAACATTTCCTAGAATCGCTTAATGACAAGTCTTTCGTGGAAGTACCACGTGCATCTTGTCAGCTTCTGAGAATTGTTGCACGTGTTGATTACACGTGCCATGCAGGCCCAAATTTTGGCTTCTACAAATCGATCTGGGTTTTTCGAGGGAGACAGTCAGTGATTTTGTATTTATTCTGTTTTCTGTTCATTGCCCCAACAGTTGATCTCTTCTCACCAAGCTTCTTGTAGGTGTACAATCTTCCCCCTGGTGTCCTTGGACAACTGTCTGGTCTTAGCCATGGTGGAGGTTGTATTCTGACTGAAGGATGTAATTTGAACAAATTCACCAATTAACATTTATTCTGCTGTTATTTACACATAGATTTTTTCACACTTTATATATGCTAACTATTGGAAACTATACCATTAATTTTTAGTGCACAAGCATGCTTACACATTCTGTACATATATAGTATAAATATTTGTAATTACTTAAAAAAATTCATTTATGCTGCACTGATGCACATTTGAAAGTTGGTTTGCCACTATATCTTTTTTTTTTTAATCACTGCGCAGTACTCTGGATTTTCTAACTCTGTCTATAATGTAAATATTATTCTTAAAGGTTGGATATGAAACATGAACACTATAGTAACTTCTAGTTTGTCTAGGTTGTAGTTACAACAACACAAAAATCATTGAAGCTGTTGGGTTGTCTGGTTTGCTGCCAATACACCCAGTGACAAACCTGAACTGTGTCCAGTGGCGAATGTAACATAGGAGTTAAACTGACAGTTAACGTTAACAAAGTTAGCTAGTGAGTTAGCTTACCGATCCAGGAGGAAAGTTGCTTTCTCTGCGTGTGTTTGATGCTGTAGAAATGTTTTATGTGGGTCCATCTAGTGTAGGCTTCACCTAAAACTACTTTAGTTTCTGTTCTTCTGCAGGCATTCCTTTCCAAAGACGGATAACGAAATCTCTGGGAAGAGCTGTAATCGGGCCTTAAAAGTTGGGGCCGACCCGACCTGAGTATGAGAGAGTTCAGCCCGAGCCGGAGGGGTATATTATGATTGAGAGCTTATTCAAGCCCGAGCTGATTACAGCCCAACATTTTTCCGCTAGACAAAACTGGCACCGGACAACGTAACCGGCACGTTTTCAATCTACCGGAGAAATGTTTGAAACTCCGGTCAAATGGGCCTGCTATCTGAAGCTTAAAATTATGAATGAATAAGAATAATTTCAAGGCATGTTGATTTATAATCTTTTTTGTTTAGTCTGCAGTTATATGAAGTTTTAACCACTTGCATCTGTTGCATAAAAGTCTGCGTGCCTTTTTGTGTGCGCTCTTGACCACTTGCGTAGATTTCAGGAGATTTTATTTGACTTGTGGGCATCAGGGAGCTGCTCTATGAATGCAGGAGACTTCTGCAATTTGAAACTTGGAATAATAGTGCATTTATACTTCAGCATTTTCTGTGAGAGCGCAGCGCAGCAGTCGGAGCAGGTTTTCTGTTTTGATCTGACAGGAGTGGCTCTTTCACATCATGACACATGCGGTGTGCCGGCAACATCTTGACAGGTAGATTCAGAATAATGTTAGTGGCCCACCGCAGTGTTTTAATATAAATTATTGCGCCAATGAGATGATCATCTGACTGCTAAAGCCCGAGCCCAACCCAAGCCTATTGACAATGATAGAAATTAAGCCCGGACCCGGGCAAAGACCTTCAGCTCTATCTGTGGTCTCTGAAACAGCTACTTGACTTGCAGACTCCGACCACATAGTTGGATCATAGAGACCATTTCTGTCAACCCGCAATGGCAGCCGATAGATATAAACATGACTTCAATGTCATGCCCGATTAAAATATACATTTTATTACATAATTTTTAATATTATTATTTTTTTTCCCCCCATTATTTATCACCCAGTTTTCCTCCCTTATTCCAGTCCTGGGCATTGCTCTCCCTCTGCCAACTGTGGGAAGGTCCTACACTGAAGCTTAAGCCGCCTTTCTGCTTGAGGAGTGAGCAGGTCCTTCTTGTCACCTGAGGGGGTAGGGTTTCATGGACATGGCGCGTGGAAGGATCATGTTATTCCAGACAGATCCTCCCCAACCCCTCAGGCGCCCCAGTCAACCAGGAGGAGGCAGTATACAGCCCAGAACTGGTGCATGTTTTTGTGGGAGTAGCTTACATTAGCTACTTAAAGGAACACAGGGAGAGCATGCAAACTCCACACAGAAGGGCCTTTTTGCCAACCCCATTTAATCATGTAGATGATATGGAGGAACAAACACACCCTCAGCAAGCACAGCATCCCGGCAGGAATCAAACCCAGGACCTTCTAGCTGTGAGGTGGGCTGTGCTACCAGCTGCACTACTGTGCTCCACAAATATAATTTTTAACAAAATGTTGTTCTTTCATTCTGCATCCATATGAAAGCCCTGTGCATGTGTTTTGTTACGGCCAGTGGCCTTGTATGTGTGTTTTATTTTTATTTTTGTTCTGTTACAGGTGTGCTGCAGTTCTGGATATCTGCCAGCAGGCTACACCCTGGAGTCAAAGGTCCACCTCCAGAAACACTTCATGCTTGAAGATTCCAGCTCTAGAGATTGGACAGAACAACCAGCCAATTATCCAATGACTGAACAGCCCTCCCTTTATAACATGGACAACTTCCTGGGAAGGCGTGGCTGGTTCCTTTTGAGCAGCTTGCCATCTTGTTGGGTGTTTTGTTTTAGCGGTGCTGTAGTTTTGTTTTGCTTTGAAAGCTTATTTCGTAATTTTGATGTACCTTTGTTGAAGCTAACAACTATTCAGGGCTTGTATTTTGGTTTTTTAGTTTAGCCTTCTGGTTTTTCTTTGTTTGCCTTAAACTCAGCTCTATTTCTATCCTGAGTGTCACTTTAAGTTGGCTAAAACCGCTTTTCTTTAAGAGCTGAAGGTTATTGCTTTGAGTACCTGTATTTAATTTGGTAATCTTAGTCCTTTTTGTTTAATTTATTCAGTTTGGTTTTTCTGTAACGTTGAGACTAGGTCCCACACCTTTTGTTAGTAACCTTACAATAATTTTTTTTATTTTATTTTTTTAAACATTTACCATCTTGGGTTTTTTTTATATTAATGGTACTTCCTTTCCCCCTAGATGCTCTGGGACGTAACATGTATTTTTTTTTAAATGTAACTATTTTTGAAAACGTTTCATAATCAACCTTTAACTCTTAATTGTATACCTTTCTACTTCTGAGTCTAAATTGATTATATTTCCTCCCAGTTTGTTGCTGTTACAACCGAATTTCCCCATTTGGGACAATAAAAGATTTTTCTATTCTATACTAAAACTAATACAACGTGATTTCCTTTCGATGTTGTTCCTTACAGATTAACTTTAATTTTTGATGAACATTACAAACCTTTCTAATCTTAAATGCGGCAACTTACAAAATTGGGGGCTGCCAAATATTTGTTTGTCCCATTGCAAATAAGATTAAACTGGGATGCATGTAATTGACCTTAACTTATATATAAATACTGTATATAGACTGAATTCACTATGTATATAGTTTGTTTTGAACTGAACAGAATTTAAAGAAGACTAGCTTGGCTAGTTGTAATTATTCCACACAACTCCACTGAAGCAGAGAAAAGAAGCCTTTGATTAACAAACCCGAGGCTGATTTAGATTGGGAGTAAATGAGCGCATCACTCTTCCAGCCAGTGTGATGTTGGTGACTGGTGTTGTCTCTATTGGCAAACAACGGCCTGGACTTCAAGACAAAATATCACTCAACAGCCATGTCTCTTCTATATCTGTCTCTCTCTCAGCCTTCTGTCTTCTCTCTGCTGCCATTCACTGCTCTTTGCTGAAAGGGATGTAATGACACAGAGAAGTGACAGCGCTGCGGCACAGAAAGCCCAGACATTGTCCGCGACATGCGCATTTTGCGACCAAACATCTCGAAAGACGTGAAATCACCCTAGAAGATAAATAGCTGTCTGAGGCTGCAGCTTTTTCAGAGCGAGCTGAAGGCAGTGAAAGCCTGCAACCATCAAAACACATCAAGGTTAAGGGAGAATTTTAGAAATACTGGGTCCTTTTAAGGTCCCGTGGAAGGAAGCAGGGGAGGCTTTCAGCACTGAAAGGACTCCTTGCTCGAAGGAACGGCAGACCTGGTTTTCTGAATCTCTGAGTACCACAGCGGAGGAATTGGATGACACTTCTGACATTTCCGACAGTAATACAATGCAGGCCTCCCGTTTCAGACAGCATCACTCAAGGTACAGCTTGTTGCTTGAAATAATAACGTCTTCGGGGTTTTGCTGCGGTGTTTCAATCTTTCCTGTTACCTGCTGTGGGGAAAAACAAAGCCGCAGCTTTATTTCCATGCTGAAGAGGCTGCCAGTTTCCACTTTATTTTGTTTTGGACCGAGAAGAAATCTATACTGCTAACAAGGCAGGAAAATTGGATCAAAACAACCCAGTATGATAATGTTATACAATATATTGATAAGAAAGTGTGAATCCCGGTGTGCATATACTGCTGATAAGTGTGGAAATAGAATGAATACGACTGAAAAATGATGAAATAGCGTGGAGCTTTCTGAATGTCCAAGATACAGTGCAATTAATCTTCTTTTTTCCATAAGACAAAGTGAAATGCAGGATTTTTTTAAAGTTTACATTAAGCTTATCTGTGGGTTTTTTAATTATATATTTTTTTTGCTGTGATATGATTACTGGTAAAAACAATATTTGCCCCTCCACATATTTCCTCTGCCTTTGCCCTATTTTTATCACACTTGCATGTTTTTTTTTTCTTCAAATTATTCTTTTATTTATTACGGTTATGGATGCACCGAAACTGATATCTGGTGCCGGGGCCGATACCATTCTGATACCAAAAATGTGAAAACTGAAATAATTTCACAGAAAAATGTTTCTTTTTCACTTGAATTTTTTTGGTTTTGTGGACGTTTTTTATATTTTGGGTGGTTTTTTTCCGTATGTATTTCATCATCATTTGTTGTAACAAGCATAGAAGAAAATAAAACTTGTCTGCCAATATATTGCCTTTTTTTTTGTGTGTTTTAAGTATCAGCAAGTACTCCAAGTATCAGTATTGTATCGTTTTTTAAAAAGTGGTGTCATAGCATTCCTAATTACAGCATAAAAAAAGCTATTCAAACCAGTGGCACCCTATGTATTAAATGAATTGCTTCCTGATCCAGTGACAACCAGTAAAGGGTTTGTAGTTTGTTTTTAATCGCTGGGGAGGAACTTTGCTCCGCTGATTTTTGCTGAGGTGTTTTCATTCAGTCACATTGAGATGTTCTTATGCATACAATTTAAGACAATTCCACAGAATCTCCATTGTTAATTCTCCAAAACCTTCTTTCTATAACCAATTAAGAGACAAATCAAATCAAACTTTTTTTATAAAGCACTTTTTTAACAAAAAAATGCAGCTCAAAGTGCTTTACAGATTAAAATGACCCCACATAACCTACATTCCCATCCCTTCCCCAATATTTTAAAAACAAAATAACTGTTATTCCCCATTCCCAAACCCCATTTTCACAGACGCACACTGGTACACATCCACAAACAAACACACGTACACACAGATACCTTCCCAAAACGCATAAGACCATAGGTAGAGCTCAGGTGGGAACGACACGCCATCAGGGGAGCCATTTGCCTCGACTGAAGCAGATCCATAGCAGCAGCCGAGGCACAGACCCTAGGCAGCCGAGGGAGGGAGGGTGGAAGCCCCCACCATCCCCAGGCACAACCGGGGGAGCGCCCAACCCAGGCAGAGGGCTCCACAGAGGAAACACTAGAAGGATTAAAGTACGTAAAATGACAAAAGCTAGTATGGATAATAAAATAACTAATTAAATGTGATAATGGAGAAAGTAAAACTGTAAAACATAAACTGTGTATTAAAACTTAACTATAATTAAAATAAATGAATAAATAAATAAAACAAGCAATGCAGCTAAACAGGCTGAATGAATAATAATCATTTAAAAGCTAGACTAAAAAAGTGAGTTTTGAGCCTGCTCTTAAAAACATGAACGTTCTCTGCGGCCCTGAGGTCCTCCGGCAGCCTGTTCCAGAGGTGAGGGCTGTAATAATGGAAAAACGCCTCAACGTGGGTGTGTGTCCTGACTTTTGTAATCACGAGGAGAGGGCTGCCAGAGGAGCGCAGAGACCAAGAGGGTTTGTACGGTAAAAGCAGTTCCCAAAGATAAGAAAGCCCAACCAAGCTTGCTGATGCTGTACAGCATAAGGTTGCAAACAGTTAGGTTACACCAAGCAGTCCATGCCCTAAAGATAAAAACAGCCCCAGACCATCACTCCACTACCATCGTGTTTGATTGTTGATGCGATGCTCTTTTTCTGAAATGATCAAATGGGAAGCAAACTTCACAAAACGTTCCTGTTTTGGTGGATTGTTTTGAATCATCAAGATGTCTTTTGGGGGGAAATGAGACAGGCCTATGTTTTCCTTTTAATCAGCAGGTAGCATCTCCCGCGGTAGCCTTTAGTGCTCAATGTTTGTCTTATTGTTGAAACATAAAGACTGATCTGAAGCCTGTGAGAACATGGATGCTTTAGGTTTGGATTTATAGTTATTTTATGAACTCCAGGATGAGTCATCTATGCAAGAATCTGTCGCTTTTTTTATTTGGATAAAAACTCAAACTGTGGTTCACTGGAATTCATAAGCCTTAGAAATAGCCATATCACCCTTTTCTAATTATTTTTCACAATACTACTTTATTGGATATTTCTTTATTGTGAGAACACATCTCAAATTTGCATCATAGCTCTATTATTTACAGACCTTTATAGACAAAAAAATGTAAAAGGTTGTCAGATTGTAACAATCCAAACTGGTCAATGATCTATGTTTAATTTTAGGATTGACTAACATACACATCTGCCTTTGAGTCCTAAATTCCGGGGGGGGTTAAAACCAATTCAATTCAATTCACTTTTATTTATATAGCACCATTTCACAACAAATGTCATCTCAATGCACTTTACAACAAAAGTCGTTTCAATACAATTATGCAAACCTTCCAATCAGTTAAGTTTTCTATGTAAGGAATCCCAGCAGATTGCGTTGAGTCATTGGTGTGAGGTTGTGCCCGGATCATGCAGACTCCAACCACAGCAATTCCTCAGCAATCCCTCATACTGAGCAAGCATGTAACAAAGGTGGAGAGGAAAAACTGGCTCAGTTCAAGCGGTAATCTGCCACCACCGTCTGGGGGTCTGAGAAGACAGAGAATAGACAGCATGGAGGATGCTCGGTCACTTTGAGCATCACATGGACCGATGTTCCCCATCCAGCAGGGGACTTTATAGCCGAGCAGGGTACCAGACCATGTGGAGCTTCTATGGGGAGAAAAACACTGAGAGAAAACTGGGTTAACAATCACAATAACAGCAGAAAAATAATCTCTGGAGAGTAGTAGAAGAAGAAAGTAGAAGAGTGAAGAAAAGTGGTCAGTCTGTCCTCAACAGTCTAAAACTATAGCAGCACTACAAAAAATAGCGCAGGATAACCTAAGCCACTTTAACTATCAGCTTTATCAGAAAGGAAGGTTTTAGGCCTAGCCTGCTTTTAGAGATCCTAGGAACTACCAGTAAACCTGCATTCTGAGAACAAAGTGCTCTGTTAAGAACATATGGAACAATCAGATCCCTGATGAACGATGGAGCTTGATTATTAAGGGCTTCATATGTAAGGAGGAGGATCTTATACTCTATTCTTGATTTAACAGGGAGCCAATGGAGAGAAGCCAAAACAGGGGAAATGGGATCTCTCTTTTTAATATTCATCAGAACTCTTGCTGCAGCATTTTGGATCAACTGAAGGCTTTTAATAGCATTTTGTGGACTTCCTGATAATAAGAAATTACAGTAGTCCAGCCTTGAAGTACCAAATGCATGGACTAGTTTCTCTGCATCACTCCTGGACAGGATGTTTCTAATTTTAGCAATTTCTTGGAGATGAAAGAAATAAATCTTTTTAATACCATACAATTTTATCTATAATGGGCTTTACAAATGACAGGAGTCAACCAAAGTGCAGAACATAGAGTAGAAGCATAAGAAAATAAAACAGAGTATAAAACACAATAAAAACAGATAAATAGCAGAAAGTCAGAATAAAAATAAAAAGCTGGTACAAGTGCTCGCGAACACAAAGGACATGTCTAGCCTCTAGGCTAAAAATGACAATAAGGCTAATTAAAAGCTAAACTAAAATAAGACGTTTTCAAACGCGATTTAAACCTGAAGTGAAGTAGACTGGCGTATCTCAAGAGGGAGCTCATTCCATAACTGTGCAGCATATACAGAGAACGCTCTTTCCCCACGGCTTTTTAAGCGTACAAGTCACTCTCATGGTTTGATTTTAATTCCTATATTTTAACTGATTCTGTTTTTATCTGTTTTTAATCTAAATGCTTTTGTAGAAATTTGTTCTTTATACCTTCTCTTTTTATTGATGGATTCTTGTGTTTTATTTGTTTTTACATTTCACACTCTCAAATAAATTTTATTTTATGCTTCAGTTACTAAATGCATGTCTTCGGTGATGATCTGTTTTGATTTTCATATGTTTGTCGTGTATTTGGTTTCGTTGCCACTGAATCATCTGAAGCACCTTGAATTGCCTTGTGTTGAAAGTGTGCTATATAAATAAAATTGCCTTGCCATACAAAAGCATTTTTCACTGTGGATCCATGCATCTTCAATCCATAGCAGCTGAACTATTCAGAATTGTTTAATTTTCTTGTTAATATGTAGTTCTTGCTTCAACTATTTCAGTTTGAATATGATTGAAAATATTTTTTTTAAATATTAAATATGTTATCTTATAAATTGAAAGGTAAAATAGATTACGACCTAGATTTTTGACGGACAACAAAAATTTCTAACGTGACCTCTGCTTCGACCTGAAGGTAAAATTCTGGTTTATTTTTAAATAAGAGTGTGTTTTTGGTTAGAGGAAGTTTTTTTGGCTGATCTTACCATATTAGTATGGTACAACGATTCATACAGTGTCCTGCTATGGACAGCTGGCCTGTCCAGGGTGTACCCCACCTCTCTGGACTGCTGCAGTCAGCTCTCCCCTGACCATGCAAGGATACGCTGTATAGATAATGGATGGTTGTTGACAGACAGGTTATATTTAAATTGTTTTTTGATTCTCCGAGTCTGTCTGATGGAGTTAAATAAAATTAAAATTGTGGTTAATTGCACATTTGAAAAAAAAGTTAACCAAAGTGCTGTATAAGTAAAAACCAGTAGTGTAAATGGTTAAGAAAGAAGAAAAGGAGAATGAAAACATTTTTTTTTAACTCAGCAATATTAAGTAACTACTTACTACTACTAGTACTGAAATTGAACAGTAACTCATCGCTACAAGCGCACTATTGTCTCTAATGAGTGGGTCATATGTGTGCGTGTCCGTTGTCTTTTAGCAACAGGTTATAGATTAGAATCCCGGGAGTTTTTCATGTTCTCCATGTGAATGCATGGATTCTATCCAGGTTTAGATAATAGATGGAGCTGGGGGCTTTTTTGTTTCTTTCTCCAGGAGTTGTATGTCTTCACGATTCGCGGCTCGATCACTGCAAGACAGGCCAAACGATCCGAGGAGATTGGACGCGTATACATGCAGACACCTCTTCTCAAACACTCTGGAGTCACTGGAGAGCAGGGAAGAAGACAGACAGGCGTGTGAGCTGAAGTGAGATGGATGGATGCTCTTAAAGGAACCTCCCTGAACACTGCTGCGGGGATTTGTGATGTTTTTGCAACTTGTCTCTGAAAAAAAACAAAAAAACAGATGTAAAACCTTGTTTTATTGTTGTCCTTGTGGTCCCCATCTGACCTGAGCCAGAATGAAAAGGCCCTCGGGGGAGTGTTTCACTCTGAGTGACCAGCCAACCATCTCCACAACACGAAACAGAGAGTCCGTTTAAAAAGACCTGCACGCTCAGTGCCTGACAACAGGTTCGACGCACAGTTGACTGTGACAGCTTGCGACTCATACGGCTTATATTTAATTAGCAACATGGTCATTAAAAGGCGTTAATTGCATGCATTGTGGTAATTCTGAGTCAAAGTCAGCTAAGGACAACGCTTGATAGGAACTGTGGTTTAGTGGCTCTGGTAATGCAGTGTGACCTGCTGTAATTTCAATATTATAATTGGAAAAAGTCCCTCTTCCCCCTTTCACGTTCACAAGAATAAAACTTCCCCATGGAGGAAGTAATATAGCCCCCCCTGTTGGTGGGAACCCAACAGGGCTTGAAGGTAGCATTAAAGCATCAGAATCAGCTTTAATGGCCAAGTATGAATTTGACCCCAGCAACTTTTCTAACCAGTACAGACTTAAATAAGTGAAATAAAAATAGATACAATAAATAAATAATAATAATAAAGGATAATATATACACCAAATTGTGGTTATTGTAAAGAGAGTATATACAGCAGTGCAGAGTTATAGTTTATTGTTATGTGAATGGACTCACACTCTGTGACTCCACAGGGTTCATTAGAGCGACAGCCTGGGGGGAAAAACTGTTCTTGTGTCGGGTGGCTTTGGCGTACAGCGCTCTGTAACGCCGGCCTGAGGGGAGGAGCCATAACAGGTTGGGACCAGGGTGAGAGGGGTAAGTGGTGATTTTCCTAGCCCGTTTCCTGACCCTGGCCCGGAATAGGTCCTGAATGGAGGGAAGATTATTACCTATGGTCCTCTCTGCAGACCTGACGGTTCTCTGCAGTCTATAACATCTATTTTAGATCCCCTTTAAGAGAGAAAGTGTTGCACTTAAATCCATCACCGTGTGGAACCATGTCTTTGGGGTGGAGAAGAGAAGAAAAACGTGCATGCTAAAGGATGTTTGGCAAACTGCCTGTACTTTTTAGCATTTTATTGAGCCATGAGAGTATTTGTGACACATGATGCCCTGCAAAAATATTGTCTTTCAGGTCTCAGGATTTTATTAATCTTTAATTACCTAGGCTACTGCATGGCAATTGCAATACATAAATATTTCTCTGTTTAATATTAGTAAAAATGTCTTTTGATGTCTTTTTTTATCCTAATGTACTTTTGTGAATTTATTTTTTATTGAATCAGTCTTAAGTTTCTGCTTATTTTCGCATATTTTATATAGTTTCAATGAAGACTTTTAAAGAGTTTTGAAAGATTTAAGAAATGAATACTCCTTGTATTTTCTTGCAAGAAATATTTTTTTATGGTGGATTTTTTTCTACACTTTTTTATCATTTTATCCTCTTAATATTTATGTTATGTTTTTAAAGCCATTAACGCTACTAAAATAAGAACGTTTCATAAATGTATTGTTCTTGTTTTGCTGCTGTTTATTTATTTTACTTTTGTTTATTAATAACGTTTTAATGTGCACCTCTATACTCTATATTTATTTTTCGAAACCCAAATATGCTTACTGTCTCTCCTCACGTTTAACGTCAGTGTCAATTCTGCCAGCTTTGGCGAGAAATATTCAACTCGACGGCTGAAACTGTGAGACTGGAGTCGCCATTTTGGTCCACACTTCCCCTCCCCACCGCTGCGCTTACTTAGTAATCAGATTGGTTTGGTAAAGAGGAGTTTGATATCAGTAAAAGTTTGAAATTGTGTGGTAAAGAACATTAAAAAGATTATATTGTACTTATTTGAACAGATTTTAATTCAGAAAACCAATTAGCTACACCAAAGTAGAAAAACCTAAATAAGGGCAGTGTAAACGTTGGAAATTACAAAAGGGCAGTGAAGGCAGCACAGCCATCAGGAAAACATGGCTTCTGTTTTGGTCCGAAGGTTAGCGGCTCTATCAGGGACTGCTGCTGTTGGAGCTGGGGCTTACGGGGCTCACGGTAGGAACATAACACTTTGTCGTTTTCTGCGGTTAGTTTATTTCAAGTTACCGTTAACAAGAATTGGATAAAATTGCCATCTTAATGTCCGCCATTCCATTCTCCGCCCACAAAACAGGCCGTTTTATATTTTCCTTCATTTGAGCATGATCTGATTATGTAAATATAAAAATATCAACTGCAATTAAATATGTCTTATGAAAATACACAATTCGGCCTCTGTGAAATGTACTAATTACGGCATTATTTGGGTAAAAGGAGGTATTTCATAATCAAGGTGACCCGCCTCCATAGTTTAGCCATAGTAGAGGAACTAAAAGTAATTCCTGATCCATGTGTCTCATTTAGGTTTCAAAAATAGAGACCCGGATGACTACCGATTTATGGTAAGTATTTACTGTATTTCATACGTTTCTATTATTCGTTTTAGATAAATGCATCTTTTTGCTAATTTAACAACTTTTTGTCTGTTTTATGTTCAATCGGACGTAGGACAGTTTAAAAAAACAAAACTTTTTTTTTTCTCCAAATACGACCTTTTCCTGTGAGCTTTATCAATGCTTGAAAGAAGTTCTTTTTGTACAGACATGATAAAAAGAAAGGATAGACATTTCAGTTTGGTTTCGTTGTCTTAGTCATTAGGATTGGGGCCACTGGGGGGAACCATCAGAATTATGATAAGAATTGTAAATTTTCCCCCCAGAATTGTGAAAAAGATTTCCTCAAAATGTTTACATTTTTTCCAAGAATCTTGAGGAAAAAAGTTGATTCATAATTCTACACATCCCAAAGTTATAGGGATGTCAAAATGTGGAAAATCTGCAACAAATTCACCAAAAAAATTACATTTTCACTTGAAAGTTTATTTTTGTGGTAATTTTATATTTGATATCTGTTATTTTGTCTTATTTATGTTTAGTTAGTAAAGTCTGGTGCCTTTAGTCGCTTTAAGAAAGGTATAAGGTGGAAGTTATGCAGTTTACTAATTCAACAATAGTATCAGATCGGTATTGTGTATCGACAGATACACAAAATCCAGGTATCTGTATTGGGACTGAAAAACTTGGATCGGTGCATCCTGACAAAGATACCAACTTTTTGGGATGAAAAACAATGAGAGAACAATCAACCCTGTCATATTTTCCTCTGACTTCCTCTTTTTTTCAGATTTTTTTCCCCTCAGAATTCAGATTTTTTTTCCTTTTTCTTTGAGAAAAATTTTGTGACTCAAAATTGTACGCATCCTAAAGGATACAGGAGGGGATTCCTTAAGGATAAGTCTGAATTCAGACATTTTTTCTTAGCATTCTAAGAAAAGAAAATCAAGAATTCAGAGAAAAAAGCCAGAATAATTATTTATTTTCTGTGACTTTAATATTCTTCCATATATCTGGTCTTTACCAGGTTCCAAACAATTTTAAAAAGACCTGAAAAGTAACACAACTTAAATTTTACGCTGTAATTTGTTAATAAAGGCCAATTGGAGAGTACAGTTGTGGAAAAACGTAGTACAGCTAAATATTTATCAGTTTGCTCCACTGTTCTTGACGATATGAAACCATGTTCTGTCTTTGTTGCAGAAGCATGTGCTTCAGAAGTCTGGCCTCTACAACGCCTAGATTGTTTCTGGTTTTCAATCGTTCTATTTTAACTTTCATACCATGTTTAGGATTATTGCCCAGTTCGATTCTAGAATAAAAAATAAAAAAGTTCACTGGTCCTGTCCCAACAAAACGAGGCCAAATCATAATCTCTTCTACCACCATGCCTGCCAGGCGGTACGAGGTGTTTGCGCTGCTTTGCTGTATTTGGATTTTTTCAAATTTGTCGCTGTGCATCATGTCAGAACACCCCAACCTCAGCCGCACTAGTCCAAAGAGTGTACTGAATTCAAACGCAGCTTCGTAAGCCACTGTTATCCTGCCATGTTTGCTTCTATGAAAGCAGCAAAGTGTCCAGGGATCACCCGCTCATTCTTCATTACTGTTTAAGTGTTTGCACTTTTTTTTTCCAGCTATATGAAACTGCCAACAAGTACCATTTCTACCACAGCCTGGCCTTGCTGTGTGCTGCACACTGTGGAAAACCTCTTGTGGTGAGTAGAGGGGGTCTGTGATGTTCTAATCCTTTCCCAGAAGAATCTTCTTGTCTGTGTGACACTTGAAAATACTTCTCCAACTACATTGAATATTGGCCTGTTTATATTTTCCTTGGATGCTTCTAACGGCTGCATTGATGTTAGTCTTTATGTTTAGTAAAACTACAGAAAATGAACAAATCCGAAAAGAATCGCATAAATTTTTCTAGTTGTTTGAGTCCTTATTTGCGTAAAAGTAGAAATAGTTGTCGATTAAAAATTCAAGAATCGATTCTGATCCTCAAGATTTAGAATCGATCATCACGATCCAATCTGTTCAAATTGGACATGGAGTTCCAGGAGTCGACAGCCCTTCTCCCAGCATTCAACAGTTCAAATCGAATCAGCGCCATAGCGGCAGGCAGTCTCCTGCAGTTATGTTATAGTTATTCGCAGCTAACCCAAACTAAGAAACGGTAAACATGTTGAAAACCTGCTGTGCTGCATGAGGCCACAACAGGACGAGGTACGAGAAGAGAGTTTAACAAGATTCCCAACGATCCAGAACGCAGAAATATTTTGGATTATTGCAGTTAAATGTGCTAGTGATCAGCTAACATGAAGCTGTGGGAACCCAGGGAGAAAGGTTTCCGCTTATGTGACGACTGCTTTATATCAGGTACATAAACCAACGTTTCCTCAACTTTAAATAGTATTTATTTTACATGCTTTTATTAAGTTTCTTAGCGGGGTTCCTACAGTTATCTTGTCGTGGTTTCCCCTCGTTTTTTCATTATACCCTATCAGGCAGCTTAATACAACAATCGTTACTTACTCCAAACTAATCATTAACAATGACCCATGCAGCTCTGTCAGCCACCCTCTCTCCTTTCAAACCACAAAAAGGATTAAATGATTTGAGCTGGAACTGAATTTTTTTAATAGTCCCTAAGCGAACCATCACCGTAGCTACGCCGCGCTCAGACGTCACAGCAAGGCAGCAGCGGAGGAAGTTGTTCCGGATAAAAATGTTTCAGTGGCTCCGGTAAATTCGCGTCCTGGTTTAAACCAATCCTCGATGCACTAAAACACTAAACGTAGCAATAATGAACGAAATATAAAACTACGATCAGCTGTTTTAAGCAGGACTCCCCTCTCCCAGCTCTCTACGAATCTCTTACAGAGAGACACAGGAAACGTACCCAGATCGCGTTGCTAACATCTGTGGCTGTTAAAATCTCCCCTCGGTTCTTCTCCCAGTCCTCAGAAGCGAAAAAAAAATGCTTAAAAAACACAACAGGGGTTGGATAGACCTGCTGGTTTCAGCTCTCAGTGACTGAGCTGCAGTAATGGAGCCCATCAACACTGGTGAGTAGCTAGTTAGCTTTAGCTTTAGCCTACAGCTGAAGAGCTGAAGTGAATTTGAATAAGCTTTATTGACAAATTAAACCAAAGGTTTCAGCCATTAATATTATAAAGTGTCACAAAATGTTTAAAAGATTAAAAATCATAAAAATAAGCCTTCAATTTAAATTACTAACATGATTAAAAATGTATATAATATAATGGTTAATAATATTACTTTTCTTTGTATTTACTGATGTTACTCAGGTCTCTTGGTTTATTTCTGTGTCTTACAAACTTACTTATGATAAAAAGAAGTGTTTGAAAAAAGGCACTTAATATACCTTTTTTATATTATGTGATTTATTTTTTATTTTTTTATTATTGACAACTATCGATATCGATCGATATGACTATTTTTTCTATTGACATGCTCTATTTCTGTATCGTCCAGCCCTAGAACAGGCTATGGTGTATTTTTAGCAATGACTGATGAATAGTCCGATATTGACAGACATAACATAGTAGCTGCCCGTTGCTCATGGAAGCTAAAATGAGGACAAGTTTCCACTTACCCTCCCATCCTGCAGTCCTTTGCAGGAAGATTCCAGATCTGCATCTTGATAACAAACCCTGATTGTGTCTATTTATATCCATCCATTCTTTTTTTATGTTTTAAGCGATGTTCCGGAGTAGTATGAGGGAAATTTGATCAAGAAATAGTATGTCAGGGTATCTGAGGTCTGCTCTGATAACTTCTAACGTTTTTTAAAGTATTCCAGAAGCATGATAAGCGTCGGAGATGTTCAATCTTTTTAATTTTCCAGTATGTACAATAATAACTTTGGTTTTAAAATGGGAAGTAAACTCAGATGGAATAAAATCCCAGCCGGTGAGTTTAAATTTGATTACGTTCCTGCCTGCCAGCTCTGAGAGTCACATGACGTCCAGAGCTCTATAGAAATGGGTCAGCCTTATTAATAACTCTTCTTTCTTTTCTGTTTTTTGTTGCTGTTACCTTCATTGCATGACTTTGATCCAATGAGGCAACACTAGGTGGGGTTAGAGTTCACCATGGGGAGCATTATTAACCCTTTCACACTTAAGCCTGAAAATGCCCGTCTGGACTTGTCGCTCATATTTTAGCTGTAAAAAGGGAAACTATGTTAAACGATTACATTGATTTTATTTATTTTTGGATGTCCAAACCAATTTTTTTACAAATAAATTTCTCGCCTTGCTTTGCCTCACATCCGCTTTGGGTCAGCTCACCCCTTCACCAGTTTAGACGCTGTTAAATGTGACCTTTAATAGTAACAACCCTTAACCCTGCCTATTTGCATTTTATATCTCAAACAAGTTTGTGTGCTAAAAAAAGTTTAAATATATTGGCTATCCTGGCACATAAAGTTCTTAACAGGTTTATCACATTTAATTTACCGTACATTGATTTTTATTTTAGTTTTTGCCTCAAGGTCTTTACTGATTGTATGTGGGTTTTTTTTTTTTTTTACTTGAATATGTCTGATCATTAAACAAATGTAAATATTGGACAAAGTTAACTGTTTTATTCAATTACATTCTCTACCTGTTCTAACATGTACTTAACAATTAAGCTGGTTTAGTCTTGATTTATTGCTGTGAGGAATATTTAACCCGCTTTACCTTGCAGAACTTCTTCAATCCGACAACGGGGGCGTTGCATTAAAACCACAAACTGTCTGCACACTTGTAGCTCTCAATGACTTTGTTTCCATCTGTTTTACCCTGCTTCATGTTCTTGGATGGGTTCTGTTTTTAAATATGAAAACTTTTCCACTTAGAACCAGGTTGGTTTTAACAGCGTTTTCCCTCTTTTTATATGAACAAAATCAGCCATAGAAAGCTACATTTTGTATTCTCTCCGGTTGCCTTACGGAATAAAAATCTGTAAGAGGTTATAGGTTTAAATTGCTCTATAAAGACTTGAGAATGGGTCTGTTTGGGTTTGTATTTTCAGGCCGGCACGCTCCTCCTGGCAGGGATGGGGATGTTCTGCGGACCCCTGTACCACCAGGCTCTGACCGGAGACCCCAGCCTGGGCAAAGTGGCTCCCATGGGTGGCGTGGCCATGATGGCCGGCTGGCTGGCCATGATTCTCTGAAGCACGACGGCTCACGTCTTCTTCAGACTGTCAGACCTCGAATGGATGAGGCGAAGAGCTCGTAGTAGGTCGCTGAGGGGAGTGGAGGGGGGGAGCTCAGTTAGAATGTCACCCGTCCAACGGCGGCCTGCCTCTAGGAGGTGGATGTCAGCAGGAGATAAGGTCGCTGCAGGATTATCACTTCTGTGCCACCGCTGTCTGACTCTGATTGCTGCTTTGTGACCGTTTTGCTAAAATGTAGAAAGCAAATCCAGTGTGGTTTTTTTTGTTTTATATTCCCGGCCCAACAAACGTGGATCATCTTTAATGAGATGTCGCCTTATGACAGGAACGGAATACAGTACTGAGAGGATATTTCAAACGTTGTGATGTATTTTTCTGTGTGTTTTTTTTGTTCTGACGTGAGCATTATGTCTCCGAAAAATACATTGTTTAATTTCTCCTGACGAAAGAAAATGAAATGCAGCTTAAGAATCATCAAATATTCTCCATCTAGTCAGAATAACATCTGGTCTTCTTCCGATTGATTATTGATAAGTATGCTGTGTTAAAATCATTTGTAATAAATGCAGGACTTTATCAAAGTGGATCTAGCAGTTTGTTTATCTTGCTGCCATTTTATTTATATATATATATATATATATATATATGCTCACACATAATATTGGTTTAGTATTAAAAATAACAGAATTTGCTCATACAGGTTAAACTTGAAAAATCTGAATATTGAAAGAATATTAAATTTCTTTAAATAATTAATCTGAAAAGGTGAAACTAATATGATATAGACTTATTACTTTCAAAGTGAGATATTTCATGCCTTTCTTTGCCATAATTTTGATGGTTATGGTTATTATGACAACTCCAAATTCAAAATATCAGAAAGTTAGAATATTACATGAGGTCGGACCTCCGAAAAGTATAATCATCCATCAATTACTGTCTCAGTCAAGGAATGGATGCTATCAGCCTTTGGCTCTGCAGAGATGTTATGGAAGACCAGGATGCTTCAATCGCGGCCTTAAGCTCTTCTGCATTGTTTGGTCTCATGTCTCTCATTTTTCTCTTGGCAATGCCTCACTCATTCTCAGGTTCAGATGAGTTTACTGGCCAATCAAGCACAGTAATCCCATGGTTTGGTACTTTTAGCAGAGTGGACAGGAGCCAAGTCATGCAGGAAAATGAAGTCACCATCTCCTTTAAGCTCATCTGCTGAAGAAAGCATGAAGGGCTCCAAAATGTTCTTGTCGATGTCTGCGTTTGGTCTAGACGTAAAGGAGGCATATTATGAAAAAATCACTTTTCCTGGGATTTGGGTTGTTATTGTGTGTCTCTGGTGCAAATACATGCATGTAAATTTGGTTTAAAAAACACATCCATTCTGTTTTTAGTGAGATAGGGTTTTCTTAATTGATCCTGCATTCAGTCTCTGATTGAGCTGTTCAAAATCTGTCCGAATTTCTACGTCACAAGCCAGAATATTGGAATACCCCCTCCTCCTCAGAGTGCTGTCTCCACCCACCAGGTGCAGTAAAAAAAAGTTACCATTCAGATTAGGGAAACACTATGTTGAAGCGCCACGTAAAATGCTCCGTTTTTGGCTGGTGAAAAGGGCTCAAAACACTTCATCAGGTCCCAGTCGAAGAGGACAGAAGAGCGGCATAGGTTAGATTTGTTTTTATGGTAAGATGCTGGCGGTAAGGGTGGGGAAGACTGATAACCTGCATCCGCAAAGAGCTACTCAAACTCTGATTGGAAGATGGCAGAGGAGCCGCCGATCTGAGGTACTCCAACCCGGGGAAAGAGTGAGGATATGCAGCCGCACGGAGCTCAAAGAGCGGGGTCTCCATGGTGCTAGAGAGCTGGAGTAAGCTAGATCGAGCTGGAAGGCTTTAGAGTCGGAGTCTCAGGAAGATATCGGAGTGCCTGGTAAGCAGTTAAATATATTATTCTAACTAAGTCATTTCTTCAATAACCATTCAGAAGCATCTTGCTGAATTCTTTGAGTATCGGGTTCTCAGGAGACTTGCCTCCTACAGGAGCAGATTCTGGCTCAAACCTACTTTTTTTGTCTTATTTTTGTTGTATGGTTAAACTACTTTTTTGTATGGTTGAATTATTTTTGTTGGTATGGTTGAACTACTTTTTTTTTTTATGTATGGTTTAATAATTGTTGTTTGTATGGTTGAACTACTGCAGCAGCCATGTCTGTAACTTTCACACATAGTGGTAACAGTCACTGTGTGAGTGGTGGGCGTGAGCAAAGATTGTAAAAGCTTTGGGCGTGGCCAAGTTAGCAGCAGCTCATGAAATATAAATGGCAGCAGAAACGGCACAATCTGCAAGGGGCTGAAACAGAAGAAAATACAGGTTGGTAACAATCGTTTCCTACAACCTTTTCCAGCAAACAACTTCAGTAACATGTTTTCTGGAGCTCATAGACCTATTTTGAAAAGTGGAAAAATAGTTACGTCTCCTTTAAAGGTTTATATGGAACATGAGAACGACAGCGACATCTAGTTGACCTATGTTGTAGTTACAATAAAAACATTCCAGCTGTTGGGTTGCCTGGTTTGCTGCCGAAACGCCCATTGACCAACCTGAAACGTGTCCAGTAATGCTCTGTTGCTCGACGCATCCAATGGATGAAGTTTGACGCATTTCCTAAAAAGCATGCAATGCATGCGTCTGAGGAAAAAATAATGCTTGGGCGGGGCTTATTCTGTTGCCATACATTCTGAACTATGGCGGATAGTAACGAGAGAGTGGCTTGGCTTTATTTGCTAAATAAAGCTAGACAACGTCGACTTCGGCTACATCAGCGCCGTTTGTTGGTTCATCCCATTATTCAGATGCGTTCTGAGTTTGGGGAGTTTAACCATTTGCTCCTGGACCTATATATGGATGAGTTTCGCTTTCAGCTGTACTTCCGTCTGTCCAGCGCCCAATTTTACGACCTCCTGGGCCGCATCAGAGCGCAAATCTCCAACTACAGGCGCTCCTCCCGAGGAGTGCCTTTCCATCTGTCTTCTGTAAGTGTTATTTCTGATTTTGCAATTGCGGGACGGCTATGATCAGGTTGTCTTCCATTGTTGAAAATGTTTCTTCTTATCCCACTTCATTCAAGGTACGTGTATAGTGACATCACTACAGTGAGAAGCTCTGATTGGTTGCCGCACTGCGTTAACTGCGTTGGGTCCGTCAAAAGTTCAGCTTGCTGAACTTCTGGGTTGCTGCGTTGCCGTATGAAACGCATATAAACTTGACGGAGCCAACGTACACACCGCACCGCAGAGACTTTGACAGACCTCTGACGTACTCAACCAAAGACTTTACATGTAATCTTGCCGCAACTGACGCTGGCAACTGACGCTGGCAGCATAAGGAATGTATTTTACAGGAGTTTAACTAACAGTTAATGTTACCAAATGAGTTAGCTCACCGATTCAGGAGGGAAATTGTTGTTTCCACGTGTGTTTGATGCCATACAAATGTTTTATGTGGGTCCATCTAGTGTATGCTTCACCTAAAACTACTTTAGTTTCTGTTCTTCGGCGGTCATTCCTCTCCTGAGATGGATAACGATATCTCTGGGGCTCTGAAGCAGCTGCTAGACTTGCTGACTCCACCATTCTTACCAGTACCAGTTAAGGTAATCTCAAGTCTCAACCAAAGAGCGTGAGACACACGCATTTCACCGACTTCCCACGCTCACACGCCACACATGCCATTTCTCACGCTGATAAATGATTAACCCTCTAGGCGCTAAAGTTGCAATATTGCGACAAGCAACATTGCTGACTTTAACGAGCCACAGCTGGAGATAGGGCCACTAATTTAATTACTACTTTACACCAGGAGATGGCGGACATGTGTACCTTTAATCTTGGACACCTTTTTGGTTGTGTCACCATGGAAACTTTTGGAGTAAATCGGCCTTTAGGTCAGCGCCCCGAGTGGGGGACGCAAGGTGCAGCTGCTGCGGTCACAGTATAGAGAAAGAGAGTTTTAGAAAGATAAAACTTATGAGGCCGAGATGTCGGAGTTCCCCGCTGGGAAGTATTGGCTTATTCAGATTCTGAAGAGAAATATTTACCTCTAATCTGTTCAGTTGTCCCGGGAGAAAGTGAAACTAAAATTTCCCGCAGCAACAGCATGTTCCGTTTCGCCATGACGCTCCAAAAGCAGCAACATTCCAGCTCTGCATCACGTTCTCCCGGTAAGAGAAAGTTATGTGTTCGGGTAGCAAGGTGGTCATCACAACGCTAATTGTGACCGAGGTGGGAGGGATGTAAAAATCAATGGAAATAATAGCAGATGCGATCGAAAACAGGAGAGAAAAAAGACCTCAAAAAGACCGAAAAAAGACCGCTTACAAGCGAGTAAACAGCAGTAAAGTTCTCTGCCCCGCTGCAAGTGAGGATGGTGATGATTTTGCCGAGGTTTGCTTGACAGATGAGGAAGAGTAGAATCACCAGTGGATCGGACAATTTGATGAGCCTGTTAGTTATTTTTGGGACAGATCTGTAAAAATCTGTGGCCAATATTTTCTTTCTGTTGATTTTATATAGTTAATAGATTAACGGAGCCACATAAGAAAGGACATAAACAGATATATCCACCTGTTCTTGAAAAAAAGCCAAAAAAAATTAAACATTTTGATGTAGAAAATACATATATAGAAAAATCTAAATAAAAAAATACAATTAACAATTTAAAAAAGCAAAAAATTGTAAAACTCATGCAATCCAATAGTGCCAACGCCTGATGGCGTCATAATATGAAAATAAGATGTATGATTTTGCTCGTGTCACAAACTTTGGATCATACTGAAGATTTTTCTAATTTACAGTTAATTTACAGTACTGTTTATATTTACGTGTTCCAGCGAATAGTGGTGCACCATTGCGGGTTGCCAAATACTATTGTAAACAACTGCACGGAGCAACGAGGCATGTACTGCAGAAAATGGAGCACTGGGTTAGTTTAGCTGCTGTGTCTAAGCCCCAGAGATTTCATTCTCTTTCTCAGAAGAGGAGAGACCTCATAAGATTGAAAACCAGAGTTAGTTTAGGTGAAGCCTACAGCAGATGGACACAAATGAAGAATTTTCAGAATGTATGAGGAAATGGCGAAGTTTC
Organism: Apricaphanius iberus; assembly: GCA_028564705.1. NCBI lineage: Eukaryota > Metazoa > Chordata > Actinopteri > Cyprinodontiformes > Aphaniidae > Apricaphanius > Apricaphanius iberus. The sequence goes on from JAPXFQ010001341.1 coordinate 32,423, forward strand.
TCATTGAGAAAGGTAAGAAAGCTTGCTAACGGCTAAAGTTAGCTGTTGGTAAAACAGCTTTGCAATACTTGGGTACATGACGTTGTTCCTAGATATGAGAGCATCAACCTCCACACTGAGTAAACGAAAGAAAATGAAGCGGTTTCCTCCTGCTCTGTCCAGTGTAACAGTCTCGTTTAAACCGCTGCGGTGAGTGGCTATTATAAATTCTTCTCTATCTAGCTTTCTGTATTGACATAGGTCTCCGATCATACAACCTCAGTCAAATACACACGCTGTGAAATCTGTTGGATATTTATGTACATTCTGAAGTATAAATTATGACTTTTATAGAGGAAATCACCAAGAGGAGTGTAGGATACCACTCAAGTACCGAAATAAGATGCAGAGAGGATAGGTACAAAAGCTTACTGTTGCCTTTGACCCATGTTTTGTTAAAATTATTTTTCGTTTAGTATTTTAAACTTATTAGTACAAAATAGTCCTTACCCTGTAAGATTCGTCACTGGACGTGATGCTGGCTGGTTACGGCCACAGAACTGGCATCCAGACGGTTCAAAATGGTGCCCATGTTCCATATCCAACCTTTAAGGAAATGTTGTACTTTCATTGTGCACCCCTCTAAAAGCCCTGAGGATGTATTATTTTTTTCAGTGTAGCTTTTTATGTAAATGTTCCACATATAACCTTTAATAAAGCCCAGTGGACCAACACCAGCAGATGACATGACTCCCCAAATCAACACAGACTGTAGAAACTTCACACTGGACTTCAGGCATCTTGGATTGTTTGCCTCTCCATTCTTCCTCCAGATTATGGGGCATTGGTTTCCAAATCAAATGCAACATTTGCTCTCATCAGAAAAGAGGACTTTGGACCACTGAGCAACAGACCAGCAGCAGATTGATAAGAGAAATACAACATTTGAAGGCCATGTACAGCATCTGTGTGTGGTGGCTCTTGATGCGCTAACTCCAGCCTCAGTCCACTCCTTGTGAAGGTCCCCAACACTCCTGAATGGTCTTCTCTCCAGGCTGTGATAATTGCTGTTGCCTGTGCACCTTTTTCTTCTGCACTTTCCCCTTCCCTATAACTTTCTATTAATGTCCTTTGATACAGTACTTTAGGAACATCCAACTTGTTTTGCAATGACCTTTTGAGGCTTTTCCCACCTTAGGGAGGGAATTGGTGATGGTTTTCTGCACAACTTTCAGGTCAGCAGTCCCCCCATGATCATGATTCCTACTGAACCAGACAGAGACCCAATTCAAAGGCTCAGGACACCATTGCAGGTGTTTTGGATTAATTAGCTGATTACCGTGTGACACTTTGAGCCTAAAATATTGAACCTTTTCAGAATATTGTAATTTTCTGAGATTTTGAATTGAGGGTTTTCGTAAGCTCTAAGCCATAATCATCAAAATTATAACAAATAAAGGCTTGAAATATCTCACTTGCATGTAATGAATGTGACGGAAAATTTTATTATTAATGCTGGGACATTAAGGAAGGTTTAATTATCTTACCCAGCTCTTAGACAGCTGTTCTGATTCTAAGGTGCAAACAAGAACGAATTGTATGTAAACATCTTGACTTATGACAAATCTTGTTATTATCTGATGTTACACTTATAACAAATCCTGTGAATGTCTTTCTCAGCATTATACAAAGTGTCCCTTATTGTTATCTGTATTCTGATTGTCCAGTGAAACTATCTCCTGACTGTTTACTGCTGACTACTGAAGTGACACTTCCTCTTCTGTTTGATTATGTATGAAATAATCTGTATGATGTAATGATCGGTCAGAAGCTGATTCAATAGGGTGTGGCTGACTGCTATATATACCCATGCATCTGTGCTGAAGCTTCGGGGTTCTCAGCAGGAGGCCCTCCGTGCACATAAAATAAACGATGTACGAATATGGCTGACATTTTGTTTTTATTCTCTCATCCGAGGCCTCTCAGACACCCAGATTTCTATCACGAGTCAATATTATTACTTAGTTTATACGTTTATAAGTCACATTTTTCATTTTTCACGTGTTTCTTTATATTTTTGTCCGTCTGACATAATTTTTTTAATATCTAATCAGAAGTAATGATCATTTACGCAGTACTTCAATAGGTTTTTTACTGTTTTTTACCATGAGTAAAATCTTCTTTTTATATGTGCTTGAGTAAAAGTATTTTTAAAGTAGTGCTGTTCTGGGCACAATTTGAAGGTACTTTACCCAAATCTCTTTTTTATGCAGTGTGTGTGCGTGTATATATATATATATATATATATAATGTACGAAAATCAGCTTTCCTCTATCAACTATGCAAATTTATGCCTAAAAGAAATATATTTGCAGCCAGTGTCGATTTGACGAGTCATCCGTTAAATTTTGCTGCACATAGTCTTATAATGTGCGGTGGGTTCAGGGAAGGGTCTCTGAGAGTTCTGAATGTCCTCCCAGATTCATGAATTAAATCCACTTACTGGCACGGCTCAAAGGGGTTCATTACCGGTGTCCTCCTACTCAGTGGGGTCAATGTTCAAATTGAAAGTGAAATCCATTGAAGCGCTAATTTTCAGACCTGTGAACGGGGGAGAGCTTTTGTAAAGTAGCCGAATGTGTTGCAAAGGATTCCTAATGAGTTCTTCATCACGACTTACGAGCTTAGAATTAAGCAGCTAGTGTGAAGGTGTTCTGGACTGTGCCGTTCCACATTGTAAAGACAAATACATAGCCACAACTCATCACAGTTCATTTTACTAGACCCCAGTCTTAGGCTACTTCCACACTAAACCGATAAGGTTATATGGGGAGTTAGACGCCTAATGTTATCCACTCAACACGAGCATTTACGCCCCGTTTAAGGTCCCATGATTGCGCAATTCCATACCGACCTGTGCAAATACTGGGCATGCACGAAAAGACGCGTATAATCTACGTGACGCCAGCGCCTACATAATATATACAAGAAGCTCTACAGCACAGTACATAGCTGCTTGTCCCGTTAACCGAAGAGAAAAATAGCTGCTCAGAAGAAGAGAGAGTTTTTGGTGTGGAAAGACGACGAGATCGATTTATTACTCTTCGCTGTTGTCTTTGTCTGTAGTGTCGTATTGTTATTGACGCAGCATTCAGTGCACCACTTCCTTTCATTATCCGGTGAAGCTGTCCACACTAGGTCGTTTAGCCGTTGAATTAAGATTTACACGGCTCTCTAATAGTTATCCGGCCACAGACCTTAAACGACGCCGGAAGTGTGTGGACGATAGGGGGGTGTAGACTAAATAATTATACGTTTAAGGCATTATCCGGCTTAGTGTGGACGTGGCCTTAATGTTACAAGATGGCCTGCGTGGTCAGGTGAATACTTTCAAGGATTTTTTTTAAGGCACTAGTTGTGGCTTTTATTTGACAGCTACTTGACAGGAAACAGGAGGAAGAGAAAGGGAGACATTCGGAATAGGTTTGGGGGTTCCCTCTCATAAAGTATAGGATTTTTCTTTTTTCGTGCTCCGGATTTGACTTTCAATATGGCTGCTCATTGTGTTAGCAACAGTAAGATGATTTAACAATGTTACGAGCCTGCAACTCTAAACCTAAAGAGCAACTCACCCCCCAAGTCAACTAGGAGTCATCTAGACCACTCGGGTCCTCCAGCTCGTCTACGGATCATCCCTAGAACCAGAACTAAACATGGGGAAGCAGCTTTCAGTTTCCATGCTCCCAACATCTGGAACAAACTACTGGAAGAATGCAAGGTTGCAGAGTCACTGAACTCTTTTAAATCTAAAATAAAAACATATCTATCTATCCTTGCTTATGAGTGAGTGATATGATTTTGCTTTTATTCCTGAATTACTGTTATTGCTTTTAATAATTCGCTTAACGTTCTCAATTGATTCTCGTGTTTTATCTGTTTTTAATTTTTATAATTTTACATAATTTTTTTAAATAAATTTTCTTTTAGCTTCAATTATTGTTTTCTTTTAGTGGTTCTCTGTTTTGAATTTTCACACTGTCTTGTATTTGGCTTCCTTACCACTGATTACCACTGCTAGGAAGAGACAGGTTAATCTTAGTAGCCAGGTAGAGTAGCTAGGTAGAGATAGATTAATGTAAGACAGGTAGAGAGTGTTAAGCTTGGTTTATGCTTGCTGCGTCCGCGAGGCGCGGCCAAATTACGTCATTTCAGTAACCGCGCCTCTCCGCGCGGCCTTCTCCCGCCCCAAAATTTTCGCACCACGCACCTAGGAAAATTTTTAACTACGCGGACGGTCCTGCGCGGAAAAACATGGCGGACTGGCAAGAGCTCATATTGCCAGAGGTTCGTAAATAGACATCTTTATGATTCTGCCGATAGAGATCACTGTGATGAATTGTGTTTAAATGGTCTCCTTTTTCTTCTTTTTCCCTAAGTAAACAGCATAAAAGTTCAGCTTTGTTTAAGCTCACGGGTGTCACCGTCTTGTAAACAATAGTGATTACTACTTCTACTATGGTGTAGTGTTGTATGCATGCCGTAGAGCCCTACTCTGCCCCCTACAATCGTCAAGAATATTGGCTCTCAGCAGGGACAAGCTGCAGAAAGTATAAACGCTGCTAGAAGGCGTCTCGGCCGGTTCCGCATGTCTCGTTTGCGCGCGGAATGTTCATGCGGCAAGCATAAACCAAGCTTTAGTAGCTAGGTCTCCTAGTGGCTAGGAGACAGGTTAATAGCTATGCTGCTTTAGGCTAGGCTGTTGGAGGACATTATTAGAGTCAGTTCCTACTTTCTCTCCTACTTCTCCTCAAGTGCATGATGTGCTGTCAATTCAACCGCTAACCTGTTTTCTCTTAGTCTCTTCCTACAGTAGGTGCTCCTGACCCGCCCTGCTTGACGACCCTGACTAAGATGGCATTCCAGTGGAGGAACGTTCTCCACGTCCTGCTACCAACTTCTGCTTCTGCATCAGTTCTGTTGCTCTTTCCGTGTCTCTGCTGCTTTCTCCAAACCCCAGACGGTCTCGGCAGATGACCGCTTATGCTGAGCCTGGTTCTGCTGGAGGTTTCTTCCTGTTAAAAGGCAATTTTTCCTCTCCACTGTCGCTTCATGCTTGCTCAGTGTGAGGGATTGCTGAAAATTCATGACGCAATCTTCTGTGATTCTCTAATTCCTAAATTAAACACTGTATTGTAATAACTCGTATTGTAATAACTCGTCTTGTAAAGTGCGCTGAGATGACATCTGTTGTAAAACCGCGCTATATAAATAAACTGAATTGAAATTGAATTTAATTTTTGGTTTTTTGGAAAAAAACATACATTTTCTACCAAAAGTCATCAGTGTGGCCCCCTCTTAAGGTTAAAACTCTACACTGCGCTTGAATTTAAAGCAGGCATGGCTATTCACAGCCACCCCACCTGTGGGGTAGAAAAGAAGAAGCCGAGCTTCTGCCCACGACTCCTCCACAGAACATCTCTCCCTTTACTCTCTTTACTCTACTGAAGCAGGTGGAGAGAAATCCTCCACCTCAGAATGATCGCTCTGAGGCCAAGAGGCAAACTCCGCCAACAATATGTGCTGCCTTCCCGGAAGTAACAGACATTGCTCTTTCCCTCTCATCTACTGGGGGCTGGCTCGAGAAAGGAGCAATTCCCCATTGACTCCCATGTTAAAGGTACCAACTTCACGGCAGAAATAAGCATCTCTACATCCTGGTTCAAAGACCATTTTATGTTTAATGAGTCAGGTTTACCATGACACCTCTGAGAGGAGTGAATTTTTTTAATAACTCATCTGTTTAGACGTAATTTGAGTTTGAAATAATAAATAATGAAGGGTTTGCCCTTTTGATTCACAGGTCTCAGATGAGCAGTCAACGCGAGCGCTGGTGGCTAACGGCTAGCTGGCCACACTGTCACAGTAACAAACGATTAGTTGTGTCTGCAATGTCTATTCATGTATGGATGTTAATGGTACACTTATTGGACGAAGATGGTTTGCTGTGGTGTTGATTACACTAACAGACCATCCAAGAAATATCGCCTCCATTTTATTTGGTAAGTAAAATTATATTTCTACTGTAAATTTAAGGTGCCGCTGCTAAGTCAAAAATGAGTTTAAATGAACACATTTCTTCTGATTCTTAAAACTTTTTTTAATTTAAATTCAACATAGTTTTAGTGAAAGCTAATAGCTTGTAGGTATACGGCTTCCTGTTGTTATTTGACCAAATTATTTAATCTGCCTAGAAGGCAGAGGAGTCAATAAACCGCAGTTTTCTAGCTAAAAGCGCTTGTTAACTTCCATTAGCTTCGATGATTTCAGTTAGCTCATAGCTCATGAAGGATTTTAATTTAATCTTTATTCAATTTAAACCATAACTCTATAAAGTCCATACGTGTTCATTTTTATCAGAGAGGAGACAAGAGTTATTTCATTTTCTTCAGATTTTAATCCAAGAAATCAAATACTGGTTCACAGAGTTCCTTAAAACAGATCAAATATTTGGCTTGCAGAGCGGTATTAATTACCCACACTCTGGGTCACCCTACCAAGGAATGACAAAGTATATAACAGAAACATTAAGTTTTATATTTTAACACAAAGTTAGAGGAACTCCCCCATAACTTTACATATAGCACACAAAACATGATTGGTTCATTCAAACTTTTGCCAAGACCAGCCTCCTTACAACCATGAATGCATATCTAATTACCTTCCTGTTATTATAGTTAAATCGTGACTTTATTAACCAGGTCTAACTAGAGTTTTTGCTGACCGTTATTTCTTACATCCTTCACTTGTCAATTGTATGGTGATGCCATCTGCCTGTGCTTTCCTGCTCAATGCCCTGTTTTTCTGTGACCCAAAAAAGAGTTAACTATGCAAATTACCTCTAAAACAATCTTAAAAGTATAATTACAAAGTATGGTAACTAAAACACCTTAATCAAACATTAATATACGTTTAATATACTTCCCTACATGAGCCCAGAGTGTCAATCATCTGCCCCCAGACGCAAGTATTTTTTCCTAGGTAAGTATCGGCAGTTCCCTCCTTCCACGCTGGATAGAACTTCTCTCGCATGATTGGCTATTTCTTTTAGGGACTAGTCCCGCCTTTTCTTGTTTTCAAGAGGGATGCAAGTCAGGGAAGATCTGTTATTGCCTCAGGAAGCCTTAATGGGCTCTGTGTCGATTTCTGTTAATTGTCCTGCTGCTAGGAACTGACCCGCAAAACGCTGGGTAAAATAGTACAGTTATCTTATATTTCATACATCTTGCATCAAATTAAAGTACATCTGTTTAGCATTTCTCCTTTAATATTGTAACGTTGAGAGCAACAGAAACGAACCAAGTAAATTTAACAATGCAATAAGTGTGTTGAGGAAGGCGGGAACTGGCGATACGTCCCTAGGAAAAAAATACTCGCACCCCGGACATATTTTCTGGAAGTGATAAGATTTGTGACGTGGCCAAGATGCCGGTGGTTGGAACCACCCTGTTGGCTTCAATTAAGGTGATATCACTGAGATGTCCATCTTATATACAGTCAATGAAGCAAAGGAGCACAAGGTGCTTTCCAGTTTCCTTGCCGTCTGTTTGTGCCGCTGCAGCAGAGCTGCTCTCAACATGTCAGTCACAGGAAATGTGAGCGAAGTAAAACTCTGGTAGGGAGGATGAGTTCCTCTTTGACAAAACAAAAGTTTTGTTTGCACCTGGATAGTACAGCTTAAAACGATGTGAGGTACTACCAACTATGACTACCAGGGCCTTATTGGAATCCCGACTTGTCCAAGTACGCTAAGTGGAAAAGCTGTTTACTCAAATCTGAGGTCAAACCCAAGTATTTAACACGGCGCCATCACATTTTCAGCCTCTCTATATAAAACGGGATACAATGATGAATTATAGACCGGTTTCACAAAGTAGAGTTGATTTAGGGCGATTTCACGTTCACTACCTGAGTAATATAGTCCTTTGATGAGCCATGCGGTTCGTTTGCACACAGAAGAGAAGGAGCAATGAAAAATAGACGAAGGTAACGGCAAAGCGCCGTGTTTTGGAACCAAACATCTAAGGCAGCTTAATTGAGAAGAAAGCAAATCCTTTTATCGCCTGAATGAAATGTTCTTGTTTCCACTTGATAATGTGACTCTGCAGCGCTCAGCTTACAAGACAAAACATTTGAATTACTAATAGGAAATCTGACTCTTTGGGAGGAGTGTTTTATTGAAGATACACAGCTCTGCTAGAGTAAATCACCATGTTGCGTTTATTTCGCCCAATATTGTTCAAAGAGGAAGGCTGAATCTCCTCATTACCGCATTCAAAAGATAATATTTGCCTTTCTTCTCTGGTCTGCTCCAAACCACAAATATAATTTAGGAACAGGCCGCCGTGTTTGGACAATAAAATCGACGTAGATAAGCTTGGTTCATTCTCTGAAAATCTAATAAATCCAGTTTAATCAAATTCACTAACAACTACAGCAACCGAGCTGCACAAGTTGGCTCCTGATTGTTTCATTGTGATGTCTGCATCAGTCTGTGGGGCGAGACTGTGTGTCTGAGTTCATTTACAATAACATTTCACTGAATTTATATTTTTGTTTCAATTTATTCATTCCTTCCTCTGGCTAAGTAACAGAACTATGGAGGAAAAAAAACATCCTAAAGTCACATTTTGTGTTGCAAACAGCTGCTCCAAAAGCATTTTGTATATTCTTACCTTGGTCTTTTTATATAATAATTAGAATTCCACTGAAAAGTTCACTTATTTGAGTCATTAAACTGGAAAAACTTAACTCAGTTTAATATATTGTTTCATTATAAAGGGACTAGCATATTTCAAGCATTTACTTCTGTTAATAACAAACGAAAACCCACAATGGAAACTCTCAGAAAACTCAAATAATATCCCAAAAAAAAGACCAAGAAGCGGTCCAGTACGACGCTCCTCCTTATCGATCATCGCCAGTGAAGCAGTCAGATTTTAAAAACTGAAGTCAAACAGCAGCGCTTCATATAGACTGAAAAAAAGAAAGTGCAGCTCCAACTTAAATAAATTGCTTTACTTGATCACAAGTAGTTTATATAAGTTTATTCAACTAACTTTATTAAGTTTTCCAGTTAAAGAAAAGAAAAATAAATTAAATTTGATTAACTTACTTAAATTACTTGTGACAGTTAAATCAATTTATTTACGTTAGTGCTGTTTTTTCTGTTTTCAGAGTACAAAGGTAATTCACACAAAATAAATCTGATCGGAGCCTCACCATAAGGCTCACCGCGTGTCACTGAGGTTCACTTAGATTTAAAGCCATGTTGGATCTACTTTGATGTCCTGCTGTGAAACAATAAAATAGTTCTTCTCTATGAGATAAACCAGGGTTCTCTGCAGAGGCTGGCCTGAAGGCAAACTGCCTGAACGGCTGCTGTGACCAGAAACGCACACACACACTAACAGCATACATTGTTAATTACACCCAATGAGACTTCCTTGCTTTCTTTTTCTCCACCTAAGAATATATTATTTATTCTGAGACTGTTTCCCCTTTTAAAACCCTTTTCTTTTTTTTCTTTTTATTTCTCCTCTCCAGCAGATTGACTTAAATTGCATCAGCTTCATCTGTGGGAAGAAAACAGCGCCTCGTTCCATTTTTTTCTCAGTCTGGGTCTGTTTTGGAGAAAATAAAGAGTAAATCTGTGAGAGTAAAGTAATGGTGAGCTTATAGGAGCTGATGGGCTGGCCCTGGATGGATGTGTATACTCCATCAGAGGAACTGAATGAAACTCTTTAGCCTGCACGCCTGACTCGATTACCTTCCTCCGTCTCATTCACACGGATCGGGCGGCGCACCTGCACTCAAACACGCGCAAAGAGCAGTATATTAAGGTGCCCACTTCACAATACACACCAAGGAAATGCCAAATCCTCTCTCAGAGGCATCAGTCAGGCAGCGGGGAGACTGTAATGTCTGTTTCCAAGCGCTCCCCACATCCTGGCGCCCTCGCTGACCTTTCGAAGCCACTTAAATAACGGTCGGTACTATCAAAGCCTCAGAACAGCTATTCCCTCTTTTCCATGGACACCAATCCCCCATCACTGCGGCCACATCTACTGAGTCATTTCACTTCAGTCGTAAAAGCAATGCAACGCATCGGAGGAGCTAAAGGGATGAAATGGCAGCAGTGGGAGCTGCCATTGTTGCGTTATCATCATAACCACTATCAGTGGCAGCCATCTCACAGAGAGATGTAATGTTTGGAAGTTGTTATTAGCCAGCTGGGAGCAGGTATGCCGACAGAGGTGGCGGCTGAATGAGATCACATAAAAGACCCTAACTGGCGCTCTATAAGGATAGAGCTACTGACAGCGTGCGTTGGTCAGTGCACTGCCTTGGTCTCCCTATTCCAAGCTGGTCGGTCGACGGACCAGCCAGGGGGGGTCGTCGAGGTAAATAATGCTAGAGTCTTCAGAAGAGCGGGCCTTTATCTACTCCAGTAATATCACTTACCGATAATATTATCTCTCTAATACATAGATTCTGGAGAGGGTGCAGTCCTATGAGCAAGGAGAGATGCATAAGCACTACAATATTTACCCATTTACCTCCTTCTTTCCTCATGGATTTCCAGGCAGGGAGTCGAGGGAGATGGAGTGTTCAGCCCGATCCCGCGAGGGGAGGATGCAGCCCGGTCCGGCAGCCCTCCTCAACTCCATCTCCCTCACACCGTACATTGCTAATAGACTTAAGAATTAGGAAAAAAATTTATCCTTTTTCAGACTCAACTGACCCTAACACACCTTCTACTTTTCTTTTCTACTACTCTCCAGATATATTTTTTCTGATGTTAATGTGATTGTTAACCCAGCTTTCTCTCAGTGTTTTTCTCCACGTGGAAGCTCCACCCGGTCTGGTACCCTGCTCGGCTATGATGCCCCCTGCTGGATAGGGGGCGTTGGTCCGGATGCTGCTCGGGGTGACCAAGCATCCTCCATGCTGTCTCTTCTCTGTCTTCTCAGACCCCCAGACGGTCGTGGCAGATGACCTCGCTTGTAATGAGCCAGGGTTCTGCTGGAGGTTTCTTCATGTTAAAGGGGAGTTTTTCCTCTGCACTGTCACTACATGCTTGCTAAGAATGAGGGTTTGCTGAGGAATTGGTGTGGGACGAGTCAGCATGATCCGGGCACAACCTCACGCCGATGAGTCAACGCAATCTGCTGGGATTCCTTACATAGAAAACTTAACAGAATGGAATGTTGGTATAATTGTATTGAGATGACTTTTGTTGTGAATTGGCGCTATATAAATAAAAGTGAATTGAAATTGAATTGAATAGGGACAAAAGTTGGTTAAACTGTACTTTTACAAAGTATTTTTTGCTTTCACATGTATACACCTTATGTTAGTTTGATTTTTAAAGTACTGGAAAATGTATAGCGATTCCTCGTCTGAAGAGCTACAGTGGGGAGAACAAGTATTTGATACACTGCTGATTTGGAAAGCATGAAGAGGTCTCAAATTTTTATCAAAGGTGCTCTTCAACTGTGAGGGACAGAATCTAAAACAAAAATGCAGAAAATCCCAGTGGATAATTTTTAAATAATTAATTTCCATTTTATTGCATAACATACAGTACAGACCAAAAGTTATACAAATAGTCATATTTTATTTCATTTATAAAATGTAACATGAGACTTTGCTGCTGCAGCAGACTGGGTCAAACCAACTGTAAATTTGCGGGTCATCACCACACTGGCTGCTAGCTTAAACGGCTATTATCAACCTGGAGTGGCACCATCAGTGGCACACAGACAAAATACACGTTAAAAATACTGGGAAGATTTTTTTTTTCCCCTGACAATCATACTAAATAAGTGTACAGTACAGACCAAAAGTTTGGACACACCTTCTCATTCAATGCGTTATCTTTATATGACTACATTGTAGATTCTCACTTAAGGGCATCAAAACCACGAATGAACACAAGATGTATGGAATTGCTGTATGTACTTAAACAAAAAGAGTGAAATAACTGAATACATGTGTTATATTTTAGATTCCTTAAAGTAGCCGCCCTTTGCTCTGCTTACTGCTTTGCATTCTCTTGAGCTTCAAGAGGTAGTCACCAGAAATGGTTTTCCAACAGTCTTGAAGGAGTTGCCAGAGATGCTTAGTACTTGTTGGCCCTTTTGCCTTCACTCTGCGGTTCAGCTCACCCCAAATCATCTTTGTGGCCAGGTTATTTCATAATTTTTTGTAAAAGTACTACATAATTCCATATGTGTTCATTCATAGTTTTGATGCCTTCAATGAGAATCTACAATGTAAATAGTCATGAAAATAAAGAAAACGCACTGAATGAGGAGGTGTTTCCAAACTTTTCGTCTATACTGTAAGTATTTCATCGCCTATCAACCAGTAAGAATTTAGGCTCCCACAGACCTGTTAGTTCTTCTTCAAGAAGCCCTCCTGTTCTCCACTCATTACCTGTATAAACTGTACCTGTTTGAACTCATTACCTGTGTAAAATATACCTGTCCACACACTGAAACAAACCCCAACCTCTCCACAATGGCCAAGACCAGAGAGCTGTCCAAGGACATCAGGGATAAAATTTTAGAGCTGCACATTGCTGGGATGGGCTACAGGACAATAGGCAAGCAGCTTAGTGAGAAGGCAAAAACTGTTGGTGCAATAATTATACAGTCAATCTCCCTCGGTCTGGAGCGCCATACAAGCTCAAGGCAGCGCACTTCAAGACCCGTCTGAAGTTTGCCAATGACCATCTGGATGATCAAGAGGAGGAAATAGAGCATTTTGGTCTAAACTCCACTCACCGTGTTTGGAGGAAGGAGGATGAGTACAACCCCATGAACACCATCCCAACTGTGAAGCATGGAGGTGGAAGCATCATTCGTTGCTTTTCTGCAAAGGGGACGGGACGCTGCACCGCAATGAGGGGAGGATGGATGGGGATTATTATGGGATTATTATTATGGGGATTATTGTGGGATTTTGGCCAAAACTTAAATGCTCTGGAGAAAAGCTGTATGTAGGAGTGGGTCAAAATCCTTGCTGCAGTGTGTGCAAACCTGGTGAAGAACTACAGAAAACAAAGACTCTTATTTTACCGCTAGGTGTTACTCCGAACTCGCGCTAAAGGGTCTTATGTACATGAGGGATTGCTGAGAATTCCACGACGCAATCTTCTGTGGTTCTGTAATTTCTACACTAAACATTGTATTGTAATAACTCTTTTTGTAAAGTGCCTTGAGATGACATCTGTTGTGAAATGGCGCTATATAAATAAACTGAATTGAATTGAATTGAATGTAGGAGTTGTCGTCTAAAACCTATACACAAACACACTAAGAGCTACTTTTACGTAGGAAAAATCCCTAAAAGTAAGCTAAGAGTGACGTGCCGTTGCTATGGAAAACGTCATTTCCTATGCATGAGTAAATAGACGCACAGCAGTCTGATTGGTTGTTGAATGACACGTGTGAAACCAAGAAATGGAAAATGTCAATGCAGATAAAAGCGTAATTATGAACAGCGCAAATAGCAGAAATAATGCACGATGACATCTTTTTGTCGGCCACGAGACTACACTTCATACAACTTACACACAATAGCCTACTTACAGAGAGGGTGAAGTTTAAAAACGAAAAAACGTGAAATGCATCATATTATGCAACAGACTGGCGTCCTATCCAGGTTGTACCCTGCCTAGCGCCTGCTGATAGCTGGGATAAGCTCCAGCCCCCCCACCACGCGACCCTGAATTGGATGAAAGCGGTATGGATAATGGATGGATGGATGCATCATATTAACGGACTGATTGCAAGTACGCTATAAACAATTAGGCTGTCTAATGAGCGCATCAGCCACATCTTAAATAGACCCCCCAACTACCATGGAAACCACCTTGTGAACTGAAAAGAAGTGGCAAGAAAAGAACAAGGAAACCTAACTGGTCGCAGGACCAATTGTTACTACTGGCACAGATGGTACTGGAGAGGAGGACGGTCCTCAAAGGGCGATTCGGAGCCAGGATTACGAATAAGAAGAAAAGGGAGGCATGGGTGAAAATTAGCAGAAACATAAATGCATCTTATCCAGCGATGACTCGAACGTCAGAAGACTGTGAGAAGAGATGGTATTCTCTACAGGCCCAGTGTCGACTCGAGATCGCCGCTTATAAAAAGGATTCTGCTGCAACAGGTAGGCAATGTCCGTCATATAGGCATCCCTACATATGTTGCATAAATTGGAAGACGTGCACGTATTCTTCTTTGTGCACCCCCAGCATACCTACAATCGCCATGAAATTGGCTTTAATTCGATGCAGTTGCTGGATGTCTAATGGGAAATGGATGAATTGTTGGATAATGTGTGGTCGACAGAGCGCTTTAAGAGTTTGGCGGATTGATCGGGTGATAGATGGTTGTGATATACCCAAGTCGTCCGTGTTGCAAAGTTGCATTTTCCCTGGGGCTAAAAATCTTAGTTTCGCTAAACGTTTAATTTCTGGACTGATCGGGTTGTTACATTTAGTTGGAGACTTGATTGCATCCCGCACCACATCTGCAATAAACGATTTAGTCTGTATCGTTTGGTCAATTCAGAATCATCCAGTGTCCAACACATTGCGTCTGGCTGCAGACATTTTGGGAGTCTTTGTGAATAGGTCTTAGGGAGTTAGGAGTCCTCTTGACTTATTTTAAGGAATCCCAGACAAGGAGCTACTTTTAGGCCTAAAAGTGGTTGTGAATTACTTTTATCTTAAGAAACTAGGAGTCCTAAAATTTAGAAGTGAGACGCCCACATTTTTTAGGAGTTACGCCTAAATTCGGCAGTTAGGACCTACTTTTAGTCTTAAGATTCTTTGTGAATACTGTAATTGCAAACAAAGGTTTCTGTACCAAATATTAAGTTCTGTTTGTCTGAATTATCAAATACTTAGGCAATAAAAAGGAAATTAATTATTTCAAAATCATTCACTGTGATTTTCTTTGATACGACTTACAGACCTATACAAGCTTTGTAGGTGGGAAAATTCAAATATTCGCTGTGTATATACTACCAGTTCTCCCCACTGTACATATGCCTTAGATTGTACTTAATTTGATTTAAAATTTCTTATTAATGTCTGTATTATCATACATAAAGGGCTAAAATATATACACGGCAGAGGTTGCGCACGTCCTTTTGACCGACGGGGTAAAAAAAAAAAATTGAATCTATTCTTACCCTTCAATTTTTAATTCCATGCGTGGGGGGAGATGGCTTTTTATCATTTTAAATAATATTCAATCCAAACAAGCTGAATAAAGAACCACATATAAAAATGCAAAAAGGAATTGCACTTATATTACCAATACGTGCAAAATCTGCACCCATTTGTGCATAATCAAACAGAGGTTATTGTCATGAGGATTTTGATTTTTGCCTCGTGGACAGTTGACTTCTCATTGGGGCTTATGTTTTGTAGGCTGAATCTGTGCTCCGTTTCCACACTGGAGACTGGAATTGAGCATCACTTCAGCCCAAGTTTTAAAATGAGGACACGTTTCTCCAATTGAAGCGATCAAAACTTGAAAAGACTCTGAGCCGTTTTAGTGGGGGGACACCTCAGGCTCATTGGAGTCTGGGTCATAGTGTCTGGGAATATTTAATTGATTAAGTTATCTTTACTTCATGAGTAAAGTTGAAAGTATCTGCGCATTTGCACCAAGTGGTCAGAAGTCTGAGTACTGACCTGTAAAAATGACTGGGCAATGAATGCACAGTTGTTTCAGTGTGCACAAAAACGGTTAAATTACTTTTACTAAATATTTCTTCCGCTTTCATATTGATGCTGTCGCATGTTTATACTGTGTTTTATATCTAAGCAACCGTAAAAAGTGCAATAGCTTTGCTTCATTGGGGCATAGATAAAAATATAGCAACAAGTCGATTATAAGCAAAAAAAGAAAAAATAAGAAAAGGAAAAAAGAATATGTGACTGACGGCTCCACAGAGGCCGGCGGCGGTCCTGCTGTACCGGTTGTTCCAGTATTCTCCACTGCTGATACCAGAGAAAAACCAGTTGATGTCACCATAGCGACCAGTAGCATCCAATCAGACCAAACTGCTTGATTTCTGTAAAACGCAAGTCTGCAGAATCCCTGTGGATGAAAAGGGATTTTCCCAACAGCTCCCCATCCGAAGTGATTTAAGCATGATTTATTCTCTAATATGGGCAACTTATTTTTTAAGCATTTCTAAATATTAACACTTAATGAAAGGAAGTGGCATCAATGAATGCTGCGTCAATAACAATATGACACTACAGACAAAGACAACAGCGAAGAGTAATAAATCGATCTCGTGGTCTGTCCACACCAAAAACTCTCTCTTCTTCTGAGCAGCTATTGTTCTCTTCGGTTAACGGGACGAGCAGATATGTACTGTGCTGTAGAGCTTCTTGTATATATTATGTAGGCGCTGGCGTCACGTAGATTATACACGTGTTCCGTGCGTCTTTTCACGTATGCCCAGTATTTGCACAGGTCGATATGGGATTGCGCAATCATGGGACCTTAAACGAGGCGTAAATGCTCGTGTTGAGTGGAGGCGTCTAACTTCCCGTATGACCTTATCGGCTTAGTGTGGAAGTAGCCTAAGTCTGACTTTTGGTACTTTTCCAATAAACTGTTTGTGAGATGAATGGCTGTGTTCTTGCTGTTGCTGTGCTCTTCCAGCAGAGAGGGAAACGGTAATGGGGCTGCTGTGCGAGGTCAGTTGTCTGTGAGCTCTCTGAGACGGGAGAGGAGTCCAAGATGTCACCGCTGCTAGGTGGGAGGATATGTACTACACTATAAACCCAAATTTTGATTCAACTCAAAGACATTGAGTTCATATTACTTAAATGTGTCTAATTTATTGACATTACTTGTTCATTCTGATTAAGCTGAACTTTTTCGTGTCCTTTCTCATTTTAATCAGGTTTTTAAGTCCAATCAGTAGTTTCTACTCAAACAAATTGAGTTTATATTGCTTAAACATGTGTCATTTCTTTACATTACTTATGAATTCTGAGTAAACTGTACTTTTTAATGGCCTATGTTATTGTAATTATGTGTTTGAGCTCAAACAACTCAATATAATCAAGTTCTTCCTGTTACTAATATCAACGCATTGACGTCACTACCCATAATACTATTGATGCGACCGGCGACCGCCAAAAATCTAGTTAATACCAGTTTTGACCTGGCATTGTGACTGAACTTTTGAGACTGAACATAGACGAACAGAACAAAGACATTGAAATTTTCGAGAACTGACGTTCTAGCAAGCAAGTTGTTCGACACGCTTGGAGCCGTTGGTGAATGAACCAAGTTCAGCAGGCACAAAACGGTAAGTTGGAACCTGGCACTGGTTGCATGCTGTTGCAGTCCTAACTTCGAGTTTGAGGAACTTAAACCAAGCAGTATATCACTAAATTTAGTATATCTCTGATGAATATATTCTATTTCACTGTGTTTATGAAGTGCTTATGAGTTGTCTTTACTTAAGATTTTGATGCTTGTTACATATATTCTCAGCTTAGTTAAGATAACACTGTGCATGCAAAGATATTTCCTCTTATTTTGCAGAACTTGTCCATTTAACCAGAGCGTGATTATGCTGAGACTGCACCGTTAAGAGAAGAACACAGAATGTTCTCATGCTCTGCCACAACTAGGGAGTTGTTTCTCTGTGATACTTTCTCTTATCTCAAGGCCACAGTTGCTTATGACTCATGTTAGAATTGTATTGTGCAATGAATATGTAACTATCCTTGTGCAGTTTTGAATAAAAAAGAGCTGTCTCAGCAGGAGAATCAGAATCGTTTTGGGCGGCTGTGAGACTTGTACTCTCTGCAGCTTCGGGCGATTCTCCGCTGCAGCGCAGACTTGGAAAGACTTTAAACTCTCCTCATTTCTCAACATACTGAAGGGCTGAGATTTCCTCCATATAATTTAATACCTGTGTTAAGATAATATATAAGAGTAATTAATAGGGGATCCTACAAATTGGCGTCACGAACAGGATCCTGAGTCCTAAATTAATAGGATCAGAGGAACGGAGGACCATCAGGACATCTCTGAATGAACGGGGTTTGGACAAAAGGTGGCGCCAACTAAAAGGTAAGCAGTTTTCTGCTTGATTTAATTATTTCCTATTGTCCAAACACCTAGTAATTAAGAGGCTAAAATACACCAGCAAGTAATAGTGTGTGGAGAAAGGAGAGAAAAATTGTGTGGTTAGGGTTGGAGTCCCTGTGATTATTCCATATGAATGAATTGCTAAATTCCTAAAAAGTAAGGTTAGGGTTGGAGTCCCTGTGATTATTCCATATGAATGAATTGCTAAATTCCTAAAAAGTAAGATTAGGGTTGGAGTCCCTGTGATTATTCCATATGAATGAATTGCTAAATTCCTAAAAAGTAAGATTAGGGTTGGAGTCCCTGTGATTATTCCATATGAATGAATTGCTAAATTCCTGAAAAGTGTGAACCAATTAAGATTACACTGATGAGTGTAACAAGTATTGGGTTCTTTGAACCGGGTTGGAGGCCCTGCAGTATATTTTATTAGGAATAGGCTGCTAAAATACCAGAACTTTGAAATGGGTTGGAGGCCCTGCAGTATATTTTATTAGGAATAGGCTGCTAAAATACCAGGACTTTGAAATGGGTTGGAGGCCCTGCAGTATATTTTATTAGGAATAGGCTGCTAAAATACCAGAAAAAGAGTTTTGAAATACGGTTGGAGTCCGTGGACTTGGCTAACTGACATCACTAGGGTGTGGTTAGCAGGTTCAGAAGCCCCTGTTTTGTGCTGTGCTTTGCTGTGTTTGAATTTGATTGTGTTATATTTGATGAATGTGGTGTTAAAGTGAATAATAGAGATAACAGAGTAAGTATAGTTATAAAGGGTGAGAATGGAAGGTGAGTTTGACCAAGAAATGATGGATGATGGATGGGGACAAGGAGCTGTGGCTAATACATTGGGTGAACAGCTGGCTTGTGTGGAAACAGTGGTAGGTATTACCTGCCAACCACAGGATGCAAAAAAGCAGAAGGAGCTGTTGAGAAAGACTACAGACAAGTTGATGAAGGAAAAAGGAAAAGATGTTAACAGCCCGGGTAATTGGACAATAATCTGGCATAATCTTGCATTGGAAGCAAAAATAAAGGAAGAAGAAGCAGCTGATCGGGAAAATAAAGCAGGTTTCCTCAACAAAGGTAAGCACAGAAAGGAAAAAGAAAGACAGAGCGGTATAAAAATAAAATATAATCAGTGGATTGCATGGTGGGATCAAGCTCAGAAACATATGAGGAAGTCAAAGCCTCCGCCATACGCCCCACAAGGCCCCACCGCAAGTACCGGAATTTATCCCAGCCTTGCCATATCAAAAGGTGTGCTGAACTGGACTCAGGCTCCAAACGCACCACCAGTATCTGATACAGGAACACGAAAGAAGTCTGAAAAAAAAGGTTCACACATCTCAGAAGGGAGGAAGTGAAAGGAACCACGCAGAAGCCTTTGCTTACAGTTCTGCTCGATTCCAAGGACTAACTGACCCGACAACAACACAAAAACACAAAAAAGAGCCACACCCCTCATCAGCAGAGGCAATGGATTCCAATTCACAACCAGACCAGGAAGAGGACATAGGAGAAGAAACAACGGCACTTACAATTGTTGCAACAGGAAAAATGATAGATACAAACCAAGAAAAAGAAACCGGTAAGATCAATCCATTTCAGGAACTACTACAGGAAGCAGCTGCTGAGTTATCAGGTATGTTACTTGAAAAGGCAACGGAGGAAGCAGTGAGAACTCAGAGAAAAACAGAAGCAACGACAGAAGGAAAAGGAATGGACACGGAGAGACGGTAGGATGCGCCGAACTCCATCCTATGACAAAGAATTAGATTGCCTGAACAGAAGAGACAAAGACCTGCTAGCACAAAAAGAGCGAGAAAGGGAGGAAACAAGAGAGGCATTGGAAAGAAGCACACAGGAAGCAGAAGCACAAGAAGAAGAAACTGAAGCTCACCACCAGCTGCCTCTCCTTCAGAAGAAACCTGGTCAGCCGCCAGTTTATCAACCTTTTGGATTGGGTGACATTCAGTCACTGGTGGCACAACTCCCAGACATTCATGAAGGAGCATACTCATGGTTAGCTGCTCTGGAAAAAGGCACAGCAGGCCAGGATTTGGCTTTGGGTGATCTGAGAGCTATACTGACAGCATGCACTTCCCGCTCTAAAGTACTGGCCATAGAAGAAGATGCAGGAACCACAACAGAGCCAAATAACTTACCAATTCACATGGTAATGATGCGAGTGGGACCTGCTTTAAGAGCAGCATTCCCACTAAAAAACACTGGGGGTATCCAACAATTTAAGTGGGATCCAAGCACCAATCCAGCAGTATACTTGGAGAAGGCCATAGATGATTGGGTTTCACAAAACGGACAAAACCCTGGTAGACCAGGTGCTGTTGCAGGTATGTGGTTTAGAAAAGCAGTTCTGAGGGGAATACCAGAGTCAGTTGTGCTGAAAATGGATGACAATCCTGAACTCCAAGATTGTGACTTTGCCACTTGGAAGAAACATTTAATATTTAACCTAACTAAAGCTCAGGCTAAAACTGATGACAAGAACGAGGATGTTAAGGACTTACAGCTGCAGCTCTTAAAGGTGCAGCTACAAAAAGCAAAAAATGAACTAGGAGGAAAAGGGGAAAAAACAAAAAAACAACTGGTGGCTGCAGTTGGACAGCCTCAGCCTCAGGCAGCTCCGCCCACTCAAACATCATACCAGGCTGCTCCCAATCTGTATCCTGTCCCTCCATGGAACCAGGTTCCTCAGCAATACCCACCCTATGGTCCTAGACAATATGATCCAGCAGGGAATTTCAGGGGCAATTCAGGAGGTTTCAGAGGAAGGAGACGAGGTGGTGCAGGAAGAGGAAGAAATTCTGGGAATGATAGATGCAATACCTGCGGTCAACCAGGGCACTGGTCAAGAACCTGCCCACAAAACAGATACCCACCACCTTCTGGAGGACAAGGAGGTCAGGTGATGCAAGCACCACCCCTGCCCCACGCTACACAGCAGATGTTGGGATGGGACCCCCATCAGGGAGCTCCCCAATAGGACACCCCCACAGGAGCCCAGGACAGTATGGAAAACACGGCAGACCCCATGCTGTCCATAAAAGTGGACGGAAACACATGTAACTTTTTGGTGGATACTGAGGCAACAATGTCAACCATCCAGTCCCAACATGTGAGACTCACCAAGATGTCTACCAGAACCACCACTGTGGTGGGCTTCACGGGGGAAGCACAAGTTCTGCCATACACTACCCCTTTGTCCACCACTGTGGGACCACAAACTTTGACTCATTCCTTTGTATGCTCGCCTTCTGTTCCAGTAAATCTACTGGGAAGAGACTTGCTTATTAAACTGGGAGCTACCATACTATGTTCAGCAACTGGACTAACAGTGACTCTGCCTACGGGAACTTTTTTAAAATGTGGACTGAACAATACATCTCTGGGAGTATACTTGGCACAACCATTGCCTAGTCAATCACATACTGCTGATATCTATTGGGCACTCCTGGAATCAGAAAAACCTGCGCCATCTGGGATACTATCCGCATTCAATAAATGGAGACCCTGGATCAACCAAATCCACCCCTATGTACCTCCTCCTGATCCTCCCCACCTGACCCTCTTCTATGACAGACAGGATACATTCTGGTATCAGCAAAACTTCATGGAAAAATGTGAAGGACATTCTTGGCATCTCGAAAGTTCAGACATTTATGTTGCCCCTGAGGGTGTGGCTGCCACTGTAGAACTAACCCCTGACCAGCTGCAGTGGTATATGATGGGTGAGGAGGCAGTGCCACATGTCTCGCTGGCGCTTCATCCGACTCATCAGGCTAAGGAGTTGGGTGGCATGGTAAAACGCTCCCAACAGTGTACTGATTGGTGTGATACCCAAATCCCACAAGTACAGTACTCACCCAGCACTGCAACCTACAAAATTGTGAATCAATCAGAAGATGACTCAGTGCTTGAACATCTGCTTATTTCCAGAACACATGGTAGAGAAAGGACAGACCATCCATCTGCAGCACAACTGGTTGACTCTTTGCCTGCTTCCCTCTGGTCCCAAGGACCCACTGATGTGGGACTGGTGTCAGTTAAACCTATCAGTTTTGACTTGCAAAATAACACACCAATATGGATCCCACAGTATCCACATAAGTTTGAAGCCGCTGAGGGAATAGCTGAAACCATTTCTGGTTTGATACAAGCTGGAGTGTTGGAACCCTCAAACTCCAATTGGAATACTCCAATACTACCTGTAGAGAAGAAAGGGACAGGTAAATACAGGATGGTACATGACCTTCGTAAAATTAATGCACTTTTGGGCACTTCTCCCCTGCCAGTACCCAATCCATATGTGGCCCTGACCTCATTGCCACCGAATCATTCTTGGTTCACATGTGTGGACTTGGCAAATGCATTTTTCTGCATCCCACTTGCTGATTCCCTGAGGGATATATTTTCCTTCTCTTTCAGAGGAAAAAGATGGCGTTATACGCGCCTGCCACAAGGCTTTGCACTGTCACCTGGACTGTTTAATCAAGTACTTAAAGCACTGTTGGAACACTGTCCCATACCAGAAGACTGCATGTTGGTGCAATATGCTGACGATCTTTTACTTTCAGCACCAACTGCGGAGATGTGCTTGGAAGGGACAAAAATCTTGTTGCAACATTTGGCATCATTGGGCTTCAAAGCCAGCAAGGAAAAATTGCAACTGGTAAGAAAACAGGTTTCCTTCCTGGGACGGGTTATTTCCCAATCAGGTGTGACGTTGTCACCAAGCCACAAAAACTCCATCTTGCATCACCCAAAACCAACCACTGTGAGACAAATGCTGTCATTTCTTGGCCTTACCGGATACAGCCGCACATATGTACCTGACTATGTGGGTCTGACAACTCCCCTCCGAGCAATGGTGAAGGAACATGGGATGAGAAACTTAACTGCTACTCTTAATTGGACTGAGCAGGCAGAACGAGCATTCATCAGGCTCAAACAGGAGCTTTTAACAGCATCAGAATTGGCAGTTCCTGACTACAAATTACCTTTTCATTTGGATGTTTCTGGAACTGGGACACACATGAATGGTGTCCTGTTCCAGAAAAAAGGGGGAGTAAGACAGGTATTAACATACAGTAGTGTGATACTAGATAATACAGAAATGAAACATCCACCTTGCACTCAATACGCAGCTGGATTGGCAAAAATTATCCAAAAAACGGCTCACATTGTAATGAACCACCCACTGACAGTGTTAACCTCTCATAGTGTGGTGGCATATGTGCAGTCACACCTTTTCACCATGACTCCCCTGAGACAAAGAAGACTGAATGCCATTCTAGA
The DNA here is from genome assembly GCA_028564705.1 of Apricaphanius iberus. Lineage (NCBI taxonomy): Eukaryota > Metazoa > Chordata > Actinopteri > Cyprinodontiformes > Aphaniidae > Apricaphanius > Apricaphanius iberus. The sequence continues at coordinate 55,921 of JAPXFQ010001341.1, forward strand.
AGCACCACACATCACATACACACATGAAGGCATCAACATGGCTGACCACATGGGCTCAGGGGAACCACATCAATGTGAAAGGCGCGTGGTGACAGAAGAAAAAATCAGACCAGATCTATCAGCAACACCACTACATGAGGCAGAAGAGGACTGGTTCACAGATGGATGCTGCCACAGGACCACAACAGGTGAGTTGAAAGCTGCCTGGGCTATAGTGCGGCAAAAAGGAAGCAGATGGGAAACGGTAAAAGCAGAACCCCTAACAGGATCCCAGTCAGCACAGAGAGCAGAACTCACAGCAGTCATTGAAGCCTTAAAATTAGCTGAAGGAAAAAAAGTTAACATCTACAGTGATTCAGCATACGCTGTAGGAGCAGTGCATGTGGACCTAAAACAGTGGCTTAGAGCTGGTTTCCTCACTACATCAAACAAGCCCATCAAGCATGAAGCAGAAATGAAAGAACTGGCAGAAGCACTGCTGCTACCTGAGAAGGTGGCTGTCATAAAATGTAAAGGCCACAGCACAGGTTTGGACTTAGTGTCTAAAGGGAACCAACAGGCAGATGAAGTGGCAAAACTAACAGCAGGATACCGAGCCAAACACATGCTAGTCTGCTCAGAACAACTAACAAACAAGACACCAGAGGAAATGTCCATGGAAGTACTCACAAGCCTCCAAGATAAAGCCTCGCCACAGGAAAAGACTTTGTGGGTGGCTAGAGGAGCAACAAACACAGACTGCTGGAGGGGTCCAGATGGAAGACCAATATTACCACCGGGAGTAAGACAAACTGCATTGGAAGAAGCACATGGGATAGGACACGTGGGAGCAGCACAAATGATGAGAAACCTTGCCAATTGGTGGCACCCCAACTTACAAGATATGGCTAAGTATTACACCAAAACGTGTCAGGAATGCAATCAGTATGGGGTAAAGCCAACGCTCAGGCCCATGCATGGAACTTTTCCAATTCCCACTTGCCCAGGAAAAGAGATAATCATTGACTATACAGACATGGGGGAAAGAGTGGGTAGGTACAGATACCTGTTGGTGTTTGTGGATGCTTATTCAGGTTGGCCAGAATCATGGCCTACTATGAAGGAAGATAGCAAAACTGTAGTCAAGTGTCTTGTTAATCATTATACCCCACAGCATGGCTTCCCCGAAAAAGTAAGGTCAGATAATGGCACCCATTTCAAGAATCAGGATCTACAAAAAGTGGAGGAAGTACTGGGGTTGAAACATAAGTTTGGGACTGTATATCATCCACAGTCACAGGGCAAAGTAGAAAGAATGAACCAGTCATTAAAAACCAAATTGGCTAAAATCTGTGCACAGACTAAATTGACATGGGTGGATGCTCTGCCGCTAGCTTTGATGTCTATCAGATCTTCAGTAAACAAAAATACATCTCACACTCCATTTGAACTGCACACGGGACGCCCCATGCCAGGCCCCCACACAAAATTACCTCTAACTGATTATGAGCCTCTAGAGCCCAAGACATATTATAACCTTCTGCATAGCCTTGTCTTACAGTTTTCTCAACAGAAAGGTGATCCAACGGAGTCTGGAGAACCAACGTCCATTCTTCCCTCCGTGGACTATGTGTACCTAAAGGTCATCAAAAGAAAGTGGTCAGAACCAAGGTGGACGGGACCATACCGAATCACTGAAAGAACATCACACGCAGTCAGATTGGCTGGAAAGGGGGACACATGGTACCACTGGTCCCAATGTGCAGAAGCAGAGGAACCCTCACGATCATTGGCTGAAGTCCAGAAGGATCTGATTCAAGGAAACTAGATAAATCATTAACTGTTTTAAAGAAATACATTGTATTGAATAATACACACCTGAATATCATCAGTTTAAGTATCTAGGTTAATTGCAACGGCCACAGAATGTCCTGGCCATTTGTTACTCCATTAACATGCAAGCAGAGACTAATGTACATTCTAGCATGTGTACTGCTAGCCCTGATCCCAGTTGCCATCCTACTAATCTGTGAAGGCCCGCCAAATCTTTCCAAAAACTCAAGCCTGCCCACCCCTCAGCCCACTCAAGCTCCACCAAATAGCTCATTGGTTAGGAAAAAACGATCTTCCTCGCCTCAATCATGTAATCCCTCTACAACTCGGATGATAACGTTTTGTATACCCAAAAATGATAGCTATGTGATACAAGTAGACTTTGCTAGTTTCCCACAACCACCAGGCCATTACTCACAAAAATTGAAAGGGCATAAAAATCTGGCTGTTACACTTTCCTCAGCAGCATGGTATATCACATTAGGTAATTGGTATCAATGGAAATGGAATAATTTGATTGATGAGACAGGTCCAGATTGGAGTGTATACTCCAAGGGGGCAGCAAAAACTTGGAGGACTCAAAAGAAATTAACAATGGCAAAAACTTTAGCAGGTACTGGCCTGATAATCACAGTAAAATCATTCCTTCTGACCTCCTGCCAACAGTTTGTTCTGGCCCCTTGGACTGACCGAACAGGCCTTTACTGGCAGTTGGAAATCTGTCCCTCACCATCCCCTCAACCTGCCTCAGCAGTGTCAGATGATAGCGAGCAGTTTAATGGACAGCCAGTTACACACCAAAATGGAGGTAGATTAGGTAAGATTAAAATGACCAAGCCTGAGAATTTAACCCAGGATGAGATTTTCCAAATGTTAACTGGTGTTTCAGGAAACACAAACAATTGGCTATTAATGGCAGAACAAGCTGCAAAAAATGTACAGTCTGACTGTGTGGTTTGTATGGGTGCTAGACCAGTTCTAAAAGTAGTACCAGCACCAGTAAATAGCACCTGTATGCTACACTTAATGAATAACGCAAAATCCTCAGAATGCAAAATTTTGGAGTCTTACTTTCCTAAAAACCCCTCGTGACATAACCAGCAAACCACCATTCTTCTCCTCAGAAGTAGCACCTAATAACTTTACCTGTATTGTATTAACTGGAAAAACCCATCAGTTGGGTAATGTGCCTGAGGAATGGTGTGAATCCAGTACAGAAGTGAGACCAAATTTTAGACCAACTGCGCGTGCTGATTTATGGTGGTGGTGTTCAGGAAATAGACTCTATGATGGCTTTCCCAAAAATGCAGGAGGACGTTGCGCATTAATAACTTTACTACTCCCTGTGGTAGTAACTCCGGTTAAGTATGTCACAACTGAATGGCAAGACACCTTTACACTTACTAGGTCTAAAAGATCAGTAGTACCGAGTGCAGTGCCCAATCCCACCTACATAGACGCAATAGGAGTACCTAGGGGTGTACCAGATGAATACAAATTGCGTGATCAAATTAAATCAGGATGGGCATCTCTTCTGTGGCCCATAGAGATCAATGTGCATACTGATCTGATTAATTATGTTCATTATAATGTTCAACTATTGGCAAACTACACAAGGGATGGGTTTTCAGCTGTACATACCCAATTGTCTGCAACCTCATTGATGGCATTCCAAAATAGACTTGCAGTTGACCTTTTATTAGCAGCGCAAGGGGGAGTGTGTCACATATTTGGGGAACAATGCTGCACCTTCATTCCAAATAACACAGCCCCTGATGGATCTTTAACTAAAGCACTTACTGGTCTTACTGCCCTCACTCACTCCATGAAGGAACATTCAGGGGTAGATACAGAAATGTGGGACTCTTGGTTGAACATGTTTGGCAGATATAAAAAATTGGTAGCATCTCTGCTAGTGTCTATTTCAGTATTTGCAGCTGTCTTGGTTACCTGTGGGTGCTGCTGCATTCCCTGCCTTAGGGCTTTAATGCAGAGACTCATTGAAACGGCCCTCACAAAAGACAGAGGTGACATGGCAGTTCAGATGCCTCTGTTGGCTGCAGATGGTAGGATAAATTCTTCTCAAGATCCCTCAGATCTTGAATCTGATGATGAAGAAATTGATGTACATCCTCTCTCCTTTGTTTAAAATTTTTTAGTATAATGCAAACATATAGTAACCACTTTTTGCTTGTTCTCTGGCTATTTTGACTTATTTGCTTCATAATATGTTGACTGTTAGGTATAATAACACATTTTACATTATGACAGTGCTGGTTGCACTAACTCAGTTTCTGTTACAGGTTATGCAGAATACCATGTTTGCCTGAACATACGACCATGTGAGAGACTGGGACCAAGTGCAGCCGACCCTTGGGAAAGGTGGTGTCAGGATCCTTTTCTCCCCACAAAGTCAAAGAAATGAACTGTCTTTCCACAAAATATCCCGGGGAGTTTTTCGGACCTGACCAGATGTGTCCCATGTTTCTGTTATGGCTATTTTTTCACTTGATTAAATTTGACTATTGCTTATTTTTGTAGTTAATCTATTAAAATAGATTAAAAGGGGGACTGTTGAATATATTCTATTACACTGTACTTTATGAAGTGCCTTATGAGATGTTTTACTTAGATTTTGATGCTTGTTACATATATTCTCAGCTTAGTTAAGATAACACTGTGCATGCAAAGATATTTCCTCTTATTTTGCAGAACTTGTCCATTTAACCAGAGCGTGATTATGCTGAGACTGCACCGTTAAGAGAAGGACACAGAATGTTCTCATGCTCTGCCACAACTAGGGAGTTGTTTCTCTGTGACACTTTCTCTTATCTCAAGGCCACAGTTGCTTATGACTCATGTTAGAATTGTATTGAGCAATGAATATGTAACTATCCTTGTGGCAGGTTTTGAAGATAGAAAAAAAGCTGTCTTCATCAGGAGAGAGAATCAGAATCGTTTTGGCGGCTTGAGACTTGTACTCTCGTGCAGCTTCGGGCGATTCTCCGCTGCAGCGCAGACTTGGAAAGACTTTCAACTCTCCTCATTTCTCAACATACTGAAGGGCTGAGATTTCCTCCATATAATTTAATACCTGTGTTAAGATAATATATAAGAGTAATTAATAGGGGATCCTACAACTCCTCACATTTATATTTATTTATTTAGATTTATATATCGAAGTTTAATTTCTATAGTACTGTAGTTATTTAAAAAAAAAGTAGCTAAGGTTATTTATTAACAAGCTAGCAAGATATCTAACCAGCTAACTCTGCCCTACTGTCTTAACGTTAGCTAACGTATCTGTTCACTGGTAACGTTAGGTCGCGCCATTAACGGACATTGTATGTCGCTCCCAGACAGCTAATGCAAGTTGAGCTGCGCTGGACACCTGAAGCAGCTACCTATCCTTAGCCCAAACACGGGCCAGCAAACGTCCCGGTGAGTTGACTTATTTAAGCGGATTCTATTGTGTGACAACGAGTACGAATACCCGGTGTCCGCGCGGTCATAGAAATTGAGCTGTACACCGACGTGTCCGGCGACCATCCGCTTTGGGTGCACTTCGAGTCCACCGCGATGTCCGGGTAGGCGTTCTCGGTCACACAATACACTGCTGGGCAGGCAATCTACGTGTTACATGCTTTTAATATATGACATCAAGCTGATTTGTCCGCTTCACTCTGAAACTGTTTTACTTTGTTGTTTTCAGACAGCTAAAGTTGAGCTGAGACCGTGAAACAAGCCGCAGAACTGCAAACATCCTGGTAGGTTGGTGCACCCTAGCTCACAGTATTAGTTAGCTGATTAGCTTTAATTTCTTTCTTTATTTTGATTTATTCTTTAGTTGGCTGTTTGTCCCACTCTTAGCTGTCAGGCCTCTTGTGATATTTAGCTCATGTTAGCTTGTTGCCTATTGTGTTCAAGCCAATTTAAAATAGAAGCTTTACACTGCTAGCTAAAGGTACTTTTCCCTTAGTTCATGTAAGTTTAGCTAACTGAAGATGGAATGGAAGTGTAAATATTGTGGTTTTATTAGTGGGAAGAGGGGGCAGCTATTTAAACACTACCGGTTAAAACATGGAAGTTACACAAGAACAGTACCGTTTCCTTGTTTGCACCAGGACTGTTTGTGCACATTCAACTCTTTGAACAGCCTTAAAGCACACATATGTCGTGTTCATGCTAAAACTCATGAGGAGCAACGAGGAGAAAATGAAGCTGTCAAATTCTGCTGTCAGTTGTGTGATTTCATTGAGCCCTGCTCCGAAACTGAATTTTTCAGCCATCTCCGAAGCAGACACTTAAAAGTTAACCAAAAGGTTCAGTGTCCATATGCAGGCTGTAGATTTGAGAGCAGTGTGTATTCAACTTTCAATGCACATAAAAGTAAAGCACATAGAGAAGACAACTGGAAGATGTTCAAGAAAGAAATAGTTAATGTTGACATAAGTGATGAAAACAAAGACGGTGATGTTGCTGATGAGCAAATGCCAACTGAAGACACAGGGGAGATAGATGACATCAGTGAAGAAGCTTGTGAGATGGATCTTCATGATTTGGAAAAGCAGTTAGAGCACAACTTGGCTGCACTTTTTTTAAAGATGCAGACTATCCTCCACATATCTGAGCGCTCTGTACAGGAAGTTATCAAACAGCTTTGTGATATACATTATTTGTCAGAGCCACTTCTGCATCATAAGGTGAAGATGATTCTTAAGGAGTATGATTCCGAGATAGATGAGTCCATTGTGAAACAGGTGAGCAGTGCTGTTTCAGAGACCAATGTAATGACAACATTTTGCGTTAAAGTTGGTTCCTTAGCAACCACAAAAAAGAGAGCATCGTATGTGTCGAAACAATTTCCGCTGGTAATGCCTATTGAGTATGTAGTTGACAAAGATAAGAAATCGGTTGTATATGTTCCCATACAGCAAATGCTGCAAAAGTTGCTGAGCAGGACAGATGTGTTAGATAAAGCAATGTCTGAAGAAATGCATCTTCCAAATGACTACAAAACTCATGTAGATGGTGTTTACTTCAGAGAAAATGGCCTTCTTACTAGTGATGAGTTCACAATCGCCATTGGAATGTACATCGATGACTTTGAAGTCGCCAATCCGTTAGGAACATCAAAGAAGAAGCATAAGATGTGTGCTGTGTACTGGGTGATTGCCAATATGCCAGCAAAATATAGAGCATCACTCAACTCTATCCAACTTGCTCTTATATGCAACACAACCACTGTAAAAGAATATGGTTATGCTAAAGTGCTGGACCCACTTATACATGATCTGATGTCACTAGAAAAAGAGGGTGTTTATGTAGAGGCCTTAGGTGCAAGTGTAAAAGGAACTGTTTTGTATGTAGCTGCTGACAAGGAGGAGCTTCTGCACTTTAAGTTGAATTGATGTATTTGAATTGAACAAACAAAATACAAAGTTGTTTGTTTATTTGTCTTGTGTTTTTTTTTTTTTTTTTTTGCTGAAACGGAAAATCTGTGATCCGTGACTCTGATCCACACATCGATCAGAACCGTGAGTGCACCCGATGCTATGAGATTTAACACAAGCAACCTCATGAAACATTTAAAAACTAAACATGTTAAGGTATCGGTATCGATCAATACTCAACCCTCTATATCATATTGGAAGGGGACAGCCCTAGTACTGGTCATGTAAGCTATACTGTTGGTTGATGCTTTCTTCTCTTTAACTTTGAGGAGCCTATGTGTAATGGAGTTGAATTGGCTAAACTAACTTCTCAGAGTAATTATTTGCCACCCATTACATTAGTTTGCCAGGTTTTGCTGATTGATCTGTAAATGAGGTATGCAAATAACTACCAGTATGCATAATGTCAAGAACATTGAGTTAACAGGTGGGGTTCAGTACATGGCTCTGCTGTGTATTATTGATTATGTGTGTGCACATAGTGTTCAGGGTAACGTATGGACCCTATTTTAAGTGTGTGATATCCTCTGCTCCTTCAATCCACCAGGCTTTGGATGTGACAGAAGTCAGATGCCTTGTCCTCAGGGGGCTTCCTGTCATTCTTGGCGATGATCCATCCACCTTCTTCAAGGCCTGTTTTGTAAGCAACTTTGATTTTTCTCTACCTCCCATTAACTTCCCTCCCTTGCTGACCCTGTTCTCTACCTCCCGTCCTCTCCCTATCATACATATTATTTTAAGGTGTGCATGTGTTAATAGTTTCTTTTTATCGTTATTGTCATTTGAAAAAAAAAAAAAACCTCTCTGGAGGACACATACTCCAAAATTGTGACCTGTGTTCTCCCCAGATAATTTGTGGATGCTTCTTGCACTTGTCCTGAGGGATTTTCTGTAGCGGTCACTGCACTGGGCTGTGGGTGGACACTGGATAGGGCAGACATATGAGCTGTGTACCTATAGAGGGTGTTTGTAGCACTATATTGTCATGTTGATCTGATCATGCCCTGTTCCTTTTTTCAGGACATTGATGATGAGGAAGGTTCGTATAATGATGTGCCAGTGGGGATCCTCTGCCATGAACAGGAGAACAGCACTCCACACACGCAGTCCCTCTACCACAATGCATCCTCAGTGGGAATCATCTTGGAGGGAAACATTGTGATGGATGTTGAGAACCTGCCCCAGGCCATGTACATTGTCTTCGGACTTACTTATGCACTGCATCTCAACTACCCAAAGTACATGAAGAACACTTTTGATTTTTTCCAGCAGATATTTCTTAACTTAGGTAAGGCAGATCTGAAACCTAAACTTCAAACTCTCAAGAATCAGCTTACAATGTAAGATCCAGCTTCTCCTCTTCCCTAATCGTCAAATGTGAGTTTTTAAAAAAAATAATTAATTGGCAGTTAAAGTAAAGTGAAGGGAGAGAAGGACAGACTTAAAACATGTTTACATGGGGGATAGATATAGCCTGGGGAGATCGGGTAAGGGGGGGAGGGAGAGTATGGATAGCTGGGTATCAACTGTCAGTTTTATTTTTCATCCTTTTTTGTTTCACACATAGTTTTTATTTTATCTAGAGAATTTTTTTTGTGTTAATAATAGAGTTCACATTTGCCAAGATGGAGGAGTGGGGTAGAGGGAAGGTGGAGGGGAGAGTATGGGCTTTCCATACAGTTATCTGCTCTGTTATTTTTTTCACTCTCCCATTTTCTGTTCTTTCATACTCACGCTTTTTTGTTTTTCCATGGACAGTTATTTGTAAATGTTAAGATGCCAGGGTTCAGCAGACTGTTTCTTTTGTTGTTGAAAAAAAGACATTTTCAATAAAAAAAAATTAGTCAATGTAATGTTGCTGTTGTATTTATTTCATTTATCAATCTGTTTTCAATGAACAGGAGAACATCACTCCACACAAGCAGTCCCTCTACCACAATGCATCCTCAGTGGGAATCAATCTATTTGAATCTATTTTTCAATCTGTTGATTGAAAAATAGATTTTGAGTTTCAGGAACTAAATAGTTAAGTTGAGTCAGTTAGAATATACAATTTAGTTGAAATGGTTATGGAGTAATGCTTAACTAACAAGTTCAGTTAAATAAATGGGTGGGGAATGATTGTTTAAACTAAGTATCTTTAGTTACTATAACTCGGCTATTAGTATATTCAACTTAAATGTTCTATTCCATTCCATTATGGGCTCAAGTACATTGAACATGGTTCACTTCACTTATTCAACTAATACTTCATTACTTAAAAATTTTAAGGCAACGCGTTACCTTGATTTTTTTAAAGTAAATTGTACTTATCCGGGTTTACAGTGTACACAACGAATCAACCCCAAAATGTAATCACTTTTTATTAATCACTTGATCCCGGTTCCATTGCAGACATTTCCTAAAAGATTATCCAAATCCATCCATAACTTTTTGAGTCACTTTGCTGACAGACACGAAGACTTTACTAAGTAAAGGCAGAGGTACAAAAAACGTTGAGGAGAAAGCAGCAATGCCGATGCAACTTCACCCACTTCCTAGGTGCACATAGAAGGATAAAATCATTGGATGAATGGAAACCCCGGCAACAATTGGAAATACTGTATATCGATCACCTTTATCCACACTGCTCCCCATAATTGCATTGGCTCACTCATGTATGTGTCGAAAGATGATTGGCTGATTTGTATTTCTTCTGTAGGTTTAATTGTATTTAACTTGTGTTTGTACGTATTTACTTTTAATGACCCTGATGAAGGCTTTACGTCAAAACGCGTTGGTCTCAATAAAGTGGAACTATACATTTCCAATTGTTGCCGGAGTTTCCACATACATGGAACCGTGTGAAAACTGACCTGCTTGCCAACAACTGATACTTTTATAGGTTCAGTAATCCTAAGCCCTCATAAATATCATATCAGAAAACATTTCTTCAGAATGAGAGCATCAGACTTCTAGGCATCTTACACAGAACAGATCATTCTTAATATAAAATTTCCCATAAAAAATATTAATATGCATATTTGTATTTATTTCTCTTGATGAAAGCGTACAGATTATGTACTAAACCAGGACTTTTGTGTATCTAATATTCAATTGAATAATCTTTAAAGCTGAATGTTGGATCATTATTATGACTAGGATCATTATCCAGGCCTGAATGTGTTTACATTTTTTTTTTTACTTAGGTCAATTAAAATGTTAATCTTTAAATGTATGATGCTTAAATTGAAATGTGATAATAAATTAGATCAGTTTTCTTTTAATAAATGTGCACAGTATTCTTTTCCCCCAACATTTCAATATTCCTATTATGTTCCTGTATGTTTTTTTTCATCTGTTGAATTTAAATCTTTCAACACTTTTCCCTCAATTAGTCTATGAGCAAGTTCAGACTCAGAGCTGCAGACTGAAACTCCAGGATTCACACCAATACAGAAACAGTGCCACAACATGCCAGCAGTTTCTATCACACACACCCACACACACACACACACACATGTTGGGTTTCTATGTCTTGTGGGGACTTCTCATTGACATAATGTTTTCTGTAGCGCCTTACCTAACCCTGACCCTTACCCCAACCTAACCATAACCTAAGTGTAACCCTGTCACTAAAACCAAATTTTAAGCCTCAAAAATTGCTTCAAACTTGTGGGGACCGGGATTTTGGTCCCCACAAGGGAGGTCGGTCCCCACTTGGATAGTAAACTTCCAATTTTTGGTCCCCACAAAGATTGTAATACCAGGTCCACACATTCACACACACAAAGAAACAGAATAAAGCTTAAATTAGATGTTATAAATGTCAGGTGTCAAGAAAATAACAAGAATGTTTTTTTTTAGTTTTTTAATGAATGTTACCTTTGGGAAAAATGGAAATTAGAGTGGAAAAAAGTGAAGGTCAAAGCCAGACCGTCTCTGGTGCATTGATCTGATTCTAGAAGTTTCACAGTCTGTTGAAGGCCTGAGGTTGTATCTTAACTTTTCCATTGGAAAAGGACTCCAATGGACTGAATAGCTGAGTGGTGAAGAATTCTCATTAATAAAGGCTCCACTTAAAAAACACGATATCTCACATGGAGGCTTTGGGGTAGAGAGGCCGTCCGATACATTGGGACGATATTTTCAAATGTTTTATGTATAGACCAAAATTATTTTTTTTTAAAAGCTTATATTAAAAAAAAAAAAAAGATAAGGAACATGTGTGGCCAGCTGCAGCCACAATTTGACTGAAGGAAGGACCCCCCACACACTCAGAACCACCGTGAGCCAGCCCAATCCTATTTAACTCTTGAGTTTGGTGTTTAATTTGAGATTTTATTATTTACTACCATGTGGTAGTGTGCTTTACTTTGCAGTAATTTTTCCTTTAATACTTGAAGTCCAGATTCTACCTCAGACAGCTATTTGCCCCATTATTCTGGTTAGTGTTTGAATTTATCTTATTTTGTATACTTAAAGAAATGTGAATCTGTTTTATTTTCTACTGTTCTGAAACCATTTACACTCAGGTTACTGTTTTGAGTTTGTTTTTTATAACTTTTAAAAAAACCATCCATATCTGTTGGCCTTTACTTTGGGGTACGATATCTTCTGAAAGTTATTGTAATAGAATTTAGGATGCAGGAAATTAAAACCTCAACAGACTTTCAACATTTCTTTCCCGTTACACACAAATATTATATCCTTGGCCGTTTTGAAGTCAATTTAAAAAAGAAAATCTGACTGGATTGCAGTAATTGTGTTGGTCTTATTTTTATAAGAAGAACTTTGCCTCCCCTGACAGGCAGATGCAGCATCCTGAATCAAACCTGAACATCTCTACAAGGTAATGGATGCAACGCGCCTTGACCAGAGGCTGAGTACAGAGCGGTGGTGGTCTGCTTTGTGACGTGGTGTGGGGGGCGACAAAGAGATGATAAGTTGGATCAAACTCTATTTTAATCAAGGGAGAAGACGCGGAGGTGGTGGAGGAGCAGAAGTACTTCAGTGTTCACCTGGACACAGACTAGTTGTTGAAGCTATAAGAAGTGACAGAGCATGCTGTTTTTCGTGAGAAAGCTTTAGGTCCTTCAGTATTTCCAGCAATACGATGCAGATCTTCTATGACTCTGTTGAAAAGAGTGCATTGAAAAGGCTCAACAACCTGATTAAGAAGGCTGGTTCTATTCTGGGGAGGACTGTGGAATATCTGGAGATGATGAAGCAAAGACGGAAGAAAATTATGAACAACTCTGACCATTCTCAATTCAATTCAAAGTCTTTTTCAATTGTACAGTGTACACTGAAATTCTTACTTTGTCCCGGAACACCCCACCAAGATGCCATAACCATCAAACAAATGTGCAAATCACAATAAAATAAAATCAGATAAGAATGTACTAGCTGTTCTAGCTATTCAACAGTCTGATGGCTGTGGGGAAGAAAGATGATTTAAGTCTAATAGTTCTGCTCTTCACACTCCTGTTCCTCCGTCCTGAGGGCAGAAGTGTGAGCAGATCGTGCTGGGGGTGTGTGGGGTCCTTGATGATGAAAGCAGCTCTCTTTCTCACTCTCTTTTCCTAGATGCGCTGCAGAAAGGGTTTTAGGTGTCCTGGTGATCTTCATTAGAATATCCTACAACAACCGAGTGTCTTCAGTCAGAGGTTTCTTTCAGAATCACTGTAATACCGACTGCTACAGGAGATTCCACCAGTGTCCGCAACTACTTTGAAGAATCCTGTATGAGTTATGACGACGTTTAATTCCCGCTAGGGATTGATAAACTATTTCTAAAAAGAAATGAGGTTACCTTTGCTGTGATATGGTGCTACACAAATACATTTGATTTTTTTTTTAAGTTATGTAATTCCCAAACCCAAACATTTTTCAGTTTCTGATCTGATATTTACAGCTTAGCATAGAAACTACGTTCTCTGGAAAATCTGGATGTCATTGTGGAAAGGATTCTTAATAGAACCTATATATCCTTTTCATCAAACTGGTGTACAACAACAGTCTCTTCAGTCAGAGGCTTCGTCATAGTGCCTGTAATGCAGACTTCTACAGGAGATGCTTCCTGCCCGCACCTATCAGCATCTACATTTACTCTTTCAGTAAACCTGGATCATATGCAGAGGTGGGTAGAGTACCCAAAATTGTACTTAAGTAATAGTAGCACTACTTCATCATATATTTACTCAAGTAAAAGTAAGTAGCCGTCCAAAAAATGACTTGAGTAAGAGTAAAAAAATCTTAGCTAAAAAGGCTACTTGAGTACTGAGTAACAACTGATCACATTTTTTTTAATTGTCATCAGACAAACAAAAATATGAAGTTATGGGCAAATTTTGGTATATTGAAGATTAAGCGAAAAAAATATATACCAATAACTGACATAATGGCAAAATACCACATTGTAAGTGAAAGAAACACTTGTTTAAGTCATTTCTTCATCGTAACAATACATACAGTAGGGAATGCATAAATAAATACATCTAAGAATAATATTTACTTCCAGTTAAAATCTATGTTTACTGTATATTTACATGACCTCAAAATGCCACAACAAGCTCCACAGATAGAAGATTACATTAGTCAACCAAAGCCTGATTGGAAACAGAATTGTAGGTGTCAGCCTGAGCCTGGTGCATTTTTGGTTAAAATACATACTGTTGTTCTTTCGGTGAATTTACTCACAGTAGTTAGAGCATCAAGAAATTTTACTCAAGTAAGAGTAAAGAATGTAGCATAGCAAAACTACTCTATTTATACTCGCCTATGAGTAACTGTTTTTACTTGCTCGTTTTTCACACAAATTATAGTCCTTAAATAGAAAACTTTTAAACTGATTGGAAAGTTTGTATTAGAATTGAAATGACCTTTCTTCAATTCCAATTCAATTCAAAAACACTTTATTGATCCCAAAGGGAAATTAAGTTTTGTTGTAGCTCATAACTAATTCATTTTTCAAGGAGTTATAGTACATCATGATGTGTTGCAGCGAAACTGAAGAAGCCTCTGACTGAAGATTCTATGTTGCTGTAGATAGTTTCATGAAGAGGCTTTACAACTGTTTATGGACTTTAAAAAAACAAATCTGACTGTATTGCAGCAATTCTGTTGGCCTTTTTTTTATAACTTGGCCTCATTTGCACTTAACCTCAGTTACATTTCAGACAAGGCCTTAAGATGACATCTGTTGTGTATCAGCGTCGTATCAATAAATAAAATTAAATATTTACAGAATATGTTGAATATCGTGTACTATTAATGAACAGCCTGAACCAGCGTCCTCATCTGCTCCCAGATAATTCCCACAACATTCATCAAAGCTCCTGGGCATGGATTCCCCTAATTCTAAGCATTACCATAATAGGATCTAGAAATAGGAGCAGCCGTGAAATGCGCTTGTATATTTCTAGTAGCATTTACTAAATGCTACTTAGTTATTGTAAACATATAAACATGATGATGATAGTTTAGGATTAGCAGCATCTATGTCCAAATAGAGCAGAAGAGGGATTCCAAAATATCCCAGTTTCTCCTGTAGCTAATCTGAAACTCTGCATTTTATCTTCTCAGGGACACGGATCATTTTTCAAATATAACTCTGACCTCAGATAGCGGTGTGTGTATCATTCTGCCCATCAGCGTGGGGCGTTCACTGCACTCCACCACCTACGTTGGCTAATCCCTGGTCCTTTGAGTAGGACCGTAATTTGTGGGACGGTGTTGCCAGGGGGAAGGTGGTAGCGCTTTGGATCCTGTTGGAAATGACAGCTGAGGAAAGCGGATTGGAGCTCGGGGACCAGAAAAGCAGCAGAGGCAGGAGATAGCAAAGAGAGTGCCGCACTTCGCCGTTTTCAAAGGGTGTGTTTGTGTGTTTGTTGGGGAGGGGGGCAGCAGCTTTTAGCCTCACTGCTAATCATTTCTCATGGATCTTTCATCTGTGAGCCGCCTTGGATCTAAGGAAGCAGTGTGTGCGTGTGTGGAAGGTACGCACATCTGTATGTCACTGTGGATGTGTGCTTGTTGGCATGGGGCTGCTTGCATGTATATCCCATCCGACACGTTAGCTATAGTGCTAATTTACCGAAGCTAACCGGCTTGTAACCTAAATTTGGCTGCCTCTGGTAGGTACCACCTGAATGCAGCACGTCCACAAACTATTTTAAAACTAAAACTGTTGAATGCGATTCCTTACATGAAAGTTGTAGTAGGTGAAAGCAATTGGACACTAGGAAGGCTAATTTTGTCGGCTAATAGCTTAGCTGTAGGCTCGCTAATTGACCCACTTTAAAGGGGCAGAGGCCATGTTGGCATTCCAACGCGACTCAACTTTGTTTACAACTCCCCCCTCCCCCCCCCCGTAGGTTTATTTTGTTGTACTTTCACACAACTGTTGTCCAATTCAGACCCAACCCTCCATTTTCTTCCCTCAGCGCTGAATATTGTTGTAATAGTTTCGTCCTGCTTTGTAAAACACCTTTGCCTCGTTTAGCTCTGGGCAAATTTAATCCGCTAACTCCCGTCATGCGTTGGCTCACGCGCTCCTTCGTAGCTACAGGGCGGAATTCGTGTTTCCATAGCAACATAAACCATGGGTAGGGTGACCAACTGTCCTTATTTCCGAGGACATTTCCACTTTTCACATTCTTTTTACAGATCTAGGAATATTTTTTTTAGCACATAAATAAGGAACACATTAAATATGTTGAAATCAAAAGTATCTTTAACAAAACAGTATTTGTTGAAGTGTTTCAGGAATTAGTCAAGTGTCCTCTTTTTTGGAAGTCAAAATATGGCCACCATATGGTTGAAGATGTACTCTTAAGTTGATATTTTAATTCAAACATACTTTGTTTATATCAAAGGGAAGTTAAATGTCATGGTAACTCACATCCTCTTTAAAGAGTAGTTGTGGCCAGGAAGGTAGCAGTCAGTCTTGCAATGAATCTGAATAGGCCTCTTTAGTGAAGACTGTTGTTGTTTAACTCCTGACCTTGTAACTACTGCTCGACAGTTGATATAGTAGGTGCTGCGTAGCAAGCGAGTGAGAAGTAGGAATGAAATCGGACATACGGCTCCACCATTTTGCGTGTCCTTTAAACCAGATGTTAACGTAACGTTAGGTTATCTGTGGTTCCGTTAAAGAACTAATCAACTCAAATGTTTAATCAATTATCAACAAAAAAAAACGATTAAAGTGATCAGTAACATCGCTACACTTGTACTTTATACGCCAAAATTGCGGCGGTGTCAATGGTTGAATTTTCCTCAGCAGCCGAGGTTACCCTTCTACAATTTCTGGGCTTCCACTGCATTGTGGGATAGCGTAGTGTCCACCAGCTGCTAACTGTGGCGGTAGTACACATCCGTGAACTTTATGCCTACTACTCCAATCCATACTGGCGTTTCGGATCTACTACAAGGCGTGCATACTCCTTTTTTCCTGCAACGTAGCAAGCGTAGTAGAGTTATTCGAATGCAGCCTTTGATTATACCGCAGTTATGCATTTTGATGATGTCATCAAGCTGTGCCTACATACTTTTTACCAGGTACACAATTATACTGATGCTCAGTGTTTGTCTTCACACTAGATATTTAAAGTTTAAAGCTCATTCTTTTCATTTTAACAGAAAATAAACCTGTTAAACTTGAAGCATTTTTAATTGAAATATGTGAAGGTACCTTTTTGGGCAATAGTAAATGTAAAAATAAGTAACCAGGAAAACAGATAATTTTGTGCTTTATTTTCATAATAGTTGGCTTTTATTTTGTTTAAAATATCATCTTCATCATTCATCTTTATTTATGTTCTTTAAATGGCATTCTAAACCATTTTGAAGTTGTTCTGCTGTGACTATATAAAATATACCGCAATATATATATATATATATATATATATATATATATATATATATATATATATGTGCGGTAACGATATATATATTTATCGTTACCGCACATGCTTTATATTGTATAGCAATTTGAGGCCATATCGCTCAGCCCTAACCTGATCCTCATGATATGCAAACAGCTGAATATCCAGGCAATAGAGACAATAGTTCACAGCAACATGTCTTTGAAGACACCATCAGTTGGCAAGAACTACTGCTCCTTCTCATTTGCTTTTTCCACTCCTCTTTTCTCTCGACGGTGTTGTTAGAAAGCCGGGCAATGAGAGACGTTGGGGTTGGAACTGCCCTGCATCCACGAAGGCTCCCTTTCAACTCTGCTTGGCTTCAGGGTCATAGTTCAGGTATTATTGGAGGTTTTGAGAAGCTAATCAGCTGCTCACGGTTTTAAAAACAATACTTTCTTACCCGTAACAAGTCTTAAAAACTGAAATAAAATAAAAAAATCTTTCCAGCTTCACAGCCACTGAAACCAGAGGGAATACTTTTTCCAAACATGCCACCAAAACAAAATGATAAAAATAAAAGTTTAGAAAAAGAACAAATGAGATTAAATGAAACAAATCCATTCCAACATGATGCCATCATGAGCTGTGCCGTTCTAGAATGTATTGCTTATATAATCTAAGGCATGAGCAGTAACAATCTATCATTATATGTTCTTTTTTTTTGACAGCTTTTGAAAATTCTCACTTTCCAGATACTTTGCAGCAGAACAACTTCAAAAAGGGTTAGAATGCCATTGAAAGGAAGTGTATTTTGTAAATTACATTAAAAAAAACTTTCAAATCTTTTTTCCAAAATAATGCAACACATAAATCCTCACAACATAAAGATGAAGACGTTTTAAATCAAATAAAAGCTAAATATTATGAAAATCAAATTCAAAATTCTCTGCTTTGCTGGTGACTTATTTAATCATTTAATATTGCACAAGAAACCTACAAAGTTGATTAAAAATGTGGGCACGGCATGGCTAAATTTAGTTCATTTCTACCTTTTTTTTATGTCTTTTATATTTCCTATTACTAATTGTAGTTCCCTTATTTTTAATTAGGGAACCTGTAGAATAATGTCCGCACAATTATGGAAACCTAACGTTAAAAAATAGTTTTGTTTAAAAATGACTTAATTTAAAATACTGTTATAAGGAATTTAAAATAATTCAAAGAGATCATACACAGGTGAATCTAAACCATAGACACGATTTATTAGTTTATTTCAGTAACTTGATATTGAAAGTGAACATTAAATAGTGTTTTACTGAAATGTTTTACAGCCTTAAATTTTCATCTTTTGGAAATCTTAAATCCATTTTCTCAGAAACCTTTTTTTTTTTAATAAACAGAACTGTTACGTTATGACTGTCTTATGGCTCAGCCAATCATGGGGAGGATGGCGGACTTAAGTTATTCACAGAATAACGTATTAAAAGAAAGTTTAGTGGAGGGAAAAAGGTGGTAGAAAGTGTTGTAAAAGTAAATGGGATGCCTCATAGACTGCCTGGATGAAAATACACAATTCAGCTCCAATTAATGCCCCTTTATTTATATCTAAGTAAGAAAACATTATTTATACAGCACATTTTTACAGATAAAATCACAAAGTTGTGTTCAAAGGGAAGCTAAAATTGCAAAAGGAATGTCAAAGCATGTAAAGTGATCAAAAACTTAACATAAATAAGCAAAAATTTACATTATTTTACATTTTAAAACATGTCCACAAAATGCTTTTTCCTCAATGTTATCCTGCAAAGTTTGACAAGAACTTTATTCTCAAATCCACAGACCTGAAGCTAACTGGGTAGCCCAGGGTTACTGATCAGAATCAGAATCAGCTTTAATGGCCAAGTATGACACATACAAGGAATTTGACTCCGGCAACTTTTCTCTCCAGTACAGAACTTAAATAAGTGAGATTAAAACGGAAATAAAAATAAATACAAATAAATAATAAAGGATAATATATACACCAAACCAGGGTTATTGTACAGTAAGTATATACAGCAGTGCAGAGTTTTAGTTTATTGTTCATGTGACAGCCTGGGGGAAGAAACTGTTCTTATGTCGGGTGGTTTTGGCATACAGCGCTGTCATGCAGTCTAAATATCGGTAGTAACATTTAGAATAAAATAAAAATAATGTGACTTAAGATCCAACCTGAACTTTATGATTAAACAAAAACATCATGGCTGCAAAAACCCTACCATATTCTACCAAATAAATAGATCTCAGTATGTAACTGGCTCATACATCAGAAAAGGCTTGAAGTTCAGAAACATTCTTTCTTTTTAAGCTGACAAATGCGTTAAGGTTGTAAGGTTGAGGTTGTTGAAGAAACAAGCCTTAACTTGTTTAAATATCACACCACATGGTTATGTTTTTCTGTTATAATGCAGTATTGTTATATCTATCAACAGCCCCTCACTCGGAGTCTTATGATTAACACAGGAGGAAATAGAACAAGTCCAGCATTGCCGGCGGAAAATAGTGAAAGCTCTTTGTTTAGATGCAGGCATCATGAAACGAACAAAGCTCTCTCATTGTTTTAAGGTGGTACGTGGAAACTTCCAGAAAATTTACCTTTTCAGAAATGCAGAGACAACCGGTGCCTTTGCAGCCACACGACTCTTTTAAGAGCCACCCACACACCTCTTAAGAGCTTTCCTGTCTATCTTAACCTCTTTATAATGTGTCTTTTTTATTCCTGTCTCTGTATGGAAAACAGCTGGTATCTTGTAGCTCGGGATGATTAGCCACAGTGTTGATCAGCCCTGCTGATGCTGTGACTCCGTGTCAGTAAAGGCATCACTGACATCCCGTCACCAGGCTCCCGATTGGTTGATGTGCCGCGAGTTGGCCCTGCAGCTCAGATTTTTCGGCTTCGGCGGCAGACGCAAAAACGCTGGTCACGCGCGAATGCACAAAATAGACCATATAAATGGCCTGCGTATTTTTGGACGTGCTTCATTCGCGCTACTTGGTCAAATGAATCGGGGGGAAAAAACGTTTTTTTGCGACGCAGGTCTGCTTCTGACGTGATACGGGACCCCATCCGACACGTGTCAGCGCGCTTCTACGTTGACTTTACACGTAAACGTGACGCCCGCGACGCTTCTGATGCATTCAGTGTGAACGCACGGTTAGACTTTATCAAAGCCACAGCCTGGAAACAAGATGGGTGGGTGTGGTATGCAGGGGCTAATTTGCATAAAATCTACACGACGAAGCACAATATGTCTCTTTAAACGTAACCAAACTCTGCTTTTTTTCTGATAAACACTATTTTTCTCGTGCATAGTTCCAATAAATACAATTTTATAAATACATGTTGGACTGTACAAACGGGCTTCCGTAAGAGAGATTTGTATGCCAAAAAAACCCCAAAAAGCAATGTGGCCCTCGGCTCAAACTTAAAGGGAAATTCTACTTTTTTTTTTTTCCAGCATGAACCTTCTTTTTTTTTAGCAAATTTTTATGTTTTTTTCCCCTTCACTCTGAGAAGTTTGGAGCCAGTTTGAGCCGTTCAGCAGTATTTATACATCCAGTCTTGATCGGCTGTATCTGTAGAACAGAAGTGCTCGGGGCAGTCCAAAAGCCACTTGCAATTAGGTTTAATCTGCCCCAAACGCCTTAATTTGACCATGTTTATATTCTCCTTGGATTTACAAACGCCTCAGAAGTGCTTCTTGATTGCCTTCCAGGTCGAATTCGGGGGCTTAACAATAAAACGGTAATAAAAAGTTGACGAATCTGCTGCGGCAGTTTTCAAGCCGTCGGAGCTGTCAGCAGAAATGACGTTGGTAGTGTCATAATTTTCAAAACCTGTAAATTTTCGGTATTGCGCCCAGCCCTACTCCAAACACTGATACTGCTAATGATTTTATAACAAAAAATTGGCTAAATGGAAGAGTTTTGTGGCAGATAATACCTTGTTTAGAGACGACACCTACTGTGCCCCCACAACACCCATTATATGGATATATGCTGCCGTAAGCGCTAATCTGAATAGAACGGTTATTAGCAGGGCCTGCTGGACATGACTTCCTATCGTCGTCTTCTTCTTCTCTCCGCAGGGTCGCTAACATGGAGTCGCTAATGAACGCGGTGACCCCGCGCTCACCGGCCCCCGTCAAGAAGCTGTCCGACGTGGACTTCCGCTCGGGGGCCACGCTGGAGCAGCTGTCGGCGCAGGTGTCGGAGCTGGTGCTGCTGGAGCAGGGGGAGTTTGGAGACCAGACCGCCTTAGAGGTCCACACTGCCAAGGATTTTATCTTCAACATGCTCGGTAAAAATATCTTTTTATTTCTTTTTTTTTTTTTTTTTTTTTGCGTGTTTCAGGTCTGGTATCCATGCCTCTTTCTTATTTTGAAGCTATCAAGGTGTCAGAGCCAAAATATCTGATTCCTTCACAAGGAGACCCAGGAGCCATAAATGGATATAAAAGGAAGTTTTTACTTTCCTCCATAAGCAAGGAGCTGTCCGATTTGTCGAATTGAAGGAATAACAGTTTACACATCATATTTTATAACAGATGAATGTTACTCCTTCCACACGTTCCTCTGCTTCCTTGTGGGCAATGAGGTTTGATGACCCCGATCTCCTGCTACACCGGGGACCACATGTCCTCACCCAAACACCCCATAACAACTCCGGTCTTTACAGATCAAATGTTCTACATACATTACAGACCAAAAGTTTGGACACACCTTCTCTTTCAATGCGTTTTCTTTATTTTCATCACTACATTGTAGATTCTCAATTAAGGGCATCAAAACTATGAATGAACTCATAATGTATGGATTTACTGTATGTACTTAAACAAAAAGGATAAAATAACTGAATACATGTTATATCTTAGATTCCTCAAAGTAGCCACCCTTTGCTCTGATTACTGCTTTGCATTCTTATTGTGATACAGATGTTAGTAATTTTAGCAGGTGGTGCTGTGAGTTGTATGAGAACTGCTGAGAGTTACTTGATAGGGAAAATGCAATGTGTGGAAATCTGAGGAAATAGACTGTTGCTACGGAGTCCCAGTGGGACACTAGTGACGCTACATTACGTAAACCTGGGAAGAGATGATCGCGATCGTATTTTGAGATTTCGACGCGGCAGGTTGTGATGCAATTTCGATTGATTTCTTTTTTTTAAATCGAGATCAAAAGCCATTGGTTGCCTTCTTCGTCTTGCTCTTCCTCATTAAAGCCACTGAAGTCGTCGTTTTCTTTCTGTATATCCTCCGAAAGCTTTTGCTGGGTTTTTTTTACACAGGTTTTTCCTGCTGCTTCTTCAAACGCCTCCCCTGCTTACGCGATGCAGCTCTGTTTTCGTCTTTGACCGGCCACTTCGATTGACTTTAACTTCAAAGCTGCATTTGTTCGTTTTCCATGATAAGGCTGTGGGTAAGAAAACCGGTAGTGTCATCTTTAGTGCATAATCTTCCCCCATAGGTCTGTCTCACTTTTCTGCATCCTGCTATAGTGCTCCCACCCCCACGGGGGTTGTTGGCCTGTAAAAAAAAAAAAAAATACATAAAAATAATTAAATAAATTATAAATTAGGTGCATCGTTGTGTAAAACTATACACTGTATTTTAATGTACAGAACCTCAGTGATGTCAGCTGTAGGTTTCTGAAGACCTGAATTATAGCAAAGTGGCTTCGTCACGCGCCTCATCAAGCCCAGAAAATGCGAAAAATGGGCAAAGAGGTAGAGCTGAAAGTGGGACTGTGAGGGTGGGAGTGGACGATTGATACTCTGACCCGATGTAGCTCCTAGCTAACAGAGGTTAGCGGGCGCTTTTAGCCGGAAAACCACGGCTGATCGTCTCTTCTACTCCTCTGCCTTCTTAGCAGGTTTAATAATATCCATCCATCCATTTTCTTAACCGCTTAATCCTTTATGGGTCGCGGGGGTGCTGGTGCCTATCTCCAGCTGTCAACGGGTGAGAGGCGGGGTACACCCTGGACAGGTCACCAGTCCATCACAGGGCAGGACAAACAGGACAAACAACCATGCATACACTCACACCTAAGGACAATTTACAGTGATCAATTAACCTGACAGTCATGTTTTTGGAATGTGGGAGGAAGCCAGAGTACCTGGAGGGAACCCACGCATGCACAGGGAGAACATGCAAACTCCATGCAGAAAGACCCTGGGCCGGGATACGAACCCACAACCTTCTTGCTGCAAGGCAACAGTGCTAACCACTGCACCACCGTGCAGCCCGGTTTAATAATATTGACAAATAAAAGAATGGAGCCTTATTGATCTATAACTTTCACTTAAACAATATGAAGTTTAACTAAAACAAGTTTTAATAATCAAATGTCAAGAAAAACAGCGTTTACTTAAATGCACAGCAGAAATATAATGTTCCTTACTAAAGAAGTTACAGTTACACAGCAAACCATCTTTCTCGAATAAGTGCATAATTAACATCGTAAACTTGATACATATTACTGACACATTTAATGGTCAAGTTCAGAGAAACAAGCAGAGGGAGCTAGCTGCTAGCTGGGGGGGGGGGGCTGCCTTTTCTTGTCACCTCTACTGTCTCACACTCTCATCTGTCAAAAAGGTCGTTTGGAACATGTTGCAGATAAAGTGATTAATCTGAATTTGATGGGAAAGGAGTTGTTCTGGATGACTGATGTGGTGTTAAATTATATCCTGTTAATCTACATTTCTGAAGATCATCTTCTGAGAATCACAAGTTCATGCTGGATAAATCTTCTCTGCAGACCTCGGTGCACACTTAAAACACCCTTTTTGTTTCAGGTTAAAAATAAAAGCAGTGAAATGGGGAAAGTTTCTCCAATGGGTGGCACAGTTTCCCCTTCCAGCTGGCTGCGTTTGTCAGCTCTCCTTGCTGTTCATCTTTCCCTCCTCTCATGTGAATTGATCTAAGCCAGTCAGAATATATGGAGGCTGTTCTTTGGGCTCCGTGTCTCCTTATTTTACGAGCCGGTTTTCCTCCAACAGATCCTGCAGCGCACCAGTTGACAGATAGCTCTGCAGAGTTTCAATCAGACTCCATCGCCCAGTGAGCGATGGTTAAAGCCAAACTGGAATCCACGCTTTCTTTCCAGCACAAACAGACAGATGTTACTTCCTTCGCCCCCGTAGGAGTCTCTTTGCTTTTCCTGTCATTTTCCTGAATGTCTCCTGAGTTTTTACGGGGTTTTTTTCTTCCAGGCTGCTCTTGCTGACTTGATCACCAAACATTCACAGGTATCTTCCCCTTCGCCTCCCACTGTGACGGCCTCGTCCCTGTGTAAGAGAGAAGAAATAAAAGTTTGTCTCTTTGAACAGCCCGATATCGTCCCGATCGATCTGGGGGCGTCTTCTTGCAGCGTGCTGGGCCGCCTGTAGGCTTCGCCTCCTCTTTTACCGGCCTGTTATAAGGTTGCAGACGATTGCTCAGTTGGGCTGTTGAGATAAAATGCAGAGAAGAAAGATTGAACAAAGAGGATTTTCCTCACAGCCTGACAGGTTCAGATGCTCGTATTTACCTCATGTTTGGGTAAATAACGCGGTTTGCCTCCTGGCAGCCGCTGGGGCGGCTATTGTGTAAATCCTTTAAAAGAAAGAAACAAACTCTTGTAAAGAAGAAACGGAGAGCAAGTTTGTTAAAGTTCAGAGTTCGGGATTCGGAGCTCGGAGGAATTACTCCTGCTTTTTGATCAGAGCTTCAGAAATCACAAACATCCTCCTGTCTGAGCCCAGAGACTGATGTTTTTATCAAAAAAAGAAAAGTTGTTACAAGTTGACGGATTAAAAGCTTAAGCTGCAACGTCGGAAGAAGCCAGATCTGTCCAGAGGGATTCCCCTCGTTCTTATTTTTTTTTTTTTGTCTCGGTTTCACCTCCATTGCTGTGGTTCCTGTTGTTACTCCCAGTTATGGAGCATTGCAGATTAAAATGGGATTATCTGATGCAGTTGTGGACAAGGGGAATTAACAGCAGCAAATGACTAAAAACAAAACATACACGGAATCACTGAAGTCGAGGGACGTAGCGGTAAAAGTCTCGGTTCGGTACGTTTTCGGTACAATTTAATGAAGGAATTATGATTTTAAAAAAATGCTCATGCATAAAGGCTTCAGTTTGTTTTTAAAATTGCTGGGGACAGTTATTAAATATTTATTTAGCCTCTAAGTATTCATCAATTTTATGTTTTATTACAATATGCACTGCAGTGTATAAACGTGGAGAAAATCGCATCTTTATTAAATCAATAAAAGTTCAAAGCCATAGGTTTAACTGTTTTCCTTTTTAAACGTCACCAATTAGGTTTTAGGTTGGGAAGAATTATTAAAATCCACACCGTAGCACAAAGAACAATGTCGGATATAATATGTACTCGCACCAGCAGAATGCGCAACAATAAAACGTGCTCCTTTTGCAACCCCAGCACCCCGTTCTGTTTGGAGAAACTTCAGATTTAACTTACAGCTGACAGTCCTGCAATAGGACAGCTACCTGTGGGTCATCTGCATAAAATTGTTTCAGGTGGAAAAAAAAAAGAATTCTGTTTCACGGCTCCGGGAGGAAGTTTATTTAATGCAAGCGGAATGGGAGTGACACAATATTGTTATAATTTATGTTTAAGACTCCCAAAGAGGAAAATGTTCATGTGTTGTTTTGGTGGAGGGAGCAGGAGTTGCGCTGATGACGCAATTTTGTCACTATCAATCCATCCAGCGATTCAGAAATGAGAAATCTAGGTAAAGCCCGGGACTGTGGACAGTGTTTTGTTTCTGCACAATATAAATTTTGGCTGCAGTATCAAAATAACGAAAGACTAACAATTCACTGCACTATAATTTACTTTCAATAGTGAATCAAATTATTTTCCTTTTTGATTTTTATTTATTTTTTTACAACTTTGATGGAAACGTTTTCCACTCCCTAGTTCTCTGTTCCTGTGTCGCAGAAGAGTCTCTGGCAGCTGGATGCCGAGATAGCGAGCATGTTTTGCCTTCAGCGCAAAGTAGTATTCTTGCATGCTCTCTACACAAACACAGTATATCAACATATCATCTTTGGGAGTCTTAAACGAGCAAAAATGTTACATGAATATTTTGTTCCTGCTACCCACCCGCAGTAAAGAAACCAGACCCATTAAATTTAATTTACAGCGGTCCCTTATTTATTATTAAAATAACCCACAACAGGCAAAATCTGCAAAGTAGTCATCTTTTTTTTACAATCATTATGTTTTAACGCTTTAAAACTCCTCACCACACACTTTTTTACACTTTTCCCACACACATTAACATTTAATCACATTTCTCACTAGTTTTAACACTCAAACCTTCGTAGATATAAAACATAAAAGTAATAAAACGCAGTACGATCGCTCGGTGCGTCTCTCTCCACTGAAGGTCTCTGAACAGGTGTCGTTTTGGAGTGAGGAACATAATTATGGGCAGTTTTATGTGTTGTTTTTCCTTCTGGATGAGAAGATTATTATAACCAGACGTGATAAATTTGGCAAACGCAGGAGACAAAAAAGGAGGAGATTGACAACTGCCTCGAATCATTTAGGACGCGGAACACAATGCGGCCGTGTGTGCTACTGCAAAGAATGCTGTAGCACATGAGCAGAAAGAAACATGACTGCATGAGAAAGTGGAATGGGGGTGATTTAAATAATAGTCTGTTCAGATACTGATACAGAAACTTTGCTGGGAGCACAAGTTGCTGTTAGATCAGTGCTGGTAAGAATTTCCGCATCAGGTTTGGTGGGGACAAACGTGCGTATTACGGATGTGTACTGGCAAGAATCTGCTTATACAATGTATCACAATATGGCCGGACGATACTATTTTTTGCATTACTATGAGTAAGACTATATATATAATTTTTTTTTATTGAATTTAACTGTAAAAAAACAGTCACAGCATTCTTAACACACAAATAGGTTTCATACTTAAAACATCCAGTTTTATTACTAGCTTCATTTGATCCACTGCAACGAAGGTGAAAACAAGCACCAACTATGAGTCATACTTTTAATTTTACTACAAAAATGACCTTCACATCAATGGTTTCATTCAAATTCTAGAACACTATTTTTTTAAATCAATACATTGCTTTTAAATATTGTGAAATGAAAAAACAGTCGATATACCTGCGTGTCAATATTTTTTTTGCATCTCTAGTCTACGCATAAAAAAAAAAAATCTTTGATCACCATTAAACAAAGAATCTTTTTTCCTGAATTTTTTCCCGTTCAATTTCTAATATGAATTTTATTATTTTCTATAACTTAAAAAAGTTGTACAGTACAGAACTGACCGGAAATTTGACAGGGTTTTTAAATAATTAAAATGGTACATGCGGACATAGCCAGAGCAGAAGACGATATGGCCACTTGAAAACAGTCATTGTTAATTTTAAGAAATATTTGAATAATACTTTATTCATATTTATAATAAAACGTCCTTAAATCCCTTTGGAGTTGTTCGGATATTTTACCGGCCTAGTTTCCCAGCTGTACTTGAACATAGTAAGGGCAGCTGCTGGGAAAATCCATTCTCATCAACGGGAATTCTGCCGACTTGTGTTTTATAAAAAATAAGCAGTTTGGGCTGATTGGATGCTACTGGTAGCAATGTGGACGTCAGCTGGTTTTTCTCTAGTATTAGTATAAGTTCCAGTTTGGTCCGTTTTTCTTTTTCAGCTGTAGCTCCATGAGAAACCATTAATGTTTCCCAATAGCAGATTATAGAGATAGCTGGGAGCCCTTTCTGTTTTTGCTTCGGTGTCGCTTTTTAAACTTGTGCTGCGATTATAAACATCAGAAATTATGCTGCAGAAGCACGATACGCCAGACAAAGGTGCTGCTTTCACAACTAAAGTGCAAAATATTTGTATCAACATAATTAGAAAAAATAAGATTCTCTAATTGTAAAAAAAAAAAAAAAAAAAAAGCTTTAGAGGATTGAATGTCACGTTTTCTGGACAGAAATGTACAGTTCTTACTAAGGATATACTAAGGTAGGGCTGGGCAATGGTTGCCTCAAATCTATATTGCGATATAATCAAAAGCATGTGCTGTAACTATATGCATTGCGGTATTCTTGCTGTATTTCTTTATGTCAAAAACTTCTTATGAACATCCATACATATTGCAGCAGAACAGTGTAAAAGTTTGCTGAGTGTAAAAGTAGTTTCTCCCTCATCATCACATGCCCAACTAATTCTCCACTAGCGCCGTTTCAGATTCGGGACCACGTCTTCTCTCGGCAGCTGGGCGAGAACCGCAGCCCCGTCGGCGGAGGAGATGAATAAGAATCTTCATCTCGAATTTGATTAGTCACTCTTTGTTTGTGCACAATTTTCCTCAGCGAACCCAATCGGAGCCTCAACGAGCCTGCCAGAAATAACCGCCATTGTTTTTCCCCTGGCGGCTTGTGTAGTGACTCGGCAGCATCAAGTTTTTTTATCGTTCTGAAAAGCTGGCGTGTCGGTGAATATTACAGCAGATGCTGATGAGTTCACAGCCTTGTGCAACAGATCAGACAGCTGTCTTCGACTGAGACGCTGAACGTCGTCCCCGTGGCTCCCGGCTGAAGACGTCACATCTGATCAGCCGTTTAAGGTGTCTGACTGGCTTCTAATTCAACATGACTGAGGTTTTGACACTGCATGACATTGTTTGACACAGTATCCAGTTAAATGATTAAGGGCTTAAAATCTCCAAGTCTTCCTGAGGCAACAAGAGAAACGATTAGTAGCCATCAGAGGATGACAGGATCTTTGGACCGCGCTGCGCGTCTCTGAGTGGCTGAAAGTATTCATGAAAACTCCTGTTTGTAGTTGAAAATTTACAGTTGGGATTGTCGTCTGAATATCAGCTTTCATTAAGTGGCTCAAACACGGTTCTGCTCTCATTCATGTAGAAATCCTGAAAAGTTTTTGTCAATATACTTATTTTTTACAGCTGGTAGAAGCTGCTAAGCATCTCTAAAGCAAAAACAGTTCCTGAACTTTGGCCCAATATCCCAGAGGAGTTGAAAAGGACGCTTCATGGATTCAGAGCGGGACTCTCTAACAATACGGCCAGACAGAGATTTAATGAAAATGAGTTGGACTAGCCTGAAACCTGGCTCAGTCACCATGGCAACTTATGCTCTTGAATGAGGCTTATTTTAGCTTGATCCAAATGATTGGACGATCCAGGTGATGCAGTTTTCTTTTTGGTTGTGAAAATTATGCAATAGAATGTAGGTTTTAACATTTAAAATCTTCTAACCATTAGATTTTACTTTTACCATTTTGAAGAACATCAGCGTATTTAATATTTACTTGCTACCAGAAAGTTCTTGTTCCACCACTGTCGCTCCTGACACCAAGCATTATGAACTGTTATAAAATAAATCACTTTTTGTCTAAGATGTAGCCATAAAATCATCATACTGTCCTGTCGAAATGTGTGACAATAGCCTTATAGTACCTTGCAACAGGTAAAACAAATTACAAATGTAGATTAAACTAACTTTACATTTTGAAAGCTTGAAACTGTTCATCTTAAATTGATAAATATTTTACATCTTTTCTTAAATTATGTTTCAACACATTTTAACCTGTCAGCTATTTTCTGTCATGTTATATTCTGATTTTAATAATTCACTACAGGCTCCAGATTATCTTGCCCCACCCAATGAGGTAAAATGATTTAACATAATTTTAGAAGCGCTTTTCTCAGCACTCAGTGTCACACTCTTAATCGCCTGTAAGCAACATCAATATACGCAGCTGGTGTTCCCCTTATTAGTTATGATGTAATTGTGACGCTGACAGGCTACATTAATAAATCTTTGTCAGCCTGGGTGAATAGTGCGATTTTTTTTTATTTATTTATTTTTTCCCTTTCCTTCCCTTCGCACTTATCTAGTATCGATTGACAGGGGCGGGCTTTAAAGCAGCATCGACGCGCATGAGTCCCGCTGGTTAAGCCACCTTTTAATCGCCAGGGATTGAATTCACCTGAGCGTCATTGGTGGAACCGAATAAGCCTGGAGTGAACCGTTACGCTAATTCAAGTGAGGATATTTCACATGATCCCCGATTTCTTGAGCTTGCTTAATGGAATACCCCACAGGACATGTTGCAGGGCAACTTCGGCCCGGCTAGTGTTTTGCCCATTCACTATTTAATTGGATAATTACAATTTGAAACGCGGCAAATCTATAGCGATTGAGCGTTCAAAACCAATGTTTCGTACTGATTCAAGGACAGGAACGTAAAAGTCCAGCGGGCCACTCTGACGTTTTTTGGGGACGGACCAGCGGAAAAATTATGGCCGCAGCTATCGGCACGTGGAATCCAAATGCTACCTTGATACCTGCTGAGTAAACCTCGCTCTGCATGACTGAGATGCTAGCTGCCGCCATAGTGTTTTCGCTTATCCGTCCCCCTAAAATGTCTCGGCGACACGCCAGACTTCATGTTCCTGCCATTTAATTACAATAAAGTTTTAAACATTTCTGAAAATCACAGCGTGGTACGTTTTCAGTTTGCTTCGTATCGCAATTAATTGATTAAATATTGAATTGGCACAACCTTAGTCTACGCTGCTGCCATGTCATGACTGTTTTCAGAGGCTCTTTCAGATTCATTGCTGGACTAACTGCTACTGGAGCTCCTTCTTGTCCAGAGCGTCACCTTCCACAGCAACTCTTTGAAGATATTCACCTACTATTTAATTTCCCTTTTAAGATCAAGTGTTTTCTTTAACTGAGTTGAATTAGAGTCCCCGTGTTTCTAAAGGGGACACCCCAAAAAGTGGACACTTTAAAATGGTTTATATTTCTTTGAGGAATGTGATTCACTTGTGTCTTTATTTTAAAATCCTGCGTATAATATTCATGTGATGAATGCAAGGAAACGCTCAAAATGAAACTGGGAGAACAGCTGCCATCTGCAAGACTTGATTCAATAAAATAGAACGAGCCGAAAAGTCAGGGGCCAACAGAGCTGCTCTGAAAGTCTCAACCCGCCGTGATATTTTCCCTCTTTGCCGATAATTGACTGTCATTTAGCAGCGGATAAAACGCCTGTATTACTGAGATCAAAGTGGCCAAGAGGAGTCGAAAAAGGCATCGTCTGCTTCCTCTCTTCGGGTGGTTCAGAAACACATTGTCTGTCATTTCTCATCCCCGTCTCGCAAACACACACACACACACACACACACAAAACGTGTTTTAGCATATAAAACGTCTGTTTCTGAGCTAATCTCCTGCCTTAGTTTGAATTCATAAACAGTGAGGTGAAGGAACGTCTCATCGCTGAAGCTCATGTTATGGCTGATAAGAGGCGCAGCAATAGCATGCTGCTGTTTCAGTCAGTCTGGAGATTTTTGGACCCCAGTCAGCTGGTTTATTTAGCATGTTTTGTCTTAACAAAGGGAAGGATACCAACTATCAGGGATGTAACGGTGCATTTATTCAGATCTTTCAGTATGTGTGTGTACTAGGGGTGTCACGATTCTCCAACTCGATTGGATTTTCGATTTTAGGGTCACGATTCGATTCTTTTTTCCTTTTTGCGCACTACAGAGCTCTACGCCATTTTTAGACTAGTCTATGATCATTGGTTTCATTCATTAAATTGTGTACAGTAAATATTTTTAAAAAAAACTGAGTGATGCAGTTTCCATTATTCTTGTGTAATATATCACATTAGGCATTAATGGTCAAATTGAAAATGATTTATTTACGATTTTTTTAAATAAATAACATAAATGATTAGTAAAAGAGGATTGCTGCCATCTAGTGACCCTTTTTAGTTACTGCAGTGCAACGTCGCTCGGCTTCTTCTGGCCCAGAGATAAACGAGAGGTTAGGGTCCTCTTGTTTACAACAAGAATGTCGACTTAACTCATGGGGAACTCAAAATTTCCACACTGGTTCCACACTCAGGTCCCGCTGCTTCTTTCTTCATCTGTCCTAGCCATTGTTTAACACTAGCTTAGCTAATAGCTACTTGCTATCAAAAAACAAAACAGCACTCCCAGCTATCACTCAACTCTATTTGGGAACATTATTGGTTTCTTTTGCAGCTACTGTAGAAAATGAAAGATGGACCAAACCAGAACTTTGTCAGCACTGCACTGAATGACTCACAACAAACCGTGTCAAGCTAAATGGAAGCATCACATATTCTAGAGAGCTTCCAGTTGCATTCAATCAGGCCAAACTTCTTATTTTGTATAAAACCGAAGTCATTGAAATCTTTGTTGACTGGAATGGATTTTCCCAACAGCCGCCCAAGCTGCATTCAAGTACAGCTGGGAATCTAGGCTTTCATAATATCAAAACTAACTCCTATATGGAACATAAACACGATTGAGATTTCTAGTGTGTTTATGTTGTAGTTGCAACAACAGAAAAATCATTCCAGCTGTTGGGTTGCCTGGTTCGCTGCCATACGTCCAGATACCAGCATGAACCGTGTTCAGTGAAGAATGTAACGTAGACCGACAGCTAACGGTACCAAAGCTAGCAAGTGATTTAGCTTACCGATCCAGGAGGAAAGTCGCTGTTTCCACGTGTGTTTGATCTCATGGAAATGTTTTTATATGGGTCCATCTAGTGTAGGCTTCACATAAAACTACTCTAGTTTATGTTCTTCTGAGGTCACTCCACTCCTGAGATGGATAACAATACCTCTGGGGCTCTGAAGCAGCTACTTGACTTGCTGATTCCACCATTCTTCCAAGTGCAAGCTGCACAGAGCCGATCTTATAGTTGGATCATAGAGACCGTATATGTCAACCCGCAACCTGCGGCTGCTGCTGGCTGGTAGATGTAAACATAGCTGTATTGTGGTGTACATCAAAATTGACACTTTATTATAACTCAATTTAAATTTTATTCTGCATCCCTCTAAACCCCCCCTGGAGTTTTTCTTTTTTTTATGTAGCTTTTTATGAAATTGTTCCATATTTAACCTTTAAGCATGTTCTCAAATAAGGGCAAAGTATTATTCAAATATTTGTTAAAATCAACACTGACTGTTTTCAAGTGGTTTACGTTGTTTTCTACTTGGGCTAGGTCTGCTTGTACTATTTAAAAAAAAAAAAAAAATAAATCAAATCACCAGTCAGTTCTTTACTTTCAACTTTTTTAAGTTCTAGAAAATTATAAAATAAGTTCTGGAAATGTTTTCGTTAATGCTGATAAAAGTTTTAAAAAACTCATACAAATTTTTACTCTAAATTAAAGTTTACAGAAAATATCAAACTGAAATTTGTTTACACTGTTACACCCTTCCTAATAATAGTAAGAGACACTTTCTCTCTTTAAACGGAAATGAGAGGAAACCCAATCTCCTCCATCAGTTAATTAAAGGTTAATTATTTTGAAATAAGTTCCTGCTCACTCACGGTATTAAGCAGTTTTCTTATAGCAATGAATCTCAGGTGGAAGCCTGATGTGGATTATAAAAAATGACTTTAGTAGTTGTAAATCTTTTTAACTTTAAATTCAGCTGAGCTGCTACTTCATTTTCAATTTATGACAGTAATTTAGTGGATTCCTGCCTGGGTTTTCCCAAACAGACTGACGAATATTCAGGACAGACGTGGAATTGGGTCCACTCTAGAAATGACTTTTCGCTATAGGATTAGGGGTTAATCCGTCGCTGTGAAACCAGCCGGGGGCATCTCTTTTCTTCCCCACATTCACAGTGTCAGAGTGTTTTGTGTGTGTGCGCACGTGCCAGTATGTCCCGCTGCCACTTTCAAGAAATTTTCCATTAAAAAATGAAGTGTGCTTTTGGAAGAACTTCATACTTGCACTCGCTAATTGACATGGTTTTTTGGGGGTTTTTTTATTCATGCCCCGTTCGAACGGAAGCTGGACGTATTTGAGGATCTTTTTCATCTCTTCTTGGCTATTTGACCCAATTTATTAGAGGCTGATTAAACCAAATAAATCAGAGGAGACTCTGCTGCAAACTTCCCGAGCTGTTATCTGATGTCCGCTCTTCCCTTTTTCTATCCGTCTTCAGCCCTCTCCTCTCTTAGCTTTGATCTACCATGGTTTTTTTTTAATATCCTAACTGATTTTAAGTGCTGGAAATCTATTTGAAAGTCTGTCATTTAGCAGCTGAATGGGAAACTTCACCTTATCTCTGAGATCAGTCTTGACAGACCTCACATCTGCTCTCCGTTACTGTAGTTCAGTCTGGTGTGTAATTATATCTGTCTGCAAGTCGTTACAAATTACCATTTTCAGGGGATTGGGGAAGGATTTATAGGAATAGTGAATAACAGAGTCATTCCAGTATAATTAAAGGAGCTTTTAAAGTTTAGTTGCTTAATAAAAAATAGAAATATAACAGCAGGACTTATAGTTTAGTGTAGGAACATTCAGATAAATGTATTAGCGGCCTAAAATTTCTGTCGAGGGCATTGATCGTCTTAATTTGGTACAACACTCTGGTACAGTTCTACTTAAAGAACTGATTTCCTTGTATCAGTAAGTAACTTCTCATCGGAGCGAGTAAAATCAGATGTGGGGTGCCCCTAGGCTCCATCCTGGGGTCCGTTCTATTGAATAACTAAGTGCTTCCGCTAGCCCAGATTATGACAATAAGATTAGTTACCATAACTAACTAAGGTATTTAATTTTGGTCCCAAAGAGGAGCTGGGTGCAGTGATGGACTCGGATCAAGGGGGCAAACTCTGCCGCCCAAAACTGAAACCAACGTAGAATTGACAAAAACTGCAGTTCTGCCCTCATCTGCTGAGTGTTTGAACTCGGATGAGACCTTAACCCCACCTTAAATGATCACGTCACTTCTTTACATGCTGTTGTTAAAACATGTTTTAATTAAAATTCAAATAGTTTTAGGGATATTCACGGACCAACAGGGCTTCATGCTTTTATTTGACAAAATTATTGAATGTGTCTTGAAGGCAGAGGGGTCAGCAGAGTCACTCAACCCCGGATTTCTGGCTAAAATCAAATCAAACTTCATTTATAAAGCGCTTTTTATATAAGAATTGCATCTCAAAGTGCTTTACAGATTAAAATGACCCCACATAAACCACATTCCCATCCCTCCCCGACAGATTTAAAAGCATGATCCCAGTTACACCCCTTTCCCCACCAACCCATCTCTCGTGCGCACACACTGTTTAAAAGCAACAGTAATAAAGGACATTGGGCCAGAGTACAGATGAGCCAGGCTAAGGAAGCGTCATCAGAGCAGCCGTCTGCATCAGCAGCAGCCAAGGCACTGATCCAGGGCGCTCCACCAAAGCGCTATCACCTCTCTCGAGGCAAAGGGCTCCCAGAAGGCACCTCTAAAGGCGCCCGCTGACCTAGATCAGTTAGCTTGTAGCTACATCTGCTCAGCTCCACCTCTTTGCCCCTCTGATTTATTTTTATTTATTTATTTATTTATTTATTTCTCTGGTGTGACGAGACACAGAAAAGATGGCACTTCTGAGCCTCCAGAGACACCACGGCTAACCAAAATGTCGGCATTTTCAGGATTAAATGGTTAAAGATCTTGAGAAACTCAAACATTGCATTTATCTTTTGACACATAAATTACTGACACGGTCATTTACATGCACATCGAAATCAAACTTTGGAAATAATGGGACCAATAGATCAACCAGAAAGGGAGTTTGTATCCCAGTTTACATGGTATACATACTGGAATTATTGAATGAAGTTAGTTCAGCTCTACGTCGCTAGGCGGCGACACGCCCTTTCATGTTGGCAGTCTTCCGGTTGGACTAAAGATTCATACAGGTGGTAAATCCTGGAGGAGCAAAGAAATGGACAGTCCATCTTGCTCTTGCGGATGACTGATGGTGTTGGAGTTGTCCTGTGTTGGTTGACCCCATCACTTGCCTGGGCTGCTAATAGTTTAGCTAGGATGCGTTGGTGTAAACATGCAGAGGAATTTGGTTTTCTAATAACATTATTTCGATGCTTTAGCTCATTTTAAGAGAAGGCCACTTCGGTTAGACTCCAGCCTGACTAAGGAAATAATTTTTGCCTTTCTCTTACTGTAACTAAACACACTGAGTGTCTTCAAAGTTCTGCCTAAAAAGTCGATCAGAAAGCTGCAGCTGAACCTAAAAAATAAATTTCTATACGAGTCACGTTGGTTCTTGAAGAATTAAATCTAAACACCAGAGGCTCGTCGTTCGGCAGCGGGAGCTGCAGCTCAGGTATTAGACGGCAATTCTTAAAACACCACCTGTACTCTGAAGAAAGCTTCCAGCTTTCCAGCTGTTTCTGTTTTTGTTCTAAGAACCCCACAATTGAATCTCCTGCTCATTAATTCTTCACTCAGTAGTTGGAGTAAAGCTCGTACCTCTTTCATTGAGCGCAGTCTTTGATTATTTAATGTTTTCTTTTGAAGCAACTCTTGAAGCAGCCCTGGCCTGGTTAAAAACAGATCTTGTTTCTCTGTTCCTGTTGAAAACAACAGCTGACTCTTCAGAGGAATGTGTCGATAAACGAGGGAAGCTTTGGTGTTGAGCTGTCAAATAAGATGTGAAAAGACGCTCAGTTTGACTCCCGCACGAGCTGCATGTTAATGTTCAGTGTGGATCTTTCCACCTCCTTTTCCACCTCTCTTTCTTAATCGATTGCCTCTTGTTGTCAAAGTATTTGGAAGCCAGCGAGTGTCCAAGTTGTCCCATTAAAAAGATGAGAGGTCTGTAGTTTTTATCATAGGTACTCCTAAACTGTGAGACACAGAAGGTAGACAAAATTCCAGGAAATGATTTTGCACGATTAAAAAAAATAAATAAAAAATATCTGTATAATGGTGCAAAATAAACTATATAAGACCTACAAACAAGCATGTTACTAATTAAGAGGTTCTCCAGCCTTACCCGTATTAATGCCACATGACACCTGTCCACACCTTCAGTCAGACTATTACCTCCACCATGTCCAACACCAGAGAGTTTTCCAGGGACACCAGTGACAGATTGTACACCTGCACAAGACTGGAATGAACCCATCTACATTAGGCAAACCTCTTGGTGATGAGAGACCAACTCTTGGAACAATTATTTAAAAGTGGAATGAATTCAAGATCACTATCTCCGTGGACTTTGGGCTCCCAGCAGGATCTATCATTGTGGGGGTACACATGATCTTGAGAACGGTGAGGAAACGGATCAGATCTACTTTGGTTGAACTGGTCAATGACCTGAAGAGAGCTGGGACCACATTAACAAAGGTTACTATTAGTCATGGAATAAAATCCTGCAGTGTATGATAGGTCCCCCTGCTTAAGCCAGCACATCTCCAGACCCGTCCAAAGTTAGCCAGTGACCATCTGGTTGAGCCAGATGAGGATTGAAAGAAAGCAGTGTTGCATCTCAAGACCACCACTGCGAAGCATGGGGGTGGAAGCATTGTGCTTTGGGCGTGTTTCTGGACAGAAGGACGGGACGACTGATCCGCATTAAGGAAAGGATGAGCGGGGCCGTGTATTGTGATATTTTGAGCAAAAATCTCCTTCCATCAGTGAGAGCTTTGAAGATGAAAACGTGTTGGGATCTTCCAGCATGACAATGATCCCGAACACACACCGCCTGGGGAACGAAGGAGTGGCTACATAAAACCATTTCAAGGTTCTGAAGCGGCCTAGCCAGTCTCTAGAGCTCAATCCAATAAAGAATCCGTGGAGGGTGAAGAAAGTCAAAACACCCCAGCTGTAGAGAAAATCTGCATGGAAGAATGGGCCAAAATACCAGCTACAGTGCGTGAACACATGATGAAACGGGAAACGATTAACACCCATCATTGCCAACCAAGGTTGCATCACACAGTATTGAGGTGAACTTTTGTTATTGACAAAATACTTATTTTCTGCGCTATTATAGAATTAAATTCATTAAAAAAACAAAGTGATATCCTGTTTTTTCTTAAAGTTGAAGTGCACCTTCATTGCCAAATATTGTTTTGCCCCACTGTATTTATCTGTATTAGAGAGAGAAAATGTGCTATTTCTAACCTGTGTGCCAGACTTTATGGAGGCTGGACTTGTCCCTCTGGAGCAAAAGCCTCGTGTCCATGTAACAGGATGAGGGGATCATGTCGGCAGCTTTGTGCCCCCGGCCGTAGCCTGCCGGCTTGGTCTGGTGCTCCCCGTCTTTAGCCGTTTGGAGCCACTTAAGTCCCCTCCGGGTGATAAACACAGAGGCTGCAGCTCTCTCAATCTCTCCCCTGCGTCGTCTGTGCGTTACCTCCGACCTGAGGCGGGTAGCTTTTGCTTGCGGTCCACTTTACCTTCAGATCAAGCTTCCCTCCCGGTTCCCCTCCCTTTTGAATTGGCAGAACTTAATTTGCTCGGGTCCAGAGCCCGCAAAGTATACAACACGGCTAAGTAGTCGTAAAGGGATTTGAAGGTTTGAGTTTCCGTCATGTGAAAGTTTTCAGAGTGAAGGAAAGAATAATTTGAGACCCTCTGGGGGGTTCCGGTACGGCCGAGCCTTAAGGTATGACAGGAAAATAATGTAATGACCTCCTGATTTCTCCAGTCTAGTGCTTCATCCAGATGCTGTGAGGTTTACTGGAATGAGCCGCTCAGACGGCGATATATTATTCATAACTATGTTTTCTAAAAGACGAGTTGCTTTCAACACCTTAGAATAAACAATTTATCTCACATGGGGGAGATTCCTCTGCCATAAAGTG
Source organism: Apricaphanius iberus (assembly GCA_028564705.1). Taxonomy (NCBI): domain Eukaryota; kingdom Metazoa; phylum Chordata; class Actinopteri; order Cyprinodontiformes; family Aphaniidae; genus Apricaphanius; species Apricaphanius iberus. Next base: position 94,788 of record JAPXFQ010001341.1, read on the forward strand.
TTGCTTTTTATGTTTTCAGGGGCCCCGAATGAACAAACATCGGGTGGGACTTTTTTTGTAGCCACTTTAAGTTCATCTGTATGTTCCGGGTCATGGTGTTCCTACAACAGATGTAACTAAAAAGTAACATTTTCTTTAATACTGAACAGCACATACCAGAGAGTTTAGACCCTAGTGATCTCTAATGGGTCTTTTTTTTGTGTACTTTTTAAATGTTTAAGGTTAAACTTCATTGTGTGTATTTGTCCTTTATCATTAACTTGAAGTCATTTTAACGAAGTGGCATCAGAGAACTTAAGATAAAAAGTAATAGCCTTCTTTCAAACCTGTTAGTTTTTTTCCCTGTTCAAGCTTCTTCTGTCTCTGTCAAATTGTTTTTAAGTTTCCTGTCCATTTATTTCATATTTTATAAAGCTGATTTCTTTCGCTTTAAAAAACAAAACCTTCCTTCGTCTTTATGATGTTGAAATTTACAATTTACAAAAATTTCAAATAGTGGTAGGTTTCAACCCAGAAATGATGCTTGTTCAGAGATGATGGCATATGGCTGAATATTTAAAAATGTAAATTTATAGATTCTAGACTAAATTAAATAGCAATGAATGAGCTAACTGTAAAATAATACATTTGAATCAATTAGTATTTTTTTTCCTTCAAAGTAAAACTAATGAAAACAATACTAAAAGTTTGTAATACTTGAAAAAAATATCACTCAAGTAAAAGTAAAAGGTATGGTCTAGTAAAACGACAAATGTAACTAGTTGCTACCCACCTCTGATTGTAGCTACTAATCTGCAGGAGTGGACTTTTTTGCAATCTACAACTTTACCAGCAGATGTCACTAACGTTTAGAATAGAACAAAAATGTTTCTTAAACATTTTCATAGCTTAATCTTGGTGTGGTAAATGACAATTACCTGAACTAAACAAGTTAGACCTGGGTAATGGAGAAAGCAGCTGCCTCTTGGTGAGAGCTCATGCTGTCTCCATGTGAACTTCGACCTTTGGTGAAGTAAATCTTAGCTCTTAGTTCTAATTTCTACTGCCAGATTTCTTATCCAAGCGGCAAGTGCTGAAATTAATGTAAAAATGACCTCTTTTTGCTCTGCCGGTGCAAAAAAGTTTGATTGTCTCCCTTCCGACTGTTCCAGGTTTAGTCCAGAAGGTCGACCAGCGCCTCCCGGTGGCCAACGAGTACCTCCTCCTGTCAGGCGGCGCCCGGGAGGGCGTCTTGGACCTAAACCCGGAGGAGCTGGGGGAGTACGCCAAGGGGGCCGACTTCGACTTGGATTTCACCCTGCTGGTGCCCGCCCTGAAGCTTCACGACCGCAACCAGCCGGTCACGCTGGACATGAGGCGCTCGCCGCCGTGCCACTCGTGGCTCAGCCTGCGCCTCTGCGACTCCAACGTGCTGTCGCGCTGGAGCGTCTGCTGCCAGGAGGAGCACGGGCTCCCCGCTGAGGAGGACGAAGAGGACGAGGAGATGGGTGAGTCGGAGGAGTGGGATGATCACTGCTGGGGCGCGAGGAAATGAGGAGGACTTGAACAGAGATGAAAGCGCTGCCGGGTGAGAAGACCGGGGAAAGATTGGATTCAGCCCATGTTTTCTCCAGATAATTTGATGCTGTGATGCAATTTTAGCTGACAGCCTGCAGCGCCGGGGCTGCTCTTCATAATACAACTCCTCCAGATGGGGTAAAACTGGGGGTAGAGAAAAAAAAACCCACCAGACAGTTCAGCTCTGAAACATTCATGAGAAAAACTAAGCAGTCAACAGTGCAAGATAACGCAGCGATTTGCAGATTACTGCAGAAAATCAATCTACCGCACGCTGGTGAGTGTGCAGCTGGAAGGGCGGGGGGAAAGTAATGACATTTATTGATATGAATCTCTTTAATTTTCAGCGGTTTTGGAAGAGGCATCGGCTCTTTTCTGGATGTGTAATAACATTTCCCACAAGATCTCAGGGGAATGTAATTGTTGAGGCAGGAGGAGGTGATTAAATCAGGCTAGATGACAGATCGTTTCGCACCAAATATGTCCCTGAAACATGGAAAATATCCACAGTTTAATATTCATACTTCTTTTGAAGTCTCTCACCTGGGTCATGGCTAAAACCCATTGTTCCTTTTGCTTTTTGAAAAGTGTTCCCATCGCTTGACGCTGTCCACAACTTGTCTCACACTTTGATGCGTTTCATTGAGGTTTATTCAGCAACACAAAATGGCAGCGCTAGTCAAACTGAAGGTGCGTAACACAAGGTTAGCTAAATCGGTAGCAAACGAACTTCTGAAAAGTTTGGAATGGATTAGTTTTCAGCCTTTTATGAGTCATTGCTTTCTACAAATTGGTTCATAATAATGAAGAGGTGGTGGAGTGCTACACATGACCCAGCATGCATCGTCCCTGTGTAGCACAGCGATGGCGGTGTCATGCTGTTGAGATGCTTAGATTCTTTAGAGAGTCCTTTCATCTCTCCCTCAGCATCCTGTCCGTTTCCAAATGTTAACGTTTTCTCTCTTTTTTAACAGTTTTTTTTCAAAGACTTGTATTCAAACTTGTGGCCCTGCAGCCACATTTTGTGGCAACTGTTTAGGATGGGAGCAAAATCTGTCCTGTTAGAGCTTGGCCAAATGCTCCTAGATACCGACAGTATTGAGTACAACAACAGCATATAGAACCACAAATATTCAGCAGCATATTATCCCCCAGCGTGACACGCCCCCAGCCGGTCGCTTGCACATTCACACCTTGAAGCGTGTCCAAAGTGAACTGTTCGTGCTTTAAAATAAGCAATTTTCACGCGCGTGAAGCGGAAATGTGGAAGTATCCTGGCCTCCTCCATCCCTTCCCCTGACCCTCCGGGAGCTCCCAGTGCACTCTGGAAGATTCTTGCTAGGACTTGACCAGTAGGACCTAGCGACTTGACTCACTTCAGCACTAAGGACGTGGGCTCGAGAGATGGTGACTTGACTAGGACACTGACATCCTGTGTTGTTTTCGTTTTAAATTTACGATGCTTTAGGCCGGGAAAATACTTGCTTTTAAAGACTCGTACGAGTTTTTATCACGGCTGCCTTACGTAGTTTGTTTCAAGCGTCATTTTTGCACTTCCTCTGAAATCAATGCAACGCACTGGACACTTTTTAGCTTCATTGTTAAATGCTATGCTAGATGTGGAACTAAATGTAAGCCTTCTCTAAACTTATAACGACAGTAAAGCCTTTATTTACATGTCGCTCATTACTGTCTCTGTTCCCCATTCAGGTAAAGGCTCCATCCCCTCCCTGGGCTCTCCTATGTCCCTGGACGGTGCCTACTTCTCCCCCACCCTGGTGACGGACTGGTTCTGGGGGGTCGTGAGCGAGGCTGTGGAGGAATTGAGGCGCAGCCCCCAGAGAGGCATCCCGAACCCCGAACGGCTGGAGAGGAACGGACCCCTGACCACCATCGTCCTCCAGGTACGGGCCGGCAGCAGAGTCCTGAAAAAACACGAAATGAAAACGATCAACGATGGAGCTGATTGAAAGGCGTGTGTTTTCCTTCCTGCAGGCGGGCTCCAGTCGGGTTCTGTACGACCTGCTGCCCGTGGTCTCGTTTCGGGGCTGGCCCGCTGTGGCCCAGGGCTGGCTGACGGCCAACCACTTCTGGGATGGTAAGATCACAGAGGAGGAGGCCATATCGGGGTTCTACCTGCTGCCCTGCTGCTCCCCGCTGTGCGGCCGGCCGGACAGGGAGTGGAGGCTGGCCTTCTCGCGCAGCGAGGTCAGGACCGGTTTGTCTCTTGAGTTATTCGCCGCTCTCTTCTGTCCCACATTCCTGAACACTTTCACTAATCCTGCGTGATTCTTTGGACCAGGTTCAGCTGAAGAAGTGCATCCCCTTCCCCATGGCTCAGGCTTTCCAAGCGGCAAAGGCGGTGCTGTCCCGCATCCTGGCCCGTCCTCGCACGGGCCTCAGCCTCTACCACCTGCGCACCCTCCTGTTCTGGGCTTGCGACAGACTCCCCGGCGCCTACCTGTCCTGTCCCGAACCGGACACCCCCGGCCGCCTCCTCCTGGGCCTCCTGGACGACCTGGCCCACTGCATCCTGGGGAAGAGCTGCCCCAACTACTTCCTGCCCCAGTGCAACATGCTGGAGCACCTGAGCGACAGCCAGGCGCTGCTGGTGGCCCGGAAGCTGGCCCACGTGCGCTCGGACCCCAGCGAACACCTGCGTGCCGCTCTGGACCAAGCCCGGCAGGCGGGTCAGCTGAAGAAGGAGCTGACGGGCGACGGCTCGCCCGGACACCACCCGGCCAATGGCATCATCTCGCCGTCGGAGGACAAGCTGGCTCAGCGGTTGCAGCAGCTGGTGACAGAGAACCCCGGAAAGTCCATATCGGTCTTCTTGAACCCTGACGATGTGTCCAGACCGCACTTCCGCATTGACGACAAGTTCTACTGAGGTATTCTGAGTCCGTTTATGTTCAGAGGAAGGTTTATGTCCTGCTGCTCGATTAAGTCTTAAAATCCCAACAAAACAAAAAAACACACACACAGAAACATTTTCTCCTGAAAACAGGCGTCCAATTAGCCGGATGTCCCCCGTCTCCTAACGAGCTGGCCTTAAGGAGACCAAACTGCTGTAGCTTGGACGTCAAACGCCTGTTGTGGTGGTTTGAAGCAAGAACCAGAGAGCGTGTGTACATGTTTGCCTTAGGGGGTCCGAACGTGACGTACCGCCTCCGCAGAAACCTGCCGACCCAGAACGTTTCAGCTGGTTTCATCACGGTGGGCGACGGAGGAGTCCGAAGTAGAAGAAAACGCGCTGATGAGAACTGCAACGTCCTTGAGCAAAGAGAGTCTCTTTTTTTTAACTGCTTTTTTTTATTTACACTGTTTGACTTTTCTCAGGTATGCACAACATTTTTAAAATGAAATTTTCCCCCCTTCCTTTTAAAGCCTCTAACAACATTTCACGTCACTCTGATTGCCTGGAACAAACCAAAGAACCCCGAATAAATCGCTTTCAAAGAAAGAAGCGTCTCAATCAGAATATAAAGGTACATTTTCCTCCTCCGAACGTCTCTGATGCGGCTACGGAGCAAACATTTATCAGCTGAATCGGTTCTTCACCGAGGAATCAGCAGAACAAACTGGAGGAAGTGAGTCTAGCTGATTAGCTTCTTTCATTTGGATGCAACTTCCTCTGATGGGTTTAAACCGTTGTGCAGAGAAAATTTGATCTATAAGCTCTAAAAGGAGATTTGACATCAAGTTAAAATTTTGATATAAAGTAAAATCTGAAATCGTTACATTTATGCTGTTAATGACGTCCCTCTGTGTGAGAAAATGATTCTTCCCAACTATACAAAGTGCTTCAAAAAGGGTAATGATCAATGATGAAGCAGAAGATAAAACAAGGAAAGGCAACAAATGTTGGATTTTTTACATCAAACTCACCAGCTTTAATCTAAGAAAATGAAACCCGTGTTTACTTTTTAACATTTTCAGAATTGTGAAATTTTAGGCAGAATTATGATTTTTAAGGGGAGATTTCTGAATATTTTCCTCAGTATTTTAAGTTTCATTTCAGAAGAATAACATCAGAATTCTACATTTTTTCTCTTCATTTTTTAATGAATTTGTAATGTTTTCTTAATTTTAATTAAAAAAATATGAATTCTAAATTTTTCTCACCAGGATTTTAAAATTGACTTGCATATAAATATTCTGACTTTAATCTTAAAAGATTAAGAAAAGAAGCTTCAATTCTAAAGTTTTCTCTGAATTTCATATTTTTTATATTTCAAACTCATTATTCTGACTTTAATCTTCAGATAATAAACCCTAATTTTTCTCAACATTTTGACTTCAATCTCAGATGATGTCTAAAATCTAAATTTTTCTCAGAATTCTGTATTTTTAAGATCACCTTTCACTCTAACGTTTCTGGAAAGTTTCCTCTGAATTCCAAGTAATCTTTAGAGAAAAAACTGTCTTTTTTGCTTTTGTTTTTCAGTGGCACTAATCATCCATGGAAGTAGTCGTGTCAAGCTTGGTTAAATCAGATCAATCGCATTGATTCAAATAGAAAACAATCATGTAACCTCGTTTAGATCCAGTTGCACACAATCTGTCTTTTTATGATGAAACCTGTCAGATACAGTTAATCATTTAATGCCAGATATTAGTTGGTGTTTGGACAAAAAGATTAAATATTTATCCCTTTTTCAGTCAAACCAACTCACTGAGCCACACACTCTGTAACTTTGCAGATATTTGCCCTCTGTCGCCCTCTCATGGCTTGTGGAGCGCATCTGAAGAAGTGAACTGACGGTTTTACGGCTCACCAGCCAAAACATCAAACTAACGGCGTGTCAGTGGGTAAACCGTCAAACGCTTACCCCTCTATCCATGAATCACATAATCATGTCCAAATAACCCCCAGTACAAGCATTTATTACTTACCAATAGAAATATGGCTAGTTTAGCATTAGCACTAAACTGAAAAGTTGTAACATGATTTTAAAAGCTAATCCTACTTTGACCTAAACTGAGCAACAGTTTGACAGAAAAGATCTTTCACTGCAGTGAAGGGAACAACGTTTTTTCTGACCTGTGTTTTCTACCGTCTTGCTGCTCCGCAGCTCGGCATGCTTCAGCTTAACTAACAACCGATTCACAACGGGCACAGAACCGTTGTGCTCCCGTATGAATCAGAGTCCAGCTCTTCCAGTCCAATTTCTTTTCCTCGCTTCTTCTGATAGCGTCTTCTTTGGTTTCTTTGGTGGCTCTGCCATGGCTCAAATCTCAAAACCGTGGGTTGTTTTATATTATTAGGTAGCACGTAGCTTACTGCCGTAAAGAGAAACTCAGCCAGAAGCAGTCCGCGGGTGAAAAGTTCAATAGTGCGGTAAACAGCAGGACGGCCCTCCAATGTAGTGATATCTCAGAAAGCGAACATCATAAACAGAGTTGTCACATAAATCTCATGAAAACGCTTTAAAACTTACAGATTGGGTCTAGAATTCTTGTGTTTAAACATGAATTTGCTGCTGGGCAGATCTGGACTTGTTGCAAAACCGCCACCTTGTGGCAGGGGGTAGCATTGCATCACTACCAAGTATCTGCAAGCTGAGAATTTTGGCTGCTTCTTAACATTTTTAAATATTTCTGGCGTACTTTTTTTTATGCCCAGCAAGATATCAGATTATAGCCAGAAGGGCTTTATTTTTCTACTCTGGCTGAAATATTAGATGAAGCTCAGTGCGTTGACTTCTGAGAGTCTCTGAGCAAGTAGCTCAAACATCATCATCTGGACTTAAACATATTGGTCACTAAACACAAAACAAAAAAATAGCTGTTAAATATCGGTGAATCTGTGATTAACTATGAAATCAAATTCACATTTATCTAGAATCTGAACGTTTTGTTCAGACTCTCTGGCAGTAAAACATAAAATAACGCACCTATAATTTACATTTAAAATGCATAATATTTATATTTTGTGTGTCGTTTTTATCCAAAACCATAGTCTTCTTAAAACCCGACGCCCCCATGGTTTATTATTCCGCCTTGGCGTAGCACAACCCTGTTCGCCTGTCGGTGTTTGTCACTCTATGCGGATGACGTGCCGATATGATATTCCTTCTGTATTTCATTTTTTTCCTGCTTTCAGAATGAATGTTAGCGGACAACAAACTTGATTTTAGGAAGCCGTTGAAATATTTGAGTCAAATGACTCAAAAAAAGATGAAACGGCGTGGTGATGAGACACTTTGATCCAGGTGGTTAATGCTGCTTGGGATTTCTCCAAGGCTGAGTTTGGATCTCAAAACGAGTAATTTCCAGACATATTTTTTAAATTAGCTGGCTTCATTAATTGTTTGTTTTTTAATGTTTCTAAAAGATTTTCTTTCGCTGCTTGCTTCATGTTGCCCACTAAGTGCCCAGTTTTTGCTCATATCTTGTTATTTTAAACACATCTGTTCGCTCCATCTTAGACAGACTCTGATATTTTTGTCATTTTTTGAGACTTGACGGATTCAGATGATTGTCCCGCGTCTCCTCCGCCTGGTTGGTCTCTCTTAATGAGCTTCATGTATCTTGTAAATGAGCGGATGTGTTTTCCAGATGCTGCACGGCGCATTATTTCCCCCCTCAGTGCGTTTCGTGCCGATTGGAGAGAGGAATTCAGATCTTCTTCTGGGGGGGGAAATATCCATCTCTTTTTTGGGGAGGCATTATATTTTAATAAAGAACAACAAACCTTTTGGCTCCTAAATCTGTCTGGTGCTCCCTTAATGCTGCTGCAGTGGTATCCAGATTATTTAAATCATATATGTTGTTTTTTGTTTGTTTTTAGTCAGCAAATGTTGGAGGTGGCAAAATAAAGGATTTATATCAGTTTCAGAAACTCTAAACTAATCATTGGAGCACTGCAAGAGTACGATGACTGAAATATCAGCATGACAGTGGTGGTTTTCAACTTTAGTGGAATGTTTCTCTTATGGACATTTAAACGTCTTTAATAATAGCATCTGCTGTTAAATATGTGATTTACTACTGAATTATTACAGTTTTTTTCATTAAATATCTGTGGTTAGACTAAAACCAAAGCGTGTTCTTGATGCGGTACAGAATGTTTTCAGCACTTTTTCTAATCCATCTAAAATAACAACAACAGACTGCTACATCTAAATTCATGTACATTTAAATAAATAATGATCAGATTTATCATAGTTACTGTAAAAAAAAAAAAGTGTTTCGATTTGAATCGTTTTGCTTGTTTTTAAATTCTCTGTGTGGAGTGTATGAAATCTTGTAAATTAAGATATGCAATCACGTGGAGGCGCCTGTGGTTTACATACCCACTGGAGCAAAGTGTGGATTTACTGATGTAAATAAATTTAAAAATGATAATGAGAGGTGTGGACAGATCTGCGTGATGCTCCCAACCTCTTCAGATCAGTTGGTAACGATGAACCTTTGACTCTGCTGTGGATTAGTAGCCGAACAAATGAACTGAATGTATCTGGAACTTCTCTCCAGCTTCATATCTCCTGTTTCTACCTGGGTTCCTCCTCCTGTTTTTTGTAAGAACTGTTAACTGATTTTTATTTTATTTTATTTTTTTGCTATATTTGTAACTGCTCTCTATTTTTCCTTGGGTTATATTGACTGATTTTTGAGCTTTAGCATGAAATAAATCATTATCATATTTAAAACTGTTTGGAGGCTGTTACAATTTTTATGAAAATACTACTGCAGCTATGTGATTTTACCAACAGAGGGCGCCACAGCACAGGAGTTTGCATGGACTTCTGCTGCAAGGGGATAGATCCTGGATCTAACCGTGTCCCAAATCCCCTGCAAAATTAGACCAAGGGGAAAAACGAATGGGGTCAAAAATATAGAAAACAAGTTAAAGGGTGTGCATCCTTCTTCAGCTAACATATGGAAGCTGTTCCTCTGTTTTCAGTTTGAGTTCAAGCATCTGTGTATCTGATTGATCTGAAAGAAAGTTGAGCTGCCACGCAAGGACTCAGTTTGGAGAGACTTGAAACACAAGTTAGTGGGCAAAAATGGGCTGATTTTAGTTTTTAAGCACTCCCAGTATACAAAGTGTAAATACGTACACTTTATAGGAAATGAGGATAAAGGAACAATATGTAGATGTTTTTGAAGTATACTTTAGTCTTTCTGTCTTTCTGTCTATCTAAACGACGGTCAATCTCCCTCGGTCTGGAGCGCCTTGCAAGATCTCCTAACCTTGTGATCAATGATCATGAGGACCGTGAGGGATGAGCCCAGAACTACACGGCAGGACCTGGTCAATGACCTGAACAGAGCTGGGACAACAGTCTCAAAGAAAACCATCAGTAACACACTGCGCCGTCATGGATTAAAATCCTGCAGTGCACGCAAGGTCCCCCTGCTCAAGCCAGCGCATGTTAAGTTTGCCAATAACCACCGGGATGATCCAGAGGAGGAATGGGAGAAGGTCATTGAGATTTTTGGTCTAAACTCCCCTCACTGTGGAGAAAGAAGGATGAGTAAAACCCAATGAACACCATCCGTACTGTGAAGCATGGAGGTGGAAGTATCATTCTTTGGGGATGCTTTCCTGCAAAGTGGATGGGATTACTGCACCGTATTGAGGGGAGGATGGATGGGGCCATGTACGGTGAGATCTTGGCCAACAATCTCACTCCCTCAGTGAGAGCATTGGAAATGGGTCGTGGCTGGGTCTACTAGCTTGACAACAACAGGAAACACTCAGCAAGAGCAACTAAGGAGTGGCTCCATAGGAAGCATCTAAAGTTCCTGGAGTGGCCTAGCCAGTCTCCAGACATGAATCCAATAGAAAATCTTGGGAGAGAGCTGAAAGTCTGTTGCCCAGCGACAGCCCTGAAACCTGAACGCTCTGGAGAAGATCTGTATGGAGGAATGGGGCAAAATCCCTGCTGCAGTGTGTGCAAACCTGGTGAAGAACTACAAAAAACGTCTGATCTCTGTAATTTCAAACAAAGGTTTCTGTACCAAATGTTGATTTGTGTTTCTGATGTATCAAATACTTAAATTTCCATTTTATTGCGAAACATATTATTTAAAAAATCATTCCGTGATTTTCTGCATTTTGTTTTAGACTCTGTCCCTCACAGTTAAATAGTAGCTTTGATACAAATTACAGACCTCTACATGCTTTGTAAGTGGGAAAAACTGTAAAAAAAATCAGCAGTGTTTGTGTTCTCCCCACTGTACATGTATATTAGTGTGTATATGTATACTAAGGATGGGTGATGTGGCCTAAAAAAATGTATAGCGATAATTTAAGGTATTTATCGAGATAATGCAATTGATCATAAATGAATACATATTTTCTGTAAAATAGCAGATTATGTTAAAGTTTGGTTCCAGCCAAAAAAACTCACCCAACACTCTCTCTTTGCTACTCCACATGTTTGCAGTTGAACCATAGAAATCCACTATAGACCGTGATATTTGTACCCCAAGGCGGCACTCTTCATACATCGCTGAAAGAGCTGTTTTAGAGAAGTACTGCATGTTGTATCTTGGATCCAGTTTATGGATCATTCGCTTGAATCCTTTTTTTTTTTTCTCCATACAGTTTAGAACAGCAGCATGTCTTTTGTCAAACAAAACGCTACTGTTTCCATCAATTCCTTCCATTGCTTACTTTTAAAAAAGGGAATTCATTACCAAATGCGCTGCCAGTTTTTGTTTGGGTGGGAACTTTCTTACCCAAAGGTCCACTTGTAGTCGACTCCTCCGTTGCCTCGCGTGTCTTCATACATTCTTCATACTCTGGTTTGTGTTTCGGATGGTGGAACAAATCGGATGCGTTTCCACTCCTTGAAGAAAAACTGTGGTTACAAAATTAGCATATTAAGGTAGTTTGCTCCTCATCTGATTTTCTATATAAACTATATCGTCAACTGGATTTATCTTTATCGTGACGAGTATTTTCAGCGATATCTCGCAAACTATAAGCTATTGTCCATCCCTGCTATATATGTGATTTTGTTATTGTCCCAATAGGGAGATTTAGGGACATTTTTATCCACTTAATAAAATCAACTAAACACGCAGACGATGTACAGATGGAATCATTGTCTGCAGCTCATGCCGTTTGTCCATACAACTACTAACTGAGGTTCCACATTTTATGAAGAAGCAATAAATCAGTATGTTTACATGCAGCAATAAAATAGAATTATTACCTTCGTCCGACTGAAATCAAACTTTTGATGCATTTATACACCGACAAAACTTCAACCAGTTCAGACCTACGGATCACGAACTACAAACTTTAAAAATAGATTTTCTCCATATGTTTAAGACACTATTTTCTTTCTATACAAGGGACAGTTTAGCTCTAGTTTTTGAAAGGGTTAGATAATGGTGACGTCTACCTGAAGGTGTTTAAAAGCAGTAACAAGTGGTTGCTCCTGGTCGAGGTTATTTTTTTTACCTTAAGCTTTCCTTTTTAGCAACACGTAACGTTACATCCTGAGCTATCGCTGTAGTTGCGCTGCTCTAGGCTTTAGACTGCTGGAAGACGGACTGACGTAGTGTAACAGTATGCCTAAAGCCGCAGTTCGGTATGTACCGTGGTTTTAACTTACGTATCAGTTTCTCTTGATACAGTAAGGGATTAAGGTTAAATATCAAGTTTTTTGTGTAATAAATCGTCCAACAAAATGTTCTCAGTATAGGAATGTATACAATAAAATCAAAAAAATAAATACAATACACCGGTTTAAACGTTTTCTCTGTAGAATACTTTTGCTTTCTGACAAAGCCACTGCATTCTGGGATATGAGGTGAATATTTTAGACTGCCCTACCGCAGGGCTGGATTATGATAGCAGGGGCCCCTGGGCACATAGGCTTTATATGACCCCTTCCTCTCCCCGTCACCAACAAAAATTTGTAGAATTTAAACCTGATTTTTATTTTTTATTTTATTTTTAAACCACATTCTTACAAAACTACACTTCTCAACGGGATGAAGCTGGATGTCTGGTCGCCTGATCATGAAAAGCAAAAGCACCACTACCACCATCTATCAGTGCGGCGCAACTATTTTCATTAGCTGTCCCACACACCGGATAAACCCAGTCTGATCTGCTGCTGTAGCTTCAGATTGTGTAGCTAAGAGCAGCGTTATCCAAACAGGTTGTTTAATTGGCTCATAATCTTCCACAATGTATTTTTTTCCTTGAATTTCTTCCAGAAAGTTTATAAAGAACATGTCAGAATATGACAGACTTCTTAATAAACACTCATCTTTCTATCTTTCATTTATAGAAACCGCCTTTTTCTATCATTTTCGATTCTCTTCTCCGTCTGTCGGGTGGCAGTCAGCAGAGCCAAAGCACTCCATGTTACCATGGTTTCCCCAATTGCACCTTAAGAACTATATTACTCTCTTAAGGTCAAATAAAATTAGTGTGGAACATATTGGTTATATCCACCATCACCAATCTCTGCCATATTAAAAAATTGTTTTATTTCTTCCTTTAACTGCTCAAGTGGACCCCCAGTAGGTGTGGGCCCCCGGGCCTGTGCCCATAATGCCCAATGGATAATCCGGCCTTGCCCTACCATCTACATCAATCTTGGTAGAGTTAATCAGGGGTTAAAATGTTACCTGAGCCAGCTGACAGGATGTTGAGTGAGGCGGGAGGGATTACAGCGCACATCTAATAGTTTAATCACCACTTCAGAGCTGCTTTTTCCTGAAGACCCACAGTTTCTGACCCCAGAGTTTCTCTTGGTTTCATGTGTTCTATTTATATTCGTGTATACCTTTTATATGTGCCTTTGTATGCGTGTCAACTGAAAAAAAGACATGAAATAACTTTATATTAGTTCCTTTCATTCAGTTTCCTGCTTTTTGTTGGGGATTTCAGAAGGATGCATTTATTTGGCTATGAATAGTTATGAAGGTTTTCTTATGACAAGAAATAAAATGTAATAATTTATGGAAGATTATTGAATACGGGGCACCAACTGATAGTCAGGAATCCTTGAGCTTCCCTCCGAGTAGCACTAAACTTGACATGAAGTAGCTGTTAGCTTGGCTCTGGCTAGCTTTGAGCATTGGTCTCTGTAGCTGCTAGAACGTGTTAGTTTCCCTCCGAGTAGCCAGATTGACTCTGATTAGCTGTCAAATTAGCTCTGATTAGCTTCATTCCAGCTAGCTTGACTTGAAGTAGCCGTTAGGTTCTCCATAGGTAGCCATTACCTTCACTTCAGTTAGCTGTTATTTTGGCTCTGACTTGCCTTGAGCGTCCCTCAGAGCAGCTGTCAGCTTGATTCTGGGTAGTCGTTAGCTTGACTTGAAGTAACTGTCATCTTGGCTAAGAGGAGCTGATGACATGATTTGAAATAGCTGCTAGCTTGACTCCTAATAGATGTTAGCTGCATACTTAATAGCGGTTGGGTTGACTATAATTAGCCATGAGTTTTCCTCAGAATAGTCCACCACAATTCTGCACGGACTCTCTAAGCTTTCTTCTGCAGGTAAGATATTGACCAATCATAGTTATTCCATATAACCATGCTTTTAAATAAATAAAATGATGCTTGTTTATGACAACTGGTTGAAACATAACCTCCTTGCTTTCTTTTATGTACATCTTTACCCAGATTCTTGATTGTTTAACACACTAAACTTTTTTTTTTCTGTTCAGAGTGCATTAATCTCCATTACTGCATCACATGAAGGAGCATGCAGGGAGCAAGTTAGAGAGGACAAACCAGAAGAGAGACCTCAGTGTACTGTGCACCTCTGTGCTGTTTTTATGCAGAGCACACACTGTGGGTGTCTCCCCACCTTTTGCCCTTGTAAGTACTTTGCCATTTCTGCTGTTCCTTGCTGCCTGAGCTGCAAAAACATAATTCCTCCACAAGACCTGAGTCAGGGCTAATTGTGAAATCAAGCATCATCAATTTGAGGTCTGAATTTACTATTGCACATTTTAAATTGTTTTAAAACTGTAAATACTTGTGCAGCTGCCGTTCTAAGCATAATATGCAATCTCTTGCAGGAGAGAACACTTGAAAGGATGGCAAAATCAAATGCTATTTGAAACAACTGTCCCAAAGATTTGAAGATATCATCTGTAAGATATTGCAAAATAAAAATGGGATTGAAGAAATTATTGGACAAATAATCCGTCTCTGATGATCAGCATCCTTTAGACAAAATCGTAGCTAGGTATTTCCACCGCCCAACTTTTTTTTTTTTTTTAAGATTGCTCTGCTTTCAATAATTTGGCCAGCTCAGCATCCGTTTCAGCCAATATTGTGGCAAACCTTTGCTCCAGCTCTGATTTATTGCAATGAAAGAAGAAAAAAAAATCAGCAGTCGTGCATGCTGAGCTACAACTAATCTTGGTCTTTTACGGAAGACTGGAATATAAGCAGAATGCCAAAGTCATTTTTGTTCCTATTGATTTTATAGTCAGTACTTGTAGCGCTGCTGGTGAATTACAACCATTTTTTTTATTCCTAAACTAGGAATCCTAGGGTTTGGTTAGCCCCAATGTGTAAATTATGATAGCTCTTGTCTGCTTGGTCCTTTTGCCATGACCGCAGAAAGTTACTGCAAATTATATTATGGTATTTTAGTTGGTTAGTAAGCTAATCACATAGTGGGAAGTCGGTGCATCTGGAGGCATTGAAGTGGGATTTACAGAAGTCATACAGGGCACACCCCGGACAGATGGCCAGACCTTTCACATACCAGTACAGGGACACAACAATAGGCAAATTACGTAAGTGAGATCAGTCATGGGCAGAGCGACCTGAGAGAACCCCACACATGCACAGGTAGAACGCGTTACACTCTACGTGGAAAGAGCCTCCCTAGATGGTGCTCTTTCTGACTATAGAATGCACCACCATAGCTTAACCCAGTGCTGGGTCGAATACGGCCTAAAAAGAGAGACCCAGACAGAAGACAGCATTTAGGGCCTGGTCTTCCAAAAAGGGAACCCCAAGGCTTTCCCAGGCTGTCCGAGAACCAGAACCCTTGACCACGGCAGACTGGTAGAGAGCTCGCGTCGCTTCAGACGCTGTGGTATTCAATCTATCGATCTACCGCTCCTTTATTCCCTCATCCGTAAACAATAACGTGAGTTACCGAAGCTCATTCACTTGGGGGAGAACCCCTCATCCCCTTTATCCATTTACGAAGACAAAAGACAACTTTAGCGGGGCCAGCTATCAACAGAAACGATCCAAACTGCCAGAAATACGGACCAAACCCTTACAGAGGCTTGGTCCCACACACCTTCCAGGACTTTGGCTAAGAAGCTAAAATTCCTGATATTCTAATGAAGCATGCTAATCTAGGATACATTTGTATCTTTAGACAGTGAATGCTTTTGTCAAACCATTTCAGTAAAACAAGGTAATGGGCAGCTCATCATTCGAAGCCTTAAACCATAGACAGAATTGAGGCCAAGTGGTTAAATTAAGGAGTTTTGGTGTAGATAATTCCTTGTTACAGGCTGCAAATCTCCTGCCTTGATTGACTTCTATTATGTGGATATATGCTGATTGCGACTGGACATAAACTTCTCCTGAAGGGCTCAAAGGTCCTCCAAACTTGGCTTAGTGAGTAAATGAATGTAATATTTGTTTAAACAACAAACTTTTCCTATAAGACATAGATGTCCAAACGTATAACTACATGGGACAAAATCATGAAGTCGAAAGCACCCATGGGTTCCTTTTTTTTTTTTACATAAAAAATATATATATTTTTTTACTTCTTTAATAATAAAAAAAAAAAAAAAAAAGATTTTTAAAGGATTGCACATTGAAAACACAGGACTTTTAAGGTTTGCCTTTTTAAAAGAAATCGTTACATTTTCAAGTGGTTTGGTGGGGCTAATTTCAGGGCAAAAATCTGTTTTTCTCAGCAGAAAATAAGAGTTTTGGTCACCTTTTTTTTTTTTTAAATCTGCATTATTTTTAGTCATGTTTGAATGCCTCCAAGTCTGCGTTAGTTGTTTGCACATTGAAATTAAAAAGAAAGCAAACACGATAAAAGAGGAATAATCTGGATAATTTTCTAATCATTTTAATTTTTCAACAAAAATTATGCTCTTATAAAAAGTCTCCATCTGCATCATTCATTTGTGTTGTGGTGCCAATAAGCCATATCGGTATTGCGAGAGCGCATGCTCACGAATGCGGCTTGGACCCCCGGTCACAGCTTTTGGACCCCAAACAAACCCTCGGCCCGACTGTTAACAGCGTATGCATGCATATGTTTTTGTTAATATGGAGCTTTTTAAATCGTGATTTTTCAAGTATACCCGGTACTCATTGTGCTGTTTGGCTAGGGAAACGGTAGTTACCAAATTAAACCGTGGAGAATGCAAAACGCACCAGTGTATGAATCATACCGACCCTAGTATTAAACCCAATGGCCGCTGGCTGCTCTGCTTTGTGACCGCATACCATGGAGGCTTCCATTGCTCCTCCATTGCTGTAGTACCTCCATTTGGCCGCTAGGCCCCCATTGAAAAGCATTGGACTTTAGACACGTTAAAAACAACTTTAATGCCTGGTGCCCCATTGTTTTAAACTTTATATGGCTACATATTCTTGTTGAGACAACGCTGGGCTCATAAAAAACCTGGGCACCAGGCTGGTTTTCGTAAGATAATTTTTTGAAATCTTGCATAATTAATGAGGGGGCAGAGCCAAGTTTAGCATCAGAGCTAAAGATGCGGGAGCAGAAGCGGCGTGATTACGACTGAACTACACGCCCATACACGCCCCGCGAGGGCAGAGTCTACAGTGAAGATCCCGCCCTTATGCCCTTTTTAGGAACATGCTTCGTCAGAGCTGGGGAGGAGGAGTCTCTGAATCCGCAATGAATTCCCCCATGAAAGTGTGTCATTCTGGTAAACGGGGAGGAGTGAGGAGGCGCTGTCTATTCTTTTTTACAGTCTATGATTAAACCACCATTTATGTTATATACATTACATACAGAAAAGAAGGATCCGAATGGACGTGCGAGGTGGTTAAACAAGGTAAGAAATGTGTGATTAAACATGTTAATTGTGAAGGATGAATGTTTAGAGCATTAAAGCCTTATCTGGGCTCTTACTGCTTCTAACAAGTAAAAATACAAATTGTAAGACTTTTTAAAGCACGATGGAAGCTAATAAGCTACGTGCTAACTGCTAGCCATGCCATATTTATCAAGCAAGTAATGCCTGCGATAGGATGATACAGCAGATCTTGACTCCATGAGCTCTGGGATGAAAAGTATCTGAGGCCACTTTTGCATGACAACATTCCCTTCTTCCCAGCTATCTAACAGCGTTTTTGGGTCTGGGATTGTCACTCCGTGGAATGAAAATAAGCCCGGTATAACCACGCTGGAATACGCCACTTTCCTCTTCTTTTATCAAAAAAACATTCAGTAGTTTCTGCACTGTAGCTGCACACGTTGGTGCACATACAGTAGTTCTTTATATGCTTCGTGAAACAGGAAACCCTATATGGCAAGTATATGTTTTAAGATAAAATCATCAATTTTGCATCTTTCCCTATCTATATGCATGTTCGCTTCTGCCAGTTTGGGGTACAGAACCCCAGAATGCATTGCGTGGCCTTATTGCAGAATGCACCAATCTTACATGGTGGTCAAGGGCTTTACAAAATCGCCGCACTTTGGACGTCCCTGCTTTAAGGAAATGGGGTGAGATCAAAATGATTAATGCTCTATAAGATATCTTTGTTGGGAAGTGCTCAGAAATAATTTTTTTCTGGTGGGTAAAATCTGCTTTTCACCTGAACAATGACATCGTCCTCCCCTCTTCTGGTTCCCCTACGTCTCTCATTATTTCTTTGTCTGTGCTGAATTATCCTGACGTTCTGATATTCTCCTGAGGTGGCTGGTGCTTATGCAGCACCTCCTGCCTGGTCTTTACTGAGTTATTTATTTATTTTCTCTCTCCCTCCAATTGCCATCCTCTTTTTCCCTGCAACCCAGAAAACAGAAAACGAGGGAGGAAGAAACAGAGCAGGAAGGATGAGTGATGCTGTTAAACCCAGAGGAGGTTGAAAGAGAGAAACACACACGATAAAGAGGAGAAAAAACGTTCAACTTCCTGCAGGGAGTCAGACAGAAGCGACCATCATGTTACAGATTATTAACCCCAGATCAGGTTTACATCCACTATTTAAAGTAAGGGACTTCATTCACTAATCTCTCGCTCTTTCTCTTCTTCTTCTGAACATACAGTTCAAAGACCTCCCCGCTCCTCCCTTCCTGTTCCCACATTAATTAAATCTGCATGTAATTACTATCGTCAAGAAGGGGAATCTGAGACGAGCGGGGAAAATTGGTCACGGCCCTCAGTATCTTTGAAGTGAAATTACTTGAGCGAACCAGACTGAGAACATAAAGATGTTAAAACTGGCACTTCATCATCCTACAGGCCAAACTAGGTTAGAACATGTTTAGTTTAGTTTTTTTTTTTTTAAAGAAGGGAAATGTGCACGCTTCTTAGCATTTTGTCAAACATCTTTTTAAAATTAAAGTTTCCAGTGTATTTATTGGTATTTTATACAAGTGAGCATGCAGTAACACATAAATACAGAATCCTTTAGTCGAATACACTTTTGTAAAACCTTTTGCAGCCAACTGGCTTTAAGAGGATTCAGTGATTTAGTGAAAAAAGTTCTTCAAAAAGACAGCATAAAAAAGACAAACCTAATTAAGAGATACAAATTATTCAAAAGAAACATCCTATAATAAAATTCAAAAATCTGTCTACCCATTCAGACCTGATTTATTCATAGTTAGCCAAAATATTTATTCAGATCATTTTCTCTCCTTTTAAATCTGCATTATGTTATATATTTGTTAAAATAAGCTTGTATTTGTAATCATTTTATATCTAATCACGTTTCCACATCTCTAAATTATATAATTGACACTAGTGCTATATATATATATGTATGTGTGTGTAATTTTGTTGTTTTTTTAGGATTTTGTCAAGTTGAACCTGGGACGACCGCTACAAGGTTTTTGTAAAATCAAAAACGTGATTGTAATTGGAAATAATCAAATATTTCTGTGTTTTTAGGAGTTAAAGGGACAAAATAATTCTATTTGACAGCTTTTAACTTCTGGGATACACATGCTAAAATGTTACCGTTGGTGATATACAGTGTTAATTTGTCCTAAAATGTAACTTGTATCCTGCAGTTAATGTTGGACCACGAAGTAAAACAGCTCGTTTCTCTATAATCCCCCCCCCCCAGTTAAACTGCTTTTTCCAGCTCAGTATATGAAAAAGCCCTGGGTGTTGTTTGTATCCGTCTAATGAACATTCTAAGATTCCACAGATGTCATAATCACACAATGCTGGTATACGGTCACATAAGCAGCTTGATGATTGGCTAACCCACATTAGCATTAGCATGTAGCTACTTACTTCTATGTCCATCAGGTGTCTTTGTTCTTTGATCCAGCTGCTGTTCCTTAGGAATTTAGAATAAAATCCTGCAATCCATGCAGCCAAACAGGCATTTTCGCAGAGAAAGTAAAAAATCCAACAAAAACTGTTTTAAGATGCTAAAAACCGAAGCAGCTATGAGCTTTTAGAAGAGAAGGGTGTGTTTGGATTTCTAGGAGAGATAGGCGCTCTGCTTGCAGGGGCGGTGCAGACACCTCTAGCACTCCCTTGTTTCCACTTAGTGATGTCACTAGTTGCACACTTAGTCAATTTCTAGGAGAGGGAGGGGCAGCTGCACAGAGAGCAGAATTCAGGAGGATTACTCAGACATGCCTGAATTAAGCCAAAAACCACTCTGCTAGGGTTTTTTTCTTTATGAGAAAATTGCATTACCAGATGATTGAAAACTCCAAAAATTTGATTTTGCATGATATAGTTCCTTTAATTAATTAGTTACATTCTCAGGATAGATGGATAGATAGACAGATCGCAGTTTCAGCAGCCTAGGACCGTAGTTTGAGTGGGGAATATGAGAATAAAATCGTTTTTTGTTTGCTTCGTCCCTCCGTGTTTCACAAAGGTTTTCAAAGGTGTTTATTAAATACATAAATGCCTAAAGAACTGGGCCTCATCTTTGTTTTTAGAAGGCCTATATATATTTTTTTTTTAGCCGTAACAGCCACCCGTTAAGCTGTTTTTGTGGCAAAGCACAGGTGGAGTTTGCATATATGATCATTTTGAGGGTCCACAGTTTTGACAAGATTTTTGTGCTACTGCTTTACTTTTACACTTGACCTCTTGCTGAATCATGTTCAAAAGTGCCTTTATTACCTAAAACCAAGCAGCCAAGACCAAATGTCTCTCCATTTACAAGCGATTCAATGATATTCTAGATCTTATATTCCGAGACCATTATGTTGTTTGTAGCATTGTTTTAACGACTTGTTAAAAATGGCTTACGTCTCTATGGTGTCTGCAGTTTTTTACCTTAAACCTGCTCACAGAGACACTGCACACTCGTCCGTCATCGTCAATTCCTCCACACTAACCCGCTGACATCCACTTCAGTCAGTGATTATCCTTCTTCTTCCTCCCTCTAATTCTGTCCTTCCCTCCTGCGAGGCGGCGCCCCGCCTGTGGCAGAGCGGAGAAATGAGTGATCCTCCAGCTGAGCTGAATTTATTCCTGCAGTTATTTTAATGGAACAGACGATAACAGCAGTGTGTTTGTTTGTGCTGCAAAATTATTTCAGAAATCTCCCCCATATTTTCCATATATTATTTACCCTGCTGCTCTGGACTCAACCATCGCATTCAAAGTTATGACTCAGTTCCTTGGGCACATATTTTCATCAAAAGCAGCACTATACCATAATGATAAAAAGAAAGTACAATCTTGACAAGTTTTAAAATTATTTAAATCTTAACACAGAGGAATACAAACTGATGATTTATTAAAGAAAACATTATGTTGATTGAGAGCAGAAGTTTTCTTGGGTTGCTGATCAAACAAATGTGTTTCCAAAATTCCAAAATTGAAGAAAAAAAACAGCTAAATTTATTGTAGGGCCAATTTTCAATAATTTGAGGATTAATGACAAGAGAAAAAGCTTTAAAAAATTCACAAAACTGGACCATTAAATTCTCAGAGATATCAAGGAAACCCAAATATATTTGCAAGATGATTTACGTCATATCTGAATGAGCCATAAGACTTCATTTCATTTTATTTATATATAGTGCCAATTCACAACAGATTTCATCGCAAGGCACTTTACAACAAAAGTCATTTCAATACAGTCCAATCAATCAAAAGTTTTCTATGTAAGGAATCCCAGCGAGTCGTTGAAGTGAGGATGTGCCCTGAACATGCAGACTCCAACCTCAGCAATCCCTCATACTGAGCAAGCATGTAGCGACAGTGGACTCCCCTTTAACAGGAAGAAAAGCAGAACCAGAACCGGGCTTTGTACAAGCGGTCATCAGCCACGACCGTCTGGGGGTCTGAGAAGAAAGAGGAGACACAGAAAGAACAAAAGAACTGATGTAAGAGTACTTTATATATTAAAGAAAGGAAAAGTTGACAACAGGACATGGAGGACGTTCGGTCGCTGGGAGCATCATCCAAACTGATGTTCCCCATCCAGCAGGGGGCGTTGTAGCTGAGCAGGATACCATACCATGTGGAGTTTCTAGGGAGAGAAGAACAGAGGGAAAACAAGCAAATAACAGCAAAAATATATCTGGAGAGTAGTAGAAGAGGAAAGTAGAAGAGAGAAGAAAAGTGGTCAGTCTGTCCTCCAACAGTCTAAACCTATAGCAACATAATTACAAAAACAGCTCAGGATAACTTAAGCCATTCTAACTATAAGCTTGATCAAAAAGGAAGGTTTTAAGCCTAGTCTTGAAAAAAAGAGTATCTGCCTCACAAACTAAAACTGGGAGCTGGTTCCACAGGAGAGGAGCCTGATAACTAAAAGATCTGCCTCCCATTTTACTTTTAGAAATCCTAGGAACAACCACTAGACCTGCATTCTGAGAACCAAGTGCTCTGTTAGGAAAAATATTAAACAATCAGATCTCTGATGTACGATGGACTACTGTTCATCTGAAACACTGGGCTGATTTTAGAGAAGTTGGGCCCTTACCTACTCTGTAACCACTGTTAAGCACGTTGGTGGAAGCGTAATGATTAGGCCCTTGTTTTTCAGCAACGAGAGCTGTGGGGGCATCGGGGTCAATGTATTTGCAGGAGTCAATGATCAAATCTAAACAGATGAAATCCAACGGCGCTCATAACTGCTTATTTTTACACCTTAAACACCAAGTGTGCTTTAAAACACATTAATACACACAGAGGAAACTGTTTTGGCACGACAGCAGAAACTAACATCTATGATTTTCTCTATTTCCTCTTTGAGGGCACAGCCAATCAGCGCCAAGGAAAATGAATGCCCCTCCAAGATTGGCTGCTTTGATAACACCAGCCAGTAGTATGTCGATTAGCATCACGCAAGGGTATTTCAGCTCCCAAAAGTGCGTTAGATTTAGAATCTTTTATATTTGTTTAACGAAGAAATAGGAAAATCTTTAGTGAATAATTTGGAGCCATAATATATGAAAAAATTGGCATATTCTAAGACGCAAAATAGCGGAGTTCGGCTGCAATTATTGGGCTAACCCCTTCACACATACTCGAAAAGTATCGAAAAGCTTCTTCCCCAAATGCAAGCGGGTGTTGATGGTAAACTTGCATATAGGCTGCTTCCTTTATACATTTAATTGTTTTACTACGTTCACTGCCACCTACTGGCCAAGTGGTGTAAGTTAGCTTCAAACCCGCTTGGCAACTAAGATCATAACAAATCTTATACATTTCAAATGTAAGACATGTTGAGAAAATGAATTACAAATGATGAACTACTAAGGATGAAGTTTTACTTATTGATTTTATTCATTTCGTTTATTTTATTTATTTGAGCAATTTGTGTGATAAAAATAAATAAATAAAATAAACAAACTGTGGCATAATTTGTGCTGTATGCGATGATGAAGCAAGGCACACAGAAAAGCTCAAAAGGAGTAAGCTGAAGTATAAAACTTGTTAATGCTTAACCCTTTCTCAGCTTCTTCCTATTCTTGACAACAATTGCTATGTTACAGACCTTGGTAATATTCAAAATGAATACCTATCTTGACAGTGTTCATCAGTATACACTGTTGAGCACAATTTGCGTGTAGGAAAGGACAAGAAGCGACAGCAAATACTGAACACTGTGGTATATATAGCCTTAGCTAGTTTGCAAGTATTTTAGTATAGGATGAGGAAAGAAAAAAATTATGATAACCGGGAACACATAGGTTAATAGGCAAAGGAAAGAAGAAGAACAAAATACAAAACAAATATATCATTTAGAGCCAAAGAACTGTTTTGTAGTATTTACTGTTCTTTATTTTCTTTAGCATAGTTTCTAAATACATTTTATGTGTACATTTGTTTAAAGTTATACAGCGAGCTGCAAAATTTCAAGTCGTCCTCAAGTTCATTCCACAAATCAGCAATTTTTGTGTTTTGTTCAGCAATAAGTACAAAACTTCAATTAATCACCCCACAGTATTGGTGAAAGCTCCCGGGAAACACTTACTACAAATATCATTTAAAACATTAACATAATATGGCATAGCAATCAAACCCAATCACACTTTAAATGTATCTGGATGACGGTCTGATTAATAAGAGTTTTTCCATCTAGTTGTCCTTTATTCAGGGTTTGAATCCATTTCCAGATGGTTTGAGCTAAAGTTCACCACAGAGGTGGAGAATGTCTTTCACCTTCTTGCATGAGTCTTTTTAGAAATATTGCTGTTAGATCAGGTAATTCAGTACCAGTCTGCTACCTTTATATACGTTTTTTTTTTTTAAAGCAAAGTGATTATTTCTCGTTGTATTTAAAATTTCCGTACTCCAGCTGTTGATCTTTGTTTCCTTGTTCATGCTCTGGATCGAGGAGTCTTTCCAATGTCGTCTGATCAGAGTTTATTTTACAGATAACGACAAACAAACCGAGAAGGAAATTATTTAAGAAGAAACTTCTCTTGAGTTTGTGCCTCATATTTTTCCTGCAGAAATCTGCCTTCACATGTGTGCCATACATATATCTATGTGCACAAGTGCGTGTTCTGTATTTATTTTGTATATAGGCTCTCTCTCTTTCTCCCTCACACTGTTTCATTATGAATCTCTCCTGCGAAGCTGATAGCTGGGCTCGAGGAAATGCATTTCAGATAAGATTTAAAAAGGCAGGTAATCCATTTTTATGAGAAGCTTTTTTTTTTCTGCTTGTGTTAGGACAACGAGGTGGGAGGAAGGAGGGAGGTGCAGACAAGGCGATTGGAGGAGAGCTGGAGCACCAAAGCCATGGATACTAGTTTGTAACATTACAGCCACAACTTTAATCTTTAATGTTATAAATAAAAAAAATTGATTTGTATTGGTTTTGTGTCCCTTCCTCTTTACTCTGATGCCCCCAAGATAAATATTCCCAGCGTAAATACTGCTGAAGATCTCAGAGGTCAAAGCAAGTTGCCAAGATCTTGGTATGACCCACTACAACAAGCAGGAAAGGGGGGGGAGTTCAGCAGATCACTGCTGCAGATGACGCCATTTTTGTCATCTGCTAGAAGTTCCTGAAAGTGATTTAGAAGATACTTTATCTGTAGAATTGTCCATATTTTTACATTATTATAATTAAAATAATACGTCCAAATAATAAATGATTTAGGTGTACTATAGGGGTTGAACCCGAGTAGTCGAAGATTATATGCATCGATACGCGGAGCCTGATTTGAAGACCAATTTTAAGGTTTAATCTTCCCAGATGAAACGAACAATTCAATTTTGCCATTAGAGTGATCTTTAATTTCTTTTTACACATAATTATCAGTAACATACAGCTACATAAAGCTTAAACATACTGTAAATATAATAAACCTATAAAACTAATGTTAAAGTACAAAGAGTTTAATTATCATTGTGACAGCACCAAGCAGAGAAGACACCATAGAGTTTGAATTCTACTTCTGTCAAATTTTGCACTGCACAACCACTAGGGGCAGCTTTCTAAACAGCTCCACCAAACACTGTCAAATACATAACCAAAGGATAACTAAAGAACATTACTACATTTGGAACACAAATTATAATGCAAAAATGAAAACTTCTACAATTAACATGAACAAATTACCCATAAGTCTTTGAGGCATACAACCGTCCACCACGCAGCCTGCACACATAGATCATGGTCAAGTATAGAAAGATTCGACAGTTCTGATTCCAGTGTGTAAATCCTTATGCTGCGTTCACAACGCCGGAAACACCAGCGTCAGTTGCGGCAAGATTACATGTAAAGTCTATCGTGAGCAAGATGAACGTTTGACGGACCCGACGCAGTTAACGCAGCAACCAATCAGAGCGTCTCACTGTAGTGATGTCACTATACACATATCTTGAATGAAGCGGGATGAGAAAAAACATTTTCAACAATGGAAGACAAGCTGATCGTGGCCGTCTGCAATCCCAACATCAGAAACAACACTTACCGGACACAGCTCTTCAAAAGTGGTATTTAATATCCACATGTTTACATCGCTGCCTTTGTACACGGTTCTTGGTTAAGACTGTAGTGCCCTGATTGTCCTCCTAAAAAATGCACTTGTGTTTTTGTTTTTTTATGTCAAGACAGTTCAAAAACTGTTTCAAATACAGGTAGGCCTGCATGGTCGCAGCTGAAGCCATATATTCAGCCTCAAAGGTAGATGGTGCGACTGTAGGCTGCCGTTTAGCTTTCAGACCATTTTTGTTTAAACTGATACAGTAACCTGTGGAGCTTTTTCAATCACAACTATCAGCTGCCCGATAAGCATCACTGTAACCATGGATTAAGTTCTCATCTTTGAATGTTCTTAAACATTGTTCTTTCTTTTCGGTACCTTTCAAATACCTTAAAACATGCTTTACGGTTGTCCAATGTGCGGTAGTTGGCTTGGGGAAATACTGAGACAGTTTGCTCACTAAGAAGCTCAAGTCTGGCCTTGTACAGGTTGCCAGGTAGATTAAGCTACCAACTGTGCCTCTGTTTTTCCTCACATTATTCATTATTTCAGCATCATCACCGTAGTCAAGTTTTTATTCACACAGGGAACATGTGGAACAATCTGGGGCTTTATAAGTAAGGAGGAGGATCTTAAACTCTATTCTGGATTTCACAGGGAGCGTCCCTTAGCAGCTAAAAAAAAAAAGATTTTAGATTGTGGGAATGTTCGCAGATGCTTTCCATCCAATCTGAGTGAGCTATTTTTCTAAAAAGAAAAGATTTTAACCTCTAGATGTGCAAAAATGGTGGAGAAAAAAATAGCAAGATATGGGTTTTTTTATAAAGAAAGAAATCTCAATTGTGTTTAATTCAGCTGCTGTTTATTTTTCACGAAATAAAACGACGTCTTTGGTTGTTCCAAGATAAGACGAGAAATTCAAGCAGTGTGACGAAGGTCGTGAGGCTTCAGTGAAGGGGCAGGTCGAGAGATTTGCTGCCTTTCCCTATGTCTAATTGTATGATATTTCCTACCTTCTTAAGGCAAATTATATTCCTGTGTAATAAGATGTCTTTAATTGTTGCTCCATTTTGTAGTTTTTTTGCTCCAAAGAGCCGTACTTTCTTGAAATCTTCTAAGGTAATGTTGATTATCCGCTCTACTGCTAATTTCTTTAAAGCAACAGTATTTTGACCTAACTAATAATTTTCTAACATCTAATGCTTCTGGGTTTTTTTTTACACTGTATAAATTAAACTAATTACATGTTTTTCTGCTTAATTCTTTTGAAGGTTTTTCTGCACCAGGTTGGGCCATTGAGTGCCGAGTGGGGCGTTAAAGTCACATGTTGCCCATATTTTTTAATTCATCATCCTGTCCACACCTGAATGCCTCTGAGTCGGGGTTAAGCACCGATGAACGCTGAGAGGAGGAGAACCTCTTCCTGTCGTCCGCTCTCTGATAACAGTGTTTCAGCTCACTGATGTGTACAGTAACAGTCAGCTGCAGGGAGGTGGCTGTCATCTGCATACAGAACATGCGCTCCTTTGTCGCAGCCGCTCGCTCCTCCTGTCCATCAACGTCTGAGCCGGACGGAGCCGAGCCACGGAGAAACGAGGAGGGAGAAGAAGTGGGAAAGACACGGCGAGGCGGACAACCAGGAAGGACGGGACGGGATGAGCTCAGAGCGCTTCACGTCTTTCTCACCGTAGGATGAGTCATCCGGCTCGGCACTGCGCTGTGAATGAAACAGAGCGGGGAGGGGACACCTGCAGAGGGGGGCTGGGAGTGTGACACGGAGCCAGAAAGCATCAAACTGAAAGGGAGAAACACACACACACACACACACACACACACACACACACACACACACACATTCTGTCAATGAGAGGAGGCGTAATGATGCTGAGTTGTATGGTTGCACAACTAATGTCAGAGGGAAAATTACTGGATGAGACGATCCGACTGCAGGAGGGGGTTGAGAAGAAACTATGTCCAAGGAAGGAAGGAAAGACAGTAGGAGACAAGGAAGGAAGGAAGGAAGGAAGGAAAGACAGTAGGACACAAGGAAGGAAGGAAGGACGGAAGGAAGGACGGAAGGAAGGAAAGACAGTAGGACACAAGGAAGGAAGGAAGGAAGGAAGGAAGGAAGGAAAGTAGGCAACAAGAAAGGAGGATGCAAGAAAGGAAGGAAGGACACAACGAAGGGTGGAAGGAAAGACAGTAGGACACAAGGAAGGAAGGAAGGAAGGAAAGCAGGACACAAGGTAGGAAGGAGGGAAGGACACAAGGAAGGGTGGAAGGAAGGACACAATTAAAGAAGGAAGGAAGGACGCAAGGAAGGAAGGAAAGTAGGACACAAGATCTTTCAGAAACCAGAAAGAACTGCTGAAACACACTGCTTTGAAAGATGTATTGAAAATCTACTTTCATCTGCTATGAATTAAAAAATAAGAGGAAAGACACAAACTTTTGGACGCCGTTCTAACTTCAATCTCCTTCAAAAAGCCTGTGAACAGAGGTTAAATAGCTGAGTCTCCACACCAGTTAGTTGGACCAGTCCCAGCCTTGTCAGACTGCTTAGTTTTCAGGTTATCCCTTTACCTTTGCAGGAGGGAATATCCCTTTGATACTGGTCTGCACCTGCCGCCACATTCACACGGTTCACCTCCAACCACAAAGAGTCTCTTGTGTTTTCCGCGGAGGAGAAGGTCGCAGTAGACGTGCGGCGTGTTCTTCCAGGCGGGCAGTCATCTAAAGCAGAGCTGTTCATCCAGCAACCTCTGCAGAGGTCACAGATTCAGTCCCTAAAGCCCCCAGGCCTTTGAAGGAGCATCAATCACCTCAGACCTTGCAACCACACCTCTGTTCTCACACCCAGGGCTATCAGAGGACAACAGTGGCCACCACTTTTACCAAGGTATTGATATTTTTCCAAAAATGAGAAATAGTCAAACTTATAAACTTGTGTTTGAACTCTCTTAAAATTCTGTTTCTGGCGCTATGTTTACAGACGCTGATCTTTTTTGTCTGCATCTGTATGAATCCCACTGGGTGTTTTTGTTTCATCCTCCAAAAAGGGAAAGTACACACAAAAATTATTTTTTTCTCTATCCGCTGTCCTAACTTAGCCTAAAGAATGTGAGATGATTTCACATTTACAGCTTTCCATAGATTTTCTGCATGATGAGGTCTCAATAATCTTGAAAAGTCAGTATCAAGACAATCCAGAGTGCTTTATATAACCACATGACACAAAATGACATTACAGTGATAAAATGAGAAGTAGTGGAAAAACTGCAATCCAGACTAGAAATAATGTTTCAGTGATTATTCATCAAAGGAAGGCAGCTCTAAACAAATGCATTTTTAGCCTTGACTTAAAGAGTAACTCACCCCCCTTATCAGAGTATAACCCCGCCCATATTTATTTTTGAAAAACGTCTCAAAAGGAGGCGTTGCCTGGCAAACCAGGGAACAAGCCGGGGGATGAAGGGCTGGGCGTGGTCTAGGCTGACGGTAAGAAAGATGGAGAGAGCCGTAGTAATGTGAGCTCCTTTGCCTGGAAATAATCCAGAGGTCGAGATTTTTTCCTCAACTTCCTTCTCCAAAGGGAACAGAGTGCAGGGTTCTATGGAGGAGGGGAGCGGCGCCATATCGTTACGAGCCATTCTATGCCGCGGCATGAGTGCTAGATTGTTGTTGGCTAAAGCTAATACTAAATATAGATTAGCTCGAGTAATTTCCAAGCATGATAAGAAACATTCAGGACCATCACAATTATTGCATTAAATAGGAGCTCTTAGCCTCGATTTTATTTTCCATTTAGTGATGTATCAGATATTCCCTTTATCACAGGTAATGAGCAAATGTCAGTAAGTAGGGGTAACCACCTGCATAACGGAGCCCCCAGGTTTTAGTGCAGCAGGCTTCAGGGCACCTCGCTATGGAGGTGTGGCCCAGACCGCTCCTGTTATATACCCCAACACGGCCTGGACTGCTGCCGTCACTATTCCAAGCCTACCTCAATAACCAGAGATTAGCCGTTAGCAAGGCAGGATGTGAATTCCAGTGAACTGCAGTGCAGTGTAATCGTTTAACCACTGTGAGGCACTACACTAACAGGTTTTTGGTAAAAAATTAATATTTTCACTAAAATGTACTAAAATACATAAAACAATAACCGGACATGTAGACAGTGCTGTTATAGACTCAATTATACAGTTTATCAACAAAATTTGGTGATTTCGGGTTGAGTTACTCTTTAAAGGAACCCAGGATTTCTGCAGTTTAAAGGAGCACAAAAACTGAACCCTGATTCTCAATTTTAGGTTCTGATTCTGGGGATGCAAAGTACACTTGGATCTGAGTGATTTGGATGGTTGATACAAAGACAACAGATCTTTAATGTGTTTTGGAGTTGAGCCATTCGGTTATTTATAAATTAGTAAAAGTATTTTGAAGTCTATTCTCTAAGCTACTGGGAGCCAGTGTAAGGACTTTAGAACTGGGGTGATGAGCTATACACTCATAGAAAGTGCAGAATTATACTTTTAGAGGTACAGTGTCTTGTTACTGGGTTGGTACCCTCAATGGTACCATTTTGTACTTTTATAGGCTGTATCTTTTATCAGCGCTACATTGACAGCCAATCATTATTGACTTAACATGACTGACACATCACCTGACCAGGATGTAGACAATGGTCGCCCACAAAAACAACTTTTTTTCCAACTAGAAGCACAGAAAGATCCTTGTAAAAGTATTTTTTTTTCTTTAAAACATATTTAAAAAATACAATAAAAAAGTGTTAACAATAAAACTATGAAGTCCATAAATCTAACTTTGCTATTGGATGGATTTTTCAGTGAAAAATAATCAACTGAAATCAGAATCAGAATCAGCTTTAATGGCCAAGTATGACACATACAAGGAATTTGACTCCGGCAACTTTTCTCTCCAGTACAGAACTTAAATAAGTGAAATAAAAAAATTAAATACAAATAAATAGTGAAGGATAATATATACACCAAACCGGGGTTATTGTACAGTAAGTATGTACAGCAGTGCAGAGTTATAGTTTATTGTTATGTGAATGGACTCACACTCTGTGACTCCACAGAGTTCATTAGAGCGACAGCCTGGGGGAAGAAACTGTTCTTGTGTCGGGTGGTTTTGGCGTAAAGCGCTCTGTAACGCTGGCCAGAGGGGAGGAGCCATAACAGGTTGTGGCCAGGGTGAGAGGGGTAAGTGGTGATTTTTCTGGCCCGCTTCCTGACCCTGGACCGGAATAGGTCCTGAATGGAGGGAGGATCAGTACCTATGATCCTCTCGGAGGACCTGACTGTTCTCTGCAGTCTGTCCCTGTCTTGCCTGGTGGCGGATCTGAACCATACAGAGATGGATGAGGTCAGGACAGACTGGACTATTGCTGTGTAGAATATGGTCAGCAGCTCCTGAGGCAGGTTGTTGGCAAGTTCCTGAGCTGACGCAGAAAGTACAGCCTTTGCTGGGCCTTCTTCCTTATAGTGTCTATGTGGGAGGTCCACTTTAGATTCCATCTGATGGTGGATCCTAGGAACCTGAAAGACTCCACTGTGGGGACTGACCTGTTGGTGATTATGAGAGGAGATGTTGATGGGGGTCTCTTCCTGAAGTCCACTGTCATCTCCACAGTTTTGAGCGGGTTAAGCTCCAGGTGGTTCTGACTGCACCAGAGGACCAGCTGTTCCACATCCCTTCTGTATGAAGACTCGTCGCCGTCACGGATGAGTCCAATGATGGTGGTGTCATCTGCAAACTCCAGGAGTTTCACAGAAGGGTCCCTTGACGTGCAGGCAGTGGTGTAGAGGGAGAAGAGCAGTGGGGAGAGAACACATCCCTGGGGGGCGCCGATGCTGATGGATCGGGTGCTGGATGTGAAGTTACCCAGTTTCACCTGCTGCCTCCTGTCAGTCAGGAAACTGGTAATCCACTGACAGGTGGAGGGTGGCATGGTGAGCTGGGACATTCAACAGCAGGTACAAAAATTTACTTTTTAGTAATGAAAGAACATCCATTTACCTTTCAGACATTGAAAACAGATACAGATAGTTACTCTGAGGTCCAATATTTGTCCTTCAATGGTGTTCATATCTTTTTTGTACCTTGGGGCACAGAAATGTATCCCTTCCATACCATTATTTCTGACAGTGTACTTTCCTGGGCCCTTTTTTTGCTCAGAAGCAAACGTTGCAAGCCAAAAGTACATACGTAAAACTACATGCGTTAGTTGACGCAGACAAAGTGTGCGTTGCGAACGCAACATTAGGACTCAGCGAGCAGCCTTCTTGCTGTAGCTTTAATAAATCTAACTCTGGAGTATACGGCGCCGGGATGCTTTACAAGGCGGCACATTTACGCCGCATGCATTAAGTTTATTGATTCAAACGAAAAATATAATTCACAGACACCGTAGCCTAACAGCGATTAAATCTATAAAAGTTATAGACTTTAGATGTATGTTGGGTTTTCTTTTCTTTTTTGCCAAAGATGCAGTGTTGGGCATCTTACATTAAAGTAATTAGTTATAGTTATAAATTACTTTTTCAAAAAAATTAGTTAGTAACTCATTTACTACACTGAAAAGTAATGTCACTCAGTAAAGTAGCTGCCGTTATTTTAATGTTCTATAACACAGTTACGTTTTATAACATCTGTAACGTCAAATCTTTTTATTACTGAATGACCAATAAAAAACACCATGTACAGTATTTTAAAACATTTGGTACTTGAAGTTGACCTAATAAGATAAGCTGTATGCAGAAAACTAAAAAAAATATACAAAAAAGTAAATATTTGTCATTCATATTCACACACTTTTTATTAAAGTGCAAAACTAAGGCACACAATTTTAAAAGATCACCCGTAAATGAAGGATCCATTCATTATCTTTTCCTCTTATCCTCGTAGAGTTGCGGAGGTGCTGGTGCCTTTCTTCAGCAGTCATCGGGCTAAATTTCCACGCCGTATGTAATTTTGCGCTCTTTATTGTGATATATCAGGCCCATACACTGTAACTCTAAGATACTCATTCATCCTTAGTCTAAACCTGTGTATCCGTGCGCAGTGCAAAAGTGGGACGGGTGAGAGCTAGGGTACACCCTGGAAAGGTCGCCAGTTTATAACAGGACGACCAACAATGCCTTCCTAAAGTCAATAGTTTTGAGAGACTAATTAACTAGATGCAAGAAGACCGGGATATGAACCAAGGATCCTCTTGCTGTAAGGCAACCGTGCTACCAACTGCACAACATAAATAAAAACAAGTCAGTCCACTGGACTCTGTGGAAATAAGAACGTTTTATTGCAAACCCTTTCCAGTCTAGAGGACTGAGATTTCTCTTTACGTCGCACTTTCCAGGAAGATGTCTACAGTGTAGGGGTTAAAAATGTCAAGTGCAAAACAAACACAGATGCTGCAGAGTAGATTCCACATTTCATGCCTTCCAGCGCGGCATTATGTATGCATAGCTCGGCAAGAGCTGCACAGATGATTTCAGCTCATCCTAGCAGAAGCCATCTTCTGGTGATAAGAGCAAATGCTCTTATGCTAATTATTTATATTTTATTTTGCAAGCTTTACAAAAATAGCTATGAATTCCAAACGGGGTAAACGGGCTGCACATTCAGACCGATGACACATCAACCTAAAATTAATAGAAATTGTGATAAACATGAATTCAAGTCCTATCTAATGACATTAGTTTCTACACAAACTGCTTAAAAACAGAAGAAAAAAGTGTGATAAACTAATTTATGGATTTGTGTTTCTGTTTATTGCAATAATAATAATGGATTATGAACATTTTGAGGTTAAATTGGAGTTTTCATCTCTGACCTTCAACAAACACAATCCTGAGCAGATGAAAAACAAAAACATATATCATATTTCACCCCAAACAATAAGAGGTGTTTATGAAGAACTGATCCAGGTGGGTCATCAGTCGGTGAACGGAAAATAAATCTGGTTAATTTCCTCCTCATCTTTCGGATCAGCTCTCCGTCGGCTCGTTCGACTTCTTTCTCACAACTTTGTCGTCTTATCTGCTCCTTGCAAACCCCTCTCTTTGACCACCTGTCCTCCATCCTTCAGCTTTCCTTCTTCCAACCCCAACACACACAGTGACCAGATGTTACCAATTTCCCTACTTATTTACATGTCTACAATCCTCGGCATGCATGAGTACCTTTGCTGCTGTGGCGCATCTGCCTTGAGATTTCCGTGTTTAAAGGTGGGTTTTTATTTCCAATATTATGGCATACTTATATGTTAGTGTAAATAGGAGCATGTTTTACCAAGGCGCTAACAGTAAAACCCACTTTGTGAAACATCTTCATGTCTGTGAACTTCTCAAAGTCATGTTCTTAATAATCAAAGCTGGTTTCATTTGTTTTTATAGACTCCTGTTGTCTCTAAATGCTTTTGATGTTTTTTAAGTTCTGATCACCTATTTGCGGTCCTGTATTCACGCATTCAGCTATTTTCACATTTCTTTCTGTGTAGTGTAGCTCCAAATTATTGGCAGGAAGATTGCTGATTTTTTTCCGTAGAGAATATCTAAAATATTCCAACAAAAAGGCAGCTTGGGAAACTGAAATACCTACTGGTCATTTTGACCGATGAAGTCAAATCATGTTCAATAGTATTTTTTTTTATCATTTTTAATTGATATTCAATACAAACAAGCTGAACAAAAAGCAACATATAGACGGAATAAAATTAAACAATAGGTCTTATAATGTGAACAGTTAACCTGCTGTGGTAAGAACGACCGGTCTCACAAATTCCTCCATCTTTTTATGGAACTGAAACTCGTCCACTTGTGCTCAACAAAATGCTTCCAGTGGGATTTCTATAGAGGTTATTGTCCTGAGGTTTATGATTTTTGCCTCAGACAGATGACTGTTCATGGGGTTGTAAATGTAAATATGCACTGCTATTACATTTATTTACTTACCCAGACATCCCTTAGGGAGAAGTTTATACCCAATTGTGATCAGCGTATATCCATATAACGGGAGTCAATCAGAGTAGGAGATTTGCCGCCTGGGGCATTATCTGCCCCAAAACTCCTTCATTTAACCATTCTTTGTTATGAATAGTTGGCAATATTTCCCCTGTGAGTTTGGAACGTCTCAGAGGTGTTAAGGCAGAGGTCTCAAACTCATTTCCATTTTGGGGAACGTCAAGATCACGACTGTCCTCAAAGGGCCGGTTGTGGCTGAAAGTATTAATAAAACTATCTTTAACAAAGGGGCTGTTTAGACAAAAAAGTATTTCAGCAAAACTGAGGTTTTTCCTCTGGGTTTCGGCCTCTCATTTACATGAGAACGGTGGGTCGGGTGGGGGCAAAAACGGCTTCCAGAAAGAAATCTGACAACGCTGGGTGATTCATTGCCGTGTAAACGCAAACCCGCGGACTTTTAAACAAGATGACATCACTGCCAACTGCTCAGGGCATATTAGACATGCACACTTCACCTTTCTATAAATGTTTTTCTGGTTAAGGAGGAGGAAACCGTGGTAAACCATAGAACTGTGTATACGGGATGCACTGCCATCTAAAGGCCGGGCATATGTACTACATCGTTTTCAACGAGATCAGATCACTCCCTCTGTCGTGTAAACGCAGTGTTGTTTTCACCTGCCTATTCAAAGAATAATAGCAACATCGTCATGTAAACGGGTCCAAAGAGTTACAATATAAATAAATAAAAAATAAATATGTCTCTGCATTTGACAAGTACTTTATATACTTATATAATGCTGAACAAGGATGTGATTGAGGACTATTAATATAAACTGATTTCATTTCACTGATAAAATAGTATTGAGGTGCACGCAAATAAAACTTAAAGGTTCTATTATTATGGTCCTGTACGAGTGTAGAGGGCCACATAAAGTGCTGTGGCGGGCTGGATTTGGCTCCTGGGCTTTGGGTTTGACACCTGTGTGCTAAGGTCATAGTTTCTGGGTATTCTACAGGCTTTTAATGCAACAGATTCCAGCTTACACTAACCTGTGATTTCAATTATGTTGCAGCCATCCACCAATACAGCTGTAGTCTGCGTAGGTTTGCAGAAAGGGAGCCTGAAGAAGCTGAACTTAGTCCAGTTGGTCATTCAGCTAGTGGAATTTGGAAACATGTAAACGTGAACCATGTCGATGTGTGCAATAGCAAATTCTGTCTGACCGAACCGTTGTAGAGCACAGAGTAAAAGTCCTGCTCAGAAAACAACTGGGATGTAGCACAGCAGTGACGTTATTGTAATCGCGCGATACTGTAGTTGGAGCCATTTCAAGGGGAGTAGTGCTAACGATTATTGACAAAACATGGTTAAATGAAGGAGTTTTGGTGAAGATAATCCCTTATTACAGGCAGCAAATCTCCTGCCCTGATTGACCCCCATTATATGGATATATGCTGCTAGCGACTGGAGATAAACTTCTTCCGAAGGACTCCAAGTTGCTCCAAAAGTGTCTGGGTGAGTAAATGAGGGTCATAAATGTAAAATAAAAAAACATAAGGTCCAGGTTGAAAAAAAACAACAACTTCCCTTTTATCTTGTACTTTCTGTCTACAGACCTCTCCTGTCATTTTAAGTGGCACAACTTACTGAATCAGTGGCTGCCAAACACTCTCTTTATTAGCCTACTTCTCCACGATGCTGTTTGCTTCAGGACTCTACCACTACCGCTTTATGACCATTATGTTCAGCTGCCACTCAGCGTTTGTATCCCCTGACTTCTGGCTACATTGTAATCCTCATTCATAAAGGCTAATCCCCTTTAGAAAATCCCTGCATACCAACATATGGATCCTCATACAGTATGGAACGTATTTATTAGTATGCATAAGTGGTTCCCACTGTGAGGCAATTTAACACAGAGGAAATTATCCACTCTAAAACCATCAAAGGCTCTTCCTGCAAGCTGGAATATGATGCTTTAAATCTATAAATATCAGAAATAAGAATAGATCATTCACAGGAGAAATGTGAAAGTGTTTATGTTCAACTAAGATACTGTATCCTCGGTGGGCTTTAGGAAAGTCTGGATGAAACCAAAAATTACTGGTGAGAATAACAAAAAAAAAGGGAAACAAAAATCTTCCCTCCCAGCCTACTTTCAGCTGCAGAATAAAAAAAAAAATCAGCTTCAAAGCTGCGGCTCTGTGTCCCTCTCCATCCCCTGGCTTCCGCCTCCATCCCTCTTTTCTCTTGTGTGGATCATGGCAGACTAATCTCAGTCTGTTTCGCTGTGATATCACACAACGGCTCCATAGCGAGATCGGCGCCAGCCTATTGGGCTCGCCGCTCTTGCCAGTCGGCATCAGCTCACATATGCCGTTTTAGTGAGGTTGGCTTCGTCCAAGTGCTCCAGTCTGCAGAAACAAAAGTCTGTCTAAGCCTATATTTTGCTAGTCACCTCCGTTTACAAGAGCATCGCTTTGATATTTCCTACTAATTTAGTTTCATTCATTTGATAAACTAGTTCTCAGCTACAAAACGTGACATCTGATTTCCCAACAAGATCTAGAGAAACTCATCCATGTATTTATCTTTAGTTGGATTTAGTTGGATTACTACAATGGCATCCACACAGGTCTGTCTAAAACGCCAATCAGCTGCTGCTGATCCAGACCGCCGCTGCTTTCGTCCTCACTAGAACCAGGAAAGTAAAGCATATCAACCCAGTTCTAAAGTCCTTTCCTTGGCTCCCTGTAGCTCAGAGAATAGACTTCAGAATACTCCTACTAGTCTATAAATCAATGAATGAGTTCGCACCCCCAGAACCCTCAGGCCCTCCAATTCTTGTCTACTAACCATCTCTAGTATCAGAACCAAACATGGAGAAGCACTTTTCAGTTTCTATGCTCCCCTTATCTGAAATAAACTTCCAGACGACAGTAAAGCTGCTGAAACACTGAATTCTTTTCAAACCTCTCATTCACTCATTTCAGTTGGGTTTTTTTCCAACAAATTTGCTGGGTTATGTAGTTCGTTCGTTTTCATGTGGATGAGAGCCTAAAACCGTCGAAGAATATCTCCGTATTGTGAGATACCCGGCTACGTGTGGACGGGGGGCGATAATGGGAAGATGAATGGAGCTATGACCGTAAACAACTGTAACCATAATTGAGTGGTTTAGATCAAACTGTATTCATGTGGTAGAAAGGTCTAGTCAAAGTCCAGACCTAAAAATAATTGAGATTCTGTGGCAAAATCTAAAAGCTGATATTCACAGACATTTTCCATTAAGGTTGGGCAGTATGTAAAAATTTTGTAAATCAATATTCATCAGTCCAGCAAATGACAATAGGCGATATGTTCATCCAGGACCTTTTTTTTTAGATGTACGGGGTTGTCACTTCTGCAGACGTGCCCGTAGTCCGGCAAATGACCCAAACACAATGAACTAGCAATAGCATTTATGTGATCTCCATCCGGCTGAGTAAACTAACCTATCAGTAAGTACCACAACTCAATCAACAAGCTCTGGAAAAGTTTTTCATCAGTAGAAAATTCAAATTGCTTTTCCTAAAACAGCCGATACAAAAAGGACTGCCCCAGGTGGGCGTGGTGCACCTTGGCTGTATGAAGAACGCAGATCAGGAGATGGAGGCATGCATGGATCTATGTCTGAGAGATATGAGGTAAGTGGAAAGTCTTTTCACTTTTGAGAGGATCTGTGTTGTCCTAATGACTGACTGAGATAGTAATGGAAACACAACCATCGCGTTATAGGCCGTACTGACCCGATCCCTTTGGGTCTAACCCGGCCCTAGTGGGGAAGCGGCTTAAATATTTCTCGGAAATAGGTGAAAGATGTCACACACTGATGTCACGAAAACATCTTTGCATGCGCCTTTGTTACTGTAGATAAAATTGTTAATCACCTGCATACATTTCTAAAATTTAATACGATTTTCTGTTTTGTTTTTTATCCATATTGATTTGTGTTTTATTTGAATACAGCAAATTGTAAAAAGAACAACAACTCAAAACTGTATCGTAGGGGACATGTTCACTGGAGGAGTCAGTGTTAAGTTTTACTTCAGTCTTTGTTTCATTTTGTATTTGTTGTTTCATACTTGGCCAAGTCTGTGAGAGAGATAACAATGTAAGCACAATTAAACTGGAGAACGCTGTCTCTGTTTACATCCCCCCCTTTGCTGTTATTATTAAGCTACTGCCATCCTTTCTTTCTGTTATAAGTTTGTGTAAATAAATGGCTGCTGCACCTGAAGTGCCAACTCTGGAGGGGGAAAAAAAGAAAAGCTTAGCTTGCTGAAGCAGTTCGTGTGTAAAAAAGGCAATTAGATTTTCTGTAGGCTGTCTTTGGCTTCAACGAAGGATTGTTATAAATTAAGAAACAAACTTCTTACCTAAAAAAAAAAAATTATAACACGACTGGAAAAGTTCTCAGACTATTGTTGATTGTTAGAGGTTTCATTAATGAGAAACCGTGTAATAATTGTTCTTCTTGAAAAACGTTTGGTCACTGATTTACATGCTGCATATAAAATATCAGGGCTGCCAACTTTTGGAGAACTGTAGGAGGTAGATACTTATTTTTCTTTTTTCTTTTTAGGGAAGGGGGGGGGGGGTCAAAAGCATGCACTGTCTGAAAAACGTTAGGTTATGCAAAGGTTAGCAAGCTAGTTCGGCAAGGCGCGCCTGCACCACCCACCGAATGGGAGTGTTTTAGTGTCATGCAGAGTGAAAAGCCTGATGACCGTCTGAAGATATCAGACTAAGTTGTGCTGATTAAACAAATTTAAACTAGGCTTTTACTTAGGACCCCTAAACCCATCCAGTGCCCCCCATAAAGGCTGAAATTGAACAAAGACTACAGATGTTATAATTTATGAAAATGTGAATTTAACTCAATTTTATTTAGTTTTGTTTCCATGTAGATTGTAAAAAAATTCTATTGTTTACATTTTTGTGCAATAACTTAGCATGTTTCTTTTTAACTAATTGTTTTATTGGTACATTTTCAAATTAAAATTCTCTTCGTTTAAATCTTTTTAAATGTTCCAAAAATATTTAGATTTAATACATTTAAAAGAATAAAAATGTAGATGCTGCTCACACAAAGGCAAGCACAAGGATGGCACACTTGACATCTACAGCCCAAGGATTCTTTTGCACCAACCACCACCACAGGAAGGAGCTACTCATTTACTCAGTGTCTGCTAATAGAAGCTAACAGTTAGCATCTCTGCTAGTAGAAGCTAACCTTTAGTATTTCTGGTAGTAGATGATAACCGTTAGCATCTTTGTTAATAAAAGTTAACCATTAGTAACACTACTAGTAGAAACTAACCTTTAGCAACTCTGCTAATGGTGTGTTCACACCGCAAGCTTTTGCAGCATCAAACAATGCTCACAAAGCGACTAGCTTGATCCATATACATTTTTAAGTTGAATTTTGCAAAACGAGTGGGCGGGCCTTTCTGTGGCAAATTTTTTAAACACTAGCTGATCATGGTTGGTTAGATAATGTTGATGTTGGGTGACGTCACTACAGTGAGACGCTCTGATTGGTTGACGTGATGTGTCAAGACCAGAGCGTCAAAGGTGTAGCTAGCCGAACTTCTGCATTGCTGGCTTTTGACACTTTGCCGCTTGGAATGCAGAAAAATCTTGAAAAGTTGACACGGCCAGCAAACACAAAGTGCCGCAGAGACTCAGACGCCCCCCTGACGGCCTCAACCAAAGACTTTACATGTAATCTTGCCACTCTTGAAGCCTACATTTAGAGCGTTGTGAATTCACCATAATAGTCTACTATAGTTTAAGCTAACTTTTAGTAACTCTAATTGTTGTAGCTAACCATTACCAACTCTAATCGTAGAAACTAACAGTTAGCATCTCTGATAGTTTAAGATAGCCATTAGAAACTCTACTAGTAGAAGCTAACCTTATCGATACTACTACTGTTAACAATACTCCTTATCGATCTGGTACTTTATCGGTGTCCTTATCTGTACTTTTTTTTTGAAAGACTAAAACAAAAGGGGGAATAACAAATGATGAACTAAAACTGTTTAATTTTTTAATAATTGGAACAGCAAAGCACATAAAATAAATAAGTAAAAAATAAGAAATTAATAACTTAATGAAAACACTATATAAACAAATTATTTTATAAATCAAAAACTAAAAATACTATGTTGTCTATTTAAAAAAGTTTAAGGTATTCAAATAAAAAATATCAAACATAACTTCCCTATAAAACAATGCAAGAGCCGAAATGAAACATTTTTAATGCTAAAGTGTATAGTGCAAAATAAGTCTTGAGAACATTGAGAACAATAATATAACGTCCACCCATCCATTTTTTGTACCGCTGCATTCTAATGCTGTAGCACACAGGCGGTCAAAAAACTCTCTTTGTTTTGGTGTATTTTAGAAAGGCGTTTGGTCAAATTACTCGTGTTCTGGCCTATGTTATGAAAGCTTTTATTGCAATTATGACAGCGTGCTTTGTCAGTTTCTATTTTTATAAAATGAAGCCAAAGTTTGTATCGTTTCTTTCGCTCTGCCATCGTGTCTTTTTAACTACTGGTAAGCGAAGCCTGTAGTGAGAGTGCTGCGAAGCAGTCGCTCCTCCCACCATCAGTTACTGCGGCGTGTGTTTGTTAAGGGTGAGCGGACGGCCAATACAGTGTTTGGTTTTCGTTTATATCTCCCACAAAAGATTAATACAAACTTAATTTTACCGTTAAGAGGGCCGATAAGGCTGAAGCTTATCGTCCAGGTGGACCGTCAGTATCAGCCACAGGGCTAATTTAATACCGGGTTTTGGGACCCATCCCTATTTGGCAGTGTCTGCTGGTTGATACTAACCGTAACCAACCCTACTAGTAGAAGCTAACCTTTACCCAAGACAGAGGACTTAAAGTGGGAAATGCTGGAAATTATTTTGGAACACCACGAGTGAAGTAGGTCAGGTTAGTTATTTGTTTGAAGGCAGCATACCGGTATCATTGTTGTTACTCAGCTAAAGGTGAGATTATGTAAGACTAGGACTAGAACATGACTAAAACTAGTAATCCTAAAATTTTCCCCCATTCACTCCTGCAACAACCTGCAGCCTCCTGATACAGTGCGCATTGATTCAAACAAGAGTCATAAGCAAATTTATTGAAAAAAATGATTGAATGAGACCTTTGATAAATTTGCCAATCACCAAAAAAACATTCTATCCAATCTGTCACATCTAGAGCTATTTTGGGCAAACATTTCTGTCTCTGGATGTGAAGCTGTAGTTACCCTTTACCTGGAAATGTCAACTGTTTGTTTTTCGCTCCATACTGTTCGCTTTACTGAAGACAAATTTAGGTTGACAACTTTAAAACAAAGAATAATTGTGCTTATTTATTTTTTTTATAAATGTGCTATTTACAATTTTACATACTTTTTGGGACAACACCGGGCTCTTAGGAATGATACGCTCCACAAAGGAGGTTATACTTTTGCCAGAGTCTTATTTGTTTGTCTGTTAGTTGGCAGCATAACTCAAAAAGTTGTTAAACGTTTTTGATAACATCTTCTGGAAGTAATCAGAATTTGGGGATGATCCAAAAACTGCAATTACTGAAAAAGTTATTTAAATGAATGACTACTGAACTGATGATATCAGTGTGAATCCAGCTGCTAAAGGTATGTTTTAATGAACAAGGAATCCAAAAAAGTTACACTTAGATCAAAACATTTGGGGGCAGTGCTGGTGGAAACTAAAGAGGGGTTTTCTTGTTTGCTAGGTATCACTATAAAACTCACTACTGAAAAAGTTAAAGACAGATTTATATTATTATTATATTATCAGCAAATGTCCAAAGTGGGACCACGAACAAGTAGTTAGATTTTAAGAGTGATATGCAATTTTTTCAACCGTCTCTGACAGAAAGTAGCTGAAGTTGCCCCAAAAAGTTGCTAGATGAGTTTGCCCCGTCACAGGAGCGTCATGTCGCAGCACTTTTCTAAATATACGCGGCAGTCCTATTTTCTTCGCGCTACGCCTGTGAAACGTGTAATTTTCGACATTTTGGATAGGGGAAGACAGGAAGTCAGATGGCTCGGCATCCGGAAATTTTCAAAATAAAACAAAGGTGCTTCTTTCCCGTAGCTTTACTTTACTACCTGTACGGCCCGTGAGAAGTCAGTAGGTCGCGGGAGGGTCTACACTACTTCGGATCGCCAGTAACATTATTCTTTTGCACTTCGAGGGATTTTATATATTCCCTGACATAACATAAACTTATTGGCGAATGTAACACAGACAGAACATAAAACACATTCCTTTTGGAGCCATGTTGTCGTCGTTTTTCCTGCTTGTTTTTGCGTTTACTGTCGAAACCACGCGTGATTTTGCTGATATCGCATGATTTTAGGCTCTCTCTGTGACAGCCGCTTCCATGCTGCTACGTGCAGCAACTTTCGTCCATTTGAGCTGTTTGACGACCGGCAGCAACGGGCGGTCTGAACGTACCATAAGACTTTATAACCATCACTGTTCCCAACAAACTGAATGAGTTCCTCACATCCCTACTGTTGCACAGTTAAGTAATTTCTTGTAATTAGGAAAAATGTTTAGGTATAAAGCATCTGTTGTACATTTTTAATTATCTAACTCAGTTTCTTTGAATCTGAGTGTGCTGTCACTGATTTGTCACTTATTCTTACTTTACTGTATTTTCCCCTTGCTGAGTTTGCTGCTGGTACACATGAATTTCCCCAACTCAGGGTAATAAATGTTTCTATTCTATTCTATTCATTAGATAGACCTTAATTTGGTATCTTACATTAAAAAGTGTCTCAGTTTCAGAGAATTCCTGTTTTGTTTTTTTAAAGTACTCTCACTTTTATTTGTTCTCCTCATTAAATTATCAGTGAGTCAGGTCTTGATAGGTGCTCCACTGTGAACACTTTTAATTAACTGTTCCAACGTTTCCATATGCATGTGCTAAAAAGACGAGAGCACGCTCTGTAACTCTGCTAATGTTAAGATTTCCCAGGTGCGCACACCTTAATCTCTTTCTGATGTACCTTTAATACTTTGCTGAGCACAGAATGTTAATTTGAAATTAAAGCTTTTAACGACAGTTTCCTAAAAAGATGTCACTAGTATTTGTTTGCGATCTTAATCTTGGAATATTTTTGCTGTATTTTCTAATTAAGATATTTTTATTCCAACTTG
This sequence comes from Apricaphanius iberus, assembly GCA_028564705.1. Classification (NCBI taxonomy): domain Eukaryota; kingdom Metazoa; phylum Chordata; class Actinopteri; order Cyprinodontiformes; family Aphaniidae; genus Apricaphanius; species Apricaphanius iberus. Next base: position 139,135 of record JAPXFQ010001341.1, read on the forward strand.
GCGGGACCTCTGTGGTACGAGATCTCGTCTGCAGTGGAAATAGGTCAGAACAATCTCAGTTTGAAGTATCAGGGAGTACAGCAAAAGTTATTTAGATATTTTAAAGCTCTTTGTGAAAAAGTAAATGCATCAAATTCTGTAGAGTGTGGATCCACCTTCAGCAGCAACCCGTCAGACAGATGGCCTCATATGTGCCTTGTGAATATTTGCAAATCAAGCCCGACTCATCACCCCTCCACCACTTTGTTTCACGGCTGGTATGAGGTGTTTGTCCTTGGTGTCGCCTTAACCAAAGGACATTTTTCAAGAATGGTCTGCAAACCTAAGTTATGCTACCATCACTTTTTTTAAAAAGACATTCACTTTCATCATATTGAGGCTTGTTGAGACTGAGATGCACCTCTGTTTTTTTTTTGGTAATTTATTTGAGTGTCTAAGTTGGTGAATTTGCTTTACTGTCTACACCTGCTGAGATTGACAGATTTCCCAAATATCTGTCTCTTATATTTGAACCTGTGGAATGATGGATTTAAACTTCAACAGGATAACCCTTCCCAGATTGATTGGACAGGATAAATTGATACTCTAATTAAACTGTTTACTTGTTTCCACGCAGGCATAGTGCTGGAATCGAATTACATGTTCCAGATAGGATAGAGCCTGGATGATGGCGTTTAATAAACCAGGGAGATTTTTAACCAAGTCCAGAATATTTTGTGGGACAAACAATGTATGCTTGACAACATCGATTTGACACATTTGTCATGATTGAGTTTAAAACCCAAACTCAATAAGTTGAAATGAATTGTGTTGCATTCAGAATTTGGAAAGCCATCTGCGTATAATAAAGAAAAATTAGGGGCATCAGGACTGATCCATGAGGTACACCACAGCCCAGCAAAGGTAAAAGGTAAAAGATTGTCCCGCAAAGCTTTCTACTTATCACTAAATAAGGTCGCAAGGTAGTTGGGGGGGGCAACAAAGCCTACATTTTAAAGGGGGCATGTGTCAATTCTACTTTTTTAGCCTTTAAATGTTGTGTGTTGTGCATTTAGAGTCTGTAGGAATGCAAAAAAAAAGCATAAATTAGTCACCCCAGGTGTGGAGATATTTTAGAAAAGCTGTTTGGGTTATATTTTTAAGTCGTTCAGTTTTCTCTATTATCTATTTCCTTGTTTTGTTTTTCTATTACGTCACAGTACTTGCACAGAAACTGCTAAACAAGATCATGGACTTCTAGCTAAACACTGCATAAATCCTCCATCTTTATTTCTCGCTGCAATTTTGTAGTCTAAATTCAGGAATGCCGAAGCCACAAGCAGAACAGTTACAATGTTTGCTTGTTGGATTATTAACCCACATGATTTTTTTACACCGTCGTCCTGCATCAGAACCTCTGCTAAGTGCCTGGTTAAGTGTTATTTTCCACAGTAATGGACCTACATTTGTGGGGAAAGTACTTTTTGTTTGTGGGAAGGTTGAGAGCTTCAGTAACCAACGCCAGCATTGAGAAGGACTGGCTAAAAGTCTTTAATAGTATGATGCTAACACATTCAATGATGTTAGCCTGACGCTAGCTGTAGCACATTTGGTAGCTACCTTGGTTATATGTGGAACATCTATTGTGAATCAGCGCTATATAAATAAACCTAATAGAATTAAAGATCTATTCATCTCATTAAAGTAGCGTTACTAAAATTACGTGGTATCTGACAAGTAGTTTGTGTTACAGTGTTGATTGGTAATTTTAGCAGGACTACCACATGTGTTACTGTAAAATTGCTAACGTTTTTCTTTGGTGTTTTTCATGTTGTGTATTTGCTTGAACACATTACCGTCATTATTTAGTATAATCTTTTTCTCTATATTTAAAGAAAATCCTAATTTGTATAGCTTTTAAATTGCACAGTATTTTTGTGTTAGTGATGGTGTTTCAGATGCATTGCTAAACACAGGAAATTACTATATTTATAATGAGGTTTTGGGCCATTAAGCTATCGTCTTATGTATAGTTAGTGGGTATGTTAGGTAAAAATTTGCTGCTAGATCGTGTCTCTACCAAACTACAAAAATGGTGGAAGGTTCTGGGACCCAAAGGGGGGTAGGGTACGCATCGCCTCCAATTGATTTAAAGAGATTGCACAAAAACGACTTATTATCTAGACTCCTCAAAGCAGGGGTGGAAGATGAGCCTGTAGAGCTTGAATGATGAGGAAATCAGACCTAAGAAATTGCAGTAACACTCTATTTAGACCACAACTGAATGATTTAGGTGTAAAAAATAAGAATTCAAAAGCATGACATGGCCACTTTATTGCGGTTCTTTATGCGAAAGTTGTATGGGACCCAAGAGCTAAAAAAGTGAGTTTTGCAGCTTAGTTTCTGGGCTTAATAGAGAAAAAGAATGACCAACATTAAATAAACTTCACCAGTAGTGCAGCACATGTTCTCCTACTTCCTTTCAATGAACTGACTGGATGAGGAGCAGATTTGGGTCTCAGAGCTGCAGAGGGATTGTCTGCGTTGCTCCACTGGGTGTTTAGTTTCTCCATAAGACAACAGGTCAGTTCTCCTCACCCATGTCTTCACTCTTTCATTTCCCTGGGAAATTAATGCGGCTTGCATTTTTTTTTTCTCCCTTGCCTTCTGTCGGTTCAGATGGGTCTCATTTTTTGTCGTTTGTCAGCTTCCCTGCCCTCTTTGCTTTTCTTTTTGTCATATCCTCTTTTCATTTCCTCTCAAGTCGTTCTCTCTTCATCCAGAAATGTCTGCCTCAGGACATAATGTCAGTGTCTCCTGGATTCTGTGTTGTTTTTTTCTACTGTTCTCTCTGTATGAACCCTCTGATAGTTCTTGTTTTTAACATTTGCTTATGAGTTTGGATTTCTTGTCTGTGTTTCTGCTCCCTTGTTAATATTCAGAGATGGGTGGACAGAAAAGACACAGAAAGAGAAAATGTTTACGACACTGAGCTGGTGTGTCTTTCGGAAAAGATCGCCTGCTTCACAGATGGAGGTTCTGCTGGGACTGCTGTAAACTCAGCTGCAGTGTAGAACAAAGCACAGGTCTGCTTAAGTTAAATCTTCATGTCTCAGTGACACACAATTAGATGTAACTTTTGTTAAGTTCTGCTTTGTTTTTTATCTTGAAGCAAAGTTGATTATTTTTCTATTTGGTTCAGGTTATTTTTTTCCATTTGCCGTTTCACGGTGCACCCTGAACTTTTTCACATTTCATCACTTTTCAAACCAAAAAAATTACATTTATTTCACTGGGATTGTATGTGCATAACAGTGAAGTGAAAATAGAATGACACATGGTTTTCGTTAAAAATACATTTATAAAAACTGTTATGCGTTCTCGTGTCTTAGAATACGTTGTTTATAGATACAGAGAGTGCGCCGCCCTTCATCTGAGGCTGCATGTTGCATCGCCATCTTTGAATACGTTAGCCGAAAGGGGTTAAACTTGTTTGCTTTATGATGCATTCAGACCAACCCCATGCATCAGCGTCAGTTGCGGCAAGATTGCATGTAAAGTCTATGGTAGAGTACATCAGAGGTCCGTCAAAGTCTCTGCGGTGCGTTTTGTACGTTGGCTCCGTCACCTTTACTTGCATTACATACGGCAACGCAAGCAACGCAGACATTCAGCAAGCTGAGCTTTTGACGGACCCAACGCAGTTAACGCAGTGCGGCAACCAATCAGAGCGTCTCACTGTAGTTATGTCACCATACACGTATCTTGAATGAAGCGTGGGTTCAGTGAAAACATTTTCATTTTCAACAAACGCAGATTTCAAAAATCAGAAATAATACTTACCGAAGTCAGATGGACAGGCGCTCCTAAAGAGGAACAGAAAACCTGTAGTTGGTGTCCTGATAGGAGATTTAAGCTGCGATGCGGCCCAGGAGGTCGTAAAATTGGGCGCGGGACAGACGGAAGTAGCACTGAAAGCGAACCTCATCCATAAGCAGGTCCTGGAGCAAATGGTTAAACTCCCCAAACTCAGAATGCATCTGAATAATGGGCGCTGATGCACCCGATGTTGAAAATGTCTAGCTTTAACTAGCAAATAAAGCCAAGCCACTTTCTAGTTACGATCCACCATAGTTCAGAACGTGCGGCAACAGAGGAAGCCCCGCCCACATGCTCCTTTTTGCTCAGAAGCAGACTATGGAAGCCAAAAAGTACATGCGTCAAACTTCATCCGTTGAGTCCGATGCCTGACGCAGACAAACAATGCGGTGTGAACGCAGCATAACTCAGACAATTTACTCCGCTGCTTCCATAGTAGTAGTGATGTGTTATAACGGCGAGAAGCCAGCAAGGGGCAAACTCCACCCGCAGAATGTGAAGCCAACCAGGAAGTGGCAAAAATTGAAGTTCAGCCCTCATCCACTAGGGGGAAGCTCCAAAACAGGAGCAAATTCCTATTGACATAGTTCAGGTTTACCATCATGACAACTCTGAGGGGGGTGAATTTTTTTTCCAACTTCTCTGTTTATTTGTAATTTAATCTTGAAGTTATGAATTATGAAATTAATTAATAATAATTCCTTTTGATTGACAGGTCTGTCTAGGCTAACAATGGTGGCTAACTGTAGCTAATGGTGGCTAACGGTAGCTAATAGCTTGCTCGATAGTCTGCTGTCCCCCTCTGCTTACGGGGAAGCTCTTCACAGCCTGGGACTAACGTAAAGATTTCAGTCATTCGGTGTTTCTGAACTCCACTATCAGTTGCCTCTGCAGTTTTTATTCAGTTTTGGATGTTAATCTCCAATTATTGGACAAAGACGGCTTGCTTTGGTGTTGATTACGGTTACAGACCGTCCAAGAAGTATATGCTTTGGGGGGAGGCTTCATACCTGATGATGCTTCACCAGCTGTAGGAGGGTTCTGTCGAGTGGCCGAGAGGAATGTTGTTTCGGTTGGAGCTTTTATCTCTTTCTACACGCGAGTTGGAGCAGGTGATCGGTCGGGTAGCAGCAGAGCAGCAAAGTCGGCAGGACAGAGAAGCCGGGGCATCCAGAGCGGGAGACTGCTAGATCAGGCTGGAAGACTACAGAGTTGGACTCTAGACAGACTGGATGATCGCTGGTCAGTACTGGTGTGAGGAAGATAGCTGGAGGCATGAATTAATGGATGTTTGAGATGTGAGTCAAAAGCCTTTCATTTTTTTTAGACGGTCTGAATTTTCATGATGACTTTTTTGCTGGATGTGTTGTTAAGATAAGCCGTCTATGTCCTCACCCTCCACCGATGGTAATGGAAATAACACCATATTAAGTAGTATTGACCTGACCCATTTGGGTCTTATTATATTGATCTGTTTTCTTTACTTGAGATGTTTCTGGGTCTAAAATGATCGTTGTTGAAATACGGGGCTCTTAACCGTGGTCTTCTGGCTGAAACCGGCTGCAGCCTACGTTAGCTTCAGTTAGCTCCCGACTAGCTTCTGACTTGTAGCTACGTCGGCTCGGAGCGTTAACCCTCTGCCCCCAGCCTCACAGCGCCACTCTCAGCTCCACCTCTTTGGCCATTTTTGGAATTTCTGAGAGTGACGCGGACAAGATGGCGGTGGTGGGAACGGCCCAGTTGGCTTCATTTTTGCTCTTCAGAAACCTATGGGTGACGTCAACAAGGGTTTGTCTATTTATATATACAGTCTATGAAAGCCAAACAACACTGCTCAGTTCTTTACATTCACTGAGTGCACCACTAGTTGGAGGTAATTCGTACACATGGGGGTTTTAAGAAAACAGTATTTATGCCTGTGACGTTTGATTGTCATCTTCCAACATTGTTTCATATTTAAATAATTATTTTCATGAGCAAAAATGGTTTAAAATGTGATTAATCTAGATTAATTAAAAACAAACCCTCTAATTAATTAGATTAATTTTTTAATCGACTCCCACCTCTAAAATATATATGCACATATATGCACACATCTAAAGCTAACTTTAATTTACACAAAGAAAGGAACACCAGCATTTTGTGTTTAATTAGTGGTTTACACACATTAATTACTTCACAATCGGCATTAATTCTGATAATTTTATACTGTAATTTTTCTCCATGCAATGACTCTGCAGTTTGTCCATTGAGTCGAGGTTCAAACTCTCTGCGCTCACATAAGACTCCTCATGTTCCCAGTCTGCCGACTGGGACCATCTCTGGCAGAATCATTAATGGGAGCTTCAGTCTTGTTACATATCTTGTAGTACAGACAGAAAACTGTAGAAACTGATGCTTTACTGCACTCATAAAATCACTTAGAGGGCCGCACGAACCTTTCTCTGCTCGCATGGTTACAAATTAGAAACGAAGACGACGGACGTGTCGGATGAATAAGTCAGCAATAACTAACGAGGTTGTTAACTCACTCCAGCTTTAAGCCATAAAAATCCAACTTCTCTGTCTGTGGCTCTTGCTTTTTCTTCAGTATGAAGGGCTTTGCTGTTTTTGTGGCTGTGCCAGTGAGGCTGCGAGACTTTGTCCTGGATATTAAGAAACAAATATGTCATCCTTGCAGCCTTAGGTGAGGTAGCTGAGTTGGTACTGTGTGTATTCTAAACTGTCCAGTGAAAGTATCATAGGTAACCGAATAAACTAAAACAACTGAAGGGTGCAATATCAAACTCCAGATGTCTAAGTGTTCATGTAAACTTTTCTCTCTCTATGTATTATTGAAAAAACAACATAAAACACAGTAAACACTTTATTAAACCCCTCAGAAAGCAAGGTAATGTTCAACTCACCGTTCAAAGCCACATATCAGTGACAGAACGGAGCCACCTCGAACAAAAACCGTATTTTATGCCCACAAGGGTCCATGTTTCTCTCTGATGATGAACACAGTAAAGACTGAGTAGCAAGTTAACTTTACTGTGACACAAAAAGATGAAAGTCTGCATTGTTACAATTGTTCTTTCTATTATATATAAACACAGATATACATTTGGCTATAAAAAACTTGCACATACTTCTTTTATCCCTAATTTGATTAACTGTTAAGTTTACATATTTACACTTAATGGCTGAATTGTGAGTGCTTGGGACCAAAGTCAAATTTCTTGGTTTTGCACGATCGTAGCCGATAAATATTGGTTCTGAGAAACAAGGACACAGAAGCGGTCCTCAAATGGTAATTAACCAGGGTTTTTTGATTAGTTACAGAATGCCTTTAGTGGTGGCCCATCTAAGATGTTTTTGCAAGAAAATGACCTGCACTAAGGCATAAAACACGTCCCAAACCGAAGAGATGATTCAAAGCTACAACACTTCTTCGGAAACACTGATTAAAATCCCTCTAAAACCATCAGTCTATTTTGAAGAAAGGTAAACGGACTATAGAGGTGGGTTAGATCCTTTTGCACGGTCATAAACACTACAGTGTCCACGAGATTTATGTGGATCTGTCGACACAATCTGAAGAAGGCATAGTTAAACCCGGCCACCATACATCTGCATTCCAGTCTGGTCTCTTTTCCTGTCACCGAGTTTTATTTGCAGCATCTAGGGAAGTCAGAGTGGCGGATACCTGCATTATGTGTTCATTTAAAGTTCCCCACAGAAAGCCCTTCATATCAATCCCAATTTGGAGCCTGTTTGTCTCAGCCCGGTGCCAGTTAACGGCCCCTGAATGACACAGCGGAAAAGTGCATTACTGCGTTATCTGAGACATTGCAGGTATAATTTAGAGACTAATTCACTGCTGTGTCTAGAGATTTAGTGTTACGCAGGCTAAAAGAAGGTGTAGCGTCTACGGGCTCACGTACACGAAGAGGTCGACATGATAAACGTGAACTTTTTCCTCCTCTCGTACCAACTTCCAACATATTTCCATTTATCATTTCACATCGCTCACAGTCTAAGCACTCTGTCTTTATTGGATGTATTTGTCTGTGACGGCAAAGACTCGGAGGGTTGTTGGTTGAAATATGAAGTCATAACAACATCTGCGCCCCTAGCTCCCTTCATGCAATTGCCAATGTCGAGATGACAAATCCTGACTAACAGGCGATGTATCTCTATAATTTTCCGTTTTCTCCGGTGCACATGCTAACACGTGATTAACCGCACATGCAGTCACAGTGCAAAAGGGATGAATGGAAAGATTGAAGGCCTGAATTACGATCATATAATATTGTACAGAACGGATACAGAGAAAATAACCTATGTTTCTGCTGCGAGTAACAAATATGACGACTTGAAATTCATATCCACACACTGTGGCTCATATCTTATAAGGTCTTATCCAATCCTCTCTGTGCCTCTTTGTTTCATTCTCCCTCTGTCTCCCTATATCTGTGTCTTGGCCAGAGTTTTGTGTTTGTCTCCTTTGCGTCTCTTATTTCTTCCCTCCTCTGTGTCTTGGTCTGTTTAGGCAGAATGATGTCTTCATTCCGGGCTGCTGGTGTTTGTATTTCCCAATGCTTGTTGAGACTTTGTCCTTAAGGGTGAATCACATTTCAACTCTCGCCTCTATCACTTTGGCTCAATTCTGCTTCCCAGTGTAAAACTAAAACAGGAGTGTCCCTTTAACCTTTCAATTATTTTTTCCCCAGAGGTAGCGGTTAGAAGCCTCCTCTACAGCACTGCACACCTGTTGGCAGATGGGCATGGACGAACTCTGGGTGAGTCCCTTCGTTTGCCTCCTCCTGAACAATCAAATGCCACTTTTGCCCCTCGACTTGGCTCTGCTCAACTCAACACGGTTCAGGTTGTTTTCCGTTTGTCCCAGCAGGGAGACAAGGGGACAGTGATAGCCATCTTCAGTGTTGCCATTTTCTTTCAAGTTTCAAAAACGCTCATCCACTGTTGTGACTTTTCACAAATGGCAGGAGGGTTTACTGTCTCTCTTGTTAAACATCAACTGACTCCATACTTGGAACGGCAGCAAAATAGGTACAGAAAAAAATGTGGTGGTGGTTTTAGTTAAAAAAATCTGGTAATAATCAGGGGTGTCACAATCTCGATTCTCTATCGAAATCAATACAAATTACATTACGACCTTGCACATCGAAATCCAAAAGAGGATCGCAATCACCTCCAGCCATGTTTACACTCGGAGTTCACACTCGGGACTCCATAGCAACAGTTAGCAAACAACCGTCTCATCACAAAGAACCACACATTGCATTTCCCTTAAGAAGTAACTCTCACTACTTCTTATACAACTTATAACATCACATGGTGGCATTTTAACTGCCTGTATCACATCTCCCGTGATCAGAGCACATGTATACAGAGCATATTAGCTGACGCTAGCAAGTAGCTATTAGCTAAGCTACAGCTCGACTACGGCTAGGATCGATGAAGCAGTGTGACCAGAGTTAAAACCGCTCCTTCTCTCAAATCACCGGTGAGGAAGCTCTGAGTTCCAGAGTCATGCAGAGTTGGAGACCTGCAGATGCTAACAGTCTTAGGGTTATTTAACCCGCCAGTGGTCCTCCTTGTGAGGTGGCTGACAAACCACTAGTAGGTGCATTACTGCCACTGACTAGTATTGAATTGGAACCAGAATGTCACCTGACGTTGCACTTGCCTTTCTAAGACGGGTGATGTATTAGCATAGTCCCTGCTTAGGTAGCTTTACTCTTGTTTTAAGAAAAGATCTAATGTTCATTTTGGCACAATCTTCTTTATTGCCTAGAAAATTTCATATTAACCGCCTTCAGCACCCTCTGCTGGCTGTCTTGTTTTGTGTTGGTTGCAGCTTAATAAATACAGACACTGTAATCTGTCTTGGGCAGACCTGGCTCTCCAGGCCTACCCATTGGTGCCAGGCCTGTTGGAGTTTTGCCATGGACAGACAACTTCTCATGCGGGTTTTGGTTTTGTTCTGGAGAGTGAATTAATACTGGAATTAAAGGCACCACTTCGGCCAAAGTTTTGAAATTATGGAAGATTCCCTGTTAAACTCCACGCACTTTCAATTCCCAGGTAGCAGTGTGAAGTACGGTGTCCAGGTTTGAGATGATCCTCAGATCCTGTCTTGGATCATTTTTTTTTATTGAAATATCTAGTATTTTTAAAATGGTTTATTCTTTATGTAAAGTTTAATACACAACATTATGTACACTTCACATGCAATATGTGCACTGTCAGCAACTAGCCAAAAAATGCTAAGACCACTGGTCCAAGTAAAAATAAATAGATGTTGCAGCTTCATGTTGCTTCAAATAAAAATAAACTGCTCTAAAAAATAAAGGGAATACTAAAATAAAAAATCATGTATCTGAATGAATTAAATATTCTTATTAAATACTTTGTTCTTTACATAGTTGAATGTGCTGACAATATAGATCAATGGATTTGGAGTCGCATTCAAAATTAAAGTGGGAAATCACACTGCATGCTGATCCAGCTTTGATGTAATGTCCTTAAAGCAAGTCAGAATGAGGCTCAGCAGTACATGTGTGCCTATATGACCTCCCTACAACCCTTGGGAAAGCTCCTGATGAGGTGGTGAATGGTCTCCTGAGAGATCTACTCCCAGATCTGGACTAAAGTATCCACCAGCTCCTCGAAAGTCTGTGGTGCAGCGTGGCGTTGGTGGATACAGTTAGACATGATTACCTAGATGCTCTAGATTGGATTCAGGACTGGGTAACGGGTGGGCCAGTCCATAGCATCAATGCTTTCATCTTGCAGGAACTGCTGCCACTCCACCAGCATATGGTCTCACAAATGGTCTGAGGATTTAATCTCGGTAACTCATAGCAGTCAGGCTACCTCTGGTCAGCACATGGAGGACTGTGAGGCCACTGCACACCATTACTGACCCACTGCACTACTGGTCATAATTGAGGATGCTGCAGGCAGCAGAACGTTCTCCACGGCGTCTCCAGACTCTGTCACATGTACTCAGTGTGAACCTGCTTTCATCTGTGAAGAGCTCAGGGCAACAGTGGGGAATTTCCCAATCTTGGTGATCTCTGGCAAATGCCAAACGTCCTGCACGCTGTTGGCCTGTAAGCACAACCCACACCTGTGGACGTCGGTTCCTCATCCTATCTTCATGGAGTCTGTTTCTAACCGTTTGAGCAGAGACATGCAAACTAGTGGCCTGCTGGAGGTCATTTTGCAGGACTCATTGCAGAAAGATGAAGGTATTGGTCCTGCTGTTGGGTTGTTGCCTTCCTATGGCCGCCTCCACGTCTCCTTGATGTACTGGCCTGTCTCCTGGTAGCGCCTCCTGATGCAATGGACACTATCCTGACAGACACAACAAACCTTCTTGCCACAGCTCGCATTGATGCAATCCCGGATGAGCTGCACTGCCTGAGCCACTTGTGTCGGTTGTAGACTCCGTCTCATGCTACCACTCAAGGATAGGAACATAGGAACTGAGGTATGTGGTCACCACCTGCAGAACCACTCCTTTTGCTGATTGCCTACAATCTCCATCTGTTGTCCAAGAATGTGAAATTGACCGTCAGTCAGTGTTGCTTCCTAAGTATACATTTTGATGTCGAAGAAGTGTGAGAGACTTGGAGTTATATTGTGTCGTTTAAGTGTTCCCCTTACTTTTGAGCTGTGTACATGTCTTATTCAGTATAACCAAAAAAGTGTGAATTTTAATATGTCAAAATGACAGACAGCCTTACGGTTTTTCTGTTCTGAAAGTAACGGTCAACGATGGAAATTATTAGGTTAAACTGACACTTGTGGAAATCTCTTATAACCGCAAGTAGGCGAGTTGAGCTGCATTGACTAGGTACTTGTGGGAAAAGGCCTAAAAATGCACGAAATCATCTAAATTCTACAGGGTGATAAAACACAATGAACCTTGTTTCATGTTTTCTATTGCTTTTGTGCAAAAGCACAAACATGTACAAGACTTGACAGTTTATTTTTATTTCATTGGGGTGCCTCCAAGGAAGAGAAAACCCTGCCAGATTGATTGGTTTCCCAGTAGAAACTGCTGGTTTTTACCACACTACCCCAAGGAGTAGTAACTGACACAAAATGAACGCTGCCGTCTCATTCTCCATACATTTTCCAGTCTTTTCCCTCAGTCTGGCAGACGCTCTAAGTTGGTACGCTGGTGTCGGATGAACAATTTGATCTCTCATGGTGAATGTTGTGGGATGCCTTCCAGAATGGATATTGCTGTTAGGGAAAAGCGTTGGAGTGGGGCGAGATAATTACGTTATTTAACAGCTCAGGAAACCTGCCATAGGTGAGTGCGTGTTGATGTGTGTACAGGGGGGGAATCCCGCAGGGCTTTCTCCTCCTGCTCTTTACTAGGCCAGCAGAAAACGGAGAGGCATAGAGCAGCGGCAGACCTTTCTGGCCACAAATCACATATATTCCCTCGATCGCTTTACGTTTGCCCTCCCTGGGGAATGCCGACCGCTCCAAAGGGTGAGCACTCTTGCTTAGCTGTCATCTGGGTTTATTGCAAACCTTGTACAACATCACATCACAAATTATTCTACACCCTTTTTTTTGTTTTTTTTTGTTACCTGTGTGGACAGTTTATCACTGGAGCTCCACCAAATGACCTATGGTTGCTAATACAATCTAAAACTATTTTTTTTAACTCCAAAAATGACATCCTCTATCCTAACCGAGCAGACAATCCTGAATAAGTTACAATCTACTATCAGTATACTACGTAGTTTATGCCTAAATGTGCTTGCTTTAAAACGATCAAATCATATTGCCAGTCTGCTGTTAATTTGCTAAGAAAGATGCTCAAATATTGAGAGGCTTCCTAAAACAAACATATGTGTGAATGGACTTTTTTTTGTCTGCATTTTCAGGTCTCTAGTCAAACCAATGAGCTTTGATGCTTATTCTTTATTGTTTAACAGGTTTACTTTAATTATTTTCTGTTTAAGTAGAAACAGCCATGTTCAGGCACGAGACTGAACTGAATACCAGTTTCAAAAATAATGCAGGAAAAAGTCTCGCTCTTCGGAAGAAACCATAAATTAGTTAAGGGAGATTGGACATTTTTGGACTGTGCAGATGTGATAAAGAAATAATTTGGTTGCTTTAAACGGAAAATAATTAAAATCAATCAGACAGCTGCAAACCAGGAACCAGGAAAGTAGAACACATCACCCCAGTTCTAAAGTCCTTACACTGGCTCCCTGTAGCTCAGAGAATAGACTTTAAAATAGTCCTACTTGTTTAGGAATCAATGAACGGTTTAGCACCAAAGTACATTGAAGATATGCTGTCACTATACCAAACCAGCAGACCACTCAGGTCCTCCAACTCTAGCCAACTAATCGTCCATAGAATCAGAACTAAACAGGTAGAGGCAGCTTTCAGCCTCTATGCTCCAAAAATGTGGAATAAACTTTCAGACGAGTGCAAAAACGCTGAATCGCTAGGCTCTTTTAAATCAAAGATAAAAACTCTACTATTCAGAGCTGCATTTGAATCTTAAATTGCGCTTTCTGATCACTTTTTGTTTTGTTTTGTTTCCGATTGTGTTTTATCTATTTTAATCTGTTTTAATTGCATACATTTGTTCCTTAAATTATGTTTTAATTTTTGTGGTTTAATTTCTATTCTTCCTTTTTATTTCTTTTTTAAGTGATTGTGTATTAATTACATCAATTTGTTCCTTACATTATCTTTTCCTACTGATTGATTACTGTTAAACTTATATGTTTTGTTTGTAATCATGTGGTTTCATTATTGCTGAATCATGTAAAGCACCTTGAATTGCCTTGTGTTGAAAGTGTGCTATAAAAATAAAATTGCCTTGCCTTGCCTTTATTGCGTCGTTCAATTGTCTGTACTATATTGTTCTTGCAGGGTTGCAGGCATGGATGGCGCCTGTCTCCAGCAGTCATAGAGGCGGGGTACAAACTCGTGGAAATGTTCCAGTCCATCACAGGAGAACATCGAGACAATCAGGTCAACCAACCATGCACACTCTCATACATAAGAGCAATTATGAAGACCAATTATGTTGGGTTAGGTTCTTACTGAGGATGCCGAGGTACCTGGAGAGAACCCAGCTGAAAGACAACGGACTAAAGGACTGCTGCAAGGCTACGTTGCTACCAACCAAGGTTTAAATAGTTTTAACAATTTCAGTAGTTTTAGTTTTGCCTCTAAAATTTTCAGTTCTATTTTTGTTTTAATTAGATTTTACCAGGGATGTCCCGATCAGCATTTTAGGCCACCGATCTCGATCCGATCTTCTAACCTCAAATCCGATCTGTTATATGTTATAATATTTTTGCCTTTAGTGTTAATATTTATAAAACTCAAATATATATATATATATATTTTAGCAACTCAGCTTACCTTTTAATGAGACTAATTTCATCAATAAGCATTACCATTATTGTAAATACCATGAAATCAACATCTTGCAAAGCATTAAAGATCAACTTCAGTTTAGGTTTTTCCAGCAGGCTTTATGCTGTTGTGCACAATACTGCTTTCCACTGTCATTGGAATGCATTCACATATTTTTGAGTAAATACCAGAAATCCCACGTTGTTATAAGTTTGTAAGTTGCAGTATTTTTATTGGTGTTCTCACTATAAGATGAAATATCCTATGCTCCTGAACTCAGTATAGATTTCCGACGCTATTTGAATGCACCACAGGTGCCGTTCAAATCTGCCTTTTTTTTGTCTCCAGCTGCAGGAGCTAAACCGGAGTTTTTCTCTATTTATTTCGGTTTATCGCTGCCTGTAAGTACCAGAAGGCGAGTTTCTATCCCTTAATTATATAGTTTAAAGTATGGTTAAGTATATTTGTTGAAATTGACCCATATTAGAACTATGTTTAACCTGTTATGCTGATTTGTGGTAATTAAGAGTCCTTTTTTTGCACTTCTATGGAGCTTAATTATTGCACAATCACTGTCAAACATAACTATGTGGTACTAAAATAACAAAAATGGCACTACTGATCACTGTATAATGTGAAAATATTGATAAAATATTTATCAGTTGTTAGGTAGGTTAGTTTTAGTTGTCTGAAAATGCTTAGTTATAATTTTTGCTTTGATTATTCTCAGTTTTAGTCTTATTGTTGTTGTTAAACAAGTTGTGTACCAGGGGCTAGACTAATAAAAGAAGAAATGTGTAAAAAAAAAATCAGAAAATGATTCTGCTTTCTTAAAAATGTATTGACTTGGGCCCAGATGAACAACCATACATATCAGGCAATTATAAAAGATA
Organism: Apricaphanius iberus; assembly: GCA_028564705.1. Classification (NCBI taxonomy): domain Eukaryota; kingdom Metazoa; phylum Chordata; class Actinopteri; order Cyprinodontiformes; family Aphaniidae; genus Apricaphanius; species Apricaphanius iberus. Next base: position 154,308 of record JAPXFQ010001341.1, read on the forward strand.
TATATGGCAGATTAGCAAAACTTATCTAAACACAATAATGCCACCTGTTTTTATTTTATTTAACGCACAATACAATAACACATAAATTACTTGGATATGACAAATCATATGTGTGGAAGCAGTAGAAGCCAAAATAGGCATATATCTAAATCACTCTGTCTTAATACACTTTATCTATAGCAACAAAAATGCATTAAAATTAAATTTAAAATCAATCTTAATACATAGAATATAAAATATACATAAGTATTTATATTGATCTTGAAATGTGTTCCTGTTAGAACATGTATTTCTCTCTGTCCTATGTACCTGTACATTAGGAAACCCCAAAATAAATGCACGTACTACAGTTAACGTTAACACAGACGGGCAAAGATACAAAAAAGCCAAGCCATCATGAGTACAATTATGCTTTTGATCCGTTTTGCTCATAAGAATAAGAGAAAATAGTCACTCAAATTCAAACATGAAAACCTTTTCAATCAGATCCTTAACTTGAGAGGTCAGCACTGAGCAGTTTGGACCTCAGGGGACCAGAGTTATTAGCTTCTTGTTCACATCCAATCAGATCTGACTACCTGTCGTGTTGAACCGGACCATGATGCATTTTGGTCTAGCTCGCGTACTGACGTATACGTGACAGTGGTGACGTAAGGTTGCTGACTGGCAGAGACCGTGTCACGGCATCTTTGCGTCCTTCTCGGAGCGTAGCTCTGACAGGCTGCTTCGGTTTGTCTCTTTAAGCCAACATCACTCCTGAGGTCGGTGTCGATGGAGGGTGGGGGTGGATCAAGGGGGTACCCCACCCATCCTCCCAGGCGAGTCCAGCCTTTTAGGTGGGACCTAACAGGACGGAGTGGGAGGAGAAATGGGAGGGAGGAAGAGGAGGGTTCGGGGAAATGAATTAAAGAGAGAGAGGAGAGTGAGTGTGTGTGGAGCACAGTCGCTCAGTAATGCACTGTGAACAGGGACGAATGAGACGCCACACACGCATATTTACACGCGTGCGGCTCTGTCACAAACCTTCACATTGTGCACACTGCTTCATCCACACGTGCACAGACTGCTTCACCCCATCTGCTCTCCCATGCCACTGACTTGTCTCCACACATCCCTGGACCCGGTCGCTCCGGACCGGACCACCGTCACCCACCGGTGGAGACTCTCGGAGGAGAGTAAGGCACAGCCACCTGCAAAGATCACTCCACTGACCCCCACCCTCCTCCTCTCATCTCGTCTCCTCCTCCACATTCATTCATCCCTACACGCCCCCCCCGCACACCCCCACCCGCTGTGAGGCGGCATGCGTGGCTGAAGGACACAGCGCTGCGCTCCGCTGCGAGGAGTTGGAGAGCTCAATCGGACAGAAGTAGGGAGGGGGGATACGAGAGACTGACTGCTCTTCTTCTTCAACCCCCCCTCCCTCTTCCCTGCGTTCTTTCTCCCTTGTTTTTGAATGTCACCTCTGTCTCTGGGCAGTAGTGGAGTCGTCAAGCCTTCGTGTTTCTCTTTTCCTTCTCCTCCTCTCAGAGCACAAGTGATCGGAGGGGTTATGCCAGGAGGGCTTGGGAGAGAGCCTGGAATCGAGGCACGCTCCATTCATCAGGGACCTCGTCCCCGACTTACGTGCGCACCCACCCGATAACTCAGGCCGGACAGGACCGCTCCATCCACTTGTCCTGGCCCCCGACACAGTCACGGATTGAGGAATTTTGCCGGTGAAGGACAGAAGGTGAAGGGGTTTGACATCTGGACACTGTTTGGGATCAGACTGAAGGAGGTCAGAGTAGAAGACATTTGATTCATGTTTGGTTTCACAATGTTGCGGATTGTTCGGTGTCCTTTCAGACTTGGTTGAGCTGGACTTGGCCGGAGCCGGGAGCGCTCTCGGCAGGAGGAAAGCGACATGGCTCGTCCCAGCAGAAGATCGGTGACTTCCAACCAGAAAAAAATTGATTGCTTCACCTTTTTCACCCGCCGCCATCGGATCTGTGTGAGATCTTGAAGTATCCACCTTCATTTTCCTCCTCTTTTTCACATCTTCACCTTAAATTTCTTTTGGACCGTCCTGAATCAGGACCCCCAAACACCTTCGTCCGTTTTGCGGCTTTCCCTGCGCGGGGCTTCATCGCCCCGAGTGAGCAGGCGGCGGAGGTGGGCCGTGGAACCCCTGGACGCCCGGGCGCCACCGAGCCGCCAACGGCCGGCGAAGCAGGGTAAGGCTCGACGCTGGGAAGATGGCCGCTCTCGCCAGCTCTCTCATTCGCCAGCGAAGGGAGGTCAAGGACCCCCAAGCAAACCGGCAGATTACCAGCAAGCGCAAGCCCTGCCCGAAGAGCAACAAGTCGCTCTGCCAGAAACAAATCCTCATATTGATATCAAAAGTTCGACTATGTGGCAGTCGAGGGAGAAAAATGGAAAAAAGACCCGGTGAGTTGACTTACTTTCTGTCCCCCTTTGCTGTGTTTCACAGCTAAAAGGGCTTTGATTAATCCTGAACTGTAAAGCCTCGACAGAGCATGCACACAGCTCTTTAATTTCAGACTTCAGAACTTAATCTGAATCTGGAAAAGATCCCAGCCGATCCTTCCTCACAGCTGTACATGACAGCATCAGCAGGAAGGGGGGAATAAATTCCAGCTTAGCGCACACAGCTCTGTTACACTGACCACCGACTGGAGCCTGTGTGGGGACTGCAGGGTCGGCTCTGTTTGGGCACGTGTTGGGACACGAACACATGCTGGTAAATCTGAAGGCACACAGTGAACTTGGCTCTAATGTACAGTGATTCACAGTGCTAAATAAAAACGACAGAAGATGTCTCATTTATGATTCTGAAGGCCACGACCCTGCCTGGGCTTTACTAAAGGCACCTCAGATGCAGTTCTATATTCGTTGGAGTTAGTAATGATTAACCATTAATAAGCCAATGAAAACTATAATTTAGCTTGAATTTTTTTCTGATTTAAAATGACAGTGTGTAGTATTTTACCATTAATCTCTGGAAATATACAACAAAATATTGTTGAATATTTACAACAAAATATTGTTGAAAAAGAATAAAATGATGCCCAATCATTGAAAACATATAACTGTAAAAAGCGGGTCTAAAACACATTGATGCTGGTCCCCCTTTATGGGGGCGGACATATTGGACGCTGTGTTTCCTTCTACCTGAGCCGATGTGGACAAAACGCGCTTACTGATAACTCACTGATTTTTGAATATGCGGTTACATCCCTTTTCCGCTCATCCTCATTAGAAGTTTAAATGAAGAGCTCTATGAACAGACTTAAAAAAGGAAAAAAAACGTTCTCCAACCTTGACCAACCCGATCCGAGATACTCCCAAACCTGGGTCCCCGCTCGGGGAGAGGTGCGCAATAAGCTGATGTGTCCAAGCCTTCGTGCGACTCGGAGCTGAGGCAGAACCCCACCGAGACGATCAACATCGGCAGAAAACTAGAGTAGACATCAGCATCCATCTCTTAATGGAAATAACTGAAGGAGCAGCAAAATCTAAGGAAACACGCTGAGGTCGCATGCTTTCTGACAGGTATCAGTTATCACCGTCATGTTTTTTGTTTTGCATTCAAACTAGCGCCAGTTACGGTGAAACTAAACAGAAATGTGTCATTTTTGCCATTTAGGTCGTTCCGTCTAACATTAGAGTTTTTTCATTCACCAAAAATATCTGAATATCACTAACCTGCAAAATGCTGAAAACTTCTGCGTTTCACAAATGTTGTTATACACATTTACCTCTTCACTCTCTGCCTGTGATGAAAGAAAGTTTGGTCGTAATATAAAATTGCGCAACTGCGATTTTTGGCCTGTATCCATCATTACTCGAACACAAAAATACCGCTTGCTTGCAATGATTTAGGTATGTACTGCCCCCTATCATCAAGAAAATACACACTGTCATTCCAAACTAAGAGTTTGTTTTCTGCACTTCTGTAGTTACCTTTAATTTGAGCATTTAAGGCAGGGGTGTCAAACTCATTCCAATTTTGGGCCACATCAAGATCCTAAATGTCCTTAAAGGGCCACTTGTGGCAGAAAGTATTAGTAAAACTATCAAAGTACCAAAACCTTAAAATATTAATAGAAGTGTCTCCACATTCGAGAAGCACTTAAAGAATTCTGAACATATTTTCTCAATGATGTAATTTAGGACTATTCAAATAAACAGGGATTTGACTGATAAAATAGTATTTATGTGAACTTAAAGGTTCTATTTATGGGTTCCTCTAGGTTTTAGATGGCCACGTAAATGGCTATGGCAGGCCGGATTTGGCACCTGGGCCTTGATTTTGACACCTGTGATTTAAGGTATGTTTTTAGGTTGGGGTAAAGTAAACTCTATAATAATTCTATTAAAAAAATCATAACAGAAACATGGTTACAATACAAACATTATGTAACCCCCCCCCCTCTGTATACATATATATATACATATATATATAATATATACACATATATATTAGGGGTGTCACGATTCTCCAAATCCTCACTTTGATTCTATTCGGCTCTCGATTTAAATTATTTATATTTTTTACAAAGTACTGAGCCCTATGTCATTTTTAGACTAGTCTACAATCATTTTTTTATTCATTAAATTTTGTACAGTAAATCTTATTTTAATTGACTTTATTGATGCAATTATTATTATTCTTGTGTAATGTATCACATTAGGCATTAATGGTCAAATTAAAATAATTTATTTACAATAAAAGTGTAAGAGTACTGTTTAAATAACAGAAATGATTAGCAACAGAGAGCGGCTGCCATCTAGTTACTGCAGAACGACTGACACAATGCTCCAGATAGCTCATTGGTGCGAGCAAAATGCAACAGCGGTCTTCTTGTTTACAATGCGAATGTGGATTTAACTCGCCGGGAACTCAAAATTACTCAAGAGTAGGAGGAGCGGCTTTAGGATCCTGTTGCTTCATCTATCCTTAACGTGGTCGAGCTGTAGCTTAGCTATTAGCTAGTTGCTAGCGTCAGCTAAACTGCTCTGTAGACGTGTGCTCTAATCCCGGAGGATGTGATACATCCAGTGCCTTTTTTTAGTTACTGCAGCTCTACAAATCTCAGCTCTGGCTGGCTCAGAGAAACGAGCTAATCTGCAGCTTAAAATGATCCACTTGTTTATGACGAGAATGTCGAATTAACTCACGGGGAACTCAAAATTTCCTCACTGGTGATTTGAGAATAGAAGAAGTGGCTTTAGCTCCGGTCCCACTGCTGCTTTCTTCCTAGCCATGGTTTACCTGTAGCTTAGCTAATGGCTACTTGCTAGCATCAGCTAATATGCTATGTAGAGGTGTGCTGTGTTCACAGGGAATGTTCTTATTGTGATATAGTGGTTTATAATGTTACTAGGTGTTTCTCTTTTGTTAGAGAACTAGTCAGAGTTACTTCCTAAGCCTACTTTATGATTCTCCAACCGCAAATTTGCACGACGTTTTCTGTTTATAGTGCTCCGCTCTTCCACTCCATTCTCTATTGTTTTTTCAGCGTTGCTTGACCAGGACAGCAGGGGATGCTAAGTTTTCATGACGTGTCTCCCTACTATCACACAGCGTTTTCTAGGCTTGTGAATGCATTTCTTGTTCAAGGAGCAATGAATGACAAAGTAAGTTTTGATTAAGCTGTAAAGCTTTTTACTAGAAGTGCAGCTTATAGAATACCCTAGAAACACATGGAAACAAAACACAGCAGCCGTTTTTTGTTGTTTCCCTACACCTCCTTGTGTTCAAAATCGCCAAAGGAACAGATTAGATAAGTTATCCTTTCAATATAAAGCATATAGTGGCCAAACGCTGCATTAACTACTGATTACAGCGACTATAGAGCCCCGTTCTGGTGAAGCGATCTCTGGATGTTACTGAAACTGACCAATCAGATGCATACACTCTCCGTTGACGGATAGCTAAAATTTGTACCTCTACTGTGTGCGTCCTTGCGTAGGTGAAGGACAGCCCTCGCGTTAACGTATAATGGTGTTGTGTCATTCCATCTCCATCAAAACGCAGAAGCATAAACTGGGCTTTAAGGAAAATGCAGTGTGTGGTTCCTTGCAATGACACGGTTGTCTGCTAACTGTTGCTATGGAGTCCCGAGTGGGGCACACTGTATGTAAACATGGCTGGAGGTGATCACAATCTTCTTTTGGATTTCAATGTGCAAAGTCGTAACGTAATTTCAATGGATTTCGATACAAAATTGAGATTGACACACACACACACACACACACACACACACAGTGCACAGTGGGGCAAATAATGATTTGACCCCTTGCTGATTTTGTACGTTTGTCGAATGACAAAGAAATGAAAAGTCTCAGAACAGTATCATTTTAATGGTAGGTTTATTTTAACAATGACAGATAGCACATGAAAAGCAAAATTGAAAAAATAACTTGAAAATAAAAGAGAAACGGATAGAAACCGCTTTAAAAGATCTTAAGGATGCCCCGGGATTGCTTTTAAAATAATCCTTACAGATACTCCTGGTGTGTGTGGTGTGTTCAGAGCCCTCTGGTCTGCTCTGAAGGACGTTGGGACCACTCTGATCACAAATTGGGGATGTTCAACATGTTGTCTCACCCCTATATTGTAACGTGTGTGGTGCGTTCCGAGGACAAACGAGCGCGCAACCTGTTGGATGTGACATGTAGCCAATCAGAAAGTGAGGTGCCTTCCCCCTCGTGTGCCATGTTTATTTATTCCGAAGGTTTCACGAGATTTCCTGTCTGATCTGTGAATGTCACTGCCGTGCAGCCACTCACCAATGGCTGTTTATATCTCTGATTGTTTTTGTTGCAATCTGCCGACAAGAAGATGAATAAATATAGCAATTAATTTTTCAAATCAAACGTTTGTGTTTATGTAATTCAAAATAGAGTACGAGCATTCTGTGTTTTCTGTTGTTTCCTGCTACATTTTTGTTCTTTTTCCCCTGTAGTCCAGATTCTTTCAATAGTCCAAATTATTCCTTGGTGTTTGTTTGGTTGTCTGTTTCATTCATTTCTGAGACGGTCCTGTGATGGACTGATGACCTGTCTAGGGGAGGCCGTGGCTCTCGACAACTAGATGGTGGAAAAGGCTCCAGAGCCACGGCTGCCTTGAGTATGATTACCAGATCAATGATTGGATGGTTTCTCAGTTTAACTGAGTTTCAAAGTGGTTTCTTAACAAGCCAATAGTTGACGTGTTTAATGAAATTAGTCTCTTAGTCTCAGTTTAATCTGTTTTCATTCATTAGACACAGGAAAAAGTACTTCTATTAAATTCTGTAACTAGTAGACAAAAATAAAAAAAGTCATTTACTTCGAAAGAATGAAATGCACCACTATCTAACTTGCAGTAGTCCAGATGCATGAAGCTGCAACATTATTGCTTCTGTATTCAAAGATAGCATATAGGTTATTATTTTCATGCTAGTAAAAAAGTAGCATTTTTTTTTAAATTATAACTTTAATCAGTGATTTTGGAAAAACTTTAATTTGGAATTATATATAAAATATTAGGAAATAATGATTACGTAAAGCATATTAATTGTAAAATATTGGCGATATTGTAAAATATGACTTTAAAAATCAGTTTTAAAATACATAGGTGCGGGTCCTCTTTTCAGGGGAAAGCCATATTAGACGCCATCTTTACTTCTACAAGAGCCCGGACGGACAAAGCGCACGGAACAAGCGGCTTTTTTTCCTTTTTTTTAAACAACTTTGCTGATAACTATGTTTTGAGTCACGCTCTCCCCGCCTACTACAAGAAGTTTGATTCAGTAGCTAACCTGGATCTCACACACCGGGCGCTAGTTACCTTATCACGGAGGGAAATGGCTGACCACATGTATACTTCTCATGGGCTTCCGTTGTTGAGTTTCTTACTCAAAGACACAGATACCGCATGCTTGTAATTGTAATAATTTAGGTATGTACTCCCCCCTACTGGCTGAAAATTACAGTGCCTTTAAACCACTGTGCGTTACTATTTTTGAAATTTTCTTAAGCAAAAATATACATTTGGCAATGGGAAAACAAGCAACAATAGCGGTAAGCATAGTCTTAAATACCTTCAATAACACTGCTGCCGTCTTTTTCTGTCGTAACCCGAAACAACTGATAATCTCCTTTACGGTTGCCATGTTTGTTTTGGCCTGAGTGTGAGAGTTCTGTAATCTTCAGAGTCTGCCGCCTAGTGGGACTCTCCAGTACTACATCCAGTAAGTAAGCAAGTACGTCCTCAAGACGCAGTTTGCTGCTTTATAGTTGCTGGTGTTAATGTGAGGTTAAAAAGCAAGGATATTTCCGGCCTTACTGTTAAAATACACTAACACAAAAGTGACCATTGGCAAAACTGGTTATTGTTTTATGTTGAGGCAGTGGGAAGTGCTACTGGGAGCTGCTGAAAGTAACTGATAAAGTAACCTGTAATCTTAATTTTAAAATAAATTAATCAGTAAAGTAACTAAATTACTTTTGGAAGGAGTAATCAGTAGTCAGTAATCATTTTACTTTTTCAAAGTAACTTTCGCAACACTGAAGGCAAGCTAAGGCAACTTTATATTGTGGTAGACTTTCAACAACAAAGAAATTCAAGGTGCTTTGCAACATTATGGGGGTAAAACCAAATTAAAGCAGCAACAAAAGCAGAAACGGACATTACAGACATATAACATATTACATATTAAAACATGCCAGCTATTATTTTCTCGCTTATTGTAAACAGCTCTAAACAGATACATTTTTAGCCTTAATTTAAAGCAGCTCAATGTCTCAGCAGCTTTGCAGTCTTCTTGAAGTTTGTTCTAGATAAAGGGAACATATAAAACTGCTTCTCCTTGTTTAATTCTGATTCTAGAGATTATTATTAGACTGGAGTCTAACCCATTCAATGATTTATAAACTAGAAAATGTATTCTGAAGTCTGTTCTCTGAGCTACAAGGAGCCGGTGTAAAGACTTTAGAACTGGGGTGATGTGTTCTGCTTTCCTGGTTCTAGTGAGGACATGAGCAGCAGGGTTCTGGATCAGCTGTCTGGTCGTCTTTTTAGATAGACCTGTGAGGATGCTTTTCAGTAATTACTCTAACAAAACATAAATGCACAAATGACTTTTTCGAGGTCCCTTTGTAACATCAGTTATTTTATCCTAGAAATTGTAAGGTTAATTAAATAGGAAATGTAAAATTATGGCAATAATACGATTAGAAAAAAGAATCACAAACTGGTGTCACAAAATTAATTCCTAAATTTGACATGGCTGCACGGTGGCGCAGTGGTTAGCAATCTTACCTTGCAGCAAGAAGGGTTCATATGTGGGTTCGTATCCCGGCTCAGGGTCTTTCTGCATGGAGTTTGCATGTTCTCCTTGGCATGTGGGTACTCCGGCTTCCTCCCACAGTCCAAAAACATGACTGTCAGGTTAATTGATCAATCTAAATTGTCCTTAGGTGTGAGTGTTTGCGTGGTTGTTTGTCCTGCCCTGTGATGAACTGGCAACCTGTCCAGGGTGTACTGTGCCTTTTGCCCGTTGACAGCTGGAGATAGGCACCAGCCCCCCCGCGACCCATTAAGGATTAAGCGGTTAAGAAAATGGATGGATGATTTGACATTACCGCCACCTACAGGACTGAGGGAGTTATTTCAGCATCTAAAATGACATTCAAAATAATGCAGAATGCATTTATGCAGACAATCTGCTGGGATTCCTTAAATAGAAAACATTTAACTAGTTGGAGGGTTCATACAGTTTTATTGAAATGACTTTTCTTGTGCCTTGAGATGACCTCTGTTGTGAATTGGAGCTGTATAAATAAACTGAATTGAATTGATCAATTAATAGACATAAGCCTACTAAATACAACGGGAGCCATTTATTGTGTCACATTTAAATAATTTTTCACTGCAACTAGTTACAAATGTAAAATCTGATTTAAAAGAAACAGGTTTGCACATTTTATTGTTATTAAGGGCGTAACGGTACTCAAGAAATTCGGGTTTTGTATATGTACCGGTAGGTTAGGGTTTCCAAGTCACCGTTCAGTACATTTTTAGTACACTTTAAGAAAAATAAATATAAACATGAAAATATTTTTTTTCACTTCGATCAGCATAAAACAAAGAACCCCCACCCCAGTACTTTCCATTCAATTCCTAAACTTAATTTGATTTTGTTTTGTTGTATAGCTTAAAAAGTTGAAAATACTGCACAGAGTGAAGATTTGATTGGGTAAAAAAAAAAGCATAAAATAGTTCAAGCAGACATAGCCAGTGTAGAAATGGTAAATGGCCTGTACTTGTATAACACTTCATCTAGTCCATAGGAACCCAAAGCGCTTCATACTACATTCAGTCATTCACCCATGGTAAACTACATTGTAGCCACAGCTGCCCTGGGGTGCACTGACAGAAACAAGGCTGCTGAATACAATGGTTCTGACCACTACAAGGAAAGGTGTCTGCCCGGGAACACAACGACTGAGACGAAGAGAGCGGGGATTTGACTTGACAACCTTCCGGTGGGGAGAAAAACTCTCCTTAGCCACGGTCACCCGAAAACAACCTGTAAACACTTGAAGTGTTTAGTCAGTCTTCCTGTTTAGAACCGTTTAAATAATACTTTGCCCATATTTGAGAATGAAACAAGCTCAGATCCCTTTAGATATTTTAACAACCTAGTCATGGACAGCTGTTGGGAAAATCCATTCCCAACTGGGTTTCCTCCAACTTGCGTTTTATCCAAAATGAGTTTGGTCTGATTGGATGCTACTGGTAGCCATTCAGTTTGACATTATTACTGGTGCGTCTTTCAGATCAGTGGAGAGCTTGTTATGGACCTTATTACTGTTGAAAGATGTGTTTGATGACTTAGTTCTTGTCCGGTCCATCTTTCTTTTTCTACTCTATCTGCACGAGAAACCCATTAATGTTCCCAAACAGGAGAGTGTGGTGACAGCTGGGAGTCTTTTCTGTTTTATTGCTTTGATGTAACTTTTTAAAGCTGCACTGAGCTCTGAAGTCAGCACGTAAAACAATCTGCATGGGTTCAGGTAGAAAACGGGTGGATTAATTCAGTACACGTGTGTGTTGTGCCGAAAGATACTGCTGCTCCCCGGTTGTTATATTTTGTGTTTTTAAGTTATTTTATTTTATTTTGTTTGTGGGTCTTAAGGTTTCCTGTCATGGAAACAGATTTTATTGTTATTGGCAATTACACATTTTAGCTGGAGTCCCGGTTGCCTGTCATCACCTCATGAGTTTTGAGGTGACTGCTGCTCCTTCTACCTGACTGCACTTTCACATTCTTTGTGTGTGTGCGTGTCTCTGTCCACCTTGCATAAGTGCAGTTGAGTGTGAGTGTCTTGTGATATTTATTACCCGAGTGTGCCAAGTTCATCGTGATAATTACAGAGGGAACCTCTAACGGAGAAGCAGCAGCTGCCGTAGAGGCGGTCGCTCTCTTATTGTAATTACGGTTGTAAAATTTGTTGGACAGGCCGTGGCAGTGAGGGCTCTTTGAGAAAAGGCCACACGTGTATAATACCTATTGTTTGGACTAATTTACATTCTAATAGCGTCGCTGCTACTTATGGATTCAGTTTGAAACGGGGCTGCGTGAGGCTGGATTTAAAATACACTTATTTATTTATCTATAAGAATGCAGGGATGACTGAGTCTGCAACCCTGTGTGTAAATTATCCTCAGTGTGAGTGCATTCATCTTCATTCTTCCCTTGAGATTTGTGAGAATTTAACTTGCAGTGATGTGGCAGAATAAATGCTGCCCGCCTTAAAGTTTTTTTTTTCTATTTTTGCTTTTGTAATTAAATTTCTAATTAAAATAACTGCAAATCAGAAGTCGCATACATAATGTCCTGGAGCTAATGCTAGCTAGCACTAGAAATACCTACTGAATTATTGTAGACCGTGTTCTGCATGCTGGCTCACACTAACTATTTCGCCCCCAACATAGCTGACACTTTCCACGTGGCCAGATTTATAGTGGTTTTGTCCACATTTAATGCCCCTTCCTTCGTCCTGGAAGAACGATGTGAAGCTCGCTAAACTCACAGCCGTTTTTCTTCTTCTTCAATTGTAGTCCATTACGTGTTTTCAAACAAAACCTAAAGTAAGTTTTCCTGCCTGATGAAATCAAAATTCACAGAAATCATAAGTTAAATCCATGGCAGATTTCAAATAGGATCAGAAAATGTATTTTGTAGGTCCATTGACTCATTTTTTTTTTTGACAGCAGGGGACCTGTGGACCAAAAGTATAAGGACGTGACTTATGCTTAGTTTATGCTTCTCTGTCAGCAAGTTTGCACCCACACATAAAGACAGAGACATTATCTTTTTATTCTTCGTCTGTATCAGTGTTGTAACCGTTCCCCCCCAAGTTTAATAACTTCAGCTTGTAAATGCACATCCACACAAGGAGCAGTGGCCAACAGAGAGAGTTTTGATTGGGGTGGGAAAGGTTTGTACTCGTAGTGCTGCTTATGGAATACTCATATACACATGTAAACAAAAAAAACAAAAACAAAAAACTGCCTGTTTTGTTGTTCTCTACACCTCCCTCAAATTCGCAAAAAGACCATATTAGATAAACTGGCCTTGCAATATAAAACATAAAATGCCCAAAAGCTGATTACTAATTACATTGACTATAGAGCAGGCTTGGGCGGTATACCGGTTCATACCAAAAACCGGTGTTTATTTTCGTTATGATATGAATTTTTAATATACCGCTATACCTGAGAATAGCTCAGACAACTTCTGGAACATTCAATGTGGGGAAGTGCTTCGGCCAGGGCAGATTTCAATGCTACACGCTGTTCACAACAGTGTAAAAAATAACGTTTTTAACTGAGAGAAGCTTCTGGTAGGAGCTGTCAGAGTGAAGCACATAATTCTGAGAAAGCAATTCCAAAAAAGAGGAGCGTCTGTAGTTTAAAAAGTTTATCAACTTTAAAAGGTCAGACGAGAACCGAACAGCATGTCTTTTACTAGCGTTATTGCGAGTAACCAATAGGGGGGAGTGTTGAGCGCTATTTGACCGTCTGTAGGTAAACACTGTCAACGGCGGTAAAACCAGTAAGAAATAAATAAAAAATAAATATCTTTTACATACCACCTACGATACTTCTGCTGTCTTTTTTTCTGTTATCTGAATATTAACCAGCTAATATTCTCCTATGGTTGACATGCTTATTTTGCTTCTTCTTTGACAAAATCCGATCTGTACTCTGCCCCATAGTGGGATTCTTCAGTTTAAAAAAAATTATACTTTCAGCCTTAAAACATCAAGAATGCCTAGTAGAATCATATTCATTTTGACTATCTTCATATCATTCACCTGTGTCTAGAAAAAACAACATGATGCAATCCATATGACAATAAAATGGGCTATTTAAAGCACACTTTTATATTCTTCATGTGGATATGAACGGTCTTGTATGGAAAAAAAAAATACTATAATACCGATATAGTTTTTAAAAAATACCGTGATACGAAAATTTTTGCCCTACCGCCCACCCTTACTATAGAGCATTTTTCTGGTGTAATGATCTTGGGCTAATGTTGGGCTGACCAGTCACAGACTTGCACGCTCTGTTGCACATTATGGATAGTTAAAAGAAATGTGTCTCCACTCCATTCGTGCTTGCAAGAGTGATGGAGAGCCCATTGACTAATAATGTATACATATCTCCGTACCTACCTAGACAGAGAACTATAAACTAGGCTTTTGGCTTCCCATAATGTTCCACCACAAGGTTCTGGGTCCTCTCTGGCAGCTCCTCCTAGTGAGACATGACTTTGACTAGCCATTATGTTAAGTCTGTCTTCACTATTAGTTTGAATCTAAACAGCCTGTGGCGTGACTCTCAATAGCTGTTAGCTTGACTATGAGAAGCAGTGCCTGCCAGCCTGTAGGTAGGGGGAGCCCTTGACGCTCTGCTTAAGGCAAATTATGATACTGGCAACATTTTCACCCTTCAGAGGGGCATTATTTGTGGACAGCAAAAAAGGTTTTTTCTATTAGTTGAGAACACATTTGGCATACCCATTGTTTGCTGGTGCACACCCAATGTATTTTTTCTGGCTACGCCACTGGTGTGAAAGCACCATTACTCTGATTAGCTGTTAATTTGATTCTGATTAGTGGTTAAGTTGACTTATGTGACTACGGTGCTGCTGCTAAATTGCGGACCAGCACCAGGAAACTGGATCCATCCATCCATCCGTTTTCTAAACCTCTTAATCCTCAATGGGTCACGGGGGGGCTGGTGCCTATCACCAGCTGTCAACGGGCGAGAGGTTGGGTACACCCTGACCAGGATGGATTGGCGATCATGAGCAATAATTCAGTAAACTAGATGATTGCTCATTATTCCTCAGGAACAGGACTAATCAAGTGGAAGCAGCATACAGTTTATGTGCTTATTAGGACTGGAATAAACTCCCTGAAAACTCCCAAAATGTGCAAAAGTTGTTAAAGCTGCAGTTGTTGACCAAAGTGGCTCACTAATTAACTTGTTGCTGTCACTAATGAGTAATTGAAGCATCCGCTTTACTATTCTATTCCTTTTTTACATTTTAATCTATTTTCTGATTTATTTATGTTTCAAAGGGTAAAATTGTGAGTATTTTTTACTAGAATTTTAAATTGCCTGGTGTATAAATTACGTTGTGTAAATTAACTCAGTTACTTTATTTCTCATCTTTGGATCAGGGTTTGAGAAATCCTGTAGCTACTTCATGTTGTCAGACTGGCTCCATTTGACTTTAGGTTTTCATTTCCACAGGTCTGGTAGAAAGAAAATGTCATCTAAACCGTGACCACAGGAAGCAAAATCATCCACTAAGTGTGTCAGCGCATGTGTTGGAGTTCAGTTTACTTAACCTGTTCTCTCCATTTTCAGCTAGCACCTTCCAGTGTGTGTAGACGTTATCATGCATCTAACGCTGTCTGTTACTGCGTCATTAAACTGTGACCGGTTTGTTCAGGCTCCCTTTGTGCTGCTGAAGGCCATTTGAAGTTATTGTGGAAGATGTTGAGGTATGCATGCGCGTGTGTTTCCTCAAGCAGTTGTTGCCTCTGCATGACGGATGGTGGCAGTGACAAATTTGCGTATCCCTTTTTGACCCTTTGGTTCACTCTTATATGGCTATTCCCCATTTCTCCCTCTCTGTGTTACCCTCTAACCTCAACAAACACAGTCTAACCTAATCCATACTAATGATGCCCCGGCACTACAGCCCACTCAGCTTATAACAAGGTCATCTCGCCCTGCAAAACACACACTTGGGTATCAAGGATCGTGGTGATACAAAATGCACCCACGCACATTTAGAAAAACTAATAAATCTGCCGACACAAACACAAACAAATGATGAGGGTTTGTGATAATTGAGGAAGGGAGTGTAGGTGAGAGGTAATTTCACCCCGGTTCTGTGTCTGTGTGTGTGCGTGCGTCCGATATAATCTAATAGGATGATAAGCCGCCTGTTGGATATCGAACAGAAATAGCTGGTGTTGTCCTCTGCCAATGCTGCTGTTCACAGGGTGGAAAAACACTCGGAGTCGTTGCAGTGCAGGGGCCAAGTGTCCGTCCTGCCACCGCAAATTAGTTTGCACGTGCATGCGTGTGTGTGTGTGCGAATGTTTGAGACAACCCACACACACACACTTGTGTCTGTGTGTGCAGTCTGAGGCTCATTGTTGTGTCCTGATTCATCGGACCACGTTGGCTCCTCTCATTAACACATACTGATTCATCAATAATGTGCAGCGGCATTCGGAGAGAGCACACACTGAATCGGGTGAAGTTTACTGCCTCATCACTGGGCGGACGCTGTGGACAATCCACACTTAGGGTGGACTGTTTTATCTGCTCACATCCTCCCTCCTCCTTCCTTTCAATCCATCACCTCTCTCCTCTTCTCTCTGTCTAACCTCCTGTTTTCGCCATAGCCTTGAACCCCTCCACTCACCACCACCACCACCACCACCACTCACGCTCTCCACAGTCATCATCTCAAGGACATCTAGACTCTAATAACTGTCTGTCCCAGGGTCTTCCTGTCTCTCTGCACTCACTGCATTTCTCCCCCGTGCCTAATCATCTTGTCTTTGGTAGGGATGCACCGATCCACTCTTTTAATTTTTCCGATACCGATGCAGATATCTGAGGTTCATAATCTGACGATACTGATCCGATAGAGCCTGTTACCTGTGCTATCAAAAGTATGCGTGTGCACCCTTGCAGCGGAAGTGAAGCACGTCCCCATTCATTGACAATAAGTCAATAGTGTTTTTAACTCTAATTTTTACGATCTTAGAACATTAAAATTTTGTGTTTTTTTGTGTTGGGATGCTAGAATCACTTCTCTTCAAGCAGTGGAATGAAATTGTACTGAATTCCTTTGGAGAATATCCATTAAAAAAATAAAATCAGAAGCGTCTGCAGCTGCTAGCTTTCGAAAGGGTCAACGAAGGGTGGAAGGTAGACATGATCCAAAATGTTGCTGCTGCTGTCTGATTGACTTTTTAGGTAGACTTGTGAGGACGTTGTTGCAGCAATCAATCAAATTAATGACTGATGACGTTTCGAAAAGGATACAAGGGGACTACAACGGGAAAGGACCCCTATGGGTTAGAGCCAACCAGAGCTTTTTACTTATCAATTATAGCTGCTGACAACCAACCTTCATTTTTGCAAAAATCATCTCCTCTTCTTGGTATTTTATTCCGTAAGTCCCTAAAAACTCTCTAAAACTGCCTCGCCGCTCTCCAAACAGCTGATTTATGGAAACAGCTGCGGTTATTTCTCCTATCATGCCTCTCCAGCTGTTGTTTTCTGAGAGTGTTGACTGGTACATGTTGGATTTCTTTTCGGCTCCGGTGGTCCGGTAGGGAACAGGAAAAGCTGCTCGGACTCTATGTGTGGAGCATTGTTGGCACAGAACCGCACAGATAAAACCAAAGTGTAAATGGAGCAGAGCAATGAAGCAGATGGACTTTGGATTTGGTGGCTCTGTCCTTGAAATGACCTCCAACTGAGATTGCCGCACACATTTTGTCTACCCAAGCAAGCTACATCTTGAGAGCTCTAAAGCATCTCTTGTGGTCCTCACTGTCACCAGAAGAATACACTGTCCGTTTAATCGATGTCTTGTAGTTTAAATTGCAATAATAACTTGCTGAGGACAGTGAAGCCTGCATTAGCATTTCACATCCAATCAATTTGCCGCATGGCTTGCGTGCACAGCTGAGCGGGACGTGTACCACATGGCAATGACAGTTCAGGGGTACGTGGCACACTTAGGACGGCATGAAACACACAGAGGCACCAAACGTTGTGGAAAGATCCGGGTCTGAAACACAAATCCCGTGGAGAGTCTGATCTCTCTCTTAGCTTCGCCACAGTGTCCCTGACCGGAGCAACACTGTCCAAAAGACAGCTCTTTAAATCACACAATGCCCCCGCTTCCCCCCACCCGGGCTTCTCCTTCCCAGTGTGTGTGCTAACCTCTCTCACACACGTTCCCTTTAGCCTGCTGACCGGCGAAGCCACACACCAAACTGGCCTTATGGGAAAAGACTGTATGTACATGCTTTTCTGTTTGCGTCTGTATCTGATTACGAGCTAATTTACTTTGATCGGGTCTGCGAGTGCAGGAATTACCGACAGGTGCTACAGGCTGCAACAGTTCAGCCTGCCGGACAGGCTTTGGGCCTCTTTGTGACTTAAATAAACCTAGAAATAGTCATTGATTGGATGTTAGTGTTTTTGCATGTAAAGAAAGGTTGTACAAACAAGGTGATTCCATTTGGTTAATTTGACTCTATTGGTGGTTCACAACAAAGGTGCCATAATGGAGCAATATTGAAAAAATGTCAAACTCAAATCCTTTTCGGTTCCTTTTATATACAAATATCCACTCTTACCTACAGATACCATTTCAGTTCAATCCATTCTCACACCTTCCAGTTGCAACTCAGAATGTTAATTAACATCAAATGTTTTAGATGCTGATCTTTTTCTTTAGCCTGGATCATCTACACTATTGGTCCTCCTAATTGTCAATCATCGTGAGAGAGTCTATATGCGCATTCTCAGGTGTTTGTGTAGAGGACTCAGACACCGACACAATAAATTGCTATTGTTGGAATGGAACCCTGGGGTCACTACATTCTTCCCACGCCTACATCGAGGTAATTAATGCTGAATTAAAACAAATTCAAACACTATAAAGTCTATGGCAGCAGTGTCAAACTAATTTCTATTTTGGGTCATATTAATCTGATGAATACCTTTAAAGGGGCGGTTGTGGCAGAAAGTATTGAGAAAACTATAACAAACCATTAAAATCACACTCCGCATTCCAAAAGTACGTCTTAAAATTAAATAATCTTCAACAACTTTACATAATTATGTGATTAAGGACTGTTTTAATAAACACTGAAATTTTTTACTAATAAAATTGTATTGGTTCGCACAAAAAAAGAACTTACATTTTCTATCTATAGGGTTTTCTAGAGTTTAAAGGGCCACATAAATGACCTTGGAGGGCCAGATTTGGCCCCTCGGCCTTGAGTTTGACACGTGTGGTCTATAACATAGATGATTAAAGTTTCGCGGTAACATTTTTAAAATGTTTCTCCTGAAAATTGTTTCACCTGAAATATGTCTTGTGTGCGGTAGGTTTTCCAAAGTATCTGTTTACAAAAAAGGGGAAATAAATACAGTCCTAACACACATGTAAGTGCTTCCTTTGAAAAACACAGAAAAAAACCTGACCTAACGATATGAAAGTGAGATACCCGGTGAATACCCGAGTGTCTTTGATATGTGAGGGACACCTTGCTGATTGCAGCACCTTGTCTACCTGTGTGCAGCTCCCATGTGGTTCACACGAGCAGAGCTGCATGACATGTCCTTCACTTTAATGTATCATCAATCTGGGGTGTTGGAGACGAGCTAGAGGGCACCCCACAAACACACACGGTAAAAACACAGAAAATATCTCATCTTTGTAGAGGCCTTCAATATGAAGGAGAAATCCCTCCAGACCCAGGGTTTTCTGTCATACCTCTGTCAGGAGATGGAGATACAAACTCCCAGGGATTAAACCCAAAACTTCCTTTTTGTCAAACAAAAAGATGCAGTTGCACCCAAGTCGGTCTTTTGATATGAATAATTTCATGAATGCATCTAAAAGTTGCTGGGTAAAAGCTGTCGAGGACTGAGGAGCTGGACACCCGTTGTCTCACATAAATTATTTGCGAGATTTCAGCCCTTTTTAGGATTCCCACACTACTCTTTCTGAGCTGTCAAGTCTTCGTGATGAGATCTTTGCTATATCTTTTTAGCTGTAGTACAATGTTCTGCGAGTTGCAGAAAGGGAGCCTGTGGAAGCTGAACTTGATCCACATGGTTATTTTGTTTGTGCAATTGGGAAACACGGAAATGCGAACCATGTTGATGTTTGCAGTAGCATGATCTGTCTACCCGACTGCCATAGAGCTTAGAGTGGAAGTGCTGCTCAGACTACAACCGGGATCCCACATGGCAGTGACTAAAATTGAAATTGCATGTTAGTGTAGTTGATTTAAAAGGCTGTAAAACAACCGCAGATGAGAACAACAAAGCAACTCTGAGATGTTCTGAACCCACAGGGGAATAGTGCTGGTGATTCGTAACAAAAAATTGGTTAAATGAAGGAGTTTTTGGTGCAGATAAAGCCTTATTTAGAGCCAGCAATTTGGTTGCCTTTACTAACTCCCATTATATGGATACACGCTGAACGCGAATGGATCTAAACATCTCCCAAAAGAGGCTCCAAACTCGTCTGGGTGATAAAAAATAAGGTCCAGGTTGCAAAAAAACGGTCCTTCTCCATCAATGATATCTGACTTCCAACAGTAGGTTAAGCATCGTCTTGCTTCTGCTTGGTTTGAAAAAGACGTTTATGTGTCCATGGTCATGATTGTATCCTTGATTGGCGTAATGAGGATGTCTAATAGGAATTTGTACAATGAAAGGAAGTTGCAAATAAAGGCAGATTTGACAGGGGACGTATGTAACGTAGGGCCAAGTCCGGATTATTCAATCGGCATCATGAACACAGGCTCAGGGGCCCACGTCTACTGGGGGTCCAATTTAAGGAAGAAAAAAAATGCTCTTCAATTTTTAAATTGAAGAGCATTGGTGGTGGAGAAAACCAATAAGATCCACGCTCCTTTTATTTTACCTTAACAGAGTTACATAGTTTTTATGGTGCAGTAGGGGAAACCATGGTAACATGTAGCGCTTGGGCCCCGCTAACTGTCACCTGACGGAGGGAGTAGAGGTAAGAGAATCAAAATTGATAGAAAAAGGCGGTTTCTATAAATAAAAGAGAGAAAGATTGGAAGAAGAGATGTCTCTGAAGAAGTCTGATATATTCTGACATGTTCTTTATAAACTTTATGGAAGGCATTCATGAAAAAAGAAGACATTGTGGAAGATTATGAGCATAATAACCAACCTGTTTGGACAACGCTGCTCTAAGCTACACAATCTGAAGCTGTAGCAGTAGCTCAGAGTGGGTTTATCCAAGGTTGTGTGGGACAGCTAATGAAAATAGTTGCGCCGTTCTGATTGATGGCGGTGCTGCTGCTTTTCATGAATTTAAAAAAAATCTGGTTTGAACTTTACATTTTTGTTGATGACAAGAGGAGGGTGGGTTCTATAAATTCTGTGCCCAGGGGCCCCTGCTATCATAATCCAGCCCTGCGTAAGGCCAACGGGACACAAAAACGCCAAGGAAAAAAAAAAATACTGTTTAATGTCTTATTAGTTTTGGTGCCTGGAAAGAGTAGAATCATATTTTTTTTTTTTTTTTTTTACTAGAATGACTGTTAGCTAAAATTATTATCTATTCGTTTAACACTATCTGAGTCTTAAAGGGACTATATAATGTTATTTTACAGCTTTCAAAGTCTGGGATAGATAAAATGTTACAGCTGGTGTTATATGATATTAATTTGTCATGAAATTTAAATTGTATCCTGGATTTTTTTGTTGGACTGGGAAGTAAAATGCCTCGTTTCTCTGTAATCCCACCAGCTGCTCAAAGTGCACGATTCAGGAGAATTACTCACACCATACATGCGTGTATTAAGCCAAAAACCATTCTGGTGGGGTTTCTTATAAGATCAGATGGTTGAAAGTTGTTGATTTTGCATGAACTTTAAGGTGATAAAGAGTAGCTGTACCATTGGTCTCCAAACCTTTTGCAGTGAGGACTAAAATCGTCCAGTTAAGAGCAAATGACAGGCTGAGTTTTTATTTTTAAAAAAAGGAAAAAAATAGATTTCTTAAGACATTTGCTTTTGCAACCTTTCGATTAAGCAAACAAAGGAGTTTTGTTTTTGTAGAAAAGGAATCTGCTAAAAATTTTTGCGTCTACTGTGGATTTTCTTTTTACTTTCGTTTTTGTCCGTAGCAGGAAATAGGTTGCCGTTCGCTTCATTTAGCCCAAATTTAATCAATAATAAATAAATAAAAACTTGGTTAAATGATGATAAATGCTTTGGGTTGTACTGCAAAAAAATGAAGAAAATAATGTATTTATCTGAAAAAAAAAAAAAAAATCAATAAACATTATTTATTCCTAAATTGCGTTTGAGGATCCGAACAAAATCCTTCAGAGGGCTGCAATGGCCCCGGGGCCACACCACACTTTGGCTATGCTGTTTAGGACTGAAAACGGTTGAGGCCAGAAGTTCTGTCTTTGTCATATTTATTTTTTATATTTGTAATTTATCATTGTTCGTTTATCCAACGTTCTTGCCTGGGAAAAAAAAAGAGAGTGGAAGAGGAACGGCAATGCGGAAACTGCGCCGGTGCTGGTTTCCCAGTAGAGCGGCTCAACTGGAGCTTTGCCCGTTAGTTGCAGATTCGCAGCCAAATGCGAAGCCATAATGACTTATCGTTAGGTCGATCATTACTGTCATGTTACAACGAGGCCAAACAGAGGTAATTGCTTCCTTCTAAAATCCTCAGAGATCCCCTTCCTCCATAAATTAGAGCGTGCGGAGGGTTAAAGAGGAGGGAGAGCTGCTGGGGAGGGAGGCAGCTTTCCAATAAAGTCATCAGTTCTCTTCTGTTGCTTCGCTCTTTGATTTCTCTGCCTCGTTCCTGTTTGATCTGAGGGAAGGCGGGACAATTGTAAGATGGTGATTGAGGGAATCCTGGGCTACTTTGCCCTAACTGCAGAAGTGGAGCAATTGCCTTTTGCATCTGCCTCTTCATCATGCGCAGGAACTCGAAGCAAAGTCGTGAACAGTGGCTGTTTTGTTCCCGAGTGACGCCCCGGGTGAGAGCCTCCTTTGCCACCGTCGCTTTCTCCTCTCGTTGCAAGGGGTTGTCCTCCGTCTCACATTCGTTGGTGGTAGAGTCTCAGATCTATGTTGACTGACGCACGACGACATTGAACAGCAAGTCAGAGGAAGGTTCAGTGTGATATTATCATTCAAAGGTTTAAATAAGGTCACATAAAGTTCCCCTGTTAGGTGTCCAACCTGAAATCTGAACCTAAAATCCAAATATCCCTAATCTTTTGTCTGTAGTCCCACATTATATCTGAAACTCTTATTTCTTACAGCACAACAAAGTGGGTTTCTATCATGATCGGGTTCAAGTTTGACATATATGTACTAAAGTATGAAAAAAAAATGCATAATTTGTCTGTAAACTGCGTTTGTCTTGCCTCTGCTCCACATCCAGACCTAAAAACTGCTGAGACAAAGCAGTCCTCTGTTTCTGTCCCACCCGGTGTGAAACAATTCCTGACAGATCGCTTGTATATGTGTTCAGCATCGTCCAAACGAGGGACATTTCTTTTTAAGTGTCATCAACGCGTGTTTATTCCAGATGCATTCAGACGGTGTTGAAAAGTGCTTCTGGTGCCGGACTGGTTACAGCTTCCCGGCCAGTTCAGACAAATGTTTTTAACTTGTTAAAGACAATCTCAAGGCTGCATATGATCCTGGTCAGTTTGCAGCCTATAAGTGTTATAGGCTGCAAAAATGACTAAAGTAAGAGATGCTACTTTAGTCATTTTTGTGGTTTTTCATAGCTGTATATATTTAGGGGTATAATGGCACATAAAAGACATGGTTTGGTACGTTTTCATGACATTTTAATCTTTTTTTTTTACCTTGATCAGCTAAAAGAAAACCAAATATTTTTTCTGAATTCCTTCTTTTAAGTACATAAAACAAATTAGATTTTCTTATGTTGTGTAGCTTAAAATTAGTTGAAATACCAGAACTACCTAGACATTTGACTGGAATTTCGAAAAAATACAGTTCAAGCAGACATAGCCAGAGTAGAAAAAATAAAATCACTTGAAAACAAGCAGTTGATTTTTAGAAATGTTTGTACAACACATTGCCCATATCTGAGAATAAATCCTGTTTATATAACTTGTTTTTATATTTCAGCAGCCTACTTTCCCAGCTTAAATGTGGTACAAGCAGCTTTTTGGGGAAATAACCTTCTCATCAACGGGGATTCCACTGAATTGCATTTTAAACAAAATCAGTAGTTTGGGCTGACTGGAAGTAGGGCTGGACGATAATTCGATAGCAATATATATCGATCGATAGATGTGTGGTGCGATAGAAAAAAAATGGTTGATAAAAAAGTTCCCGTCATTTTTTCATTATACCCTATCAGGCAGCTAAATACATCAATCATTACTCACTCCAAACTAATCATTAACAATGACCCACGCAGCTCTGTCAGCCACCCTCTCTCCTTTCAAACCACAAAAAGGATGAAATAATTTGAGCTGAAACAGAACTTTTGAATGGTCCCTAAGCGAACCATCACTGTAACTTCACCGCGCTCAGACGTAACAACAAGGCAGCAGAATCAGAATCAGCTTTAATGGCAAAGTATGACACATACAAGTATGACGCATACAAGGAATTTACATATGCAGTACAACCTGTCAAACAAACAACAACAACAAACAGATCCAGGTCACTGTTGGGCATGCAGCCACCGAGCGGCGCTCCCGTTTGGATAAATGTTTCAGAGGCTCAGGTAAAGGTTACGTCCCGTTTTGATTTAAGCAGGACTCCCCTCTCCCAGCTCGCTACAAATTTCTTACAGAGAGACACAGGAAACGTACCCAGATCGCGTCGCGTTGCTAACATCTGTGGCTGTTAAAATCTCCCCTCGGTTCTTCTCCCGGTCCTCAGAAGCGAAAACGCTTTAAAAAAACACAACAGTGGTTTGATAGACCTGCTGGCTTCAGCTCTCAGTGACTGAGCTGCAGTGATGGAGCCCATCAACACTGGTGAGTAGCTAGTTAGCTTTAGCCTACAGCTGAAGTGAATTTGAATAAGCTTTATTGTCAAATTAAACCAAAGGTTTCAGCCATTAATATTATAAAGTGTCACAAAATTTTTAAGTGATTAAAAATCATAAAAATAAGCCTTCAATTTAAATTACTAACATGATTAAAAATGTATATAATATAATGGTTAATAATATTACTTTTCTTTGTATTTACTGATGTTACTCAGGTCTCTTGGTTTATTTCTGTGTCTTACAAACTTACTTATGATAAAAAGAAGTGTTTGAAAATGTAATTAATTTAATTCTCAGTAAAAATTACTTAATTGAAGAATAACAAAATGACTGGGGAGGCACTTGAAATATATTTTTTTACATTATGTGATTTTTTTATCGATAATTATCAATATCGATCAATATGACTGTTTTTTTTAATCAATATGCTTTTTTTCTATATCGCCCAGCCCTAACTGGAAGTAATATTATCAGTATCAGTAATGTTTCCATTCGGCTGGACATTGTTCCAGGTAAGTCGTTCATTTCAGTGCAGTGTGTGTTATGGACCTTATGGCCACTTAAAGATGCGTTCTCTGACAAAGTTCTGGTTCAATCCGTCTTTCTTTTTCTCCTTTAGCTGCAGCAGAAACCATTAATGTTCGCAAATAGGATAGCAGGGAGTCCTTTTTTTTCTCTTTTTGTAGTCACTTTTTAAAGTTGTGCTGCTCTAGTAGCACCTCTAAATATGAGTTGAAGTTTCTGCTCCTTCTGGTCCTCTTTTCTTCAAATTTTGTGACTTTACACCCTAAAGATTAATTGTGCTGCTTATGGGTTTTATGTGGCAATCAGTTCTTACTCGTGGTGATGGAAGGTAAATGACACATTATCAAGCTGCCAGTCTCTTGTGGCATGTCTCAAGTCCACCTCCGATATTCAGCTGACTGGGCCATTCTAACACATGTGCTTTGATTTAAACCGGTAAAATAATTCAGTGGGGGTTTAAAACTTTTGCACACAGCCATACCTATATTAAACAATTAATACATGATGCATATTTTAGCGGGATGTATGTTTAAGTGTGCTCAGGCTTCTCTGTGTGTGTGTGTCTGCACACTCATTGAATTATGCAGAGATACTGTCATTGAGGGTACAAGGTCATCGCTAAAAGCCCTCTTCATGAAAATGGAGTTGGGTATGTGTGTGTGTGTGTGTGTTTCAGGCTATATCTCATAATGATAACTTATCACAGCTTGCCGATATGGTTGATACAGAATGTGAGAGGCACACAGAGAGAGAAAGAGCGTGAACACAACACAGCCCATGATCTTCCTTTCCTTCTCCCTCTTATTGTCTTACACAGAGAGCTCATTAACACATTTATTAATGACCTCTTAATATGCCTGCTTATCTTCTCTTCGCTGGGCTCTAATCTCTTGAGCAACACACACACACACGTTGGATCAGACATTTTTAAAACTTTAATTTAGAATCACTCAGAAGATTACAAATACAGAAAGACATGTATGGTTTTCGCATCTTTGATCATTTCTAGCCAATTCTCAGCTATCTTCCAGCCATCTTCTCATTCTTTCCCACACACCTTCTTTCTCTCCCCACTATCTGCTTCCTCATCTCTCCCGACCACATTCACCTCCCTCCAAGCTTATACCCACTTACCTCTCGTCCTCCTTTATCTCTCTATCTTGCATCTTTCCCTCTCCATCTTAAGGCTGCTTTTAGGTCTTGGATCCTATTTGCATTCTGCGTTTTACCTTTTGTGTGCTAGTTTTCGTTTATTACCGGCAGCGTGAGAGAATGCCAAGCGTGTCATCCTGCATGGTAAATTAGTTCAACCCGGCATAGCAGTTTCGGCATTCACAGAAAATAAAATAAAATCTTTTTGTGCACCATTCAGAGTGAGGAAATGAAACCGAACTTACTTTCTTATTTCTTTGAGTTTTACTGGAACTTTTGTGAATATATATATATTATAAACAGTTCACTGTTTTCCCTTTTTTTCAGCACACATACACATGTGACAAGGGTTTAATGTTTCAACATGCGGTAAGAATTAATCCCTTCATCTAAGTTATATATATATATATGATTTGGACATATTTTTGGGACACTTGTGAATTGTTGCTGTATAAATAAATCTTATTCAGCTAGACCAAAGCATATTTGTTAGCCTTTTAAAACTGTTTTGATAAGAATGCATATATTTGAATAAATTAATATTTTTGCTGGAAAAAATGAAACATTTTCCTGCAGATGGGGATGATGTCTGTTCTCTGAACAACCGGCCTGCTCTCTGTTCAATTTCATCAAGGTTCCACTTCTGTCTAATAGTTAATTATCATAAAGTAACTGAAAATATGGTCAATTCTCTTTATCTGCTGCTGCCTGTCTATAGAAGATCCTGTGATTTACGGCACAGTGTCTAATATTCGGCCAGTAGGGAGCAGTGCATACCTAAATTATTACAAGCATGCAGTGTCTGTGTCTTCGAGTAAGAAACTCAACAACGGAGGTCCAACTAGTGCTGTTTTCAAACGCTGAATTCCCTAGAAAATATCTATTTGCAGCAACATTACGAGAACATCAGTCTCTCTTTCATCGCTTGGAACCAGCGAAGAGGTAAAAATGTATTTATGGCAAAACTTTTTTGCATTTTGAGGGGAAATCAATGTTTTAATAGCGGGCGTGTTCCGTGCGCTTTGTCCGTCCGGGCTCTTGTAGAAGTAAAGACCTCCCGCGCCTATGTATTTTAAAACTGACTTTTAAAGTCATATCTTACAATATCGCCAATATTTTGCAATTAATGTGCTTTACGTAATTATTATTACATAATATTTTAATGGCTATTTTCAAAGATGTACTGCAAAAACTACACACTGTCACTTTAATGAGAGCAGCATGTTGTAAGTGAATCTCTGGCTATTAGATTAGTTTAAACGAGCAGTCATTTAAAAGTGTCAAGAAACCTAACATAATAATCTTTCATTATTAGGACTGAATTCTTCTGAGTTGCTTCTAAGGGAATGCTTAAATGGATTACATGCAATACAGGAGAACTGGAATTACATTAGAGAGCGATAGATCTCAGGGAGCTTTCCTCATCTCATGCTTCCTGAGTTTAAATCTGTCTAATGACCTTTGTGAATGTCAGCGTGCCACATAATCCTTGGATGGCGTTAAATGTAAGAGCTTAAGAAAATAAATGTTTGTCGTACTTTATGGCAAATTATTTTCTCATGAATCTTCATTATTCCTCTTTTGTTATAACTTCACCTGCACAAAAGACTTGTATTTTTTAAGATAAACAATCAAAGCTTTCTTCAGGCCATTAGTTTCTCCATTCTGGTTGATACTGGAAATCTGAACATTTATCTGGTAGAAACTTGCATTAGTTTGCATTTAATTGTTAATCATTTAAACCTACTTTCATTTTATTTGAGTCTTGAACTTGTTTTTGTTGAGTATTGATGCAGCATTAGGTAATATGACATCTGAAAGGGTAAGAGCCTTGATGGCTTTATCAATGAGTCCTATCAAAACAAAGAGCAGGCAAGCTAACATTAGCCTTGCTCCTCATCAAACTGCTCCCCGTACAAAGCGTGATGCACATATTTTTTTTAAATTTTTTTTTTATGCACATTTGCCGGAACAGGATTTATTTTAAGCTAAAAGTAAGGCAAAGTGTTCTTAGAATCAACACATTTTAATTTAGTGCCTAAAAACTCTTATATTACAAAACAGACTGTTTGGTTTGAAAGTATTAGAGACGTGTGCTGCTGTCTTCTTCTAATTTTTAAAAGCTATACAAAATTTTAAATAATTCACTTAATTAATGACAATAAAATGAGGTTGTTTTTCTCTTTTTTTCAGTTAAATGTAGATACAGAATTTCATTAATGCTCCCTTTTAACCTACTTTTTTGCCGGATGCATAAGCGGCACTTAACGTCTGCAAAGCTTAATACTCAGCGTTTATAGTGAATTGGTCCGTTTTCACCGGGCAGGAAGACGCATCCAAGAAGGATTTTTTTCGCAGCTCTCTCCTAAATTTTATTTAGTCTGTTTTTTATGCTCTATGCTTCTAGACTGAATCAGTTTAGATCAGACCAAACCGGAAATCAGACACGGGTGCAATGAAAGCCATTTGGAAATTTTAAAAATAAAGGACAGGGTCAGATTTCCCTCAACGGACTATTAGGGCCATTGTAAAAGAAATATAAATATTTCTGCCCAAAATGACTCTGAAATTCTGAGATTAAAGTCAGATATTTTTCAGAAAAATTTTGGGAAATTCTCTGATGTCAAAAATCAAAATTACGAGTAAAAACTCAAAATTTCATCAGAGATTAAATGCACATATTTTCCAGAATTTTTTTTTTGAAGTCACAAGTGTAATAAAATTACGAGCTAAAACAGAAATTTTTAGATTAATTTCAGATATTTTCCAGGAGAAAAAAAAAAGGCGTAAAGAAAAGTAGAAAATTTGTGAGAAAAAGAAATTAATTTCTATGATTAAACTAAGATATTTCTGACATTGTAAAGTCAGAAAATTGTAAGAAAAAATGTATGCCTTCAATCATAGAAATTATTTTTTCTCACAAATTTTCTACTCACAGAATTATGCTTTTTTTTCCTTGAAAATATTTTAAAATAATCTAAAAAAATGTCTGTCTTCTAACTGGAGGGTATTTACTCCAAAATAGTTTACTTTTGTTCACATTAGCCCTAATACTCTATCGTAGTTTTCCGATTGTTTCACTACGAAACAAACAAAACAAAACATCATTACTTGTGACAAGAGGTTTAAAGTCAGTTGTTCTGTGGTGCCAATTTGTTGTTTTTTATCAGAGATTATGAGAATTTAATCTCTAAAGTGAAGAGTCACTCAATTTATGATATCAAAGCTCATTTTACAAGGATAAATTAAGAACAGAGAAGTAGAACTGGAAATAAATATTTAAAAACCTAAATATTTAGTTTGAAGCTACATATTTTACCAGCAAGATAAACTGGCTAGCTAGATATTTAGCCTCCAACTAAATATTAGCTCTCCTGCTATGCAAACGTTCTTGCAGATGTAAGAAGTGGATTAGCAGCATAAAAAAGTATTTTTGGCATCCTGTGTATGAACTTCTGGTGAGATTGAATGATGTCAAACATTTCTGCTCAAAACGTAGGATGAACAGATACGATACAGATGGATTTACAGCAACAAGGAGTTAACACACCGGATGCAAGACCCAACTTTTCCGCAATTGAACTTGCATATTAGCTAAATTTTTACTTATTGGTTAAACATCAACTTTGGAGCTATACACTTAGCTCACCAGATTAGCTTACTGGCTAAATGTTTAGCTTGAAGTTAGATATTTAGTTTGTAAACTGAATATTTGTCCCAGAAATTAAATATTTACTTAGAAAGCTAAATATTTATTTTGCATACTTAATATTAAGCTTGCTAATTAAATAATTTCATTCAAAGCTGTGACATTTATACATGAATAAATAACATGAACAAAAATATGAAAAATGAACCTCAAGCTTAATAACCCAAGTTATTGCTGGTTTTGACTGTAACTTTACCAACAGCACCCCATAGTAATCATCTGGTCAGGCTGACAACAAGTATTTTTTATCGTTGGCCTGTTTTTTGTAACGTATGTGTAAGAAACCTTGACAGTTTTTAGCGGCACTATATGGATATAAAAGTATTGCTCATGGATAAGATATTAAATTGCCTGAAAAACGATTTACAGAGTTCCTCTGAGAATCTACTTTCATATCCCGTTTCTTTAGAAAAAGAAGGCAAGCTTTTATGTGCAGAAATGTGGGGGTTATCTAATGAGATTAGGCTTGTTTAAGCCTAGTTAACACTTCTCTGTCGTCGAGTTTGCACATGTCGGGGAAACAATTCTCTAGCAGAACAGCAGAGGGTGCTGACCTTTTCTGGGGGGTCTGCATCGATTGCTGGTCGATGACAGTTTATTTACTTCTGGTTGTAAACTTAGAACCAGTCAAGGAGCAATAGCGGACAGAGAGCGAGATTTAATTGAGCTGTGAAGCTTTTTACTAGAAGTGCAGCTTGTTGGACGCTAATAAAAACGCATGCAAACAAACACAGCGGCCTGTTTTGTTGTTCTCTACACCTCCTGCTGTTCAAATTCACCAAAAGACCAAATTAGATAAACTCTCTATACAATATAAAGCATCTAGTCCCCAGAGTGCTTTTCAAGCTTGTAGTGATGTCACCACATATCTTGAATAAATCGCGGGTCCAGTGAAAACATTTTCAACAAACGTAGAGTTAGAAATTCAGAAATAACACTTACAGAAGACAGATGGACAGGAGATTTAAGCTCCGATGCGGCCGAGGAGGTCGTAAAATTAGGCGCGGGACAGACGGAAGTAGCGCTGAAAGCGAACCTCATCCATACGCAGCTCCTGGAGCAAATGGTTAAACTCCCCAAACTCAGAACGCATCTGAATAATGGGCTCTGATGCACCCGATGTCAACGTCGTCTAGCTTTATCTAGCAAATAAACCCAAGCCACTCTCTCGATACGATCCGCCATAGCTCAGAACGTGCGACAACAGAGGAAGCCCCGCCCACATGCTCCTTTTTGCTCAGAAGCAGGCTATGGAAGCCTCAAACTACATGCGTCGAACTTCACGCGTTGGGTACGTTGCCTGACGCAGAAAAACTATGCGGCTTGAACGCAGCATAACTCACAAACTCTGATAACAACGCATTACGCAGCGAGATTCAAATCGCTCATGAGGAAGCGACTCGCTGAATGAACCGATGACGTCACCCGCTCAAACCGAGGCCTCGGTCGCGTGATTTGACCATTCTTGACGCACGCCTCGAATCGAGACTTCATCTGGCACGCCCACTTTTACTTGAGACATGCCTCGCTTCATTTGTCCCATCACTATTTGCTACCAGGACAATAGAGCACCGTTCTGGTGAAATGATCGCTACGCCGTCCGTTGTTGCGTGCACTCGTGTGGATGGATAATGGCGCTGAGTGGAGCGATGACAGACATGGTGCCTGTTTGAAAGCTGGCCAAGATGAAATGCTGAAAGGAGATAAAAAAAACAAAGGATGAGATCAGGAGGCCAACAGGAAATTGTTGGGGTTTGACCCCTGGATGGTTTTTAAAAGGGATACTCAGCAATGGTCCAGTTAACAGTTAATAGTTCAAAAGAAGAGAAGAACGTTCTGTAGTTTCACATTTTCTGTTTATCTTTATTTGGCAAATTAAAACCGTGATCTGCTGCGGAAAGTCTCAGAGCGTTGCTGCTTGTTTGCAGGGATAAGCTGTGAAAGGATATGAAATAAAAATGAAACCAGAATGAAACTCCCCTCACTCTCGTCCGAGCCAGCCCGGTTTCCGCTGACAGATCGACTTCCTGGTTGACGGTTTGGCTCCCTCGTCATCCTTAGACCTCCCTGGTGGTTGTTTCTGTCGAGTCTCGCTGCTTGTTTTCACCCATCAAAGGGAGTGGTTGCCTCGGTGAAATCAGGAAATGATTAGAAGGATTGTTTTCTGAATTGTGTGACATTTCAGGTTACTGACGACCCGGGGGAGAAGCAAGGCTCCTTTTTGGTACCACGAACGTATTGAGGACAGACTCTTTGAATCAGTTTAATTAAAGAGTATTGATGCATGAGATTAGATGGGAAGCCGATGGTGTAAAGGATATGATTATGCAGGACAAGGGACGGAGACAAATGAAGGGAGGACAGAGCTAAGCAGAGTGAGAGAGATTTGGGAGAAACGGGTGATTGTCGCTGCCCGCGGGTGAAGCCGCTCCCAAAGCGGCTCCTCAGACTGCAGATGCACCGTGGGTGTTTCCTGTCTCGATGTTTCCTCCTGAGTCAGGCGTTCTGCGAAAGTGTGAGGGAAAACCTCTCCGTCTGCTGCTGAGCGGATAATTAGAACGGTCTCAAAGACGCTGCTGCTCGAGCTGCTGCAGGATGTGTGCTCGTATTCACGGCTTTGCTGAGTGTCTCTGTTCGGTGGGGACGCTGAAGGGAAGTTTTTACACCACTCATAATGTAAGGGAATGAAACGGGATTTTGTGCAATATGAATTTATTTCATTCCGTCAATCAGATGGTGTTTATTTCAACCTTTAAAACTGGATTTTCTTAAAGCCACTGACATCTTGGTCAGATTCAGCCACAGCAGATATATCTCATTAGTTTCTACAGTGACTACTAGTATTCACAAGGGGGTTACGGACCAATAACACCAACAAAGAGCTAAAATCTTTGAATACTTAAACTCCCTCCTAAAACACTTCTAACTCCCTGTTTTAATCCTTCAAATAACAAATATACATCAACAAGCATTAAAACGCACAGTAGAAACCGCCTTAGCACTGCCGCAGAAGCTAACGACAATTTTCTTGCTTATTCACGCTACTGGGGGTTCAACCAATCACCACAAAGTGAAGTAAAAGATACAATTGGATTGGTTGCATTAAAAACAGCAACCAATGGGGAGCCTAAGTCTCCTCCCCTTCCGGTCGGCCAGTGGGTCCCCAAAACAAAAAAATAATGCAGCGATAAAAGTTATTTTCTGGTCCGCTTTGTCTTACGTCCTGAATCACAAATATGTTGTAATTCTATTTAATTGATAACTCACGATGTACGTTTTGACCGTATGCCTACAAATCAGAAGTCAGAAGTCGCATATATGATGTAATTTTGCTAACGGGAGCTAGCACTTAAAACAAAAACATAGAGCTTGTAGAGCTTCTCCTCCATGCCGGCTCTCTCTCCACCAACTGCTTTATCCCTGACATAGCTGCTACTTCCCACATGGTCAGATTTATAGAGGTTTTCTCCATTTTGAATGCTCCTTTCTTCATCCTGGAGGCTACGACCCTCACTCTCCTTCTTCTGCAGTCGTAGTCCGCTAAACATTTTTAAAGAAAACCTAAAGTAACTTTTGCCTCCGGTCTAAAATCAGCGTTTTCTCTGCATCAAATTTTGTTTTTAAAATTCACGGACATCATATGTTCGATCCATTTCAAACTGGACCAGAAAACAACTTTTATCGCTCCATTGACTCTCAGTAATTTTTTTGGCAGTAGAAGGGAAGTAGAAGGGCGTGACTTAGGCTCCCTTATAGCGTGTCGAATAGCATTGTGCGTATGCGTTTTAGCTACTTTTTGTGTCAAAAATACTTCAGATAAGCTACAGATAAGATACACTAATAATTTTTAGTCACCTTCCACAGACAAAAGGCAAATACTGTATCACAAATAGGTAGGGGGTCTACTATGCTGACATTTTTAATCAAATTGTTTAATCATTTAAAGGCTGATATTCTTGTGATTCCAATGATGTATGCCGGCCAAGGATACAATTATAATTCTAAACACGTTAAACGCTTTTGTCAGACCACTCAGAAAGCAAGATGTTGTGATGAATTCTGCAATGCAAAGGATTGTTAAAGGGAAATCCCTTTTTTTTGTCAACCTGGACCTTATTTTTAGCAGTTTGTATGTTTTTTGTAACACTGAGAAGTTTGGAGTATTATAGATCCAGTCTTGATTAGCTGTATCCGTAGAACAGGAGTGAACGGGTGAGGTAATGAGGTTTAATCTGCCCCAATATTCTCCTTGGCCTGACGAACGCCTCGGAAGTGCTTCTTGGTTGTCTTCAGGCCCGATTTGGGAGGCTTAACAAGAAAACAATAATAAAAAACGGCCGAATCTGCAGCGGTAAAACATCGACTGGCTGTCCTGCTGCGGCATAATTGTGTATTACGTCCAAATCGGCCCAGAAGAGAACACAGGAACACTTCCGGGGCGTTCATAAGTCCAAGTGGATAATAAACATGGTAAAATTAAGGCATTTGGGGCAGAATAAACCTTATTACAACCGTAATGTGGATTGCACCTACCACCCCTGTTCTATGGATGTCCGCTGATGGAGGAAGCAGTGTTGCCAACTGTCTCTGACAGAAAGTAGCTGAAGAATGCTAATTTGCATAGCAGACGTGATGATGTCATCGCTAATGTGGACGTATTTTCTCCTACACTATCCTATGCAATTAAAGCCAGTTTGCAATAAAAACTGTCTGCAAAACCTTTGTGTTCAGACATATAACAAAAATAATAATGAATTAATAATATATCAGTAGAACAGAAAAAAAAAAGCTTTAAACGGTCAAGGACAGATGGCAAAAAGAAAAAAAACTGATATGTGGCTTTATAACATTCAAAGGAAGGTTGGCATAATGAGGAAAACAGGGCATAACAGAAAGGAGGAAATAATTATATCTAGGTCAGCATTAAATGAAACAATATTTAAACAGTGAAAACGTGTGTTACTGTAAACTGTGGAACATGTTATATTATTTTTAAGAGAAGGGAACTGGTACCAAATTTACAAGATATCAAATTATAACTGGACATCAAATACCTTTTAATCAACATGTACTTTATTAAAAAAAAAAAGTAGGGCATATTTAGTATGCACCAAATGTGGCTTGCGAACAGTTATTGAACTGACCGTAAACTTCGAAGGTGTCTTGAAGGCATCATGGGTGCAAATGCAGCGTACAGACAATTTCTGCATGTCTCCTCCTTCGTAAGAAGTTTGAAATATGAAGGTTAAGAACTGTGGCTTTAAAAAAAAAAGAACGATCAGTATTATATGCATGCACATTTCTTTTTTACTTTTCAATTCATGTTGAAGATAAAACTTATTTTGTGACTGGATGAAATCAGCTCCATCTCTCTGACGCTTGGTGAAATGAACCGAGGGGTTTATGACGTATGATCATGCTGTCTGAGTTTGCGCAGTTATTCTCCTGCTGAAAGACGGGTAAGAGCAGAGGAAGTCGGGTCTCGGTCTAATCTGCAGGGAATATCAGCGACAAGGTGTCACAGAAAGAAGGTGAGGGTGGTCAGAAATGTCGCTAGATTCGTCTCTAGGCGCTTTTTGGAAAAAATGTTGTTAAGGAGACCTGAAAAATTACTAAGTTGGCAACACTGGGAGGAAGTGGATATGAAAACTGCTGAACAGCTCAGACTGGCTCCAAAATTCTTAGAGTGAGTAAGAAAATATAAAATTTGTTAAAAATAAGGTCCAAGTAAAAAAAAAATGTAATTCCCCTTTAAAAGTAGCATCACTAGTGTACAAGGCTGCTGGCTTTGATTATCTCTTGCTGGGTTGTGCAAATGTGACGACTGTTCTACTATTCCTGCTGCCTCTAATTATACACAATCATAGTTGTTTTTGTATAGTTACATGTATAACCTTTTAACATTATAAACTGGCACAACAAGCCAAAAACAAATTTCCTTTGGGACAATGCAGTTCAATCAATCAAGATAACGAGCAACTCACGGTTCAAAGACAAATATAATTGACAGAACAGTCATCTCAAAAAAAAAGTGTCTTTTTTTATATCCACAGGAGTCCAATAATTGTCCCCTATTAAAATATATAGTCCACAGCAAGTCATACATCCACAATCCAACATAATCTGTCGGTGAAAACTGTAGTCATTCCTTTCCTTTTGTGTATTTCTGAGAAAGTTTTAATCATAACTGCTACAAAAACACAGCAACGCCTCTCCTCTTCTTCTTATCATGGCTGTTTAGACATCGTTAATGCCGGGCGACGTCACGTCAGTGAGGCGCTCTGATTGACCGAAACGTTCAGCTGATTGGACTTCTGCATTGCTGGCTGTTTTGCCGCTTTGAAGCTTGCGAAGCAGGAAAAGTTTCAAAAACCGATGTGGCCAACGCACACTAAGCGCCGCAGTGACTCTGTACCTTTTTTTGCCATACAATACCGTTCACATCCACATTATCTTATAAGAATGAAGAATATAAAATGATGAATGGTGAATGATATGAAAATAATTATGATTCTAGTAGACATTCTTGATGTTCTAAGGCTGAAAGCATATATATTTTTAAACCTCACGTTGGCGCAGACAACAAATTGCATCTTCATTGCTTTGCACGTAGTACTGAAGAACCCCGCTAGGGGGCAGAGTATTGACTCCGACTGGATTTTGCCAAAGAAGTAAAATAAACATGACGACCGTAGGTGATTATTAGCTGGTCAATAATCAGATAACAGAAAAAAGATGGCAGAATTATCGTAGATTGTATGTAAAACATATTTACAGCTATTAATGATTTCTTTCCTACTAGTTTTGCCGCCGTTGACCGCGTTTACCTACAGACGGTCAAATAGCGCTCAATACTTCTCACTACTGGTTACTCTCAATAGCTTTTGTAAAAGGTATGCCGTTCAGTTCTCCTCTGACATTTTAAAGCCGATACATTTTTTAAACTATAAACGAGGCTCCTCTTTGTTGGAATTACTTCATCAGAATTTTGTGCTTCGCTCCTGCCAGCAGCTGTACTTAGTTAAAAACTTTATTTTCTACACTGTGGTGAAGAGAGTGTAGCAGTGAAATCAGTCCTGGCTGAAACACTTCCCCTCATTAAACGTTCCGGAAGTTATACGAGCTGTTCACTGGTATAAGGGTATATTAAAAATTAATATCATAATGAAATTAAACACCGGTTTTCGGTATGAACTGGTATACCGCCCAGGCCTAATACAACCGTATCAAAGTATCTTCTTTAAGTCCCAATTATCAGCCTACAGCACCCCCTGCTGGTTCTCTTGGGTCAACACATTGTATAGCTGCAATTAAATTTACACTTACGTGCTAATGATATCTGAGGGCAAGAGAGGCATTAGATGATGTTCTGGTTGTTTTTTTCTGACATTCTGGATGAGTCTGTGCACTGAGCCCCGTAGGGGACATGGTGGAGAAAATATTTTAAGGTGAGAAAAAAATAAATAAATGGATTTTGCGAGATCCTGAGAAACGTTTGCGTTATCTCGAGAAAGTTTTGCGTTATCTCGAGAAAGTTTTGCGTTATGTTGAGAAAATCCGACTCCTTCAACACCAGCCATACGTCCTCTTTTCTCACACATTGTCCATTTTCTCTGCATTTTGCACACATCCAACAATAGCCATGTAATTGTCCAGAGTATTTTTTTTTTTTTTTTTAACGTGTCCTGTCTAGCAGTATGCTACTCAGAATTGGTGTCTGAGTACCCAGTACGAGCCCAACAGTTTTACTTTCCCAAGCAGAGTATTACAGCTTCGCTGTAGTATGCCGCTTGATGTAAATGTATGAAAAATCTTTATTAGTGATTACTGTGGGTTCAATTTCCTGACGTCATGGACACTAAACCGAGACAAGAAGGGAGAAAGGAAGAAAGTGAAGAAAAGAAACCGGACCAACAGAGGCGCGAACCGACGACACAAGACAGGGAGGCAAACAAAGAACACAAGAAAACATCCCAGTCCTCCACCTCTGCCGGACGGCAGAGAAACAGTAATAAAAAACAAAAACAACAAACTGTACAGAACCAAACCAATAGTTCGGATCTAGTAGAATAAACTAAAAATTACACTACACACAAGCATGGCATAATGAACATAATACAAATGTTTCTGGTATGCTCCTGTGATCAACTAACTAATGATGATAATCTCAGCTAAAGATATGCCCGTCCACACCAATGTCCCCACACCTATGTGTGTACGAGCATGCAGGTCGGAATAAGGTTTCCCCATGCAAGTGATTGATAGCTGGTGAAAGGAACCGTCAATCCGTCCTACAGGAATCGACACAGACATGGAGGAGGCAAGAGATGTATGCATCCAGGGTCCCACAGAGTACAGAGGCCACAGGCGGATCAGCGCAGGGTCGATCACCCACCAAGAGAGGAACAGATGGAAGCCCCAGGGGAACACCCACCAGCCGCAATGCTGGGGCCCGAGAGATCGCAGTGACGAGCCCACGGGCTCCGCCGGAAACCGGCTACGCCAGGGCGGGCCCGGATCAGGATCTGGAGGCCACAGGGACCAGGGGCATCCCGCCCCCCAGCGGGGCCCCAACCAGGGACCAGCCGACAAGGGCCCCCCCCGCCGCCGCAGGCAAGGGGGACCCGCAGCCAACCGACGGACAACACACGCCGCCGCCACCCCGGACCAATACCCATCGCCAACAACCCGGCCCGCCCCCACACACCCACACGCCAGGGAGCCACAGCAAGAGCCACAGCGGATGTACGCCCTCCCCAGGCCGCGCCCAGCCGGCACCTGGACATCCAGATCTTCCAGCTCCCGGGTCCAGATCCCGCCCCACGTAGGGCGCCAAGATCAGGGGCCCAGCCAATGCCGGACAGCCCCACCAGGTGAACAGACCAGCCAGCAGAAGTCCTGGAACCGGCAGGAGGCCTGGGCGCCAGGCACGGTCCCCACCGATCCACCGGACGGCACCAACCTATTCTACAACCCCGGCACCCCCATAAGAGGTGCCCCAGTCAATCCAAGGAGGACGTCGGCCCGACACACCGGACCACCCAGGACCCGCCCGACATGCACCAGGACCGAGCCGGGCCGCAACCGGGACCCCCGGCCCCAGGCATCGAGAGTCATCATGAACCAGCGGGCAGGAGCAACCATCACTGACGGGGAGTGACGGGGAGGGAAGAAGATGCATCAGGCCAGAGAGCAGCCAAACACCCAACCTGACAGGTAGACATAGACAGACAGAGACACTCATACATACCCTCCCTCTCATGCGTACACATTCTTACAAATACAGGACATACGAAAAAAGGACGCTATACACTCATTCATACCCCCCATACGTACACTATACTCCATACTCCCAGGCCCAGGGACAGACGCCCCAATAGAGAACCCTGCCCCTGCACCCAGGAGACAGACCCCTTTGCCCACCAGGACGGGGACAAGCAGACCGCCAAGGCCCCCACACCGGCAAGAGCAGCCCACCAGCCCAGGACCCCGACCAGACGGCGTGATGTTCTATCCGGGCTCCGACCCCTGATGGTCCAACGAACAGGGGTGTGGAAAGACCCCCCAGCCTCTCTCCCCCCGCTCAATG
Source organism: Apricaphanius iberus (assembly GCA_028564705.1). Lineage (NCBI taxonomy): Eukaryota > Metazoa > Chordata > Actinopteri > Cyprinodontiformes > Aphaniidae > Apricaphanius > Apricaphanius iberus. The sequence continues at coordinate 193,677 of JAPXFQ010001341.1, forward strand.
TGGTGTTGTTGCGTGTTGTTCTAATGTGCACTTAAAACAGAGGGGTGGGACATGGGAATACTGCCGGGTACCCCCATCTCCCCCCCCTGGCCCTCAGTGTCTAGATGCGTTTAAACAGTGGGTGCCGGCACCATAGGCGAGGCCCCCACAACGGGCCCCTATAGGGGGCCCCCCATGAGGGGTCCCGCCCCCAGCGCCAATGCGCCACACCGCCAGGTCCCTACATGTGCGTTCCATGTAAATGTTGCAAGTGTAAGTGTCTAAGTTGCTCAATAAAATCGGGACCCAGGCCGCCACCGGGTAGCGAAGACGGAAGCTCCATCCCGCACCCCAGTGACGTGCCCATGTCCCAAGGCCTTGTGAATGGTAGAATGAAGGAGCAGGTGGACAGAGGCATGGGGATGGGGAGAAAATAACTGGGGTGACCATTGCCAAGCCCAGGGAGCCAGCCCCCCTGCTGACTCCAATAGGCACCCCCGTTCGGCCCGATCCACCAGGGGTGGGAGGCCCCAGCACGTCAAGTCGGGGCCCACGGCAGCGGCACCCCCGAGCCCCATGGGGGCCCCGGCAATCGTCCAGAGTATCGCAATTGTCCAGAGTATTGCAACTGGTGGCTAACTAACTCAATCAGATCCACTAGTTCAGAAGCTGTTTACGACGCGACAATCCTTTTGTGCGCAAAATCCTGTGGGCAATGTCTTTCACTTATATGAAAACCACGTCTAGAGCTAAGCACTGACTTTATGTCCTGATATTTGAGGCCAATCTCAAAATAAAACTCTATTAAGCTCTCCCGTCTGTGAGTGTCTTCAATCATAGCAGTGCAAAAGGCTGCAGCAAACTGAGTTTGAAACACTGTAAATGCAGGAATGGCTTTTCGAAACGTTCTCCAGATAACGCAAACATTTCTCAAGATAACAAAAAACTTTCTAAAGATAACGCAAAATAACCTCAAGATCTCGCAAAATCCTTTTTTTTTTTTCTCACCTTTAAATATTTTCTCCACCATGTCCCCTGCGGGGCTCAGTAGTCTGTGTGCTTTTGGAGTAGTTTTGGTGATTCTACCACTTCAAGGTTGGTTTATAACTGCTCTATTTATTCTTCGACTGTAGGTCGCTTGAAACCTCACAAATTATTTTGGAACTTTTTTCATGAGATTTCAACTACTTTGCATCTCTGCTTTTATTTAGTTTCTTTAATGACATGACATATTGCTTTTTGAGATATTTCAGCCTACTGCATGTCAGACCGGTTCTTCAGAAAGTACTTCTTGTTTCTACAATCAGGCAATTATCAGGTGAATTCGAATCGAATCGTTTTGGATAGCTTTTTTTTCCAAACAATCGCTGACATGAAATCCGAAATTTGAAACACATAAATGCAGAAATGATCCGTCTTCGACAGTATCTGCACTTTTGTTGCCTTTTATTTAATCTTATATAGGCTACCACATGGATATTTGCCCTTCATGTTGGTAAAAGTATAAAATATAAGTAAAAAATATTTACCATGGATTTAAATGAAAAAAATATATGCATTTAAAACCTTTTAAATGCATATAAGTGTCCTTATTTGACCACAACAATGTCTTTTATTTCCAAAAAAGACAAATTTTTGCCTGTTTTTAGCTCCTCAAATGGCACCATTGTTGTTCAGCCTTTCAACAGAGATATTAGAGTCTACATGACAGATGGCTGCAGAGTATTAGTATTATGACCTGAGGGAAAACACAGAATTATGGTAACACGGCTTTTGATTGCCTCATTTTGGATGTAATGCTGACATAAAAGGCATAAACAGAAATGGAAGAGAATTAAAGAATGAGGCAAAGTTTTATGTCCTCTCTTGACTCCAGACTCTAGTTTAGACGAGGTTTTCCTCTTCTTCGCTGTGAGGGACGGCTCTGTGCGTCGTGCCTGGGGTTGTGCTGCTGAGGCTTCGGGAAGGAAGAAGATAAGAGCACGAGGGAGAGGCAAAGAAGTGCTGACTCAGCACTGAGTGTGAAGGAGGAGGAACAGGAGAGCCGAGGTAGGTTTGCAGAAAGAGGGTGACTGTTTTGGTCGAAGGGAAATTATTTTCTGAAATGTTCACACTGGAACCGGCGACCTAGCTGTGAGACAATACGGCAACTAATGTTAAACAAAGAACCTTAATTTTCCCCGAATTCCTTCCTTTCGATTCTTGAAATTAAGTTATTTTGATGTGAAAATGTAATCTTTTTTTTTTTTAAATGGATAAAGTAGTACAAGCGGACATAGCCAGAGTATAAAACAACTTAACACCCATCAATATTCGGGTTATTGTCGGGTTAAGGTCACTATTTGGGTTTCTGAAACATTCGAGATAACCCGTTTACATGCATGAGCAGAGAGAGGGAAAGCAGAGAGAGTTACTACCGTATACATGGAATTTGTATGCCAAACGGCGCATAGAAGAAGTTCCTCTACTCAAAAGTCCAAGATTCCTTGCGAATAGAACATGTGCATGTTCTATTAGAACATGTGTGTTCCTTTTGATGGGGATATGCCGTTATGCATTTACTAGGGGTGTCGTGATTCTCCAAATTCCCGATTCAATTTTCGATTTTAGTGTCACGATTCGTTTCTCGACATTTTATTTAATTATTTCCCTTTACAGTACAAAGCCCTATGTCATTTTTAGACTAGTCTGCGATCAGTGGTTTTATTCTTTCAATTTTGTACAGTGATTCTTATTTTAAAAGACAAAAGTGATGCAATTTGTATTATTGTTGTGTAACGTATCACATTAGGCATTAATGGTCAACTTGAAATAATTTATTTATGATAAAAGTGTATCAGTCTTGTTTAAATAACAGAAAGTATTAGTAACAGAGTGGCTGCCATCTAGTGACTCTTTATAGTTACTAACACAATGCTCCAGACAGCTGATTGGACCAATCAAAACGCAAATGTGGACTTAACTTGCCAGGAACTCAGAATTTCCTCACAGGTGATTTGAGAGTAGGATCGGCTTTAGCTCTGGTCACACTGCTTCATCTATCCTAGCCGTGGTCGAACTGTAGCTTAGCTAATAGCTACTTGCTAGCGTCAGCTAATGTGCTCTGTAGACGTGTGCTCTGATCACTGGAGATGTGATACAAGAAGTTAAAATGGTACCAGGAGTTGTTGTGAGTTGTATGAGAACTAGTGAGAGTTACTTGGTATGGAAAATGCCATGTGTGGTTCTTTGTGATTAGATGGTTGTCTGCTAACTGTTGCTACGGAGTCCCGAGTGAGACGCACTGTATGTAAACATGGCAGGAGGTGATCGCGATCCTGTTTTGGATTTCACTTAGCAACATCGAGACGTAATTTGGTTCGATTTCGGTACAAAATCGAGACTGTGACATGCCTAGGATTTACATGACCAAATATTCGTCTTGGAAAAGGGGTAACCCAGGGGTAACTTTTGGGTTTATGCCGGTGTTTACATAGCTGTGCGTGACCGGGTTATTCCTAATATTTTGGTTTTGAACGGGTTATTGCCTGCTTGTGAACGCAGTGAGAGTTCATGTTTGCAAATGTTTAAGTAATAATTTGCCTCTTTTGAAAATAAAACAAGCTTACATCACTTTGGAGTTTGTTTTGAAATTTCAAATAGCTTAGTCTCCCAGCTGTACTTAAATGCAGCATGGAAGGCTGTTGGGAAAATCCCTTCCCATCAACGGAGATTCCTCCGCCTTGCATTTCAGCCAGACTCAGAAGTTTGGTTTGATTGGAATCCAATGGTAGCCATGATGCCGTCAGCTAGTTTTTCTCCAGTATCACTGACGTTTCCTTTCATCTTCACAATGTTCCAGGTGAGTCATTCAGTTTAGTGCAGAGCGTGTTATGGACCATATTGCTGTTGAAAGATGTATTTAGAAACCCTTAATGTTCCCAAATAGCAGAGTTAGTGATAGGTGGGAGTCCTGTCTGTGGCGTTTTGGTGTCACTTTTTAAAGTCGCACTCCGCTCTGAGTTCAACACATAAACAGTCTGCATGTGTTCAGGTGGAAAACAGCTGTATACGAGTACCAAACGGAAACGGCCAAAAAATACATGTACCTACCATTACACCTCTGCCATGCAAAAGTATGAAATCTTTCATGTCCGGATACCTATGAATAAAAGATAAATGAATGTTTAAAAGTGTTTTAAAATTGTCAGGCATTTGTCAACAATTACACCTTCAAAAAAATACTGCTTACTGCTTTACTTGAATACTTGTTTCCTCAGTACCTCCGGTTATCGCTCTTAATTATTGTTATTACTTATGGATCTTAAACTGCGTCTGGTTGAGAAACACACAAGATTTTGTGTATCAAACGCAACATTATTTTTTACAAAAAAATTACGTTGAACTATCAGTTTTAGTTTCCTCCCTTTTATTTCACTTTATGTATTACTTTGATGGCAGCGGCTGCCAAGGTATTGATTTACATCTGCTGCTCGAGTAAGAAAGTGCCAGAGACATGAGCGTCCTTGAGCACTCGTTTCACTTTGCATCAAGCTTTATTCTTTGCACATGTTTGATCTCAGTGCTTTGTCATACAAATCCACGTTACGGTACGTAAAAACGAATCAGAACCGTAACATTTGCTAAGAAACAACAGTTTAATACCCGTGGTTAATCTAAAATACTAGGCAGTTTAACCTTAGCATCAAGGTGTCAGTGTTTCACAGTTTTTAAGAGGAAAGTATATTTGTGATAAGTCAGAAAGCAAAACTGCTTCCTCTTTATTTCCCACTTAAATTGGACAAGGTCCAAGTGAATAACGTCTGGTTTGTTTGAATTTTCCCTACCTTGCAGCCATATTGCCCATCTGCTCTGACACACTTTCACCACCTCCACTAGAGGGTGAAAAGCCCACCTGTGACTGTGTGAATTTGTTGGAAGATAACACATGGCTATTACCTAATGCACGGAGGGAGAGCGTTTGGACTCTATCTGGGTAGTGGACACGACCGCACAACAGTCCCTTTTAGGGTTTGCTCTGCTCATTTACCTCTGACAGACTCTGGGGGGAAATAGACGCAAGAAAAAAAAACCTTGAACCCCTAGCTGTTTTTATTAGGATTGTGCAGAGCAGTAATTGGCAAAAAAACCCAGCAGATATATCAGTTTTGGTGTGTGGAGAATCAACACACAGAAGCACCTTCATAACAACTGATTAAAGCTACTGTAAGTCTAAAAAAAACGTTGAAACTCTTCTGTCGAAACAATCTAGGCCCAAATAATAATAATTCCACTTACCTGAAAGATTATGAGAAATTTTACTTTGATTTCATTTTCTCTGTTAATCATTGTTTCTTTTGTTATGCTAATTGTGTCATCGCTAAAACAATCAAGCTGATCAACTCATCCCACTAGCAGTTGTTTTAGTCATTGAGTAGAAATTGGATCAGCTATCTGCTGTACCTCAACTAGGCTTTAAAGTAGAACTGGCACTAAATTCCCTGCAACATTTGGGCCATTTTTAGCCACACTCTAAGTACCTTAATACTATATCAAAGGATGGCTTGCCGTAAATCAGCCTCGTTGTAGAATTGCAGGTGTGACGAGGTAGCCCTTCTGTTAGCATTAGCACAGAATGACCGGGTTTCGGAGGGCGGGGCCTAGGCTATGAGCTTCTGTGGTCAATGAGTCTAACGATATTTCGAATGTTCAAATATAATATATAATCTTTTTTCCCCCGAATAAAGGCATACTAGCACCAATGCTACACAAACAAACTGGGGTATTAGCTGTGAAGCTAATTCTGAATGTTAGCTATGAAGCTAATTGAAAAGCGAACAACTTTAACAATGCCACAGTGTCTACTAACAGCTGAAGGACATTATTGCGGAAATATGCTTACTTGTACAGGGATATTTGCTGGTTCACGGAGAGTTGGTATTAATCCTGATAGAAGTTTAAGACTATCTGCGAATCCACTGCTATATTGTCCCAGCTTGGAAAAACGGTCGTCCTAGAAATGTTTGCCACAAACTACCACACGCTTCGGCAGTCGGTCGGGCACATTCCCTGCATACATAAAATCCATCCACAAGCTTTTCAGTGGCTCAGAAGTTGGGACGACAAAAAGATTTATGTTCTCTTTTGTGCACCCAGGTACAGAGCAGTTTGGATGTGGTTTGGACTCCATGCTGTTGGTTTGTTGTTTGCCTGTTACCGTAGCTCTCCGCGCCGCGGAGGGAGGGACTTGCAGGTTGTATTTCAGGGAATGGGGTAATTGGCTGGAACTCAACACGTAATATGCCGAAATGTGTCGTCATATGCCGAACTGCCAAACAGCCCGTTTCTGAGTGCTAATTTCACGATGTAGGCAAACATACCCCAGAAACAAAGGAAAGACAAATCAGTACTTTTAACCCCTTAGGGGCCGTACGCAGGCTGGGGGAACTAAAAGATATGATCAAAAACCTCAAAAAATGCACATTTCATGCCAGGTCCACTTTAAATGAGAGTCTGGCTAGCTGTTAACTGACCATTCAAAAGCTGGACTTCTAAATTAGCCGTTTAGACTCAAAATGGCTGATAGGTGGACACTGACAAATTGTTAGTTAGCTGTTTGCTTGTCTACGACTAGGTTTGAGCTGGAGTTTAACTAGCTGTTTGCTTTGTTCTCACCAGTAGTTAGTTGGACTCTCTTGACTACCTGTTAAATAGACTCTGACTGGCTGCTGACTGGACCTTGACCAGTGTTGCCAACTGTCTCTGAAAGAAAGTAAGTAGACCTAGAAAGCTGCTATATGTTGCCAGACATCCGATATGAATGAAACCCATTTACAATAAAACTAATGTGCAAAAAGAGTGTGCTCAAACATATCACAAAAAAAAGAACCCATAGAACAGAAAAAGGCACTCACAAAGGGTCAAGGAAAGGTGGCAGAAACAATAAGAAGAAGAAAGACTTGGTAGGTAACACTCAAAGGAAAGTTGTTATAATGAGGAAAACAGAATGAATCTTAATAGAGGAAATAAGTAGGATTTTAATTAGGATTTTGTTATAAAGGCTTAAATAATACATTATTTAAACAAAGCAAACATGCTACAGAGACATGTGATTTCTTTCTTCAAGAAGAGACTGTGGAACAATCAAATAGCAACTGGGCATCAAAGGCCTTTTAATCTAGACTCTCTGAATAGTTGTTAGATGGAACATTTGACTTGTGTTTAGCAAGACTGACTATCTGTGTGGTTTACTCCTATTAGCTGTTTGCTGGATGATCTGTTAGCTGGACATGGACTAACTAATACTTAAGCAATCTAATCTGGTTTTCTTTTTACACGATTAACTATTAGTTTGACTCCTCAATGAAAACATTCCCAAGTAAATACATTTTTTTTTTCAAATATAATGTTTTCACTTTAATTTTACATTCTGGAAAGAAATTAAAACAAATATACCAGGCTCTAATACCTTTTTCTTGCTTGCGTATAATCACCTTCATGTGAGGAAAAGAGGGTATCAATTCTCATTATCATTTAGTGATATTAGGGATTAGGTTAGCCAAATTTGGGATATAAACAGGGTGCAAATTTTGAAAAATATTTACCTTTTTAATGTTAAATTATAATCATAGCGTTAAGGTTTAAACACAATTTTGCTCTTGTCTTTTTAAATTGTAAAAATTGTTCCTATAGATGAAGCTTATTAAGGGGCTTTATTCTAGAATTCTCTCATCCTTTGAATATGAATGATTAGATATTATATTATTTATGCTGGTGTTTTGTTTCATCTGTTATATTTACAGTATAACACCAATTTATGATTATTGTGTCAACAGTAAAATCTCTTTATTATTATAGTTACAACTTTTCCTCAGAGACTAAGTCTCATCTTCAGATGTTTATCATCAAGGAGCTATAAATTTTGTGGAATTGGCTGCTCTCAGATTTTTATATGAAATATTTACCTCCTTTGGTTGTGTGTCTTTGTGAGTTACAGCATAATATGCTTGAAGTGTCATCCAGAGACCCTCTACAGACTGGAAACTGGCTCTAATAGCTCTTTTGGGAATATCCCTGTTTATCTCCGTATGGGGCAGCATTTACCAGGAGGAGCAGAATTATGACATGATGCTAAAAAGCTTCAAGATGTAAGGTGTTGTTTAGATAGTGGGGAGGAAGAGAGGAATAAGCAATCAAGCTGGGGGGTTTTGAAATATACGAGAGAGGCGATGGTGATGAAGAGAGAAAATGTGTCGGGGTGGAAAGTTTGGTTCTTGGCCATTGACTCTTTTCCTGGGTTACAACAAAAGGGCTGCTGGTGATTGATTTCTTCATTCGTCTCCCAGTGTTTTCCATCCCATTGCTTTCACCCTCCGCTTTTTTGTCTCTTGCTAATTCGCTGGCTCGATTTTCTTCCCTCCCTGTGCAATATTTTTCAGATAGTTCATCTCTATCTCCTCCTTCTCCGCTGCTCACAGGATTTTCCTCATGTACATCCTCCCATAATTTTTCCTTGCTCCATTTCTGTTAACTTACATTTTTTAATACTTACTCCTAACTTACCTGGTACCTATGAGTTTGAGCAGGCAGAGCAAAGATAGATGCTTCTAATTAAAAGAAAGCGAATTACTTCCTGTTGCCATTTCTCTTTAAAATTCCCCCAGGGAGTAATTGATTGGCTAAAAACATTCATAGAGGTAGAGGTCTCCAAAGTGTGGCGCAGGGATTATATTTGGATGGTTTTGGTCGGCCCCCGATACCAGTATTGGACCAATAGCAAAAAGTATTTGAAAATTAAAACTGTTCAAATTTTTTGGGCGAGATTTTCAAACTGTCCAAATATGAAAAATTTTCAATGAAAAATAAAGCACATATCTTTTATAGACCATTTTTTTGTATTTTACTTAATTTTTTGTATGAATTGGAACTAATCTAATCTTAAATATTAGAATAATATATGGAATCTTATATGTACATTACAGTGCATGAGTGGAACACAAAACATTTTAGTTTAATAGCAATCTTTGGTGCACTGATTCATTAGGTCATTCTAAACAAAGCAAGTGTTTTCGAAGAGTAACTCGTATCTTGTTTTTCTATTTGTCCTTTTTATCTTTAGAATATATAATCAATCAAGAAACGAATAATAATAATTTTTGGACATATTTCCTACTAATGGGATCTTACCCGTGTACTTCCTAGATTTCTGGGCCCTCATTTATCAACCGTGCTTACGCACAGATCTGTGCGTATTTCGTGTGCAGGAACCAATCCATGCATTGTGTGGTATTCATCAAATTGTGCATAGAAATGTTCCTAAATATAAGTACAGTTCTAATTTGTTCGTATGCACAGCATCTAGTGTTAGAATGGAGGAACTGAAGCACCGGAACAGTTTGACTCTGACAATATTTCTCTCAGCTCTTTATTGCCTTCGCCAAGGGGCTCGTATTGACACCAGTCTGTGTTTTAACAAAATAACTTAAAGTTATAGACAGATTTGCAATAAACTCTCAGGAAATGTTAGAAATTTACTAAGAAATACATAATTTCTGACACACACACAATGTCTACACAATGTACACAATGTCTCTGACATGCTGGTCTGCAGTACGGGGGCCCCGCAGGGAACCGTGTTGGCACCGTTCCTCTTCACCCTCTGCACTGCTGACTTCTCCCAACTCCCCTACAGAAGTTCTCTGGTGACTCTGCCATAGTTGGACTCATTACAGGTGATGACGACTCAGAGTACAGACAGAGGACTCTGGACTTTGTGGACTGGTGCCAGCAGAACCACCTGCTGATCAACGCTGGAAAAACCAAGGAGTTGGTGGTGGACTTCCGGAGACACCGACCCAGCACACTGACACCGGTGAATATCCAGGGAGTGGACATTGAGATAGTGGACTCTTATAGGTACCTGGGTGTTCACCTAAACAATAAACTGGACTGGAGCCACAACACTGATGCTCTTTAAAGGAAGGGTCAGAGCAGACTCTACCTGCTGAGGAGGCTGAGGTCATTTGGAGTCCAGGGAGCGCTGTTAAGGACCTTCTATGACTCTGTGGTGGCCTCCGCCACTTTTTACAGTACTGTATGTTGGAGCAGCAGTTTATCAACAGCCGAGAGGAAGAGGTTGGATAAACTCATCAGGAAGGCCAGCTCTGTTCTAGGATGCAGCTTGGATCCGGTGCAGGTGGTGGGAGAAAGAAGGATTCTGGCTAAAATAACATCTCTGATGGACAGAGTCTCCCATCCCATGCATGGAAATGTTGCTGTACTGCAGAGCTCCTTCAGTAACAGACTGCTGCATCCTAGATGCACAAAGGAGCGTTTCCGCAGCTCCTTCCTCCCTGCAGCTGTCAGACAGTACAACCAAAAATGCTCCCAACAAATATAAATATTTTACACCTGCACTGTTTCTTACATTTGCACTAAACAACCCCACCGATATAATTTGCACATTATTTTCAACCTGATGTACATATTCTTATTCTGTGTTGATGTACATATTCTGTGTATTATCCAATTATGCACGGCCACACAAGTATCAAATATGATGATCAGAGAACCCTCTGTAGAAAATCTGTCCTAGCTGTGTTATAAGGGACGTTTTACTGTATTCAGTTTGATATCGAACCATTTTTTCCCTTTATTTCCAACTGGAAATCTCCGATCACATTTACTGCCTTTGTCACTTTCTCCCTGGTGGGCTTATTTTATTGGTTTCCCCAGAGCTCATAGAGCCAAACAGCAATGTTCAGGACTAATTTAACTTATTTAATATTTTCAAAGAAATTAAGGATTTCCACAGAAGTAAAAAAAATACAACAACAAATTTAACGATACTTTGCCACATTTCTTTCTGTCTGCAGTAGAAATATAACAGCTGTGTGTTGGGTGGGGGGTAGATGAAGCAGAGAAACCGCTGATAATAGGGGGCAACAACTATCGGTGTTGAAGTTGATTTGCGTTAACCATTACATTGTTAAGTCTGTTGATCATGAACACTTTTTGTGCCCCAACTATGCTTCATCTCAATCTCGGGGTCACTGATATTCCCTTCTTTGCTTTCTTGGCCATTGTTTGTGGTAACAACGCAAGAAGTTCATGAATGTGTCAGAGGATTTGGTGTTACCAAATATTGTTAATTGAGGGCGTTTTTGTATGCCTCGAGCAAGTGATTACGCAAATGTGGGATTTATCAACTGATGATTGCGGAGAAACATGCGTACGATTGGCCACCGCACATTTCATAAATCCGACTTTTGAATGTTCGTACGTAGGATAGAATATAGGACAGTTTCTACAAACATTTGATACATTTTGAGAAATAGTGCTTTAAAGGATAAAGATACAAGTACACCGGTACCAATATTGGTATTGGTGCACCCTAAGTGTAACCATTAGTTTAAGTCTGAGTAGACATTAGAATTAGAGTTTCAGAAGCTACTGACATGACACTTAGAAAGCATTAGTTTGACTCAGGGTCACTGTTAGCTTGATTCTGAGTAGCTTTTAGCTTGAATATTTGTTACTCTTATCCTGACTGTAAGTAGCTGTTAGCATTTCTATTAGCTTGTCACTATGTAGCTTGAGTTTGATCAGCTGTTCGTTTAAATCTGCTAGACAGTATCCACTACCATGACTCCAATAAACCATTAGCTTGACTCTCATGCTTGACTGTTCTTGTTAGCTTAACTGTAGTTTGAGAAATAATGTAGCTTGACTGACTCTTACTCGGCTTGACTCTGAGAAGTGGTTAGCTTGCGTATGACTATGATGGCCGCCTACATCAAATAGGATAATGTCTGCTTGTTATTATTGAAAACAAACCATATTTCAAACAAATCTAAAACCAAAATACAGTGGTTTTACTACTGTCAAATGTGTCATAACTGATTCATGTTCTGCTATTTGTCATTTTCATCCATATCGATTTTCCTGAAAGCTGATGGTTGACTGCAGTGACAAAAGGAAAAAGATTGAATAAAAAAGAGCTATAGGCAGTTTGTTTTGAGGTCGTCCCGCCTCTTTTTACTTCTGCATCCTATGAGGGATGAGGCGGATGGTGATTTTCATGTGATTGATGGTCCTTGTAAATACAGTCATTACCATATAGGCTCAGACGGCCTTTATACCCATTATTCACTGTCAGCCGGGGATACTGTGAGCCAATGGATTCATGCAGTTTGCTGCTGCGTTTAATGTGAAAAGTGAAATCTGAAATATTTTATACATTTTTTTTCCCTTCACTCTAATTTTTTTTATTTTCTTTTTTTTATTATGTTTTATGCTGGTTTGGGTTAATAATACTCCACTTTGACTCATTTCCGCTTCATGATATGATGAATCTTCTGTGTTTTCTTCTGTTTTCTTCTGAGCCTTCTGAGCAAATTCTGGCCAGAATAAATGAAAGATGAAAAACTAGTTGTAAAATCCATATGTCCGTGGATTAATGGCTTCGGGCTCCTCTGCAAGTGGTGAGAAAGACAATATTACAGTCAGTGGAGAGTAACAAGCTTATTAACTGCAGAGAGGGAAGATTTTCTGGGACTAGTGTACAGGGGTATTGCATGATGACTCGCAGAAGCCAAGCAGGAATTTTCCCACAAAGTTACACTGAATTGACATCTGTCAGCGGACTGCTGATCGTCTCACTCACATGCTGATTTTTAGGGACTATGAGCGGAAAATTGTAGAAAGGATTTAAATATTCACTGTTTTTTGTCTGTGTGATGCAGTAGCAGCAACGGCAAAGGCAGACCAGAAATATAGTTTCTTACCGCATGAGCAGCATGCAGCTGTAAATTAGTGCTGCTAAGCCTGGAGGAGTAATTACTTGAAGAAGTCAACTGTGCTTTGTTTCCTTCTGTCGCAGCGCACAAAGAACAATCTGTCAGCGCACAGACTTGACTTACAGTGGTTGTCTCAGGTGCAGTGTTAACTATTCAATTCAGCCTGGCAGCTTAGAGATTGGTTGCAAAAACTTCAGCGGCGGTGTTGGCAGCTAATGTTGATCTTGTTTGGGTTGTTGACAAGAGTTTGTTTGGTCACACTTTAAACATTGTTCACATTGCTGTGAGCCATGTTATGCTTTATTACACCCCAAATGAACCCAATACATCCAATAACTGTTGTTTATCCAGCCTTGAAGCTGTTTAAAAATATCAGTTATTTGTGTGTTTTAGTACAGCTAGCAAAAAACAGAGCTAGCTAATAGGTGAGGGGCAGATGTGGAACAATGGTTTCTGTTAATTCAGCTTTTTTGGTCACCAGCGATGAAGTACTCGAGTCACTTTTAAGAGACTTCTGATTTGACTCGAGCAGAACGCCATTGACCCGCACTTGAACACGGACTAAAAATGTTAGGACTTAGACTCCAAAGAGAAATTGCTATTGTTGGAATTAGCATGTAGCTAATGCTAATGTCAGTTTGCTGTTTTGGATCATATTAGTGGACATATTTAATAATAACTTCCCAAAGCATTTGTAGGAGTGGTGGTGATTTTACAAATATAATTGTACATTTATTTGAAGATTGTTTCATTATTTTGTAAACCCATTCAGGTATCGGGCTTGCACACGACAGATGACTGCGCCTTGGGTCAGTATAATGCATTGCCTCAAGGTAGCCGCCTCAGGGCGCCATAGGTAAATATTTGGGACTCTTAGAGGCAGTTGAAGAGACTTTGATGAGGTTGTTTACAGCCAACATGGACCTAATGCTGCGTTCTGACCGCAGGCTTTGTCAGCGTCAAGCAACGATTATAAAGCAACTAGTTCGACGCATAAACACAGAAAATAATTTTTTAAGCAAAGTTCGTAGACGGGCCTTTCTCTGCTGGATGTTTTAAACACTTGCGGATTGTGGTCGGCTAGGCAGCGTCAACGTCAATCAACGTCTCTACAGTGGTTGCCGTGGTGCGTCAAGAGCGTTAGGACCGTCAAAAGTTCAACTAGCTGAACTTCTGCGTTGCTAGCGTTATGAGCTTTGAAGCTTGAAAAGTTGATGGAGCCAACGCTCACAAAGCGCCGCAGAGACCGTAACGCATCAGTCTAAGAGAAACAAATGCAAACCTGAGGGACATTCTGGTCCAGACTCCTTACCAGTCATGGGTTGTAATGCACTTCAGCACGCAGCAGTGATGGATCTCGTAAAAGCAAGCGAGCAAAACTTGCTTTGACAATTGATGATACCAACACAGCTCTGAGGGCATAAATGCTGTTTTTAAGGGTAAACACAGGTCGCACAAGTGATGTTTGAGCATTTTTTTGTTGCGGATAGCGATGTTACGGCTATTAAAACTCGGTTTTCATCCGTCCACACGCAGAGACTGAAAACGGAGAAAACGCTGATCTCCAGTTTGGCCAGAGTTGAAAAGAAATATTGGCTCTGATAATAACGACGTGAAATGAGTATCAGCAGAACGAAACTGAAAAGCAGCAGAAGTGAAAAAACATTGGCATTGAAAAAAAAAGGGCATTGAAAAAAAAAGATTGGCAATAAAAAAAAGTGTAAACATTTGTTTGTGAGTTAATTGTTTTGATGCATATATTTTGAGTTTCATTTAAACATTTTTTCACTTTCAATTTGTATTTCACTCTTAATACAGAAATTTTCACTACATTTATTTCAGATTCAAAATTAAGATTTTCAGTTACAATTATATTGTTCAATGCCAAATTTTAGATTCAGATAATTAATAAAGCGGCAGTACTGTTATTTATTCTGTCTGTGCGGCCCAGTGCCAAATGGCCCACAGCCCGGTTGGGGTCCGGGACCCAGGGGTTGGAGACCTCTGCCTTAAACTATACATAAGCGCTCCCATTTCACTCTGATGTGAGTTGGGCACCTACAAAGCCATGACATCATAGTTGGAGTTTTCCCACAATGTTTAAAGTGACAGTGTGTAGTTTTTGCATCTTTGAAAATAACCATTAAAATATTATGTAATAATAATTACGTAAAGCACATTAAATGCAAAATATTGGCGATATTGTAAAATATGACTTTAAAAATCAGTTTTAAAATACATAGGTGCGGGGTCCTCTTTTCAGTGGAAAGCCATATTAGATGACGTCTTTACTTCTACAAGAGCCCAGACGGACAAAGCGCACGGAACACGCCCGCTGTTAAAACATTGATTTCACCTCAAAATGCAAAAAAGTTTCGCCATAAATACATTTTTACCTCTTCGCTAGATCCAAGCGATGAAAGAGAGACTGATGTGCTCGTCATGTTGCTGCAAATAGATAATTCTCAGGGAATTGAGTGTTTGAAAACAGCACTAGTTGGACCTCCGCTGTTGAGTTTCTTACTCGAAGACACAGATACCGCATGCTTGTGATCATTTAGGTATGCACTGCCCCCTACTGGCCGAAAATTACACACTGTGCCTTTAAAGGCATTATGGTTTGTATTTCTTAATTTGGAGAATGTAAACAACAAAATCTTTAAAACTCGTCTGGTTTTCCTGGCATTTAGAGAGTAGAAATAATTTTGGTAATCCAAAACAACTGACCAAAAAAAAAGGGGCTTTGTGATGTGGTTTAGTGTCATACCGAGAGGAGAAGTATTGGTTTTTAAACAGTGAATGTAAATGCCCGGTTTCAGCTGAATCTAACTGCAAATGATCTGTTTGTATTTGGTCCCAGCAAAACGGTAAACACTTGATGAGCCGCAGTGATCATAATTCATCAGTGCTGTTTCACATCTGCGCTCCCCGGGGGGGTGGCGGCCGCTCAGATGCTGACACTGACAGAACGGAGAGCGTTTCAGAAGACGTCCCGACAAACAGATGGACGCATAATAATCTGCGTTAGGCCGTCAGCATCAAGTGGTCTGGCTGCGGGGGTGGGGAACAAATTAGCTCACCTGCTGAAACAATGCTGAGGCGAACCTGTTTAAAACACATTTTAAATACTTGCCACTTTTCCTTAAAGTCCTCTGCCTGCCCTCTCCTTCCTCCTCTGAGTGACAGCCTGTCATTCGCCTATTAAGTGCTGCCGCTTCTTCCCACTGCATCAGTTCTTTGCGACTCAAAAAGCGCAGCAGTAAGGATAATGCATGCAGTTTTTGGGATGAGTTAGGGGGGGAAATTGCAGAAGGGAAGGGACTGAGAGAGGTAATCAGAGACAGAGAAGGCAGAAAAAGTCAAGGAGGTTCGAGAAAAGGTAAAAAATATGCGGAATCCAGAGTTTATTTTAACGTGGGATTGATAAATGACAAGATTTTTTTTTAAATGTATGTAAATTGATTTTTTTAATTCCCAAATAACAACCTGAACTAACTTCAGATATTAAGATTAATTATTTAAAATTAATAGAAAAAATCAAATAATTCTAATATATAAACACAATCTTTTTGCATTTGTGCGAAAGTTTCTACTTAGTTTTTAAATCAGTCTGTGTCGATATTTCGCTTTGAAAGGACCTTGGGTCTCTCTGACAGATTCTACCTATAAATATATTAGTTAATATAAATATATTAACTATGTCTTTTGTTCCATTTTAATTTGTTTTGTTTTTTGTTTCAACATAACAGTGGTTCATCCGTGGAGTGACCGATAGGGGTTTTCCTATTGCCGATATGTAGAGGTGATGGTCAGCCAGTAGCTGATATGTGCTGACCGTAGTTCAGGACCGATTTTCATGACAGATAACCAAAAAAGGAACTCAGAGTTTCAGCAGCTTTCCAGTTGTCTGGAAGTTTGTATCAGACAAGGTGATTAGAAAAAATTGAAATGAGATCTTTAGCTGGACTGCACAGTGGCACAGTCGGTAGCGCTGTTGGGTTTGCAGTAACAAGGTCCTGGGTTCAAATCCAAGGTGTCTTTCCTCATGTTTGCATGCTATCCATGTTCATGTGTGGATTCCTTCCAGTTTCTCTGGCTTCCACCAGTCTAAAAACTTTACACTATTAGGTTAACTGGACCTTAGACATGAATGAGTGTGCATGTTTGTGTGCCCTGGCTCTCAGTCGTTGACTGTGGCAAATAGATTTTTATTTCTGTTCTTCTTTTTACTCCTGGAGAACAATCAAAAGCACGGAAAATTACAATTATTTCATCTATTTTTCTTGATGTCTACTGGTTACATTTGTTGTCAGTTTGTGTTTTGCTTTTTTTTTATATGGCAAGGCAGTTTATATTTATATAGCACACTTTCAACACAAGGCAATTAATGGTGTTTGACACGACTCCGTGTTAAAGAAACCAAACACATGACACAAGTGTGAAAATTAAAACAGAGAACCACTTAAAGAATACATTTAGTAATTGAAGCATAAAATAAAATGTATTTAAAGTTATGAAAATTAAACAGGTGAAATGCGAGAATCAATTATTGAAAACACTTAGCGATTGATTGAAAGGAATAACAATAATAAAATAATATCAGTTACTCATAAGCAAGTCTAAATATATACATTTTTATTTTAGATTTAAAAGGGTTCATTGTCTCTGCAGTTTTGCATTCTTCCGGTAGTTTGTTCCAGATATGAGGAGCATAGAAACTGAAAGCTGCTTCTCCATGTTTGGTTCTGGTTCTAGGGACGATCAGTGAACTAGAGCTGGATGACCTGAGTGTTTGGATGGTTTGTACCGTGGTAGCAGATCTCTAATGTACTCTAGTGCTAACCCATTCAATGATTTATAAACTAATAAAAGCACTTTGAAATATATTCTCTGACCTGCAGGGAGCCAGTGTAAGGACTTTAGAACTGGGTTGATGTGTTCTACTTTATTGGTTCTAGTGAGAACACGAGCAGCAGCTGCCTCATTTTTTTTAGTTAGACCTGTGAAGATACTGTTACAGTAATCAAGGCAGCTAGAGATAAATGCATGGATGAGTTTTTCTTGGTCTTCTTTTGTCATCAGTCCTTTAATCCTAGAAATGTTCCTCAGGTGATAGAAAGCTGACCTTGTTATTGCCTCCTAAATATATTTGAAAAATAAAGTTCTAAATTAATGAATGCAGGAATATACACCACCTAGCACTATGCAGGATAAGCGGTATAGATAATGGATGGAGTTTTAGCCTACAAATCAAGCATAATAAATTGAAATACAGCAACATCTGTTGCTCCTCTCCTTTGGTGAAACGTTCGCCTAATTTGTTCCTTTTCTTTTCTTTCCGGAAATAAACGTTGCTTTAGTCCAGTGTCTGATGTGATCATATCCGCTTTCAGCCGAGTCCGTTTTGTTGGACGTGTCTAAACACACGTTGGGACAAACAGTGTGGTAAAAATAACAAAAGCTGCAGCGCAGTTGTCGTTTGACATTAGGGAGCCTCAGGGTTCAGGGTGACTGAAATGGTTAAAATTCTTTATATGGAAAATTAATCCCTGTTTCTTTATTAAGTAACCTCCATAACTGCCTGTGGACATCCACGGAGAGAACATATTTCATGTTTGTTCTGTACTCTCAGGTCGGCAAAAATACTTTTGATTTCGTCCCACTGGACAAGGTTTATTGTTAATTTAAGGACACATTATTCCGGCTTGAGACCCTTAATTTCATGTTTTGGGAAAAGACCAAAATTCGTATCCATTTTTTTCTTTAAAATAGCTGAAACAGCATATAATAATAGTTTTTGAGTATTTTAACATATTTATGGTTGAGGGTGGTTTTTCGTCTTGCTTCTCTTCCAACAACAAAGGCATACAAGGCAATTAAAGGTGCTTTACATGATTTAAATTGGAACACAGCATAAATCAATTTGAGGATTAAAATACAAGAAAACAATTACAATAACACAATAATCAAGACGATACAACAAAGTAAGGACAAGCAGGTAAAAACACTGAACTTTTTATTCACTAACTGATCTCGCTGAAAAAACTCACAGTTCTTAATTTAAAAAAAGAAACAAGAAAGCATTCATAGTAATCAAGACTATAATATGTGTGAAAATTAAAAACAAGCAAGTAAAAAAAGTTACTCATAGGTGAATCTAAACAGGTAAGTTTTAATTTTAGACTTAAAAGAGTAGTTTGTTACAGATATGAGGAGCATAGAAACTGAAAGCTTGTTTGGTTCTGGTTCTAAGGACGATCAGTAAAATAAACTTTAATATACCTGTCATGGACCTCTTGGCTGCTTGTTGGATCATAACCTCAGAATACAGCTGGTTTTATATAAAGGTATCAGAGTAGAGAAGATTGAATTCATAAGCTTGTCCTACTTTATAGATTTAATTTATGACAAATGTTTTAACGTTTATTGTTTTCCTGCCACTTCACAATAATTAAGTTGGTTTTTGGCTATTTAATACATCACCTTTCCAAAAAAAAAAAGTAGCCTCAAAAAAAAACCCACTAAAGTTTCCTTGGACCCCCCTTTAGCTTTGATTACGGCAAACATTTTCTGTGACGTCGTTTAAATAAGTTTCTGCAATGTCACGTTTGACATTCTAAAATGTCAAACGAGAACCGAACGGCATACCTTTTAAAACGCTATTGAGAGTAACCAGTAGGGGGAAGTGTTGAGCGCTATTTGACCGTCTGTAGGTAAACGCGGTCAATGCCGGCAAAACCCAGTAGGAAAGAAATCATTAATAGTGGTAAATATGTTTTACATACCATATACGATACTTCTGTCGTATTTTTTTCTGTTATCTGATTATCAACAACCTAATAACCACCTACGGTCGCCATGTTTATTTTACTTCTTCTTTGGCAAAATCAGATCTGAGTCTATACTCTGCCCCCTAGTGGGGTTCTTCAGCACTACATGCAAAGCAATTTGTTGCTTGCGCCAACGTTAGGTTTTAAAAAATATATACTTTTAGCCTTAGAACATCAAGAATGTATACTAGAATCATAATCATTTTAATTATTTTCATATCATTCACCTGTGTCTGGAAAAAACAATATGACACAGTCCATATGGCAGTAAAATTTACTATTTAAAGCACATTTTTATATTCTTCATTCTTATTAGATAATGTGGATATGAACGGTCTTGTGTGGAAAAATATACCGTTAAATAACGTTATACCGATATGTTTTAAAAAATACAGTGATATGAAAATTTTGCCATACCACCCACCCCTAATGTCACAATATTTTTTTTTGATCCAATGTTTTATTAATTTCATACCAAGATCTTGCATTGATGATGGTAGAGTCTGACCGCTGTGCAAAGCCTTCTCTAGCACATCCCAAATATACTCAATAGGATTAAGGTCTGGATTCTGTGGTGGTCAATCCTTGTGTAAAAAATAATGTCTGATGCTCCCAGAACCGCTCTCTCACAATTTGAGCCCAATGAATCCTGGGATTGTCATCTTGGAATATGCCTGTTCCATTAGGGAAGAAAAAAAATAATAACCTCTAGTCATTCAGTTTATTCAGGTAGTCAGCTGACTTCATTGTTGGCATACATCCTGTTGATGAACCTAGACCTGACCAACTGTAGCAACCCCAGATCAAGGTACTGCTCCCAAAGGCTTGTTCAGTAGGTACTCGGCGTGATGGGTGCATCACTTCATCTGCCTCTTCTTACCCTGATGCACCCATCACACTGGAAGAGGTTCAATCAGACCACAATGCCTTCAATCCTTGCTCCAGATTTCAATCGTTATGCTCAATTGGAGCCTTTTGTCTCAATGATTAATATCTTAAATACAGCTACACATCTATTCACTCCCAATCCACTGAGTTCCCTTCACATTGAGCATGTGGAAATGCCTTTACTTTCACCATTAAACAAAGCCCTGAGTTCTACTGTTGCTTTTCTTCAATTTGATTTCACCAAACGTTTAAGTGATGGCGGATCACGAACATTCAGGATTTTATTTCACATTTCTTCCTCAAAGACGATGGGTCCTCACTATCCTTTGTCTTTTTAATAATCTATTGGAACATTTTTAGCCCAATTTGAGTAGTTTCTTCAATCTCCTTAGACGTTTTCTCTACCTGATGCATGCCAATGATTTGACCCTTCTCAAACACAATAAAATATTCATGTGTCTTTACACATGGTTGTTTATAAAACGAGAAGCAAGTCATTGCATGAGTTAGGGTTAAATAACTCGTTGCCAGCTGAAAGATAATCGCCCATGCAGTAGTTCTCCAATGGGAGGCCTGTACTTTTGTTAAATCCAGGTGGCAATTTTATTTTTGGCCAGGCGGTGTAAGATCTCAGTAAAATATATTACATTTATGGCTGTAAAATAATCTCAAGAAGTTTTAGGGGTATGAATACTTTTAAAAAAACCTTAGGGTTTATGAATCCAGCTCAAATATTGTGGACTCTTCCTTGTAGGGTAGAAGATTCATGTCGAGGAGGGAAGGCGCTAGATGTTACACAGTCGCTTGTGTCCAAGAAGTATTCCCAGTGTTTTAAAATTCAGCAGCATTACCAAAGCAGAGGCAGAGACCTGTTAAAGGTCAGCTCTGCGTCTGTGCTGCTTGGCTTCTCTGAGCCAGCAGCCGTGTTCAGATGCACATGGCCCGCTGTGTGGTCCGGGGTTTAATTTGAGATTAACACGTAACAGATTACCACACTCCACATCTGACCTTCTGTTTCTAGTCAGCCGCCAATGGATGGATGGACGACGGCTCTTATCTCTTAGTGGTTACCGAAGCTCGATGCAGAGGATGTGGTCAGCATTCAAAAGCCTTTAAACGTGTCGTGTCACAGGTTTAGTATGAAATAAGTTGGGATTAAACTGAGGAAGTTTTCAGTATATCCATAACAGGATAGTTATGAATATTAAATAAAGCCATGCTGAATTTGACTAGTAACTGTTGGAGACATTTATTCATCCATGTTTAGTGAATATCGGACTGGGGGGGGGGGGGTTGGGGGGGTGTATTGGCATTAATTAAAATTCTATTTTTAAAATGTAAAACTATTTAATTTAAATTCATTTAAAGAAATAAAAATGTATATACTGTACCTTTTAATTACCAAAAAAAATATACATTACATTAAAAAAATTGAATTAAAATAACATTTAAAATCGCTTTATAAATCTTCCTATTTTGTCTGAGCTTCAGATTGTCTCTGCTAATATTAACAATTACCTCTGATTTATTTATAGGATCAGCCAAATAAACTCTGCCTCCTTTCCACGATTAGCCCAAATATTTGTTGAAACACAGATATTGTGGGTAACAGTTTTAACAGAAAGGGGGCCCACATGAGTCAAAATCCGCTTAAGGCCTCATAAGACTTTGGGCCGGGCCTGTATCACAATACAGGGGGGATCCAATATATTGCAATACTATGAGTAAGACTATATATTGTGATTTCTAAAACTGAATTTAATGATAGGAAGAAAAACTGTCATAGCACTCTGAACACTCCAACCTGTGAAAACAGCCACCAACTAGCTGTAAAACTTTTAATTTTACTACAAAAATTACTATAATTATTGATTGTTTTATTCAAATATGTTTTATTTTTGTCACATTTTATCCTGTTTTAGAGTAAATTGGGATTTTTTAAAATTAATTTACTTAATGTGCTGTGAGAAACATGTAAATGTTTCAGATCTTGAATATTAACACCAGACAAAGGGAATTTTGACCTACTTTTCTTTTCAGAATTTGTTTGATTGAGCCATATTGCATGGATATTTTTGCATCAATGACCTGTTTAAAATCACAATATATTTCAAATTTAAATCTGAACTTTGATTAGGCCAGTCTGTCTTTGGTATTAGTTTTTGGGGGTAATTTAAGCTGTTGATTAATTTTTTTTAAACACTTTGTTAATTGTATGCTAGATATAGCAGTATAGGTCTACCTCCCAGAAAAAAATAGCCCATTTGCTATTTTGAAAAATACTTTAGGGGATCATAAAGATGTTTTTGGCAAATTTGAGACAGATTTTCTACTTGGACAATAGGGGTTTTAGCCTTGGAGTTCTCCCATGGGGGCTCTTTCCTGTATCTTATTGCTGAAACGTGAACACTGTGAGTCCTATAGAGCTTCAGATGGTGCTCTGGGTTCTTTTGTGATATCCAAGAAGATTTCACTTCTCACTATTCTTAACAACAGTCTCTTTTGGTGTGGTTCCCACTAATCTTAAAAACGCTGTTGTTCTTCCCCTGCTTAAGAGACCAAACCTGGACAAATCTGTGCTGGCCCAATTCTAGACCCATCTCTAGGCCGCCCTTTCTCTCGAAAATGTTGGAGACCGTGGTTTACACACAATAAAAATCATTCCTGGACAAGAACAATGTCTTGGAGAGGTTTTAAAGCCCTGCATAGCACAGAATCTGCTCTATTGAGTTTTGAAAAACCCAGACAAGCCAGATGCTAACAGTTAACAATCCATTTAGCAAACGTAAGAAGCTAATAAACAAACAATAAAGCGGGCATTAACCTTTTACTGTTTCTATACAACAATACATTTATCAAGTGAAAAGTGTTCTGTGAGTAAAATACACAATTTCCAAAACCAATGTGAGCAAATTAAACCTGTTTAGTTAGCACTAGCTAGCATGATTTATCAACTATTTTAAGCTAACTTTGAAGTTATTTGTGGTGTAGCTGTTAGAACATATTGTGCATTTTTTTGAATAACTTTTATTAAAAAAATAGCAAGTATACAAAACACAAACGAATGAAGTATATAGAGGAGTTCAATACAAACAGCCATGGGTGTTATATAAATACTGTACACGCAAAATGTATGTATATGAATTATTTTGACAGCCTTTTTTCCTAATAGCCTGACATTGATTTGATGCATAGTTAAATGTATCGTCATTGTGGGGTTCTCTTAAAAAGTTAAACGGAAGAAAACCTTTTTACATCACAGGAAAATCTGTCAAAAACACGGTAAATAACAACCTGCCAAACTCTGCCCAAAGCCCATGCATGAAAGAACAGTACCTGAGAAATATCATGTTTTCTTAATGCCCCCACAGGAGCTGTTATTAACATTTATCTCTCTTTTTAAATTTAACCATATAACGCTTGAAAAGGTAGTTCGTCCGCATTAAGTTGTCGTAGTGTGACGTTTCCGGCTAGTGCAAGCCCCCGAGCCGATCTGGTACCTACAGCGGCACCACAGGGAGGCCATAGTAGTTCTGATAAATAAAAATTTTGGTAAATTACACTACATTATTTTATGTTTCAGCTTTTAAGTCCTAAATGTGTGGCTTAAAAACTAAGCTAAGCTAAAGTACAAAGCTAATGGTGTTCCCTGGGTTTTGTGTCTGGTAATATTCACATGATCACTTTCTGTTTAACGGGGTAAATTGTGAGACTTGTTCCTTGTTTAGTCTGTGTCTACTCTCTGAGGTTGGGGTAGGCACTAATAAATGCCGCCTGACAAGTGTGTTGTGAATGTGTGTTTTCCTGGTGGCTAACGTGTTGTTAACACTGTATTTGGTCTGCAGAGCCCCAGCTGAAGGGCATCGTCACACGGCTCTACTGCAGACACGGATTCTACCTCCAGATGCTGCCGGATGGCACCATGGAAGGCACAAAGGACGAAAGCAGCTCCTTTTGTAAGTGAACCAAACTAGATCTTAGAAGTTAAAGGGGGTGGCAAAGGTGTCTGCTTCAGAGCTAACTATTCATTTCACAACAAGATCTTGAGAAACTCATCCAAGCGTTTATCTTTAGTAGGATTAATATCTGCAACAGTGTCTTTCCAGGTCTGCCTAAAAAGTCAGACCGTTCCAGCTGATCCAGAACTAACAAAACTACTTTTGTTGGTTCAACATTTCTTAGCATCCCTAAAATCAGACTCAAACATGGAGAAGCAACATTTAGTTTTTATGCTCCTCTAATTTAGAATAAACTACCAAATATTCTGAAACCGTGAGTTCCATTAAAACTAAGCTAAAGGCCCATGTTTTTATTCACCAATGTCTGAGCGAGCAACTAACCTAATATTCTCATAGGGACTATATCATGCTATTTTACAGCTTTTAACTTCTGGGAAAGACATACGTATGATAAAATATTACTGTTGGTGTATTCATTTCTAAAATTTAAGTTGTATCCTGTAGTTAATGTTGGACCACGAAGTAAAACGGTTTCTCTATAATCCAGCCTCCTGCATCCCCTCTACTCCCCCCCCACCCCACGCTCCGCTCCTCTTGTGCAAAGCCGCAGCAGCTCAGACTGAGAGACCGACAGTGAATTTGAAAAGCATGAAGTACCACAATTAAACTCTGTTATATTGAGGGCTCAGACGTTTGGTTTATTTTTGATCTTTTGTAAAAAACAGTCAGTAAAGCTTATTTCAGCTGTAATTCCAGGCTTTAGACAGAGGCGAAACCAACACAGCTGCGTCCACTAAGCAAATCTGTCCAGTCCAGTGTATAAAAAAAGCTGTGGGTGTTGTTTGCACCCATTTACTGAACATTCTGAGATGCTACAGATCAAATCAATAACCACACAATTCTGGTATATGCTTGATAAATGGCTAACACACATTAGCATTAGCATGTAGCCACTCTGTCCATCAGGCGTCTCTGTTCTTTAATCCAGCTGCTGTTCTTTAGGAATGTAGAACAAAGTCCTGTAATCCATGCAGCCAAACAAGCGGTTTCACAGAGAAAGTAAAAAATCCAACAAAAAAAGTGTTTTAAGATGCTAAAAACCGAAGCAGCTATGAGCTTTGAGGCTTTGAGGGGGAGGGTGTGCTCCTATAGTCCATTTCCTTTGAAGCAGATATATACGCTTAATGATTAGTAACCTATAAGAAACTATTCAATAACAAGTCTCCTGGTTCATGAATTGTCTGAGTGACAGGACTCACTGCATTACATGTGATAGTCTATGCTCTGCATTTGTGAAGATCCACAGGGGGGGTGCCACAGGGCTCAATATTAGGTCCTCTCTTGTTTATGATATATATAAAAACGAATTAAGTCACAATGTGTCGGATGCAAATATGCATTTCTATGCTGATGACGCGATTATTTATAGTTTTGGATCATCTCCGACTTACAGTAAGCGGTTGAGTCCTTGCAGAAAGCTTTTGATGCTGTTTACTAACTTCAAAAAGGTGACTCACGATCCTCCTCCAGTGTTCACGCTGGCTGGAAGTGTCATAGAGGTGGTTCATTCTTATAAGTACCATGGAATCTGGCTTGATGATGCTCTTACTTTTAAGCCCCATATAGACAATGTCGTGAAGAAACTGAAACTTCAATTGTCGTTTTTCTTTAAAAATAAATGTTTTTCTTTTAAAGCAAAAAAGCAGCTAGTCACTGCAACATTTTTTATCTGTTTTAGATCATGGAGACCTGGTGTATAGGACTGCCTCAGCACAATGTCTGCGTAAGATTGACACTGTTTATCATGCGTCTCTGAGATGTATTACGAACTGTAAAAACTTGAACCATCATTGTTAATTATACTCCAGAGTGGGATGGTCATCGGTGTCCAACAGGAGATCGGGGCACTGGCATATTTTTTATTTATAAGGCCATTCTTGGTTTGTTGCCATCCTACATCCGTAGTTTAATCACACGGAGAAGTGTTTGTTCTTATTCTTTGCGATCAAATGATCATTTGCTGCTCTTTGTTCCATTTGCCCGAACAGAACTGGGAAAAAGGGCTTTTGTTTACTCCGCTCCTTCTGCCTGGAACGTTGTTGCAAAAATACTTGAAATGATCAGAATTTATTTCCTTAAATGCTTTTAAGTCCAGATTGAGAGAATCTGGACTGACCTATTTTAATTGCAGTTGTTTTTAATTATTTGTATAACTTTTATAAATTTAATTGACTTTGTTTTTTGCTGCCTCTTGGCCAGGACTCCCTTGAAGAAGAGGTTCTTAATCTCAATGGGACTTTCCTGGTTAAATAAAGGTTAAATAAAAAAAAACAAAAAAAACAATGATAACATCTGGGCTAAAACTTAAAGATTTTTCCTTCCATTTTCATTTTCAGTCTCCATACAAATACAACTCACCTCAGCCTGTTTTGGGTCATCTCTTCTGTAAAAACCAGCATATCCCACACTCCAGGAATCCCTTCAGTGCTCCCTGAGAGATCAATTTTATAATATACAATATTCCTTATGTGGCAAAACAGCATTTTTTTTCTGTCAAAACAACAGTTTAGGTGGAAAAATATCCAGTCGGCACAATTTCAGATTTACAATCTAGAGCGAAAGGTGGGAAAAAAGAAAACCATGTTTTACTCAGTGTGAAGCTTGTGTTTCAGCCTTTTTTTTATTAAGATGTCAGAATGTGACAGCTGAAGTGTTACTAAAACTCAGAAGCCTTCCAAAGACATTTGTCCTTTGGCTGAGCAGGGTTTCTGCAATGTCTAGTCGTATTTTCTGTCAAGTAAAAACCCGGGTGAAATAAGAAAAAAAGGTCCAGAATCTCTTGGGTGGGGGGAATGATATGAAAGGAAGACGTGCAGCAGCAGCAGAGTTGTGAATGTGATCGAACACGTCCAGTAAGTACTCTGTTATGTAACAGCACACCTACGCTCTGGGAAAAAAAAATGCAGACGAGCGGCTGAACTTTAAACAGTCTCACATCCGATCCGAAATATTCATCGCATAATACCTCGGGGCACATCCGAAGGCGAGCGGGCTCATTTCCCAGACAGGTGTAGAGATTGTTGAGTAACAATTGCTTCGCTTCTCATGTGGCGGCGCGCCGAACATCAGTCAGCAGAGGTCAACCCCCCCCTCCCCCGCACTCCCATGTTTGCGTGGGTTCCGACTTGTTTTATAACTGCTGTAACTTCATCTCCATCACAGCTCGGGAATTGTTCCCTTCCTTGCCTGAGTTGTATTATTTAGTCGCTCACGTCATTGGAAACCGGTATCAATCAGCTCCACAATCATCTACCTGACTGCACAGCACATTAAAGGAGGAGGGGGGAGGAATTGCTGTGTGAGCATGCTCTGCAGCACCGGGTGGGATATGCATGAAAGAGACTGGAGACCTTCACTGTAAAAATGTTACTTGAAACCAGACAGCCTTTGGTTGCCAACATCTCTGCTTTTAAATGTCTGCAGCCATTAAACCTGCTGAATTATAGGGGAGCATTAGAGCCATGTGTTACTTGTTAGCCTTATTTCCAGCGTCTGTTTGATTTTCACCTGTTTTATGTTGTGCAGCTGTAGTGACCTTCGCCATGACATTTTTTTTCTGCCCAGTCCATTTCCTTTTTGTCCTCCTGGATATGCTGTCAGTGTATTCTTGGAGCATCCTTTGAGGGTAGATTATTCTTGTGAAGTTTCACACCGATACCTAGGCCTGGGCGGTATATCGGTTCATACCGAAAACAGTTTATTTTCGTTATATGAATTTTGAATACACCCCTATACCAGTGAATATCTCGGACAACTTCCGGAACGTTTAATGAGGGTAAGTGTTTCAGCCAGGCCTGATTTCACTGCTACACGCTCTTCAACACAGTGTAGAAAATAATGATTTTAACTAAGTACAGCTGCTGGGAGGAGTGAAGCACACAATTCTGATGAAGTAATTCCAACAAAGAGGAGCCTCGTTTATAGTTTAAAAAGTTTAACTGCTTTGAAATGTCAAACGAGAACCGAACGGCATACCTTTTACAAACGCTATTGAGAGTAACCAGTAGGGGGAAGTGTTGAGCGCTATTTAAACGTCGGTAGGTAAACGCGGTCAACAGCGGCAAAACCAGTAGGAAAGAAATAAAAAATAACGGTAAATATGTTTTACATACCATCTACGATACTTCTGTCGTATTTTTTTCTGTTGTTATCTGATTATTAACCAGCTAATAACTACCTATGGTCGCCATGTTTATTTTACTTCTTTTTTGGCAAAATCCGGTCTGAGTCTATACTCTGCCCCCTAGCGAGATTCTTCAGTACTACATGCAAAGCAATTAGAAGATGCAATTTGTTGAAGTGAGGTTTAAAAAAAAAAAATACTTTCAGACTTATAACATCAAGAATGTCTACTAGAATCATAATCATTTTAATTATTATCATATCATTCACCTGTGTCTGGAAAAAAACAATATGATATACAATATGCAGTCCATATGGCAGTAAAATGGGCTATTTGAAACATATTTAATATTCTTCATTCTTATAAGATAATGTGTATATGAACGGTCTTGTATGGCAAAAAAAATACAGTGAAATACCGCAATACCGATATTTTTTAAAAAAATACCGTGATATGAAAATTTTGCCATACCACCCACCCCTACCGATACCTGTATCGGGGCCGAGACCGTCCTTAAGTACTGGTATCGGTTAGTTAACAGATACCGCTAACCGATACTTAAAATATGCAAAACTCTGCAATAATTTCACAGACAATTTTTCATTCTCTCTTTAAATTTCAGTTTTGTCACGAAGCTTCCCATCTCTGGAATACTGTTCAATCTTCTCCAAAGGAAAGTACCTCCGTATTTGATGTCCTGCAGCTCTCTTTGATTCTAAAATGAAAACAAACTACTTCTGCTTGTCGGGTGGGGTGGCAGCAAGTGTCCGCCCACCATGATTTGTCTTTAGCCAATCACAGTAACGACGCACACAAGCGGTACAAGCTGGCCAAATCCAGTAGTGAGAAAAGCACATACATCTTTCCTATCAAAAAATGCATAAAATCCTTACCTTTTGCTCATTTTTTGATGAAGAAATCGTCTCTAGTTCTACTAAAACAGATTTAATGGCCGTTCATACGAGTACGCCCAGCCGCGCGGCCATGTTTGTTTGGCTTGGTCTGGGTACTTTCTGCTGTCATCACACCCGAACCCTCGCCCTTGCGCCCACCCCAAAGCATCGAGGAGTTGAGTCGGACGGTTTAGTTGGAGCAGTGCAAGATGGATTCCCGTGGGTTTGGAAAACCCCAAATCTGGCGAGAATCCAGCTTGCAGCGCAAGGTTAGAATTTAAGGGTAATTACAATAAAACTTGTAGCACAAAAAAGCAGTTAAAGTGGCTGTGTTATAAGTAAAAAGAAGAAATCTCCCTCTTCTTTCCTCACCTAATTTGCTCTATTACATAACAGCTTAAAAAAGCTAAAGAACAGGGAAGGAGAGAGAAGGAGGAGAGCTGGGAAAGGAGTGGCAGCTCCACTGACCTCCCAACAGAGGGGGGAGAGACAGTGATTGAGGAGCCATCATCTTCACGCCAGCTGCTGCATCTCCTCGTTCTTTTTCTCTCTGTCATCCTTACATTTTTCTTTCACTCTTTTTTTATGACATTCCTTTCTCTCTTCCCCTGCAAACTCATCTTGTCTCGCTTGCTTTCCTACAGCAGGTCGCTTCTCTCGCTTTCTTCCCTCCTCTCTGATCCCCTTGATCTTTTGTTTCCCGTCCCCCGTCTCACTTTGTGCTTTAACACGGAGCCACTTCCAGCTCTGTGACAACTATCGCCTAGTTAGGGAAGCCTTGGGGGAACTTCCAGAAAGAAAAAAAAAGTGATGATACTAAAGCGAAGGCAGCTCCCGTCTCTTTTTTTTTCAGTAGGTCCCCTCAGGGCTTCGGTTACTTTCTTTTTTCTCTCCTCACCTACTGGTTCTCTGTGGTCCAGATAACGGAGAAGTTAAGAAGGCAACAGGAAAAACGTGTTTCAGAAAGAAAATGGACTAGAAAAGGAGAGTCAGTCACCTTGGTGGACTGCTGTTCTTTCTTCGTCCGGTTTGTTGGGTTAATGAGAAGCTTTGAAGTGTGTTTTTTTACCTTTTATAAATAAACTCACTGATTTATTACCATATATAGGCAAAGGAATAAAAAAGAACTAACTTTATTAACTTAAGCAGGTGAATAGGTGAAATCTGTGAACACCTGAGTGCCCCCTCCTCTAAAACTGCATATAAATTCATATTTTAATAATTCAGACACCAAATATAGCTGCAGATTAGCTCGTTTTTCTCTGAGGCAGCCGGAGCTGAGAGTAGTAGAGCTGCAGTAACTAAGAAAAAGTCACTAGATAGCAGCCACCCTCTGTTACTAATCATTTATGTTATTTATTTAAACAATATTTGTACAAATATAAGTGTAATAATTTATTGTAAATACAATAATTTAAATGAATTATTTCAATTTGATCATGTAATACCTAATGTAATACATTACACAAGAATAATGGAAAATTGCATTACTTATGTCTTTTGAAATAAGATTGACTGTACAAAATTATCGTAGACTAAACTAGTCTTAAAATGGCATAGAGCTCTGTACTGAAAAAAAGAAGAGAGAATCAATTTGAATCATGAACCCAAAATCGAAAATCTAATCGAAGCGAGGATTTGGAAAATCGTGACACCCCTAATACACATATACACCAGTAGCATCCAGTCCGCCTAAATCCATTGTTTTGGATTAAACACAAGTTGGGAGAAGGGAATTTTCAACAGCGGTCCATGCTGCATTCAAGTACAGCTTGGAGACTAGTCGGGGAGACTAGGCTGTTGAAACATCCAACTAACTACAAGGTGATTTAAATTTTCTATTCTCAGATATGGACAGAATATCATTCAACTGCATTCAAAAAATACTTCAGTGATCCTTGAGGGAAATTAAGCAATAACAAAAAATGTTTAACATTTCTAAACCTTAATGGTTTAATGGTTATAAAGTTTTCTACTCTGGCTATGTCTGCTTGTGCTATTTTATTTTAATTTCTCCCCCCAAATCCAATCAAATCTCAAGTCAGTTTAGTACATTCAACTTTTAAAGTTATAGAAGATAATAAAATCTAGTTAATTCCCAGAAATGGAAGCAAAGAATTCAGGAATAACATGTTTGTTTAATGACCAAACTTTTGAATGTTTCTTAACATGTACCGAAAACATACAGAACTGCCATCTTTGCGTACTGGTATGCCCCTAGCATTTAGAGAAGGTGTTCTGGGTAGGGATGGGTACCGATATCCGGTGCCATAATGGCACTGGTTCCGACATGAACAGTAGTAACCTGATCGAAAAGCTGCGCACATTTCGGTGCCTTATTTCGGTTTAAATGCTTCGTATTTAATTATATTTATGCATGTTGGCTCACTGTATAGTTTCAGTACATTTCATAGTGAGATACCGC
The DNA here is from genome assembly GCA_028564705.1 of Apricaphanius iberus. Lineage (NCBI taxonomy): Eukaryota > Metazoa > Chordata > Actinopteri > Cyprinodontiformes > Aphaniidae > Apricaphanius > Apricaphanius iberus. The sequence goes on from JAPXFQ010001341.1 coordinate 225,610, forward strand.
TGCGTTGAAAAATGAAAATATTCAGTCAAGGTGATGTTTTCGAACTTGAATTAGTGCTAAAATATTAGCTGAAGTAGCTGTGTCCATCTTCACAATAAGAGCGTTTATTTCCTGTTGTGTTGAGCTGAAGAATCTGCTGTTTACTTTTGGAAAATGATCAATTGTGTAATTTGATTACTAAGTCTATATTACATTTTATTTATATGATATTTATCACAGACTTCTGATATCCAAATGTTATGTTTATTTATATACTTGGCTTAGTTCTGCCTCTATTTGTTATTATTCATATGGGACCACAAATAAGTTATGAATGTGACTGTGGAGTTCAAAACAAAAAGTTAACTGATTTCTCCTGTATTTATTTTTTTAAAGAGCAACTGCATCTAGATTTTCCCCTTTATTAACACAGAAAGCTCTAGTTAGTATTTTTTGGGGGTCATATTTAGCAATGGTGATTGACTCACAGCTACTGTGATTAATTAGATTAAAGATTTTTATTGTTTGACAGACCTACTATAAAAAATAAAAAAATAAGAGGGTATTTGGACCATGTTTGTATGTTTTACATTCTTTAGGCACCATTTCAAGCACCGGCACCGTTTCAAAAGTACCGGTTTGGCACCGGTATCGGATAAAACCTAAACGATACCTATCCCTAGGTATACCTTGGCTGTAACCAGTTTTTCTTTGAGCTACTGTTGTATTTCTGTCTTTTCAAACCAGTCAATCCATTGTCCTCTGACATCGGCATGGGATTTTCTCTCTCGCTGTGCCAGTAAAGTACGAGTCTCCTCTGTTCTATCTCAGCCTGTCTTCAGTGAGAGCGTGATATTGCTCCTAATTGGAGGCGAGAAAGGGAAAATTATCCAAGCTGTGGGAAAGCAAGTGTGGAAAATTCCTCTGTCAAAGAACAGCTGACCTCCAGAAGGAAGGGGGTAAAAAAAAAGCAAAGAAGTGTGCCATATGAAGCAGAAAAAGAAAGAGAACAATCATTATATCAGGCGAGGATATGAGTCGAATACGAGGGAGTAATAAAGAGACAGGGAGGAGAGGCTGCAGGGCAAAAGCGGGACAAAGATGAATGAATGGGGAAATAAAAAAGTACTGGTTTCACACAGCCGACGGAATGACAAGGGGCCAGAAAAATGGAACGGCATACATAAAAAATACAGCACAGCGAGTTGGGAAATAGGCCGTTAATCCATGACAGGCAGGAGTGAAGGGAAATATTAAAATGACATAGAGACAGACAAAAGCTCGGAAAGATCATTTATGAGGAGGAAAGCCTGCAGGAGATGTTGAGGGTAAATAACAGGAGAGAGAATCTAGATGTCATAAAGCACCTGAGAAACCAGGCATTGAGCTCATTCGCAAGTCAAACTTTTAAATTCAGGTATTTTGGACAGAAATGAGCGAACGGAGCAGATCCTCCTTTATTTCTCATCCCTTGTTAGTTCAGGCCTCATTTTAAAGGTCCCAGCGCTGCAGCCTCGCTGCTGAAGACATTAATTTCTCACAACCTTATCAGAATCGGGATGCTAATTAAATTGAATAAATATGAACTAATTATATAAAACATAATAGAGACATACTGATGAGATAAGATCTTCTGGTAAGGCTGTTAATAGACATTTCATTTATTGATCTCAATTCAGTTTAATTAAAAAGTGTTTTATTGATCCCAGAGGGAAAATAGGCGTTGTTGTAGCTCATACTGTTTCGTACTTCAGGGAGTTGTTGTAAACGCTGATGGCTTTGTTGCAGGGAAATTGAAGAAGCCTCCGACTGAAGACACTCAGTTGATGTGGGACAGTCTAATGAAGGGGATGCTCAGTGTTGCCCATAATGTTTGTACTTTCTTGATTTCATTAAAAATTTATCTTTGCATTATAACCTCCAGATGTTGCAGTCATCTCCAAAACAAAACCCACCATTCAGTGGATAGATGGATAGAAAAAGCAAAACATGTGGCTAACAGAGTAGCACAATTCTAGAATGGGCTCCATTTATAACATCAGTAGTACTTGTGGTGATTTCAGGCCACAAATTTTGTGTCTGGTCCTCAGCTTTCTAATGAAAGACAGAGAATGTTATGCAGAGGTCAGTTATGGTTCAGCATAATATTCTCTTATGCTGCGTTCAGACCGCAGGCTTTGTCAGCCACGTCAAGATTACATGTTAAGTCTATGGTTGAGGCCGTTGGAGGAGCGTCACAGTCTTTGCGGCGCTGTGTGAGCTTTGGCTCTGTCAACTTTTCAAGCTTTTCCTGTGTTTCAAACTTAATGCTGCGGTCAGACCACAGGCTTTGTCGGCGTCAAGTAAAGCTCACAAAGCGACTAGTTTGACGCTTCTATTTGACGCTTAAAAGCCTGCCACTTCTGAGCAAAAAAAAAGCGCGTGGGCGGGGCTTCTTCTGTTGAGAGAGTGGCTTGGCTTTATTTGCTTAAAGCTACAACATCGACTTCTGCTGCATTAGCGCTGTTTGTGGATACACCCCATTCTTCAGATGCGTTCTGAGTTTGGGGAGTTTAACCATTTGCTCCAGGAGCTACATATGGATGAGGTTTCCTCCCAGCGCTACTTTCTTCTGTCCCGCGGCCAGTTTGACAACCTCCTTAACCGCATCGGTGCTCAGATTGCCTACCAAAACAAGTAAGTGTTATTTATGATTTTTTAAATCTGCAAGGACGGATCATAAAATTATCTGTGATTGCAGACGGCAACAATGACTTTGTCTTCCATTGTTGAGATACGTGTAGTGAAATCGCTAAAATGAAACCCTCTGATTGGTTGACTGAACTTCTGCGTTGCTGGCTTTTGCCGCTTTGAAGCTTGAAAAGCTTGAAAAGTTGATGGAGCCAAACCTAACAAAGCGCTGCGGAAACTGTGACGCTCCTCCAACGGCCTCCGCCATAGACTTAACATGTAATCTTGATGTTGCGGACTCTGACAAAGCCTGTGGTCTGAATACACCTTTAAAGCTCATAACGCTAGCAATGCAGAAGTTCAGCTAGTTGAACCTTTGAAGGTCTTAACGCTCTTGACGCAGCACAGCAACCAATCAGAGCGTCTCACTGTAGTGACGTTGCCCAACGTCGACGCTGCCTAGCCAACCACGATCCACGGGTGTTTAAAGCATCCAGCAGAGAAAGGCCCGCCTACGAGCTTTGCAAGCTTCATCTTAAAAATGAATCTTCTGTATATATGCATCGAACTAGTCCCTTTATGAGCGTTGGTTGACGCTGACAAAGCCTATGTTCTAAACGCAGCATTAGAAAGGCTGGAACATGTTGCAGGGATCAAGGGAACAGCACTAGCCTGGTTTAAATCATATCTGTCTGACAGATTCCAGTTTGTTCATGTTAATGATAAATCTTCATTCTCAAGGGTTACTTGTGGAGTAGGGCTGCACAATTAATCGGATTTTGATTGTGATCATGATTTTGGTGGCCACAATTAAACAAACCTGATCGTCAATGATATTTACATTCAAAATGAGAGCTTAGCTGCGTACCTCTTTATGATACACTGCCTCAACCAATAGTCTGCCAACCACCAGGGGGCAAGCGCATGGCTAAAGCTTCATTAAGCTGCCCAAATAAAAACCACACCTACGCCACTCAGCACTCACAATGGCTGCATCCGAATACATCGACAACGTAGCAGGCGAAAAGCAGTATGCGAGCGATGTATTAGATCTGAATCTCCAGTATGGATCTGACAAGTAGGCATAAAGTTCCTGGATGTGTAGTACCACCACAGTAAGCAACCGTTGGACGGTATGCCATCCCACAATGCAGCGGAAACCCCCGAAATCTTAGAAGAGCGACCTAGCTAAAACTGGCTAAAACTGGCAGAAGAACTATCGACCAGGACCACAGGTGAACGTAACATAAACATCCTGGTCAACAGACACCCAAAATGTCGGAGCAATACGTCTGTTTTCATACTTACTACTCGCTCGTTTGCTACGCAGTATTTACTACATCAACGGGCAAGTAGTATTTGCTATGTAGCATAGTACACACTAAGGATTCGAATGTAGGGAATGTCCTCGCCTTTTCTGTATAAGCTGTAATTGTTTCTATTAAGTTGCACTCTGAAATAACATATTTAGTTTGTACTTATAAAAGTCTTGGAGTTTGTTTTCAGGTTGGGTTTCTTTTTTGCATTATTTTATTTTTTGCAATAAAAGTAGATACAAAGTAGTTACAAGACTGGACGAATAATCGTGATTAATAATCATGATTACAATATTGATCAAAAATAATCGTTATTATTATTTCGGTCATAATCGTGCAGCGCTATTGTGGAGTGCCACTGGGTTCTGTGCGTGGACCGAATACTTCCCCTTAAAAACAGCCTTTAAGACTTTTACATGCGCTGGTAGCTGGTCCCGAAGGTAAACAGAGGGCATATGAATGCTAAACATTAGGTACTGATTGGGAAAAAATCAAGTATTTAATTAGTATAAGCCCTGTCACATAATGGACAAAAAAAAAAGGATTTTGTTTTTGTACATCGTTCAGTGTCCTTTAACTTTGTTAGTGACTTTCACATACCTTGACAGGCTGGCCAGCCGGATGCTTTATGTTTCTAGTTTGCTGTCGACATTGTTGATGTAGGTTCTTGAGACCCACAAGCAAAAGTTTACACAAAAATGTAAGAATTTTCCCACCTGGATCATCATTAACCTTTGCAAAAATATTTTAAGTGGTAATACGAATGTGCTGCTTCATTAATTGATACCAAATTACAGCTGTTCCAGCGATCACTGGAGTTTACCTCTGTACAGTCCATCCAGCCATGCATCCATCCGTGGATCTTTCAATAAATAAATTGTGATATCCATGTAAGATACTGACTGCTCAAATCATCTCTAAATTGTCCTACCATAGAGTATGTCCGAGCATTCTCTTAACGATAACGAGGTGAAGGTCATTTTTTTCCTGATGTGCTGAGTCATCAGCACCATATTAGCTACTTCTAAAACCAACCATGCATCTCAATGAGCCCAATCAATTGTGTTTTCAGCTCATTCGAAGTGCCTAAAATACTGTCCAGATAAACTCTGGGTGAGTCCACATAGATATTGGAGCTGCTTTTTAACCACAATGCTTTTAGCTGCTCAGTTTCACACAAGAGCAACATAATGAGCAGCGTTTTCACACTCAACAATAATCCCCCTTCATCTTAGACCAACTGTGCTGTATGTTACAACGCTTTAGATCTATGGCTTCCAAACGTCCTCTGTAAGGCCCATCTATCCTGCTGTACTGCCTCCCCAGGTGCTCAACCTTCTCTCATCTACTTTCTCCTTGTTTATTCATTATACAGGTGAGCTCAGGCTTCAAATTGACTAAGGGGGGGATTGATTTGGCAACACCTCCTCCTCCATTTTCATGCTCTGCTCCTCCTTTTTTCCTCCCTCCAAAGACTTTTGATTGAACTATAGGAGTCTGCATTGAGCTGTAATGGAAAGTAGGTTATTCAAATTTAAGGACAGACAGAGATGGGGGAGAAGAAAAAGGTTCAAAAGAGACAGAAGAACATTATAAAGTTATTAGAGCCAACTGATAACTACTTTTTATTATAGATAAAAATATATATCCCGTTAAATGTAATTATATTTGAGATATTGTCATTTATTATAAAGGTGCTTACCTTTTAATGATTCATTAAGTAAGCAGAGATCTTTGCAAATTTGAGCTAATTTACACACAGTCTACAATAAAAGAATGTAAACGGTGTCCAAAACTGCAAACATGACATTTATATGTTATTGCTGCACTAATGGATAGATTATAGGCAATAAAAAGTTGATTTAGGGATGACTGTAGTCTCAAATTTGCATCCATCCATCCAACAACCTATCCTTCCAACAGTCATGACATTTGAATAATGGCTGTAGGAACAACATCTGAGTTCATACAGTCTGAAAAACCACCAAACGATGGAAAAATTATTTTATTTTTGACCATATCTGGAAAAGTCTGGATAAGAAATATAGAAAATTGAGAAATATGAGTATTTCTAGACTGTATTGGTTATTCCACTGTATAATAGCTTGGTCCATCCATCCATCCATCCATGCATCAACCAACCAACCAACCAACAGTCTATCAATCGAACAGTCCTTTTATCCATCCATCTGTCCGTCCATCCATCCAACCAACCAGCCATCCAACCAACAGTCTATCAATCCAACAGTCCTTTTATGTATCCATCCATTATCTGTCCACCCATCCATCAATCCATCCATCCATCCGTCAGTACGTCCGGCAATCAATCCATCCATCAATCCATCCAACCAAATGTCCATCCATCCATCCATCCATCCAACCAAATGTCCATCCATCCATCCATCCATCTGTGGATCTTAAAATAAAAAAACTGTAATATCCATGTAAGATACTGACTAATACTAATATTTTATTACTGCACAAATATTTTAGGTTAAAATCCAACAAACTGTAAGGTTTACTTGGTCACAAATCCAAAGGTTACCACCTAGATGCTCACGGTCTATCCACTAGTTTTGAGCTGCTGAAACCCGTCTGACACACAGTTGAACAAAAACATGCTGAGAGCATCTTAGAGGTTGGAAGCACATCTCCTCCATACTTCCTCCTGCCGTCTGCCTCAGCTCTACATCCTCCGTTCTTCACTAGCTGCACCTGGACTAAAAATTTAACTGTGTTTGTCAGCGGACCTGCCAGCTTTTAGTAAATTTTAACTGTGGAGCATAACGTTACTTTCACTGTGGAAACATTCATGATCAAGTCGAAGTAAAAAAAAGAAAAAGAAAGATTTGTAATGGTTTTTTCTATGCTATCAGGGAGCTGCGGGTAAATTATAAATCAGGCCTGGTGACGTGTGCATTGGAGCTGTAAGTCAGTGTAATAATTATATCCTCAAAAAGAAAAAAAACTATTTCGATATACAAATTATTAACCTTTTAATTATCCATCCATCCATCCATCCATCATCTTCCGCTTATCCGGGGTCGGGTCGCGGGGGCAGTAGCCTAAGCAGAGAGACCCAGACTTCCCTCTCCCCGGCTACTTGGGCCAGCTCCTCGGGAGGAATCCCGAGGCGTTCCCAGGCCAGCTGGGAGACATAATCCCCTCAGCGAGTCCTGGGTCTTCCCCTGGGTCTCCTCCCGGTGGGACGTGCCCAGAACACCTCACCAGGGAGGCGTCCAGGAGGCATCCTCACCAGATGCCCTAGCCACCTCAACTGGCTCCTCTCGATGTAGAGGAGCAGCGGCTCTACTCTGAGCCCCCTCCGGATGACCGAGCTCCTCACCCTATCTCTAAGGGAGAGCCCAGCCACCCTACGGAGGAAACTCATTTCAGCCGCCTGTATGAGAGGAAGAGAAATGGCTCAGAAGAAGGAAACTAAACCAGAGTGTTTTTAAGAGATTCTTTCCATTGATTAGGCTAAAGTTTCTGGTTACTTTGTCAGGATATCACATAGGTATTGATTTATTTTCTATGATTAGGGTTGTCACGGTGTGAAAATTTATTGTGACCAAAATTATCACGGTTTTCGGTAATATCACAGGTTTTTTTTAAAGGGCGTTGTATACATTTAGAAAGCATTGCTAGTGTGAAAAAGTTGTGAAACAGTTTAACAGTGTTCATTATATTCAAAATAATACAGAGAAAGCCTTATCAAAAGTGCAATTTTTCACATCGTTTAATCTTTTGAAGTAAATGGAACTGCTCTTGTTGAGTAACCCTGTCTTTGTTTTTCAGTTAATACAAGTAAGCTAGTAGGCTGCAGATGCTTAACGCTAACCACTTTTAAAGACAAATTACTCTCCTTTCTTTACAATTTAATTAGAAGAGTTACACAATCAAACTTTCTAATCTGTTTCAAATAAAATGGGTGTGAAAGATAATGCTTTTTTTGGTTTAATTCATAAAAGTAGCTAAGCTAGTTAGCTTCAGACGCTAAACCTGTTTTAAAGACGATTTTTTTGCCTTCTTTCCAAATATTATGCAGATCTTTATGAGGAGTTACAAAACCTATTATACATAAATGAGGAAATATTTACTTGATAAGTAATGTTTTCATTTTCTAAGTATAATTGTAAGCTTGTTAGCTGTATATGCTAATTGTTAGCCTGTTTTATATGATCTCTGTTCTTCTTTCTTTGTATCCTTTTTGTCATGTAGTTTGAAACGTGTTTAAGAACTTTACAACTAAATCCAATTTGGTAAGAAGTATGGTCCATGCTGAGTGATACTTTATCTATTTGTATTTCATAAAAGAGGAGGGCAAAAAAGCATCTTGTTAGAAGTGTTTATTATGTGTTTGCGCACTTTGTGAGATCACCGAATAAGAGGACTAAAAGTGAGAAAAGGTTGAAACAAGGAAAAAGATTTTGTGTGTCTCTGTGTGTGTGCGAGTTCCTGATCTATTTGTCATCCCGGCTGCACTCTTTGGTGGCACCTTGTTCATTTGCGAAACCCTCTGTTTGAAATGCAGGAATCGATCGAGCAAATAGAACAGCCGAGCCCTCGAGATGAAGAAAGGAAAGGTAGAGAGAGAAAAGGTGCAGGTCTGAGATTTATGTGCTGGTTTAATTACTAATATTTCAACCTCAAAACTGAGCACTCATCCCTATCTGGACTGACTGTACTGTAGATTACATAAAAAAACTGACAAACACCCTTACAAAGGTTACCCAAAGTTAGCAACTTTAGCCCTACATTAAAGCAGGTTTCCCTTTTTCAGTCAACTTTAATAACACCACAATATTTTTGCAGCTAAAATGAATACTTTTTCTGTTAAACACAGTGCAGAGCACTTTATTAGACAATCTCATAACTCAACATTCATCTGTAACATTCCTAGATTCCCTAGATTTACAGCTGATGAGGTTTTAACAACACGACTGAGGTTTTCATTTACAGATTGATATCAAAGACCGTTCCATTAGAGAGTAAGTAAACTAATCGATAAAGTGCTTTCTGTTGATTAGGGCCATGAAATGTGGAAGAGAGCTTTAGAAGAAATAGACTTTTAAATTTCCCTTGAGAGTCCGTCTTAAAGATTGTAACTAGTAAAATATAAGTAAACCCTTTAATGTATGTCTTGTTTTCTTTCCTGAGAGTTAAGTAGATGAAAAGAGATGAATTCCCTACTGTAAATAGGGAAATATAAACACTTGGCCCAACTTCTTTATTCAAGTTCTTTATTGAGTTCCTTGTGCTTTAAAAGCATTAAACTGGAATTTACGTCAAGCTGGATTTCGCCATATTTCAGCTTTATGTTGGAAAACTTGCTCTTGCTCTTGGAATGAGGACTATATTCATTTTTAAAGGCACATTGTGTAATTTTAGGCCAGTAGGGGGCAATGAATACCTAAATTATCAAAAGCATGCGGTATCTGTGTCTTCGAGTAAGCAACTCAACAACGGCGGTCCAACTAGTGCTGTTTTCAAACGCTCAATTCCCTGAGAATTATCTATTTGCAGCAACATGACGAGCACTCAGTCTCTCTTTCATCGCTTGGAACTAGCGAAGAGGTAAAAATGTATTTATGGTGAAACTTTTTTGCATTTTGAGGGGAAATCAATGTTTTAATAGCGGGCTTGTTCCGTGCGCTTTGTCCGTCCGGGCTCTTGTAGAAGTAAAGACGTCATCTAATATGGCTTTCCCCTGAAAAGAGGACCTGCGCCTAAGTATTTTAAAACTAATTTTTAAAGTCATTTTTTTACAATATCGCCAATATTTTGCAATTAATGTGCTGTACATAATTATTATTACATAATATTTTAATGCCTATTTTCAAAAACTACACAGTCACTTTAAGCAAAATGTCCTAATACATTTTCAAAAATAGGGTCAATTTGTGCCTAGAACAGTGGTGTATTGTAGCATAGTTAAACCACTCTACATGGAACTGACTGTACAGAAATTAAGCACACCCCGTGTATTAGCACACCAAGAGGTTCTTATCTGTATTTATGAAAAAATATGTTGGACTTTCCCGTCATAAGAGCTAGATTATTTTTAGGTCATTGATGCTTTTGAGTAGCAAAGTTTGCAAATGTGTATGAAAAAAATACCATCTTGCAGTTGCAATGTCCATGTCAAAGAAGTTTTTAGGATCCCCTACTTGGGGATTCTACACTCAAAAAAATAAATAACTGGCTGGGTGAACATAATTATGTAAATAATTTTCACCCAACTGAGTTGGATCGATTTAGCAATCAAGAATTTTGTTGAGCGAACTAAATGTTAACATGTTGGGTTAACTTAATACATATGGGTTGCTATAAGGCTCAAAAATAAAAAGCAGGGGACGGGAGTCGAACTCTGAAAATGGCATCTGTTTTTCTGAGCACCTACACTAACCACTTTTCTACTCCATAACTCAGAAAACTAGTGACATACAGTATGACTTCATTTCTAACTAAACATGTTTATAATGTTTCAATAATACAATTCAGTCACTTTTTTCATGAAAAAAGGGAATTGGCAGGTCTTTATAATATTATAATATTTTTGAGTTAACACTGGAAATGAAGTAATATGTGTTATAATATAACGCAAGGCAGGAACTCAATGACACCACGGAGGGGAAAAGTGGATTCCTTGTGCTGACAGACTGGTGCTACTAAAACCTGAATGTGGCATTACAGAGAATACAGCTGCTGCAGAGAGAGATCTTTCAGCTGTGAGGTTTACAAACTCAATAAATTACCAAGTGACATCTTGTGAGCCTGCTGAAAATGGATTGTATCTTTACTGACACAGTTAAACTCACTCCATGACACAATTTACTGGATCCCCAGTTTTCTGAATGATTGTGTAGCAAAGTGGTAAGTGCAGTTGCTCAGAAAACATCAGAGGCATTTTTCTGAGTTTGAGTCCCGTCCCCTGCTGTTTATTATTGACCCTTATAGCGTCGCAAATGTATTAAGTTAACCCAACATGTTTACATTTAGTCCATTCAGAATCTTTTTTGACTGAATTAGCTTCCTGAACTTTATTTGTAAAGTAAAAAATGTCTGTGCATCTGCACCAAGCGGTCAGGGATGTGAATTGCAATTGACTGTTAACTTCATATGCCGTCACAGTTTTAAAAAACGGCCAAATGCAGAAAGTATTCGGTTAACGCAAATTCCCCGTTTTCAATGTTTCTCCTTTAAGTAAAAACTAGGGATTTCCCGATCTGCATTTTAGGCCTCCGATCCCAATCCGATCCTATAACCTCAAGTCCGATCCGCTTTTTTGAGTCCCGATGCGATATTTTGCCTTTAGTATTGAAATTTATAAAACAGAAATCTACTTTTAGCAAGTAATGCAATTAACTTTTAGTAAGACTAATTTCATCAATAAGCATTACCAATATTATTGTGCATCCCAAGAAATAAAAATCTTACAGAAGATAAATGATCAGCTTCACTTTAATATTTCAGACAAAAGTACAAAAATGTACATAAAAAATACTACCAGTAACTGTGTGCTGCGTTCAGATGCTAGAAGTGAAACCTTTCTCCAACCCATCTCGTCCTTTACGAGCCACGGAAAGGGAACAGATAAATGAGCAACTCCCAGAAAGAAAAAAAAAAAGCTTTTCAATGTCACAAAGATATAATAAATTAATGCCATGTAATGACAGGTTGTGCATCATCTCTTAATTAGCTATATAACAAAACAATGTCAACAACCTCATTAAAGCACTATAAATAACTAGGAGATAAAGTACAAAATACTTACTAGTTTAACTGACCAGTTTGAATAGTTTACTGCCTGAATCCTCTTTACCTTAAGGGTTAAATGTCCAACTAGAGGAATATTATTGATATTATTTCTTGGTTGATTAGCATGGATTATAACAATAAACTTTACGTCTGTGTCTAAGGTCCGACTGACTAAAATCCATCAAACTTTTTATTTAGCTCATTTTCTATGTGTTTTGACGCGCTAGTCCTGATGTGTTGTACGGTTATCATGACATTATGACGGAGCAGCTGGAGGCTGTTAATGTCCAGATCACTCAGCTTACTGTGTCAGATCTTGTTAGGAGGACCTCCTCTGCAGATATACTATATATAGAAAAAAAGAAACAAATATCTAAAAACCGTAGAACTGTCCTGAGATGGTTTAGAATGAAGGAGCACAATCTGAACTGAGCGCTGATGGATGATAAGGAACGGTGCTAAGTTTTAGAAACCCCAAATCCAACAGAAGTCGATAAAAGAAAAGAAAATTAAAGTCATACATAAATAAATTGATCGAATAAGGAAGGTAGCACATAGGTTATTAAAACAGGGTAAAGTAGAGAAAAGAGTGAAATTGATCGGTTTACCAGGAAATGCAGACAAAGATCTATATTTAATCTTCTGTTTTAAGTCTATTTTGTACTCTTTTTCTTTATTTTCTACCTGGTTCTGTTGTGTTTTGTTCTAGTCCATGTAAGTCCATGTTCTATTTGGTTTAAGTCTATTTTATCCTGGCTTTCTATGTTTTGTTTTATATTCTTCATTAGGCCTATACAGTGTTCTACTCTATTCTATCATGCTCTGTTAAAATCTCTATTTTCATGTCATTTTGTTCTGTTGTATTTGTTTTTTTTATTTTATTCTGTCCTTAATTATTCTGTTTTCCATTGTGTTTATTTTTCTAGGTCTGATATATTCTATGTTCTAAGTAATTTTGTTTTATTTTCACATTGATGTCATTAAATGTTTAGGATGTTTTCTATTCTACTCTGTTCAAGCTTTCTATTATTCCCTCCTGTTCTATTTTGCCCATTTTTATGGTTTTATGATCTAACATTTTTTACTCTCAGTTCTGTTGTGTTTTTATTTCTGTTTTATGTAATCTTTTCTTTACTTTTTGGTTTCATTGTATTGAGAACATTTAATTTTGTTCCACTGAGTTGCAGTTTGTTTTATTCCACTCCGTTCTACCCTGCCCTGTTCTATTAATTTATTTTATTTCTGTTCTGTCGGGTTTTATTCAGACGTTCTCTGCTCTATTCATTGGTCATGTTCTTTATTCTATCCTGTTCCAGTCTATTATGTTTAGTTTAATGTAGTCATTTTTTTCTTGTCCTATTTGGTTGAATTTTTTTCTGTTTTTTTGTTTGTATGTTTATTGTCTGCATCTGTTATGTACTATTATATAGTGTTGCATTGGGTTTAACTATTCTATTTTATTTTAATTCTATTTTACTATTGGTTTTTCTTACATTCTATTCTGCTGTATTGATTTCTCTTTTTTCTATTCTATTCTGTTTGATAGGCGAGTTACTACTACTAATATTCTAAATGTGTGTCTATTCCTGTTCTGACTGAATTTTGGCTTTATCTGTAGAGCTGTAAAGGTTCCTGAAAAGGGGATCCAGTAAATTGTGTCATGGAGTGAGTTTAACTGTGTCAGTAAAGATACAATCCATTTTCAGCAGGCTCACAAGATGTCACTTGGTAATTTATTGAGTTTGTAAACCTCACAGCTGAAAGATCTCTCTCTGCAGCAGCTGTATTCTCTGTAATGCCACATTCAGGTTTTAGCAGCACCAGTCTGTCAGCACAAGGAATCCACTTTTCCCCTCCGTGGTATCATTGAGTTCCTGCCTTGCGTTGATGAACTTCCGAGTTGGAAACATGGAATTGGGGAGATGATTTCATGCCTCATAAATGCTTTTTCTAACAGCGTTCATTGTTCTATGTGTCCTGCAGTGCAGTTCAACTTGATTCCAGTGGGACTCAGGATAGTGGCCATCCAGAGCACTAAGACGGGGCTCTACATCGCCATGAACAGCGAGGGCTACCTCTACACTTCGGTACGGTCAGCACATATTTTACTTTGATGCTATGAGACTTTAAAGACACAATATGGGCTTTCATTGTAAACGCGCTCCTTGGAGAAACTATCTAAGCTTTCTAACGAAATTACACAGGTTCTTTCCAACAGAGGTAATGTTCACATATTTTATAGTTTTCTTGTCTTAAAAGTCAGTCTGTGTGGCAAAATCAGTCGGCTGGATATCGGGTGAACATTATGGCCTCATAAGACAAAATATGCATTTATTACCAATATTTCAGGCAGAGATCTGTTCCACATGCAGGTCATACCTGAAACTACATTTTTGCAGATAATCCTTCTTTATCAGTAGCAAACCACAGTACAACACATAAATTTATTTAAGGAACCGACTGCTCAGTCTGTTCAATAGAACATTATAGGGTTAACAGCTTCACATTTGTTCCTGCTGTAAAGCTGTATTCAGTTTGCGAAATATTAACTAAAAGTTGGTACAGTCAGCTGGTTGCAAAATAAAAGAGGACGATTTGCTGCTTAAATTTCATGGCTGAGAGAAAAAGCTCTCAAATATGTTAGCAGTACTTGCCTACTTCGAAAGTAAAAGCAGTATATAGTTATGGAAATGACCAATGGAGATAAGTACCACATTCTCAAAGCTTGCTAGCTATGGCTAGCTTGTTTAAAGCTAGCGTGTTTTAAGATAGCTACGACTAGCTTGCTTTAAGATAGCTTGTAGCTATTGCTTTTAAGCACACTTTAAAAACTGAAGTTTGTAAAAGGTATGCCGTTCAGTTCTCGTCTGACATTTTAAAGCTGATAAACTTTTTAAGCTATAGATTTAAGCTCCTCTTTTTTGGAATTACTTCATCAGAATTGTGTGCTTCGCTCCTACTAGCAGCTGTACTTAGTTAAAAACGTTATTTTCTACACTGTGGTGAAAAGCGTGTAGCAGTGAAATCGGTATGGGCTGAAACACTTCCTCTCATTAAACGTTCTGGAAGATGTCTGAGCTATTCACCGGTATAGGAGTATATTAAAAATTAATATCATAAAGAAACTAAACACCGGTTTTCGGTATGAACCGGTATACCGCCCAGGCCTACCTCATACTGTCACATCTCTCCCCCTCTTATCACCAGAACATCCTCGTGTTTTGCACAGTGTGCCACAAATTTCTCTGTAAATAGTCAGCCAAAGGGATATCCCAGTGGCTATGCGGCCAGGGCAAATGATATGTCGGAGGTATAGTGACAGGACCCCACACTGTTACCAACTGGCTGATCATTTGGAAGGTTTGAACCCGTGGATCGATCATACATCAAAGATATGGTATAAACTGATAAAAATTAGTAATATCAGCATTGTGATGACAAAGTTTCAAGTGGTTGCTTTTGACACAGATTTTAATAAAATAAAAATGATAAAAGGTTCCAAACCTGAATCTGGAAAGGATTAACATAATTTAATAACATAATTTAATAACATCTCTACTTTGCACATATAGGTACAATATGCAGCTTCTGCAAAATGACTTTGGGCTGGAACAAGTTGATTTTAAACAGACTCATATTGTTTGTGTGAAAGGGATGTCTAAAGCCTTGGAGATCCAAGAGTAAAATAAATGTAGATGTCCAGATCCCGAGATCCAATTGAGCCGATACTTTCATATTTTTCAGCAATCGGACATCGGCTATATTACCTGATGAGTCATGTCGATTTTTAATGAACCTCTGTAGCGGTACAAACAAGGAGTCTTAATTACCACAAATGAGCAAAGCAGACTAAACATAGTTCTAATATGGGTAAATTTCCACAAATATGCTTAACCATACTTAAGACTATATAAGAAAAGCATATATGAAAGAATTTACAGAAATGTAAATGACAGAAACTGCATTTACATGCAACAACAAAAAAACACAAATAACAGAGAAAATACGTATCTCTCCTGCAGCGAGGAAGTAGCAATAATAATACTGCAACTTACAAACAATCTTGGCTTTCTAACTCTGGTATTTACTCTAAATTATAGAGTCAATGCGATCCCATGAAAGTGGAGGGCAGTATTGCGCAGGCCAGCATATAGATGCCAAAAATGCTTTGCTTTATAATACTGCTCCAAGTAAAAGTGTTTTGCTTCTTACTTTTCTCTGAAATATTAAACTGAAGCTTCTCTGTAATATTTAGATTTTATGGGATTTACAACATTAATGGTAATGCTTATTAATTAAATTAGTCTCATAAAAAGTTGAGTTACATGCTAAAAATATATTTTAGTTTTATAAATCTCAATACTAAAAGGCAAAATATCGGCTCGGGACTCGATATTTGACCCAATTAAAGAGGGTGTCACACTTTTTTCCACACTAAGAAAAAGGAATCCGCTTTTTCAAATGCTTTTGGGCTCAATTAGAAAAAAATCTAAATGAGTCTCTTCTCGTCGATAATAAAATAGTTTAAGTTTGTCTTGGCAAAACTCTTGCTGTTTTGACCAAATTAAATAAATTAAAGGCACAAAAATCTGCTTTTAAGTAAAAGTCACTGGAAATACAGAATCCTAGTATTTTCTTTGAGGGGGTCTTAATGTGTCTTTAATTTTTCCTAATCAAAAATCAAGACTCCGTCTGCAACAACTAGATGTGATTAAGGCCAATATTCACAAAATGGCTCCTGAGCAACAATTTGGAGACTCCAACTGTAAGGAAAAAGTGGGTATAGAAAATTATATATATTCAATCAATGTGTCTGCAAAATCTCCTAAAAATGTTTTAATGTATTAATAGAACTTTCATTGTCCAGACCTGGGTGTTAGACCTAAATATTTCCATAAAAGTAACGATTTTAGGTAGTTTTTAGGGAATAATCTTTTTTATTATTATTATTTCTGAGAAAGGAACCATCTATATTTCAGTTTTCTTAAGAGGTTTTCCTGATCAGTAGCTCAGACATCAACGTACGCTGTGCCACCTCGCCGCCGTGCCTCCGCTCCTAAACACGGCGATTTGGGAACATCAGACACTTTGTTTCGTCCCAGCAAACATTTGCGTATCAAACGGGTTCCTGCTCTCGCTCACAGCAACCCGTGTTCTCCGCTTTCTCTGAAACGGCTCACACAGAACGTCCTCGAGGGTCATTGGGCATTGATGCGCAGGCAGCGGCGTCAGAGATTTAACTTAACAGGATCTGAATATAATCACTTCTCCCCCCCTTCATGACGCACAGTAAAAGCGTTTGAGATCTTTTTTTGAAGTGAAGCGGCGTGCTCACTTCAGAGTCCATGGAGCCGTGCCGGAGTAGCGTGCTGCCTGAGCGGAGGAGACGAGGTTTCTGTCGACTTCAACAACACAAAAACGGGCCAGAAGGAACCACGCTTCTCATGCTGCCACTCGCACGGACTCAGAACATCATTCAGCTGTCGAGAACCTCATGTTGTTTCATGTCCTCCAGTTGTTCTACCAGCTTCTCCTTGTAGCTCAGTTCACCTACAGTCAAACTGAGTCAATCTTCTCAGTTTACCATGAAAAACGTCTGATGCATTAACACAGAGATGTCCGCACTTTTTGCTGCATGGGCCAAAATCATCTAGTCAAAAGTGACCATGGAAATTATTTAATTTTTTTATTTGCTTAACAATAAATGAAACCTCTATTGTTTAAATGAAACAATAATAGTAAGAGTTCTTGCAGAAAAGGGATTTTTAAAGGATTGTAGATTCGAAACACATGGCTTCATAAAATAAATAAGTTTCAAGTATTTTGGAGGGGCTAATTGCAAAGCGAAAATCAGTTTTTTTAACAGAAAGAACATGGTTTGTGGTCCCCTTTCTTTGGAAATATGTTTTATAACTATGCTCGGTTCGCTCTACGTCTGCTTTTGCGTCCGTTGTTTGTGCGATGAAATGAAAAAGAAAGCCGTAAATAGATTGTTAAAAGATGAATAATTTGTTTTATACCATGGAACATTTTATCATCATTTTACTGTGTCGACACAGTCAAATGACACAGACACAGAAAGTCTCCTTCGTTTTAATTAATCGTTTGAGTTGTGGTGCTAAATGCAGAATGTACCGATCTCAAATGGTAGTTAAGGGCCGCACTTTGGACACCCCTACATTACCACAACGGAACGCTGAACTTTCAGTCTGGTTCTGCCTTCATCCAGTGAGACCAGGAGAGCCTTCAAGAAAAACTGTGACAGGTCTCTGACTTTAGTAAACATCTGTAAAAAAGCCTTAAAAGATACTGACCAGTAGGGTTGTAACAGTAAATTCGTCTTCTGACGGTCGGTTTGGTGGCCGAACCACTTCAGATGTTTTCTCTTCTGTGGGGAAAACAAATATTTGGCAGCCACGGATTGTGCAAGTTTTCCCACTTAAAAAGGAGAGGTTTGTAATAAAAAAAAACCCAATCAAAGCCACACTTCAACTGTGAGAAAAATGTGTAAAAAAATGCCATAACTCTGTGTGACTTTAAAGAATATATTTGTATAATTGTACAGAAAAACAGTGTTTAGTCAAAAACACAGCAAAAGTTCACCTCGTTGCTTT
The DNA here is from genome assembly GCA_028564705.1 of Apricaphanius iberus. Taxonomy (NCBI): domain Eukaryota; kingdom Metazoa; phylum Chordata; class Actinopteri; order Cyprinodontiformes; family Aphaniidae; genus Apricaphanius; species Apricaphanius iberus. Next base: position 243,950 of record JAPXFQ010001341.1, read on the forward strand.
GAAATGTACTGTTGGTCGGCAATGACAGAGGCCGAACGTTTCCTGTCACCAGGTTTGCTCACACTGTAACTGGTATTTTGGCCCATCCTTCCATGCAGATCTTCGTTAGAGCTGTGATTTTTTTGGGGGGGACTGTACCAAGACTATCAACTCCATCCACAGATTCTCTAATAGATTGAGTTGTGGAGACTGGCCACTCCAGAACCTTTAAATGCCTTTTATGTAGCAACTCCCTCGTTTGTATGGGCGGTGTGTTTTGGATTGCCGTCATGCTTCAATGCTCTCACTGATGGAAGGGTGTTTCTCCCAAAAAAATCTCACTATAAATTGCCCCCTGTCCCGTGCCCCCTTTGCAGAAGAGCAGCCCCAAGCCATAATGCCTCCACTGCCATGCTTCAACACCGTTCATGGTGTTTTTGGGATGCAGCTCAGCATTCTTGCCCCTCCAAGAGCGATCAGTTGCATTTATAAAAAAAAATAATCTGTTTTGGTCTCATCTGAACACACGATATCCTCCCAATCCTCCTCTGGGTGATCCAGATGGTCTCTCGGAAACATTAGACAGGCCTGGACATGCGCTGGCTTTAGCAGGGGACCTTTCAAGTGCTTCAGGATTTTGATCGACGTATTGTGTAACTAGCAGCAGCCTTTGTTACTGTGGTCCCAGTCCTCCTCACATCAGTGACCATTTCACCTGATGTTCTGGTCTGTTTCTTCACCGTTCTAAAGATTATGTGTACCCCACATGGGGACATCTTGAATGGAGCCCTAAGTCAAGGGAGATCGTCTAATAATTGCTCCAACAGTTTATCTCCTCCCATCAAGCTGTTTGCCTATTAAGCCCGGTTTATGAATCTCAGTTTTGAGGGAGACTGATTGACGCAGCGGCATTATCCGTCGACACAAGGGCTCTCCGTTAGCTACGCAAGGACAAACGGAGTAGAGGCCAATTTTGTAACTATCTGTCTCAGTCAACGAAGTGCGTACCCCTGTGATTGGTCAGTTTCAGGAACAGCCAGATATCGTTTCATCAGAACGGGGCTCTATAGTCGCTGTAATCAGTAGTTAATGCAGCGTTTGGCCACTATATGCTTTGTATTGAAAGGATAATTGATCTAATCTGTTCTTTTGGCGATTTTGAACAGAAGGAGGTGTAGAGACACAACAAAAAACGGCCGCTGTGTTTGTTTCCGTGTGTTTTTAGAGGATTCTATGAGCTGCACTTCTAGTAAAAAGCTTTACAGCTTAATCAAGACTTACTTTCTCTCGTCCATTGCTCCTCGAGGGGGGAATGAGTTCACAGGCTGAAGAAAATAACTGAAACAACGCTGCAATAGTAGGCAGGGATCAGGCATAGCCGGAATGAAAAGTTAGCACTCCCTGATGTCCTGGTCGAGAATTGCTTTGCGACGCTTAAAAATCAATGGAGAGCTGAGAGAGAGAAACGGAGAACCATAAACGAAAAACGTCTCCGTCAATACGTATGCGTGAAAATTTGCTGTTGGAGAAGTATGAACTAGGCTCATCTCAGTCTTGTGCAGGTGTACAATCTTGTCCCTTTTGGCCTTAGACAGGTTGGAGTCTGACTTTTTGAAGGTTTAGGCAAATGTCCTTCCAAGGTAAATAACCACAGTAGAGAGGGGGAAGGCTGGGGTGAAGAATCTTCTGGGAAAATCCCTCTGAGATCAGAGCGGGCAGTGAAGTTTAGGCAACTTTCTTCTTTCTAACATCTAAATATCTGGCTGAGGTGTCATTTTTTACAAAGTGAATCAGCTGAGAAATAAAGGATTATTAAATATAGTTGTGAAATATAGGAAAGAGTTTTCTGTGTGTGTAAATGCCTCAGATCATCTTCACCTTCTACCCGTCTGAAGGGAAAATGCTCGGCTGCGGAGGATCTCCCATCGTCTGTGGCAGCAGTTCTGCGGCTCTGCATTAATCTTTCATGGACCTCTGTGGTCGGCTGCTTTCCCTCTGCAGCCACACACAGATAAGGAGATAATTACAACACTTATTTAAAGGACTGGGAAATAAAACACCTCCTCCCAGCTGGTCACTGGCCGGTAATGACTCACAAAGACAAAAGTACTTTTCCGCCCCATCGTTTATCTTTATTTCGCTGTCGGATTTCTTGGAGGGATTTTTTTTCTCTCGTTCTTCTTATTCTGATCTCGTCTGCGATCACCTCTTATTTCCCACTGATTGATACTAAGAATCTGATTTAAACCCATAATTCAATTCAATAATGACACTTGAAATGCGCCGAGGCATTTCTGATTACATAGATTTCCAACACAAACGTATTAATCAGGCCTGTGACTGATTTCATATTTAGAAACATGTCCAATAATTTATTCTGCTGTTTGTTTTTACCCTGCGTGATAAATAAAGGAGATCAGAACGGTTTGGAACAGACTTGCCTTACGTGACCACGGCTGCCGGCTTACGTGCTCTGTTTACGTCCCGCCCATCGTAGTAGCATTGTAGCGTAGGAATATCAACCATGGAACTGGAAATGTATAACGAGAGTTTTACTTTTTTTTTTCCGTATATGTCAGCTAAATTAAATGTGCAAACGAATTAGTACCTGGTAGCCACTGAAGCTGCAACTACTAAGCAACTAACCAACCATATATTACTGCTTTTGATCTAAAAAATAATAATAAGAAAAATAAAACAAACATTTTAGATATAAGCCCGATGGTTAAAATTAGTTGACTTACATTTAAAATAGAAATTTACCGCCGAAGTAGCTGCTGCCGGCTCCTACCGCACTGTATTCTGGGAAATTTTTGACTGAGAAGAAGGCATGAAGGCACGTCTGATGTATCCTTGGTTAGTTAGCTAAACGGCTAACAAACGGAGGACAGATTCCTCAGTAGCACATGAACATTGGAACACGCCTTGGCGGTCCCTGATGACGTATCTCCTAGGCAACCGGGGCGGGACCAAAGCATCAAGGCGAGGTTCCTGGGCATTGAGAAACACCTTGGGTTTAAATATCCTACTGGATGAACCAGACATGACGTCTGGTGAGCCATTGAGGTAAATAAAACTGAGCTGAAATCGGACACATTTCTTTAAATATTGTGTGAAAAAAACATGACATTTGAATAATGGCTGTTGGAACAACATCTGAGTTCATACAGTCTGAAAAACCACCAAAGGAATCATTTTATTTTTCACCATATCTGGAAAAGTCTGGATAAGAAATATAGAAAATGGAGAAATATGAGTATTTCTAGACTGTATTGGTTATTCTAGTGTATAATAGTTTGGTCCATCCATCCAATTGTTCCTTCCCTTAGTTGTTCCTTTATTGATTATTTCTTTTATATTTTCTTTTATCCAGTCATCGATCTATTAATGTTTTCTATTTAACTGAAGAAGCTTCTTGGATGAGAGACAAAATATTTTTCAAGACAAAGAAAATCCAGATGCCTCCATCCAAATTCTCAAGACTTGCATTTTTCCTTCTATCCTTCCTTCCTTCCTTCCTTCCTTCCTTCCTTCCTTCCTTCCTTCCTTCCTTCCCTCCTTCCTTCCTTCCTTCCTTCCTTCCTTCCTTCCTTCCTTCTTTACTTACTTACATCCTTCCTTCCTTCCTTACTTACTTACATCCTTCCTTCCTTCCTTCCTACCTTACTTACCTACTTACATCCTTCCTTCCTTCCTTCCTTCCTTCCTTACTTACGTCCTTCCTTACTTACTTACATCCTTCCTTATTCCTTCCTTCCTTACTAACTTACTTACGTCCTTCCTTCCTTCTTTCCTTCCTTCCTTCCTTCCTTCCTTCCTTCCTTCCTTCTTTCCTTCCTTCCTTCCTTACTTACTTACTTACTTACATCCTTCCTTATTCCTTCCTTCCTTCCTTCCTTACTTACTTACTTACTTACTTACTTACATCCTTCCTTCCTTCCTTACTTACTTAAGTCCTTCCTTCCTTACTTACATCCTTCCTTATTCCTTCCTTCCTTCCTTACTTACTTACTTACTTCCTTCCTTACTTACTTACGTCCTTCCTTCCTTCCTTCCTTCCTTCCTTCCTTACTTACTTACTTACTTACGTCCTTCCTTCCTTCCTTCCTTCCTTCCTTCCTTACTTACTTACATCCTTCCTTGCTTACTTACGTCCTTCCTTCCTTCCTTCCTTCCTTCCTTCCTTCCTTCCTTCCTTACTTACTTACTTACTTACGTCTTTCCTTCCTTCCTTCCTTCCTTCCTTACTTACATCCTTCCTTACTTACTTACTTACATCCTTCCTTCCTTCCTTACTTACTTACTTACATCCTTCCTTACTTACTTTTCCTTTCTTACTTACTTACGTCCTTCCTTACTTACTTACGTCCTTCCTTACTTACTTACGTCTTTCCTTACTTACTTACTTACGTCCTTCCTTCCTTCTTTCCTTCCTTCCTTCCTTCCTTCCTTCCTTCCTTCCTTCCTTCCTTTCTTACTAACTTACTTACTTACTTACGTCCTTCATTCCTTTCTTCCTTACTTACTTACGTCTTTCCTTTCTGACTTACTTACTTACTTACTTACGTCCTTCCTTACTTACTTACTTACTGACTTACTTACGTCCTTCCTTCCTTCCTTACGTCCTTCCTTACTTACTTACTTACTTGTTTACGTCTTTCCTTCCTTCCTTACTTACTTATGCCGTCCGTTACTTGCCTACTTCCTTCCTCCCCCCCTCCTTAAACTAAACATGATATCCACCATAACGGACTGATTGTGGTTTATTGAAGTTGTTAGCAGAGACCAAACAGACAGAGGAACCCACAGAGATGCTTTAACATTGTTTTAACAAGAGGCCGAGGTGTGGGCTCGTCTGCATGTGGACGGTGTCTAGATAGAAAAACAAAAACAAACTGTTCTCCTGTTACATTTTTGTAGAATAGAGGTCAGAAGGAAAACCAGAAAGAATTCAGAAAGGAGCCAAAGGATGACACTTTAACGTTCGCTAACATGCTGTTCCACTTCACTTTGGCACCCATACTCATCTGTATAACAATCAGGCGTCCTTGAGAGAAACGGGCCGACAGTTTGAGTGACCAGTATAACCAACAGCGCTGGCCGTTGTCTTAAGGGAAAGAATGATGAAAAGATTGGAGTATTTTGAAAAATAGAAAGAAGGAGGGAGAGAAGGACGGTCTGACAGGAGCAGATTCCTCTGGGAATGAGGAAGCTGTTCCCCCCTTGTACAGTTTTTGCTCGCCTGTCAGTCTGTCTTGCTCCCTGTCTGGTCATTTGTGTCTCTTGGCATCTCTTGTGTCTTGTTGTTTTTCTCCTCTTTGTACCATCCATTGCTCCCTGTCATCTTGTAACCCTCTTTAATTCAGGAGATATATCCCATCCTGGAGTGTTCTGGGTTTGCCCTCTGTCTGTGCTATTTTTTTCTGCCTTACTCTACCCTTTGTGCTCATCCCGACCACCTCAGAGCTTTGCTCCAGTCTGATAAAGCGATAGTTGTGCTAAATTGACAGGTTTTATTCTGGATCTGAAACATTTAGAGGTGACATAAAATCTTTTTTTTCCTGAATTATTTCCTTTACTGATTTTTTTTCTTCTAATATAGAACTGGATATTTGATAAAACATCTTATACATATTAAATAGTACAAGCAGACATAGCCAGAGTAGAAAACAGTCCAACTACTTGAAAATGTTATTTTTTTTGAAAAATGTAAATAATACTCCATCAACAATGGTGAGTAGCTTGTTAGCTTTAGCTTTATCCAACAGCTGAAGAGCTGAAGTGAAATTAAATAGGCTTTATTGACAAACTAAACCAAGGCTTTCAGCCACTAATATTATAATATGTCATAAAATATTTAAAAGATTGAAAAGCATAAAAATAAGCCTTTAAATTACTAACATGATTAATATATATATATATATATATATATATATATATATATATATATATATATATATATATATATATAATGGTTAATAATATTATTTTCTTTGTATTTACTGATGATACTCAGGTCTCTTGATTTGTTTCTGTGTCTTAAAAACTTACTTATGATAAAGAGAAGTGTTTGACAATTTTATATATATATATAAATATAATTCTTAGTTAAAATTAGTTCATTGAAGAATAACAAAATGATTGGGGAGGCACTTGAAATATATTTTTCGTGATTTTTATCGATAATTATCAATATCGATCAATATGACTATTTTTTTATCAATATGCTTTTTTTCTATATCGTCCAGCCCTAGTACAAGCAGACATAGCCAGAATAGAAAACAATCTAACCACTTGAAAACGTTTATTTTTTGAATTTTTTGAAATAATACTTTGCCCATATTTAAGAATAAACATGCTTACATTACATGTGAATTGTTTAAATACTTCAAATGCCTAGTTTGCTAGTTTGCTAGTTGTAGTGAAATGCATTATAGGCAGCTCTTGAGAAAATCCTTTCTCATGAGTGGACATTCCACCAACTTGTGTTTTATACAAAATAAGGATTTTTGGGCTGGCTTGATGCTACTGGTAGCCATGAGGACATCGGCTGGTTTTTCTCTAGTATCAGTGATGTTTTCATTCAGCTTGACATTGTTTCAGGTGTGTTATAGAACGTATTGCTGTTGAAAAATGTGTTTGCTGACAAAGTTCTGTTTCGGTCCATCTTTCTTTTTTCTACTCTAGCTGATTAAGAAACTCGCTCCAAAAAGTGCTGACTAAATGATTCCTTTCTACAGGTTTATTGTAGAAAGTTTTATCTTTCGTCTTCGATCCAAGCGTAGCGCAGGCATAGGCGTCATTTTAACCGGGGACATGTCCCCAGCAATATTTATTATTGACAGGTTTGTCCCCACCAAACCTGATGTGGAAATTCTTACTGACGTGATAGCCACCCAGCAAAGCTAGCGCTCCCAGCGGGAGCTAGCGCTAGCTATAGCACGTAAAACACTCTCCTCCATGCTGGCTCTCACTCCACCGAATGCTTTATCCCCGACATAGCTGCTACTTTCCACATGGTTAGAATTATAGAGGTTTTCTCCGTGTTTAATGCTCCTTTCTTTGGCCTGGAGGCAATGACCCTCGCTCTCCTTCTTCTTCTGCAGTTGTAGTCCGCTAAACGTTTTACCTAAAGTAACTTTTGCCTCCAGTCGAAAATCAGTTTTCAAAATTCACTGACATCATATGTTCGATCCACGTCGCATTTCAAACTGGATCAGAAAATAACTTTCATATAACTCTCATTCATTTTTTTGGCATTTGGCAGCCAGGGACCCATTGACCGTAGAAGGGCTCCCCATTCAGGGTCAGTTGAATTAAGCGGAAAATTACAGATCAGTTTCTGCATTTAATATTTATTCATATATTAAAGTTCAACAAAGAGCGCTTAATAGGCCAGCAAACACTGCAAAAGAATAGACAAACTTTTCAGAAAACTGGATTTTCCGTTTAAAATATCCGTTTACATTGATCTCCTGTAATGTTCTAAATTTCTGAGACACAGCTTTGGCTTTAAATTATTGGTATAATAATATCTTACTCTGTGTGATAGATCTACATATGAATTTCACCTTCTGAAATGACTGAGAAAACATATTGAATGTATTCACAATATTTTTAAAGTACACATCACGACATAAAGAGGTCTATGCTTGTTGCACACCAAGGCATATGGAAGTAAGCCAGCAGAGGTTAATGGAGGCGAGGAGGGACTCCTTGGTATGGCTCCATTGTTTAAAGCTGCTGGGCCCCTCTTACCTGTGGGCACCACCTGAAAATTACTTTCTGATAAAAATAGTGTTCAGCCACGGACCTGGCCCACTTTATTAGCTGTGTGCTCTGAAAAAGCCTTCCGGGTAGAGGAATGGCAGCGGGGCAGGAGGGATGAATGGTTTAACAGGGTGAGGGGTTGACGGGGGGTTGTGCAGTGTAAGCTATGGCAAGAATTGAACTAACACACACACACACACACACTTTCCTGTGCAATTTCACCACCCTCCAATTCCCCACAAACACACGAGTGCAGCCAGGTATAAACAATCTGACAGAGGCAGGCAGACATAATTGGGTCGGACTCGATACCCGGGACCAGCTCTGTCCAAACTCTCTGCAGCTAACAGGGGAAAGTTGAGCAAAGCATAAACTTCCCTCAGATGACTTTAGGGATGTACACAGAGGAAGGATGAATTCAGCCCCATTTGAGAGAAACAGGGAATTTAACAGATTGCTAAAATGTATTGCAAACTGATTTTTAGGAAGGAGATTAACTCCACTGTAACATTTTGTTGGGTTGCTTTATTTTGAAAAGAGAGAATCAAAATTAAATAAGAACTGAATTACCGTTTAATCAAAGTAAATGATGTACTGTGGCTGCCCTGTAATCCTTCTCTGAGACAATCATGGCATTGTTTAGACCTTCTAATATGAGATTTTCTATAACCCAATAATCACCATAAATAGAATTTGACTATTTGGATTTGGTTGTAATTGGATGGCACTGAAATAAAAAGGATTTTAAATGAATTCTGTGTATTTGGGTTTGAGTTTGAGTTATTAGGAGTTAGTATTTTACCTCCAAAAAAACAGTGTTGGTAAATGAGTTCAGACTAAAATTTTGCTGAAATTTACCAGAAATAAACAATTTCTAAAGAATCACCAAGAGGTAAAATATTTATTCAAAAAGTTGTATTAAATTAACTAGAAAATGCTTTTAAACTTGTCCTACTTTGACTAACTGCTAGTTAGACATTTTTGCTTTCAGCCAAAAAGACAGAATAGCCGTTAGCTTGTCTTTGGTGCTACTAAGAGAGTGACTCTAAACAACCAATACTTCAGTATCTGATTAAGTTTTAACTTGACACTGAGTAACCCTTGGCTCATTTTGAGTATCGCTTAGCTTCACTCTGAGTCTCTTTTTGATGAATTCTTAGTACTTTTAAACTTGAAATTACATGTTAAGAATGTATTATTAAGTAGGTGTAAGCTTTAAACCTCACTTGGAATAACGGTTAACTTGCTTATCATTAGCTTTTAAATTCACCTTGCACGGTTAGCTTGACTATCAATAGCTTTTGAATTCAAATTTAAGTAGAGGTTAGCTTGACTATCAGTAGCTAGCCACCGTTAACTTAGAGGCTAAGCTGACTGAGTAGCTGTTAGTTTAACTTCTAGCGGCTAGACGTAATGGCTAGAATCTAGCTATATATGTGTATATATATATATATATATATATATATATATATATATATATATATATATATATATATATATATATATAGGGATAATGCCCAACGATTTGTCCATTATCAGAAAACAATGGATAAACTTGGTGGTGTGAACCGTCTGACACGAAGTACATGTCCGTCTGAAGTTTGCTATAGCAGTTGAATGATCTATAAGAGGACTGGGAGAATGTCTAATGGTCAGATGAAACCAAAATAGAACTTTCAGGAAAAACTGTATTTATTGTGTTTTTGAGGCGAAATAATGAGTTGCATCCAAAGAACACCTTACCTACTGTGAAGCATGGGGGTGGAAACATTATGCTTTTTTTTAGGCTGTTTTTCTGCAAAGGGACCAGGACGACTGATCTATCTAAAGGAAGGAATGAATGGGGTTGTGTATTGCTACATTTTGAGTGAATAATACTTTAATGTGTTTTAGAGTTAAAATCCTGAGGGTTTTTTTATAAGCGCACTATTTAATATCTCCCATATACAGGCGTTGCCAAGCAACGTGGCCACAGCAATGAGTCAACTGTGAAATGACGTTGAGTCTCCGTTTCCATTTGAGCCAGCGCAATAATTTAGAACTGTCATCAGGCAATTTGACGAGACGCCTTTCCTTGGTGTACATTATAACTTTTAAACGTACACCTTCCAGCCAATGATATTTTTTTACTGAATTTAACTGTAGAAAAACTGTGACTGCATGCTAGACACTCCAAGTTGTTTAATACTTTCATAATTTCACTACAAAAAATTACTGTCATCATTAATGGTTCCATTAAAATTCGATAATCTAAAGTAAAACCCACAACTTTGCCTTTGGCTACAATATCGTGACATAAATATTGAGATAAATCGACCTGTCAGTATTTTCTATCCCCATCCATTATTCTTTGGGGGGGGGGACTTTTAACATTTAGCGCGAAATAATCGTGAATAGCGGGTTGTTTTTAATCAATCGATGCGGGATCTCCTATTTATGCTACCAAACTAGTCGCCAAGACACCAGAAGTTACTTGACTCACTTGTGAGAAATAAATAAAAAAGTTTAAATAACATTTCGTTCACACTTACACAACTCTGAGCACATCCAGCTTCAAGTAGGAGACGCTCTGCACCAAATCTGAATCGTTTTAACCACAGCAAACCTCTCACCATTGCAACCACAGTTGGGTTAGTGCTGCAGACTGACATCAAATTACAGTTAGTTGCTTGATTCTTTTTCTTTCCTTTTTTTTAAATAGTCTTTTCCAAAGACCTTGTGAGCCTATATCTGAATTTGGGAGGTAATGTTTTGGACCCTTTAACCGGACCCAAAGGGTTCTTGCCACTGTGCCTTTGAGTTCTCTCTGTAATGCTTACTTGCATGTTTTTCAGACCTTGCTGTTTGTTTGTCCCCCCCCCTTTGCTCTTTTTGTGGCCTTCTCCCGTAGCTCTCCTCTGGGGACTTGTTTTGAGATGGATGAAGGTACCGGTCCGTAAATAGGGAATGCCTCTACTCACACGACTCACTTCGGAGTGGAGCCAATGACTTGAGCAGGGAAATTACAGTGCAGAATAGAGAGAGCAAATATATTGGTCTCCTAAATCACTTTTAAACATTCACAAAAATTATTTCAGGTTATTTGTGAGGAAGCGCAATAACCTTGCTGCCTTTTAACTGCTGTACTAATGCCCTGAAAGGCTTTATTTAACTACCGCACACAAGAAGGCAGATAAACAGGTATTTATGACACATTTTACACCACGATTACCAGGTGCCGGCCATAATGGTACTGAAAAGTTCACAAGCTTTTTCTCTGTGAGCTAATTCCTGTTAGTGGACTGTTCTCCGTCAGTTTTATACAGCAGCTGCTTCCTTCCTCACAGAAGCAGTTAATTGGGATGGATGGTCTTTGGTGATGGAGCAAGTTACCACATCCATCATTGGACGGCGCTCTGTAGCTGTGAGCAGTTCGTTTGTCTGTAGAGACTGGCTGAGAGTGAGAATGAGAGCGTGGATGGCCTCTCCGGCTCGCGCTGAGCGACCGTGAAGAGACTTTTTATGGGTTTAGAAGTGGGAGAGAAGTCTGGTCCACTAATTTCATCTGTTTCATTATTTAATGGGTTTAGTTTGGTGGATTTTTTTGTTATAAAATGACATTTTTTAATATATCCCCAGTCTATTCATAGTATAGATAGCTCCTTTACATCAATGCTAAAAAAAACATCTGTTTAAAGCTGCCTTTGAGTAACTGATTAATAATAACTAGAATATCATGTTAAACATCTCTAATGTTGTTTTATGCTTTCATTTTATTTTATTTTATCCCCTAATGATGTACAGAAAATACGATCTAGTTTTTTAATACATTTTCAAAATTATTTCTATTCATTTTTGGTATTCAATCTAAATAAACTGAATAGAGAACTAAGTATGGAAAAATGAAATTAAATGATTGGACTTAAAATACGAATACGTTTTGTGGCCTGAATGCACAGTCTCACAACTTTCTCCTGCTTTGCATTGAACTGAAATGCGCACCCATTTGTGCATAATCGAATTTTGGGATCGCTGCGGAGGTCGTTGTCTTGATGACTCCTCATGGGGGTTTAGCTGTTGTTTTGGAGGCTAAAACCGCACTCCACTGCCACACTGGAGGCTGGAATTAAGCTCAGTTTCAGCCAAAGTTTTGAAATGAAGGAAACAATTCTCCAGTTGAAGCGATCAGAAGTCGAAAGGACTCTCTGATCGAACCGTTTCCTGACCCGTAAACTATTGTTTCAGTGGGAGGAAGGCAGCAGCAGGCGTCGGTGTTCGGCACACATCGGGCTCTTTGGAACGCGTCTAACCAGCCGCACCAGCGACAGTCGCTCTCCAAAGATTCAGCAACTTTGAAACTTGGTGTCAGTTCCCTGTTATGAAGATGCATTGAATATAGTTAATCTGGGTCTGAGATGTCATGGGAATCTTTGCTATAATGGATTCAGTTTTTGTTTATTCGTTTGTTTAACAGGGATAATGTTTCAAAAAATGATGTTTTACACCAGATTATAGCCGAAGCTACTTTCCATCTGCAGTCGCTGAGAGAAATACAAAATAAAATATATCTTACATTTTAAAACCACAACAATCACTGATTTCATAATACAATCGTGCTATAAAATCTCACTGAGACCAATATCTTAAATATTTAAATCCTAGTGTCTACAATGCTGGTTTTCTAATAATAAGTTCCTGACATTACAAGAAACAAAAAAAATTAGTTCTGACGAAAGTTTCAAATTCTGTGGGAATTTTTTCCATTCCTTGATGCCTTTGTAAGAAAAGGCCATCTGTGCAAAGGCTGAACTACGTTTAGGTAATCTGCAGTCATTATGACATTATGATTCAGTGACCTCTGTGTGTAAAGTTGAAAATATCTGCGAATTTCTACCAAGTTGTTAAGAAATACTAAGTTCATCTTAACTGCACTATTCTGGAGTGAACGTATTTTCAACATGCTGTGTTTGTTCCCATAAGGGTGTGTCCTATTTAATATTTGGTGGTTAATGTGAGGAAATGAAGATAATAAATTAATTGTAAATTTTAAGTATGTTCGATATGTCATTACTGTAAATTGTCAATCTTGAAATGGAACAGTTTTTCCTGTGAAAAGCTGAGCTGGTTCAATCATCTCAAGGCAGGTTAAAGGTGTGTGTGTGTATATGTAAGTGGACTGCTGGGTGTGGCAGGAAGGGAGTGGGAAAGAAACAGCTGGGTGCCATTTTGAAAGTTACAGCTTTGTTTGAGCAGAAGAAAATTAAATTGGAATTGTTCCCTTCAGTCAGATCAGAGTGATGACTTATCTTTTCCACACTACACCTCTCATGCTGCATTCAGACCAACCCCATGCGTCAGTTGCGGCAAGATTACATGTAAAGTCTATGGTAGTTTAAGGAGTACGTCAGAGGTCCGTCAAAGTCTCTGCGGTGCGTTGTGTATGTTGGCTCCGTCAACTTTACATACGCAACGCAGTAACGCAGAAGTTCAGCTAGCTGAACTTTTGACGGACCCAACGCAGTTACAACCAATCAGAGCGTCTCACTGTCGTGATGTCACTATACACGTATCTTGAATGAAGCGCGGGTCCAGTGAAAACTTTTTCAACAAACGCAGATTTCAAAAATAAGAAATGACACTTACCGAAGACAGATGGACAGGCGCTCCTAAAGAAGAACAGAGAACCTGTAGTTGATGTCCTGGTAGGAGATTTAAGCTCCGATGCGGCCGAGGAGGTCATAAAATTAGGCGCAGGACAGACGGAAGTAGCGCTGAAAGCGAACCTCATCGATACACAGCTCCTGGAGCAAATGGTTAAACTCCCCAAACTCAGAACGCATCTGAATAATGGGCACTGATGCACCCGATGTCAACGTTGTCTAGCTTTTTCAAGCAAATAAAGCCAAGCCACTCTCTCAATACGATCCACCATAGTTCAGAACGTGCGGCAACAGAGGAAGCCCCGCCCATGCATTTTTTCCTCAGAAGCAGGCTATGGAAGCCAAAAAATACATACGGCAAACTTCATCCGTTGAATGCGTTGCCTGACGCAGACCAACTGTGCGGTGTGAACGCACCATCAGTGTGATACAAGTCGTCAGTAGTCTAAATACTAATCTGTAAAATTGACGGACAGCCTTCAGGTTTTTTATTCACCGTTCTAAAGAAATTGTCAAATACAGAAAATAGTATTGTTAACACGACCCCTGGTGCTATACAAATAAAGCTACCTTGCCTTGCCAGGATAAGTAAAGTTAAATTCACTAAACATTGAATCTATAAATTAATGTCTTAAAATTAGTTCTTACTACGGTTATAACGTGAAAACTTTCGTATCCACTTCTGTAATCTGAATTCTTTATTCTTTGTCTCTTTGGTATTTTGTACTTCACGCAACTACAGTCATGAAAAAAAAAATGTTATCCTCTCCACTGTCGCTAAATGAAATCCAGAAAATCACATCAGGTTACCATCAGTAACACACTACAACACCAGTATTTCAAATCCTGCAGTGCCAGACGTGTGCCCCCGCTTAAGCCAGTACATGTCCAGGCCCGTCTGAAGTTTTCTATAGCGTTTGGATGGTCTATAAGAGGACTGGGAGAATGTCTTATGGTCAGATGAAACCAAAATAGAACTTTCAGGAAAAACTGTACTTATTGTGTTTTTGAGGAGCAAGAATGATGAGTTGTATCCAAAGAACACCTTACCTACTGTGAAGCATGGGGGTGGAAACATCATGCTTTGGGGCTGTTTTTCTGCAAAGGAACCAGGACGACTGATCTGTCGAAAGGAAGGACTGTATGGGATCGTGTATTGCTACATTTTGAGTGAAAACCTCTTTCTATTAGCAAAAGCATTGAGGATGAAACATGGCTTGGTCTTTCAGCATGGCAATGATCCCAAACACACCACCTGAATAATGATGGAGTGGTTTCGTAAGAAATATTTAAAGTCCTGGAGTGGCATAGCCAGTCTCCAGATCTAAACCCTATAGAAAAGCTTTGGAGGGAGTTTAAAGTCGGTGATGACCAGCGACCGCGCCAAAACATCACTGCTCTAGAGGAGATCTGTATGGAGGAATGGGCCAAAATACCAGCAACAGTGTGAGTAAACCTTGTGAAGACTTAGGCCTTGTCCAAATGTAGCCGGGTATCTCACAAAACTGAGATATTTTTCTACGGTTTGGCCTGTTTTCCAAACGTAAACGGATATTTTAGGCATCAAAAATTTATCTTTTTAAAAAATCCGGCCAAAGTGGAGATTTGCGTTTTCTCCGTTTTCAGTATCTGCGTGTGGACGGCCGATAACGGAGTTTTAAGAACCATAACATCACTATCGGCGACAAAAAATTCTCAAACGTCACATGTGCGATCTGTGTTTAATTTAAAAAAACAGCATTTATGCTTTCAGAGCTGCACTGGCATCATCCATTGTTAAAGCGCGTTTTGTTTGTTTGCTTGTACAACTTGTATGACTACTGCGTGCTGAAGTTGGAGGATAAAAAGTGACACTGAGCGGATAGGATTTGGGAGAACTACTGCCCCCTACAGTTTTGCCACGTCTATGATTGTGCTGAAAAAAAAACATTTATCCGGTTACGTGGAGATTTTTAAACTGACAGAGCTGCGTTGGCATCATCCATTGATAAGAGCGTTTTGGTTGTTTGCTTTTACAAGCTGTATGACAGCTGCATGCCGAAGATAGGAAGTTACTCTGAGCGGATAGGATTTGGGAGAACTACTGCCCCCTACTGGTTTGCCACATCTATGAATGTGCTGAAAAACGCATTTATCCGGTTATGTGTGGATGGAGATTTTTAAAGTGACAGTGTGTAGTTTTTGCAGTATATCTTTGAAAATAGCCAATAAAATATTATGTAATAATAATTACGTAAAGCACATTAATTGTAAAAAATTGACGATATTGTAAAATATGACTTTAAAAAATCTGTTTTAAAATACATAGGCGAGGGTCCTCTTTTCAGGGGAAAGCCATATTAGATGATGTCTTTACTTCTACAAGAGCCCGGACGGACAAAGCGCACGGAACAAGCCCGCTATTAAAACAATGATTTCCCCTCAAAATGCAAAAAAGTTTCGCCATAAATACATTTTTACCTCTTTGCTAGTTCCAAGCGATGAAAGAGACACTGATTTTCTCGTCATGTTGCTGCAAATAGATAATTCTCAGGGAATTGAGAGTTTGAAAACAGCACTAGTTGGACCTCCGTTGTTGAGTTTCTTACTCGAAGACACAGATACCGCATGCTTGTGATAATTTAGGTATGCACTGCCCCCTACTGGCCGAAAATTACACACTGTGCCTTTAAGGAGCAGAGGAAAATCTTTGTTTAAAAAAAAAAAAAAAACGGCTACGTGTGGACATGGACACGTTTGACCTCTGTCATTGCCAATCCAAGGGTATATAACAATTTATTGAGATGAAAAATTAACTCTTATGGTGGACTAGATGGAATGTATTTGATTATAAAATGTTTATTTCACTCAGCACAGACTTAGGGATTGACTTGAACTTTAGAAGAAATCTGTTGGTGTTTCAATGAAGTGTAAGTCACTTTTGTGCTTGCTGGCTGTTTCTACCGCCGCTTTTTGCCAAGATCCCTGGAAAATTTATTATAAAAACGTAAAAAAAGGTCATTTTATCCGACCATTAAGGCTGATAGATGAAAGAAAATAAACGCATTGAGACTGTTAAGATGTTTTATGAAATGTCAGCCCTGCAAAGCTGCTTCTACAGCCAAAAACGCACATTGCCAAGTAATATATAAGTAAAACACAGGGTACTGCGCTGTGCATATATTTACACGAAACACCGTTTGCATATAAAGCTGGAGAAATAAAGTAAATGTTGACGCCTGGGGAGCAGATTGTTTAGTTTCACTGTTTCGGGATCGACCAGCTGCACTTGACAGGTGGTATAGGCCGACAATTAGTCGGTTCCCCTCAATAACGTCTTTTCTCAGCGCGGGCCGACACACATAAACTCACACTCCCCCTGACCTTCCCCACCCACTCTTCGGATCGGCAAGAGTCGGCCTCCTTTCCGCTGAGTTGGCACTCTTGTTTCCTTCCCTACCACCCCGCATTTCTCTCTGTCTCCTTGTGTGCCGTTCCCCTCTCCCTTTTTTTCCGCTCTTCCGTCATGTGGTGATTAGGCGTCCAAAGGGGTGAGGAAATGGAAAAAGGAAAGGAAGAGAGAAGGATGGGAGGTTTGGAAAATCCCCAAACACGCGGCGAAGGTCAGACAAGCAAGGTGAGAACCAGAGGACATCTTTCCCTCCCTCCATCCTCTCTCCATGCGTCTCCCCTCTTCTTCACCCTCTCCAGCTGTTCTCATTATGTGTGTGTTTCTGTCGACTCATTCGTCTCTGTGCGGGTTTGTGTTTCTGCCTCAGATCTTGTTTATTATTCCTCCTGTTCCTGTCAGACACGATGATCACATTCTGGATGCTCCTGCTCCTCCGTGTCCTCCTTCCTAACCGGTCGAGCTCAGCGGACCTTCATGACACCGGCCCCCGGTAAAAGTCAGGAAGGTCGGCAGTGATTGTGTTTTCCTCTTCTCTGCTGGTCAGCAACTCAGAGACACACTCGAGCGTTTCGAAGAACCACAAGAGTCCACAAGATAAAAAGACGTAAAAACCTGGTGGTTAAAGTTTCGTTCAATCTCTACTCATTAACACTATTTGTGCAACTTCAATATTTTCTAGTAAGCAGGAAAGTAAAGCTTTATTTATATATCACTTTTCAAAGTAGAAATCAAACAAGCACAATGTCAAGCGAAAGCTGAACTAAACATTTTTTGTTAGCCTTAAGTATAAGTTAAGTAATTTTTTTTAATAATATTATAATATTTTAAGATTTTTTTTTTGCAATTTAAATGTGTTTTCAATTTTATTAATCACATTTTTTTTTTTACATTTTTCCTGTTTTAGTTTTTTTTACATTAATTTAGTTTTACTGTATCCTCTTTCAAAATATTACCAGTATATTTCCTTTTTGTTTCATAAATGTATATTTTGTTTTGTTTTTCTAATTGTTATATTATTTTGCCTTCATTTTGTCCTTTTTATTTTGTTCTATACTGGTTTTCAATTTTGTCTTTTTAATATTGTTTAATTTTTTTTAACATAATCATGTTTTTTGTATTTTGTTTTGTTTAACTTTGCGTTTTTTAGCTGACTTTTTAAAGATTTTTATTTCGTTAATCATATTTTATTTTAGCTTGCTTTGGTTTAATTTAGTTTTACGGTGTACATCCCCTTTGAAAACTGTGTTTTAGTTTTTCTTCTGTTTAATACATTTAAATTTTTTCATTTATGGTTTTTTATTAATTTAATTAATCTTTTCCTTGTTCTGTTCTACATATTTGTTTTTCAAGTTGTTTCATTAAGCATTCATTTTGTTTTCTTCTTAATTAATTTAGTTTATTTTCACTTTTTTTATTCAGTTAATTTTGCTATAATTTTGTTTTTAATATTTACTGTTTTAATTTTATTTGTTTTTTTGTATATTTATTTCATGTTAAAATTATTTTAAGATTTTCTTTTTATTAATTTCTTTCTTTAACATTTGTATTAGTTTGATTAATTTCCATTTTTTCTTAATTTATTTCCATTTATTTTATTTTTTATCTACATGAATTTCCATATTTGTTAACCATGTTTAGCTAATAATATTTTCCATTTGTTTCATGTTTTTTTTAAAATCCTGGATAAAAGCTACAACCTACGATGACGCTAAAATATGTTATAATCTGATTTTAGAAACTTTATGTTTTGGAATATCTTCTATTTATTCAGCAAGAGAACTAAAGCTTTGCCGTTTGTTTAGTATCTTCTCCAGGAGCGTTTTGGTTAGTAGAGTTTATTTGGTGTTTAAGTCTAATTTCTGAGCCCTTCCAAGCTGCACCATTAGAACTTTAAACCTTATATTAAAGCATTAAAAGTCTCAATGACCTGATCTTAAGATATAAGTTCCCAACTAAGAGCACAGCAGGCTATTTTCATGCAGGAAGTTTGAAAACGGCTGTGTCTTGTCGGCTCCCCTGCAGCACCAGAGCAATCTGAGAGACAGGAACAGTGAAAATGATGCGTCTCGTTTTCTCAGAGTGAACCGTCTCTGTTTCAGCCGTCAGATCATTTTGTCACCAACTCAGACAGAATAGAGCGACGTATAACACTGAAGGAAACAGACATTTTGAGGTTTGGCAAAACTGCTGCGAAAGGCAGTAAATGTTGATGTTTTAAAGCTTTTGAATCAAATCTTGTCTAAATCATTTCGAACTTGCAGCAGTGATTACAAAGCGGATTGCTTTAGTCTTTTTTTTTCTTCTCATTAATAAACTATAATAGCGCCTCTCTTCGGAGAATTGATTTGCAAACCCCTGTGATGCTTCCTCAGCTATTTGTCCTCAATTAAAGTTGTTTTTCTGCTCATTTGCTCAGATAATAATCAGCTTTGCTGGTAAACACTGTTTTGTTAGGCCAACCTTCCTCAGTGTGCTGATTCTTATCCTCCTGACAGGAGCATCATTTAGTGCCAGAAATGGTCCCATTGTTAAGCTCGTCCTCGGTTAGAATCCTGTATCTCCATACAGAATCTGAAGCTTTGTGCGGTTATTAGGCAGAGATTTCTATAATATTTAAGCAAAATTGTGTAGTGCAGAAACACTCAAAGCACAATTTCCAAGACTGATCAAAGGAGAAAAAGTGTTTTATGTATCATGCAGAGGGTCAAATCTGTATTTGGCAGCATAAAGATGAGAGAGGTCTACAATCACATTGTATAATTTCTAAAGAATGTATGTGTTTAATGGTGCAGAAAATAAATATTTGGTCGACAACAAAAGTTCACCTCATTACTTTGTAAGTCAAATGTTTCCTGTAGGTCTTCATCAGGTTTACACACTCTGTAGCTGGTATTTTGGCCCATTCTTCAATGCAGATCTTGCTGCTGCTTTTATTTTGTATTTTTTACAAAATTGCATCTCAAAGTGCTTCACAGATTAAAATGACCCTGCATAAACCACATTTCTGTCCCTCCTCCCAACCCATCTCCCATGCACGCACATATTTAAAATAAGCAGTAAACAAGGACATTGGGCCTAGAAATAAATTGAAATAAAACGATTGTAGGATGAGTAACCTGCAACTTCACAACCTAACCCATGGGTTCCAGAAAGCAACTGGTAAGCTCAAAAAAGCACCTGGCTGCAAATACAGGACGTTGCCCGAAAGTAGCCTGAAAGTTTCCTAAAGTGTTCAGAAAGATTAAATACTAAGTACAGGCAGTTTGGAGCTCAAAATCTGTTCCCATAATGCAGGCGTTACATTCAAGTTTTCTTTTAGGTCAGGTTAGATTGTGAAGGGAACAGACAGGAGGGACACGATGGCAGAGTGAACATGTGATCCAACAGACAGTTGGTTGACAGCTTCAAGGATCTGAAGCCAAATTTGTCCTACAGATCTTTTATGACATGCTTAATGCCAATCACCATGAAACAAAGAACAGCTTGGAACAACTCTCATCTTCTCAAAACAAAATGTGTTTTATGAGAAAGATGGATCTGAAAAAAAAAAGGTCTACAAGGGACTCTTGTGGAAGTTGCGAAACGTTTTTTTTCAGACTTTACATTCTGTACTGAAAGTATTGTCCAGTATATTTATCGTTAACTCTTCTGGTGGCTCGCAGAAACTGATGTGATTCACATTCGGCTCTGACAGAACTGCCAGTATCGATCAGCTGTAGTTGCTGACACATTAAACCGAAAACACCACTTGCTGAAGGCAGGGAAAAAGCATTTCAGCAATAATCTAGACAACACAAGTCGGTATTGTTTAATGTTTCTGGATGGACCTGTGTTTGTTCAGCGCCAGCTAGGTCCTAGGTTGTTCACACGCTGTCACCGTTTCCCCCGTCCAATAAATGCATGATCCAGGTTTTCTTTCAGCTCTGATGCTTATTGACTTTTGGCAGAGATCTCACGTAGAATCAATCCCTCGTCTGACTGAATGGGAGGTTTTTCGTTGGCTGTGAACAGAGCTGAATGATGTCTGCCCGTGGAAATAAGACGAGGAGGCTGTATGTGTCATAACCGGAGACTAATTGACTCTGTCTGATTGCCCTTCTCTCATCTCTCATATTGTTTTCCCCTCCGTTTTACCGTTGGTTTCTTTTCCCTCCTCTTTTTTCATCTTTTTTCTCACTCCATCCTTCTTTTTCTGTATGCCCTGTCTGTTGGAGTGAGTGATGAGGGAAGAAAAGGGTCCATCCGTCACCGTGGATGTTGAGAGTGCCGGTGTGTGTGTGCGTGTGTGTGTGTCCCCTGGCACTGGGCGGCCTCCCACTGATGTACGGGGGATCCGTCATGTCTTTCTGTCACAACAGCAGACATGCATGAGTGGTCGTACAAATGCTAAGACACACAGACCTAAACACACACTAAATTGTTTAAACTGTTACATCTCAAACACTCGTTTTGCCTCCTAATTTAATCAACCAATGTTTGATTAAACAATTATTTAACATTTTCCATTAACTTTAATGCTAGCTCCTTTTATTGCCAAATTAAAGCTGAGAAGTTTATTTAAAGCACATTGTTTAAGGAAAACAATCTTAAAGGTTGTTATAGCAGTTCAAGCAAAAGCACAAACATAGACAAATGAATATTGTACAGCGGCTTGTAACACTTTTCTTCCATCCATGTATCGCTTGTCTCTTACTTTAGTTTATTTTAACAGCTTTGCGTTGTGCTAATAGGTATTTATATTTTAGATAGTAGCTAATCATAGTTTAGCTAAAAGCTGCTTAGGCTTGAGTTAAAAGCTACTCAGAGTCAACCTTTTAGTAAATAAGGGTCATATAACAGCTAATATGAGTTAAGCTAACAGGAAAAAAGAAACTGAGCTACTCAGAATAGCTGTTGCAGTTAAAGTCAAGCTATCAGCAATCGGACTAATAAACAAAATAAAATTCTACTAATAAGTTTAGACTACCTGTAGTGATAAAAGTAATTTGAGTTCAGATATTTGCTAGGCAGAGGTAAGCTAAGAGCTACTAGGAGACAAGCTAACAGTTAATCAGAACAAGCTAACACTTTCTCTGAGACAAGCTAACAACTTATCAGAGTAAGGCTAACACCTAATCACGGTCACACTGACAGCTTATCAGGCGAAAGGTAATAGCTAATCACAGTCAAGGTAAAAGCTAATCAGAGTCTAACAAATAATCAGAGCCAAGCTAATATCTAATAAAACTTATCAAACTAATTACAGCAATCAGAGTAATCCAACTCAAACTCAATTCAAAAATACTTTATTGATCCTAGAGGGAAATTAAGTGTTGTAGCTCATTACTAATTCATTTTTTCAAGAAGTTGTTGTAGACCATCATGGCTGTGGGAAGAAAGGATTTCCTGTAGCGGTCTGTGTTGCAGCAAAACTGAAAGTGACAATGTGTAGTTTTTGCAGTACATCTTTGAAAATAGCCATTAAAATATTATGTACTAATAATTACGTAAAGCGCATTAAAATATTGGCGATATTGTAAAATATGACTTTAAAAATCAGTTTTAAAATACATAGGCGCGGGTCCTCTTTTCAGGGGAAAGCCATATTAGATGACGTCTTTACTTCTACAAGAGCCCGGACGGACAAAGCGCACTGAACACGCCCGCTATTAAAACGTTGATTTCCCCTCAAAATGCAGAAAGTTTTGCCATAAATACATTTTTACCTCTTCGCTAGTTCCAAGCAATGAAAGAGAGGCTGATGTGCTAATCATGTTGCTGCAAATAGATAATTTCTAGGGAATTGAGCATTTGAAAACAGCACTAGTTGGATCTCCGTTTTTGAGTTTCTTACTCGAAGACACAGATACCGCATGATTGTGATAATTTAGGTATGCACTGCCCCCTACTGGCCGAAAATTGCACACTGTGCCTTGAAGAAGCCTCCGACTGAAGATACTCTGTTGCTGTAGGATAGTCTCATGAAGAGGATGCTCAGGGTTGTCCATAATCTTTTTAATTTTATGGAAAATCCTTTTTTCCATCATTATCTCAAGTTGTTCCACAACTCCTAACCAGAGTCAGACTAATTAAAGTGTAACTAAACCCCAAAATAACTTTTTTTTTGCTTATAAACTCTATAAATAGCTATTTACCAATGCAATCTATCAGTTCAGAGCATTTTTTGACATTTTTGTATAAACTTGTTAAATTCAAAATGTTTTGGTCTAAAAAGGTGTTAGTGCTGCCGCCCTTGGTATTTGTGGGGTATTGGACTTAAATTTTGTGATTGGCTGAGAGGGATAGAGCCTTTCCTTACATATGGTGGATGGCAGAGAAAATACCTAATTTCTCCCTTTACCGTAGGCAAATAGAGGCATCCTGGAGCTCGGCGGCCGCATGCCATAGTTCAGCCGTGACTGTCTTCCTGACCACACCCCCTGCGTCCCCTCCTCACGCTCATCCTCCACACTTGACCACGCCCCTCCATGTCTCCTGGTCCTGCCCACTTTTGTAGACTTTTTCAAATGTTTTCTGGGGGCCGGATGATACTTTTTCATGGGGTTCAGTTACTCTTTAAAGTCATGCATATATAAAATCAGACTTGATTTAAGATTTAAACAAACTCCAACTATAGTCTACAAAGTTGAGCTAAAAGAAACTCAGCATCAAGCTAACAGCTGTTTAGAATAAGTATAACAGATCTATACAGTGATGACATGTTCATAAGTGACTATAAGCAGCTTTTTCATGTCCAACTTTAATTCACATAGAAGCCCTGGTATTTATTCTAGAGACTGCATTGGTCTGTAGGAGTAGTATTTGAGGTTTATAAAATGATCATGAGTTGTTTGTGACAGTGAAACCCATTGTAATTTTTCTTGATTTTTTCTTGCATTTTAAGGATATTTACAGAAAATATTAAAACTGAGTGTAAGGAGCTACACCACAGAACTCCATATTCATTCAATATCTATCCGGTGAACATTTCAATTACAGAAGCGAGGTATGCAGACCTTTAAAAAACAAAAACAAACAAAAACGTGTTCTTTTAAATATAGTTAATGATATAAAGTTAATTGGTACATACATTATATCTCCAAATGTTAAATGAATGTTTAATAAATTTAATTATTAATCGTTTTCAGATTTTCCACCAGCCACTTCAGATTGTCAAACTTTGACAGAAAATATACATTTTTATAGATATTCATAAATATTTATCTAGTCTTATAATGTGTTTTTTTTTTGGTTCAGAGTCCATAGCCACATCTAAGATTTTTGTTCAGCTCTGTGTCATAACAGTTACATGACTAATGAAATATTTTTAGCTTAGGGTTAATTAAACATGGAGTTTCCCTTGTGGCCCAGAAATATGTGTAGTTTAGAGATTTCCCTTGTTTCTTGATTGGTTTTAGATGGTAATAGAGATCGTCAAGGAGGAGAGAAGATAGAGCTATAGAGGGGAGATCATCTCCACTGCTGTCTGCTTGTTTTGAGCGCCACCTGCTGGGCACAGGAGGAAATGCGTCATTGATAATGATCTCTGAGTTGTTTTGCACAAGGAGAAAGAAGGGCACAGTTTGGCTGTTCTTAGAAGATGGAGGCTCAAACTGGTTTAGAGCTACAGACGTAAACGTAAGAAGAGGGTGGAGCAACTGACATTAGTGTAACAAACGGGAAGTAATCAGTCAAAACCCCTCCTGTAATCTTTTCAGAGTCATCTGTGCAGACAGATGTGCGTCTGTCTCCTGTGTCCCTGAAGTGAGAATAACGTGAATGTAAATGATGCCTAATAGTGTGTTATCCTATTAAGCTTCACAGCGGCTGGCAGGACGAGTCTTCCCTTACAACTGCTGGATTCTCCAAAAGAAAAGACCTAATTTTCCAAATAACTATGTGCATTATGGTAGTAAACCTTTGATCCTGTGAAACTTAATTTACCCTAGAGATGTGCATTGGCAAGAATCTGGTCAGTTAGTTTTTCACTGTCGGTTTATCAGATGAACTCTGAGTTTTCTCAGCCTTTTCATAGTTTTTGTGTCAGTGTGAGTAACTGGATTTTAGTGATGCACAGAAACAAATCTGCCAGCTGTGATCACGGTGCTCTCCGCCACTCATCTTTGGTGCGACCGGGACGGTATGGAGGACATTTCCTCTGTAGTTTGTATGTAAAGCTACGCTTCAGCAGACGTCTTGCAGACAGCAGGGGATGACGCCACGACGGACAGGAAGTAAAAAAGTAGACATGTTTGAGGAAAACAGGACGTTGCTGTCAAAATGATATGAAACAAAGATGCTCCCGTCACAGCTAATGTGTAAAATATTCACTGTTGTTTTAAAATATTTGGCTGCATTGCTGAAAAACTAGCTGACCTGTCCCCTAAAAATGTGCGGTTGCCACACCAGACTTATGTTTTTCTTATTTAATTAAGAAAAACAATTGGACTTTGAACATATTTGAATCACTATCAATTTGACACATTTCACATCTCTGTTAATAATTTCATAGCGAGTCGGCGCACTAATTTGGCTCTTTCCAGTTCTCTCCTTACATTTTCACCCCAACAACATGATGCAGCCTTCACCATGTTCCAGCATTGGTTTGGTGTGTTCAGAGCGATGTGAAGCGTTAGTTTTAAGTTCAGTTATGCTCTTGACTGAGAACCT
Source organism: Apricaphanius iberus (assembly GCA_028564705.1). Lineage (NCBI taxonomy): Eukaryota > Metazoa > Chordata > Actinopteri > Cyprinodontiformes > Aphaniidae > Apricaphanius > Apricaphanius iberus. The sequence continues at coordinate 269,378 of JAPXFQ010001341.1, forward strand.
TCCTTCCTGTGTCCCTTGCATCGGTGGTGGCTGCAAACACAACTTCTCATACCTTTCAGATTTGTAGCCGTGGATCTCTGCGGCACCTCCGGGGTCCGCATGTTTCCCTTTCTCGCGTGTAGGGTCACTCACCATATTGAATATTTGAGTGCAATTTGGTCACAAGCTGATGAATTCTCTGTTTTCCCACACACCAAATGCAATTCGGTTTAATTAACCGGATAAATCACTTAATGATCGAGTAGGTGGTTTAGATCATGTGGGAGATATTGATCACACATACACACACACAGTGATAGTAATCTGATTACACTTTCTGAGACACAGCAGACTTGTGGTCTCCACTTTGCTCTAATGGTTCTAAGTAATGAGTGGCAAAGAAATGAATGGCTGCCTGAGTGAGTGGATGTGTAATTAAAGAACAGGCGATACAGTCAATGTAATTAGCTTGTTTATGTGTGCCATAAGTGTTGGGCGTGGAGGCCGGACAGACGGAAAAAGAGGGATGGAGAAGGGAGATGGAAGTAAGGTGGAGATGGAGGGGAAGCGACTAACGGATACAAAGAGAGAAAGTAAAGTCCTTATTCAGGTGTTTTTTTCCCCCCTTACCAGTCACATCAAGGCACCAAATCAATCCTGCAAATTGGTTTGGTCCTTGACAAGGTTACCAAATGACTGAGAAACGGAGGGAACGTGTTGGAGAAGGAGAGGCAGAATGTGAGATGGAATATGCAACGAGACGGAGAGAGAGAGAGGGGGGAAGGTGGTAGAAAGGTGGGGAGGCTCTAATGCAGAGACGTCCGAACACGTGTGCCAGCTGAAGGCCAACAGCGGCGTCATTAAACCACGCAGGCGGTGGAGGGTCTTGGTTGATGGTTGTTTGTTGCTCGCAGGCTGAGTTATGGCATCCCAGATCAGAAACCGCTCTGTCCACACTACAAGCAGGGCGTGTTTGTCAATGGGGCCGCGTGCGATCCTGTAACCCTGTCACGATGAAATGTGGAGCCCATTTCCTCCCATTCCCAGCTGGGCCGGCGCCACCCGAGCGTAAATGTATAAATAATAACATAAAAGAATAAAAATGGCAGTAACTGTAAACGAGTTATTCTTCTGCTGGGACCCGAATCCTATATGCTGCCTGTTTGTGTGTCGTACAGGAACACTTCACGCCGGAGTGTAAGTTCAAGGAGTGCGTCTTCGAGAACTACTACGTCACCTACTCGTCCATCCTGTACAGGCAGACCCAGTCTGGTCGAGCGTGGTACATCGGCATCAACCGGGACGGCCAGGTGATGAAGGGAAACCGGGTCAAGAAGACCAAGGGTGCTGCTCACTTCCTGCCCAAGCTCATTGAAGGTACGAAAGACAAAAACTGTCCCTAACACAACTGTCCGTCTCTTTGTGGAGTGTCCTTTTTACATTTTTACAATGTTAAAACCACATCTTATTGAAGAGGACAAATTATGCAACTTTTACTCGATCTTTTTTTCCCATCTGGTTCTCCGCTACCTTATAAAATACTTCACAGACCATAAACTTGTTTCAACTTGTTTAAAAAGAGGCATAATGTGTCCCATTCAAGATGAGCTCCTCCAGTTTCTGAAAGGGGCACAACAAAAAAGCCCTGTTATAGCCCAAATCTGCTGTTTATTTGTTCTTTAATGAACAGTTCTGGTTACTTAAACGTAACATAAACTATCTACTACATCCAGAGCATCTACTTAGACTGGTGGCAGGAATCTGTGTGCTGCTAGTCCCTCTAGTCTAAACTGGTTGGTCTTCATATAGAGACGCAGGTTTTTCAATGAGGTTCTGTTCAGGGCCGTTCCAGAAACATTGTGTGTTAACCTGATTTATCCATTCAGCACCTAATTTGATAAGTGACTTGGTTCTTTCTTCCTGTTGGAACAGCCACTCGTGCCTAACGTTTAAAGAGTAACTCACCCCCTTATCAGAGTATAACCCCGCCCACATTTCTTTTTGAAAAACGAATCAAAAGGAGTGGTTGCCTGGCGGACCAGGGAACAAGCGGGGGGATGAAGGGCTGGGCGTGGTCTGGGCTGTGACTGGCGTGTTGCAGTAGCGCTGAGTCACAGACGGCCAGAAAGATGGAGAGATCTGTAATTACACCAGCCTCATTGCCTCAGTGGGAAATAATCTGGAGGTTGAGGTTTTTTCTCCACTTCCTTTTCCAGAGGGAACAGAGTACATGGAGGTTCTGTGGAGGAGGGGAGCGGCGCCATATGTATCGAACCGTTGTCTCGTTCCCTGCTTGAGCAGCTGCAGAGCCTGTAGCGGCATCAGGGCATAGAAAAGCGCCGTCTCTGAGTGGTACATTGTTGTTGGCTAAATCTAATGCTAAATATAGATTAGCTCGAGTAATTTCGTGACTCTGGCTCGACAGGAGCATCTGCGGCCACTGTACGTCTTTGTCCGCAACAGAAAATGTGTGTTGCAGAGAGATTCCCAAGGTATAAATAAAGTATCCAAGCACGGCAAGAAAATCATTCAGGAATGTGCAAAAGAAAAAAAAAACACACAATAACAATTATGGCATTAAAAATGAACTCTTAGCATAGATTTTATTTTCTATTTACTAATATCAGTTATTCCCTTTGTCATAGGTAATGCGCGAATGTCAGTAAGTAGGAGTAACCTCCTGCATAACGGAGCACCCAGGTTATGAGCCGATTGTGCTGCAGGCAGTTCATGGCACCTTGCTACGGAGGTGTGGTCACACCGTAAGTGTTATATACCCCACCATGGCCGGACTGCTGCCGTCACTATTCCAAGCCTAAATCAATAACCCGCGATTAGCCGTTAGCAAGGCAGGATTCCAATTCTAGTGAATTCCAGTGCAGTGCAATTGTTTAACCACTTGGGGCACTAAACTAACGTTTTTTTTGGTACAAAATTAATATTTTCACTAAAATGTCTTGAAATACATAAAACAATAACCAGACATGTAGACAGGGCTATTATGGACTCATTTATTCAGGTTATCAACAAAAAAAGTGGATTTTGGGGTGTGTTGCACTTTAACCACATAACCTGCATGGCCAAACTGAGATTGTAGGAAATTGGTCCGGATATTTAGGTTGAACCAATAAACCCCAAAGGCTTAAACATGCCTTTAATGTCAATGTCCACTCTGAAAAAAGTTTTGAATGGACATGGACTGAGAGGGTGCAGACCTTTCGTCTAGCCTCCCTTTATTGTGTTCTTTCATTGTTCTTTTTATCCTTTGTTGGGTGTTTCCTTAATTCTTTGCCTTCTTCCTTCTGTTCTTCTTTGTATCTTTTTCTCCTTCCTGCCTGATGTCTGTCCTTTTCTTTCTTTATGGTGTTATTTCCTTAATTTCTTATGTCTATCCTTCTTTCCTTAATTTTGTGGTTTATTCTTTCCTTTCTTTATTATGTTCTTTCTACTTTCTTGTCTCCCTTATGTTCTTCATTCTTGCAATGTGTCCTAACTCCCTCCTCTTCCTGTGTCTTTTGCATTTTTAATCATTTCTTGTGCTCTATCCGGCCTACTTTCCTTCTTTTTTTGCTTGTCCCCTTCATTCCTTCCCTCATTTGGTCCTTCCTTTTTTTGTCCTTGCTTCCTTATCTCTTTCCTTGCATATTTCATTTCCTCCTTCCATATGTCCTTCATTACTTTCCTCCTTTACTCTTTCCTTTATTTTGTCCTTCCTTTACTCCTTCTAGTTTCTTTCCTTTTCAGCTTTATTGTTTCTTTCATTCCTTCCTCTCTTTGTTATTTCCTTTATTCTGTCGTTGTTTCCTTTTTTACGTCCTTGTGATTAGGAACCCTGTTAACTTACATTTGCAGCAGTCCACAAGGACAAGCCACATACCTTCTGGAGAAAGGTTTTAGTTGGTGGTGCCGCTGTTTGGCACCACCTTGACATGAAGTGTTTGGAGGAGTCAAGATGCGACTATCAAACCTGAGAACCAACTATTAACAACCACAGTTCTGGTAACATAATCCTAAGAGCGTTTTTAGTAGTAAAAGGTATATAAAGTAGGACTACCTCCTTTCTATTCATCTTCACCTCAAATCCAGTTAGATAGTTGATAGTCAATGATGACTACGATTTCAAAGCCAGTGTCTTTCCGTAATAGACAAAGCATTTCAACTTTCTGAAAAAGCCCTGACCTCAACCCTAATGAGAATTGGCAGACACTACCAGATCTGTGCCAGGAAACAAGCAAATTCACAAGATCTCTAACCTTCAAGTTGAGCCAAATATTCAGCCAGAATTATACCAGCATGTTGTTGGTGTCTTTAAAACACTAAAAATAAATCTTGTTTTGCCAAGTGGAGCCAAATCTATCCATTATCTGTACCTCATCTAAATGGAACCATATTCTCCAAATATGGCACGGGTCGGTGTGGTTTGGTACACTATTTTGTCTGTTTCCATCGTAAAAATGACCCACATAGCCAACCACTACCACACCATTCCTGGGCCCCCTTCAGGTGTAATTTAACATGACAATGGTGCAGTATGGTTGGGTGGAGCTACAGGTGACACACAGCAAAGTTTACTGATTGGTAAACAGAAAATCATCTCTGTCTACGACAAGCATAAGACATACTGGCGCATCACATTTTCATTGCACTATATGACGCTACGTTAGGTATTTGGCTATAAACCTATCTGCTCGTGCTGTGTTGAAAAAAAATTATTCTCTGATTTAAAATCTGTTCTTATTAAGATTCCTAATGATAGAGTTTTACTTCCATAGATCTGTTTAACTCTTTAATGTTGTTTTCCTTTTTTACTGCCAAAGTAGGAAAAAAATGTAGATGCACGTTTTGACTAGAGTGCGTGTTAGGGGTGACGAAATTATACAACATGGCGTCAGACATTAGCACAACCGTTAGCCTAGCGCCAGTTTGAAAACGGCCTAGTTAGGCTGCGTTCCAAACAGGCAAAAACAGAAAGATTGATAGAAGCAAAGGCTTGCCGAATGGAGATGAATGATTGCGGAAATACGACCAACTTCAGAAGCCATACGCTGCGACATCACCGACATCTCATGTCTGAGCCGTCCGCCGGGCCACAACAGGTGAAACTCAAGCAAAGATTACAACTACCAGCAAATTCTGTAGGTTTTCTCACAGTAAGTGGGGTGATTGTGCACTTCATTTGCAAGCAGATGCGCCCCTACTCTGTTGTTTGCGGGTACGAAGTACGGGCACTACTTTCATTAGCTGCTTCATTCGGCTAATCAAGGATTTAGAATCGCACTACGTTATTGTGTCTCACCAACGTCTTTCTAAAGAAGTCATCAGAAACACGTACCAGTCATAATCAATCAATCATTCTTGAAATTTAAATTGATAACCAGCTTTACCGCTTACCCAATCAGAGTTCAGCTACCGGTATAAACAATTCTCCTGAATACAGCATACCATAAAGTAGCATACCATACCGTATCAAAACAAGTCATATAGGAGTCTAGTTAAGGAATAAAGAGGTCTAAAATTATTGCAGATGTAATGGTAGATTTTTTTCCTACCTAAGATCTTTTAACCTTTAACAGAAGCAGTAGTGACTGCTGTTGGTGAATTTAACCTTTTTTTGTGTTTTTCCTACTCAGTGGCGATGTACAGGGAGCCCTCCTTACATGATGTTGCCGAACAGAGTCCACCCAGAAAAACGCCGAAGACTTCTAGTGACTCACCTCTGCTCAACAATGGCAAGAAAGATCCTCAGTGCAAAACCAAAACGTCGTCTTCCTAGCACCGACAGACAAGGAGGAGCTATGAGAGTGGACAACGTAGGTTGACGGTCACCACCGGACATCTAAAGGACGTTGTCGAGGCAAACCTTGACTTGTCGCCCGGGATGTTGACCTGAAACTTTCTTTCGTTAAAAGGTCCATGTAGGGGTGGGGGGCAATCTGGGAAAGGGGAAGTCCTCTTTTATCTTCTCAGACCTCTACCACACCAGCCCGACAGCGTCTTATTAAAAAGCCCCACTATGGTCATCTGAACCTGGGGTGTATAAGCAATAACTCAGTATTAAGCTGAATAGTGGCCGAGTGTTTTAAAAGCATGTCACCACAGCCTGTTTCACCAGCTGTTAGGACGCCCTCCAGCCGTCACGGCAGCGAGCATCCCTCCGGTCAACTAAATACCCCAGCAAGGTCTTCCTGGTTTCACCGTGTCGGGGGCAGCGAGAAAATCTGCCCCCACCCCACCCCCGCGGCACATTCTTCACAAATGGGTTTTTATTTCCCAGCAGGGTTTTCTGCTAATGTTAGCTAGACACAAAGCCATGTTAATGTGAGGCTGTCACACTGTGTCAGCTCTGCAGCCATCTGCTCGGTCCACATCTTCAGTTTGCGTCAGCAACTTTCAAAGATGGCCTGACTTCTCGTAAGCCAGGTGTGTTTATGTGTGTCTGTGTACATATTGAAGTGTTTTTCCTCTCTTTTTCCACTCACCTTTGGCACAATTTGATTACTTTTTGACATGGACTCAATTTTCCACTCTGCAGCACAATAAAACTCCCTCCCGTGCCTCTGGCTCTGTTAATGGAGTCAGAAGCTGATCGGAATCTTTCGACCCTTAAACAAGGAGCCAATCGCTCCCTCGACACTGAGTAACCACACACACATACACATTATGTATTCTGTTGTACTTACATACGAATATGATCTCATGACCATTACAATGACAGGCACACCAGAATGAGTGCATTGATGTATCCACACACTGGCAGGTGTGTGCTCTGGGAGATGATGGAAGGTATAACGAGTTGTAATGGAGCTATTGTGATTGAATTGCAATGCCGTTTCTTTTTGCACAAAACCCTCAAGGGCCGTATGGCGTCTGCATGTTACCAAACAAAATATGCTGAATTTGTATTTATTTTTAAATAAATCTAAACTGTGATACAACTCTATGCTAAGCAGATAGGCCACCAAACATTTTGTTTAACATAGTCGCCGAGTATGTCTGAGTTTGATCACCCCGTCCACATTAATTACCCTGCTAAATTTCTAACTCTAACCAAATCCAAAATGTATGTTTTTGGCTTACTTTACTGAACATTTAGCCTCTAGATTATTCACTTAGGTTCCATGGGATGTTGAAGTTTGATTATGCTGGTCTTTTACAAAGGTATATTATTGGGAAATTGTCAAATCATGCTGCTTAAGCTTTAAGAGTGTCTACCAGCAGCAGGCGCTGGAGAGGGTACTGTTTGTTTGCAAATGACGAAGATGATTCTCACTGGGGAGTCAAGGAATCTAATTTAAGATAACAGCTCCCAAAACCCAAACTAACAATTATTTAAAGATAATCTATTGCCCGCTCAGAGCTAAGCTAATAGCTAGGCAGTTGAGCTATCTGCTGCTCAGAATTATACATAACTATACAACCAAGCTAACAGTTACTTAGAGTAAAGCTAATGGCTCTCTTCTCAATACCCATGTACGCAGGTACATTCATGCGTACTGAGCAAGTACAATTTAACGTCTTTTCTTGGTTAGAACACAAGGATGCTGTCCGTCGGTTCTACAACTTGAACAGACCATACTTTGTTGGTGTCGCTGCTCAGCTCTGATCTTTCAGTAAATGGCCCGGTTTTACTCAGGAATTTGATTCATAACGGTAAAACAAGTGCTAATGCTAGGCAAAAAAACCTTTAAAACAATGGATTAAAGTTTTCATTACCAATTATATACAGCTCTACTAAAATGTTGGTTTACTTTTTCAGGCTTTTCAGTGAAGCATTATTGATAACTAAAAATGAAAAACTTTGCTCCCTTCATAAGACTATTTGCTCACAGGTTATTTATAGTCTCAACTGACAAAAAATAGATGAGCAGCTTTAAAAGCATATAGTTGATGAATTGCGTGGGTAATTCCTCCTATCTTATTCCTAAAGTTTGCACTTGATCTATAATCACGAGTTTGAAGAATTAGCCAATACCTAATCAGCCGGCATCTTGTCAGCGTTGCTTTACAAATGCATAATTACTTTACAACAACTACTAAACACTGATCAGCAAATCTATTTTCTTTACTTATAACCATCAGGTAAAGTCATATCAGATACCTATAACAAAAACAAACAAGTTTTTTTTGTAAAACAATGTTTATTAGAATGACAAAATAACTGATAATCGACCAACAAGTAGGCTACAGTAAATTGATGCTGTGACAATCTAATCAAAAGTAAATGTTAATGTCTTTAAAAAGTTTAAAAGATGAACAGATAGTGAAGAATGTTTTGAGGTTTACTTTATCACCTAAAAACGTTAAAAATGCTTTTTTTCAACGAGTTAATAGTGGTAAGAAACCAATACATTTCAGCACTCACCTTCTCCATTTTCTGCTGGTTTGTGGGATGCCTTGCTGGCTGAAGTCCACAGGAGGATACTTTGATGCCTCCTCCATACAGTGCGTGGAACAGGAACTCATCCAGACAACAGGTGTTCTTGCCTTGACCTGTACTTGGGCCGCCGTCGGCGTTTCTAAAGTAAGCGACTACAAAAGTCCAGACAAGTCCGTATATTGAGAAACAGCCCAGTGGCTGTTCAATGCTTCTCTGAATGCGTTAACAGTTTCGCAGGATCAAGCTAATGTCTCACAGTCGAGCTGACAGCTACCCAGAGTCAAACCACCAATTTCCCAGAATCAAGTTAAGAATTAGAGTTAAATTAATAGCCACTCATTGAACAGTTAACAGCTCAGAGGCATATTAACAATTTTTCAAAGTCAAGCCAAAACCTGCCCAAAGTCAAAAAGACTATTTTTCAGAGTTGAGCTAACAGCTACTCAGGGTCAAACCAACCGTTTCCTAGGAGTCAAGCTAACAATTACTTAAAGTTGAGCTAACTAATGCCTCAGTTGGTGTAGTTTGGTACACTATTTCGTTTTTTCCATTGTTAAAGCTGCCCATACAACCAACCCTTTCCGCACCATTCCTAGGCCTTCTTCACTGTTGTGTGGCCTAGGCCTATATATATATATATATATATATATACTCTTAATATATTTAGTATGTACCAAACCAAACGTTGCTTGCCAACAACCATGAAACAGAAGTTTACGGCTTATGGTATTATTTTCAGAGTTTTTTTGTTATAAGTTTACATTTTCTATGTTATTGACATGGACGTAAATTTCAAATGTTCCTTGAAGGCACCACAGGTGCAAATACAGCATACAAGCACAATTTTCAAGCATGATTTCTCCCAGTGGGTAAAATCAGCTGCATCTTTCCGTACAACCCTGAATTTTTGAACCGAGAGGTTTATGACCCGTGATCATGCTGTCTGCGCTCGCGCTGATCATTCCCCTGCTGAAAGACGGTTCAGCGCAAAACAAGTCGGGTCCCTAATCTGCAGGAAATATCAGCAACAAAGTTTTACAGAAAGTAGCTAAGGGTGGTCAGAAATGTCGTTAGATTTTTCGTGAGGCGCTTTTTGGAAATTTTTTTTAAGGGGGTCTGAAAAGTCGTTAGGAATAGTGACAAAGTTGCTAAGTGTGGAACACTGGCCCCTTTGTAGGTCCATAGAACAAGGGTACGGTACAGTTAGGGCGGAGCTACTGACGCAACACGGTCTGTTGAGGGTGTCACACTGAGTCATGTTTGTGGTCGCACAAGTATGACTCAACATTACGTGTTTGTAACCTTGCCTGCCCAGTGAGAGTCCAGCTGGCCGCTAGTTTTTACAATATGATAGTCATGTTCAGGGTGGTTTTGAAGAGGTCAACTTTCCCACTAATTTTGATATTAACCTCATGACCTACAGGATTACAGAAAGTTTAATGTTGGTAACAAAATTGTGTGTCAAACAGAACACAATAAGCAATATTCTTTGGTATAATATGCTTAGCAGAGTAATTGTTTATTGCCTTACAGTAGTGTATTATAGAAAATGGGGAGGGGGGGGGGGTACCATTTGTTTAGGACTGGAAGTAAAGGAAGACAAAAGATCAGAGTGAAGAAAAATGGATCGGATCAAGAAGGCAAAAGGACATTTTAGACAGGGCAATTAGTGATGAAAGCAGAACAAAAAAGAGATTGAAGAGGGAATTATTGACGCTGGACGGATGCACTTTTTTGTACGCCTCTCCTTCCATGCATAATCCTTTACTCCCCTGAACCTATGATTGTAAATAATAATATGTGATAACCATTCGGGGAAAGTGCTGAACTAAATATTCTGCAACTCGGGAGATAAAGCTTTCCAGAGGAAATCAAAAGCAGTTAGGTGATGAATAAAAAATAAAAAAGGAAATATACTGTGAGAAAATCAGGAAGCAAAGAAGAAGCCCTGAACAAATAAATTTAAAAAAGACTTTCACAACTCATCAAATGCTTCCCCACCCCACTTAATCTGCCTTTAAAACATAATTTTTCCACATTGAAGGCTTTTAATTCATCACCTAAACGGACGTTTGGTTTGGTTGTGTCTAAGCAAATTGCCTCTATGGTTCTCTGTATTCAGTGCTTGACAATTATTTGCTAAGCTATAACTTAAATGTTTAAATAAATGGGGACAGTCCATGAGAGTAGAACAGAGTGGGACTGTACACAGATAGATAGATGTATTGAAACATAATTCTGGCCATAATCTTGTTCAAGAGTTTGGAAATAACGTTTGACTAAAGTTAGAATAAAAAATAAAACATCCTGAGGGCCAAAGCTTTTATTTATTAGTTATGTATAATATAATAATTCATATTACTTATGAAAGGGAACTTAAAAGGCCACAACGCTCCCCCCCAACTAAACTAAAGATTAGTTTAGCTGTTAGCTCCAAGTAGCTGTTAGCTTAACCATAAGTAGTTTTTATCTTGGCTCTTAGCAGCTGTTTTTTAGAAGATTTAAAGCTAAACTTCACAAAACAGCTTTGCAAAGTGCTGATTAGTCTGAGTAGTTGTGAGCATGACCTTTAGTAGCTGTTGGTTTAACTCTAAGTATCCATTAGCTTGAATGTGGTTAGTTGTTAGCTTGATTCTGACTAGCAACCTTGCTTTGTTTTAGCTTTGAGCAATCATTTAGTTACCTATTAGCTATATTTAGTAAAGCTGTCAAGTCTCCCGTTTTGGCCAGGGAAACTCCCGTATTTTACCTGACTTTCCCACCCTCATTCTGTATTACTATTATCCTGTAAATGTCCCGTATTTTACGAATTGATAATATTATCTGGCTTTCCAAAATTAATTGTCACAAGCCTTGCAAGAACTGCCACCTCAGAAGCCTGGCTACAACACAGAGAGCGGGAATAACAAAAAGATGAATAGACCTAAAGGTAGACGTCATTCCTGCCAAAAAAACAAAAACGAAACTAAGAAGACATGTAAATATCTGTAAAAATGGGACAGCCAATTTAATTTACTAAAGGGGAGCAGGATGGAAGACAGCGTTTGAATGCCAGCAAAAGTAGGCGTATTACATTCTGATCACTTGTAGTCATTAATTAGTTGACAAGCAGCATTATAAAACATGGTGGTCGGTCGGACATTACCGACATTAATCATTAATAAAAAAATTTCGCATGTTCATTTTTAAAATTATTATAGATATTAATGCTTAAATAATAATGTTTATTTAAGTTGAAGTGATGTTAGGCGTTTTACAGCAAAAAAAAAAGCAGGGCTGTAATTTAAAGGTGGGGGGGTGTTAAGTTTGATATAAACAGATACATAAAACGCATAAATAATTCTAACTACTAAAAGTTATTTCTCTCTTATCATTCATTAAACATATTACAAGCAAAAGTGGTAGTAATGTAACATCTCAATAAATTCAAAACAGAAGCAGCTGCTGCATAAAGCCGAGAAGGATGAAAATCAATGACCAATTAACAACTCATTTAACATTTGGACTGATTTACTGACAAAATAATAATTCACTGCACCTCCTAGAGTGTAACAAATACTGTACATCTACATTTAAAGAGATTTATTTGGATTAAATTTAAGAAGTTAAGACCCAACATGTTTAGTCAGAGACACATTATGCATGTAAGACAGTACATACTAACATATAAGCACTATAAATAGATATAGATATGCAGAATGAGGGTACGTTGTCCTACATGTTTTAACATTGTCCTGTCTGAGAAACTCACACGTCTGCCAGTGTGGCGGGCGTAACTCAAAGGTTTTTGCAAACATTGCAGTGTAAAATATATAAACGATAGACGTTACTGCAATACACTATATTAAATAGATACAATACAATAGATACTTAAAAATAGTGAATACGAATACATTGTTCTACAAAATGGTGGATGTGAGAGTGGGAGTTTTTGTGAATATTAGTGCTTGGTTGGGGTAGTGGGATGGCTAGCATCCAAAATGTTCCCTCATTTTCAAATCTCAAACTTGAGAGGCATGATATTTAGCTGTTAGCTTTGGTTGCCAATAGCTCAATTTACGCCCACCTGTGAGTTGCTGTTGACTGCGTCTATTCTATTTAGCCATTATCTTGACTCTAGTTAGGTGTTAGTTTGATTCTAAGATGGAGTTTTGACTCTTAGTAACTTTTAGCTTGACCTACTTAGCTGCATTAGCTCAACTCTGAGAAGCCATTAGTTTATTTTGAGTAACTTCTGACTAATGCATGAGACGTCCTCCTTTTTTTATTCCAGACTGAGATCACTTTCTCTCTTGTCCACTAAGATGCACCTCTTAGTTACTCCCCAAAACCACCCCAGCCTTTAAAAAAATACACTAAAGCCATAAATGAAATTATTGTGCTATGTTGGAAGTGTAAGATTGAGAAATGTTAGAGTATTTTTCTAGCATTCCAGACAAGCCTATTACTTGTGAATTTTCTAACTTTATGGGTATTTTACACATAATGCCTGTGTTTTCTTTAACCCAATCGAACCAAAATGGGGAAAAAAAGTGACGTACATGGCTGCTATATTCAGATCATAGCTAAATTAATCTCTTTAATTATTTTCACTTTACCTAAATTTGCACATAGATATTTCTTTGTGATTTTTATACTATTGTTTGAGTTGTTTTCATGCTAATGACAAGACGTCATTGTAGCGTGACATCTATCAATACCTACCAATCAAAACCTTTCGGCCAGTTTAAGTACATTTTTCTTTCTTTTTTAACATGGGCCTTTGCATATCAGTTCTGAACTGTTATGGTTTATTATAAAAATATATAATTTACAAAGATATAAGAACAACATTCAGCATATTTTATTTTAAAACAAACAAACAATGATTACAGAGTTGACATTTTTAACTGGCTTTTGCGTCGTAACAAATTATTCAGCAAAGCTACAATTCCTAAAATGTGATCACACGACCTCCAAAAGCCTGCCAACATGTCCAAATCCCGCACAACTCACCATGGACAGAAGTGAAGAGCTCGAAACAATAAAACAGAACCCCCTTGCTTTAATAATGACTTTGGCCTTCCTGCTTAAAGTACATCTCTCCCAGCCTGAATGTTCCACACACATCCCAACAGAAAAAACATAAAATTTATATTTCTTTTGATATTTCAACTTCCACTGAGCTAATTTATTTGCACAGCAATGCTGCTGAAATTGCTTACATGGATTCGTTTCTTACTCAGTAACAGCATCCACATCATAAAGCGTTGGTGTCAGGGCCAATGGATTGATGGAAAAAGATTCTTGTGGTTTTACCTGGTGAGTCGAAGCTGTCACTGAAAACTATTTGATTCTAATCATCAGCTTATCTCTGTGCACCTTTAGAGTAAAGTCGTTTCTGTTTTTAAAGACTGCTTTACTTGGTTTGGGGCTTTAAAAAAAAAAAAAAAAGAGTGTGTAATTGTCTGATTTCTGGGTTATCGATTTATTTTGAAGTTGTCATCCTGACCGAATCACTGAATCGTTTATTGCGGGTGGAATGGGTGATTGCATGTGTGTGTTTTTGCTGTGTGACACCAGGCAGTCTGCTTCCCCAGGCCTCCAGGTTTCACTTCAAGTGACTCTGCTCGAATAACACCATGTAACGTTTGCCGCTCATCTTCGCCAACCGTCTCCCGGAGCACACATATGATTGGTGAACCCCGCCCTCCCGACGGGCCAAATTTACCTCCATTAGCTCACCCAACGCCGTTCTCAGGCTCCAAACTACAAAACGCTAAATATTGGCCCCTTCCAATAGTTTGCCATTCGCCATTTGTTAATGTGAAAGGAGACGGGAAGCCGTGTGAGCTGCTATCGAAAGGATTTATATCTGATTCAGCTTCACACACAAGTTTACACTCACCTATCCCCCCGGGGACTCCCTCCGCTCCCGTTTCTCTCGAGTTGGGGCCTCCATCCCTGCTTACAGGGCAAATTACAGCCGCAGAGAGGAGGTGGGGGGGTCACGCAGGGTTTTGAAGGACTCTTGAGAAACGAGGAGAGGCAAACCCACCTTCCCTTGGACCTGGAGGCAGAAAGAATGTGCGGGAGTCCTGGTGCAAAATCTTTGTATACGTGTGAAAAATTAAAATCGGTGACGCGTTGGGTGGAAAGCAAAAGCGTTCATTAATCCGGTGTAGCCATCATTTTTGGGGGAAGCACGTGGAGGAAGAACGCGTGTGTCTTATTGCAGCTTTTTATTTTTCCAACACTTTGTCCCTTTTGTGTAGCGGCTGTTTAAGTGTGCGTGCATTAGTTTGAGGTGGAGTCCCTCTGCCACATCTGCAATGCAGCAGAAAACACACAAGAAAGAAAAAAAAACGAGAGAAAGAGAGAGGGAGGGAAGGAGGAAGATGGAGGCTCTGACGAAAGAGCGGAGCTTTCCTCAGAAGGACTTTTGGTTGGGCTGGATCATTAAAGTGCTTTTATACTGGAAACCAGAGTGCCTACTGTGTCATTCTGTGTCGCAACAGATCAAACTCACACGTGTACGTTTATTTCTAAGGCACATCTGCATTGCTCTCATCCGCCTTGCACCTCGCCGGTTTTGAAACCAGGATGGACACGTAGCTGACCGAGGAGGGACTTCACCTCTTAGCAGCCAATGCACTTTTATTTGTAACTTTTTGAACTCCTTCCCTCCTTGTTCTTGGCTGTTTTGACTGTATTTTAAGGCAATATGGATTGTGCCGTGGGTATTTGTTGTTGGATTTACTGTGAATTGTATTGACATTGACTCTGCTGTCCATTGTAATTCCATATTAAGTCCATATATGTGGGATTTGTGTTTGATTTTGATTAATTTGGGATAAAAAAAGATATGAACTTTACAAGCTCCTGAAATTATGTCAAACTCACCTCAAGTGTACAAGAAGAAACAAAACAGGATCCAGTCTGTCATCATTTATCAAACAAAATCCAGTTTTCAGCCGAAATAGACCTTAATCCAACATAGAATATATTTTCTGTGTCTCTTGCATCATTGTGAAAGTAGTTTTACCCACATTTCCTCCTAATGCTGCTTCCCTTTCCTCTTTACAGGTTCCTTTAAATCCTATAGGCTAATTTCAACCAGATTAAGTTCTCGCGTTTCACTCTACCATTTTAACACCTGGATTATTTTCCTGTTTGTGCATTCTGGCGTTGATTTCCATGGTTCTGGGATCGTAGTGCCATGTATGACGAAGTTTGGGACAAGCTGTAGACGTCAAACAGGCGACGTCACATTTAAGGCTGGTACACTGCAAGATTTTTAAATTGTTCCAACGATTTCCAACCCAGAGACCAGATACGTAGTGATGAAAAACATCACACCCATGCAGATGCCAATCACAAACAATCCAAGCTCAGATCCAGCGAAACATCGCAAGGTTAAAAAGTGACTTCCAATCAAACGTAGTTTGTGGATTTGTTATAGGGAAGAACAAAAAATTTGACAAAAAGAAAAGAAGTTGGATAAAGGATTGGTCTACATCTTAGACTAAGATATGTTTCAACAAAACACACTCAATTTTTAACGTACAAAATTGTACTTTTAGGGGTAAAAGGTCTTGTCACTGGGATGGTTCCCACAGATGTACCATTTTGTACCTTAACCCTAGCCGGTCATTATTGGATTTGACATGATTGACACATCATCTGACCGAGATGTAGCCAATAGTCGCCCATCAAACACAACAGGTTTTTTTTTCCCACCAGAAGGATAAGTTTGCTTTTCCCTATGATTTTTTTAAAAACAATTTATCCAAACATTTATGCTGGCATAGCAAAATTTCTCCTGTCCAAATAATTTTAAAAATCAGTTCACCATTTTTAAAGCTCAGTAAGAGCCTTGTAAAATAATTTTATTTAAAAAACGTTAAAAATAATTAAAAAGTGTGTTAATAAAATTGTCACGTCCATTTACATACATTTAACTTTGCTAATGGATGTATTTTTTTAGTTAAAAATGTACCCTATCCAAGAAATTGTGGAGGTCCAATATTTTTCCTTGGACTGTAAAATAGTCTTTTTTTTGTACCATGGGGCACAGTAATGTACACTTTCCGTACTTGTATTTCTGACAGTGTACGTAGTTTTTATGGGGGAAAAAAAGTAAAAAAAATTAATTTTATATATATATATATATATATATATATCATAATATAATATCACAATATAAAACAACTATTATTGTCAGTTCTGAACATTGACTGGTACCATTTGAACATATCAGGTTATTTCTGATTTAAAGATTTGTTTTTAAAAGTTAGATGTGTTATATAACCGTTTAAGAAAACTTCAAGATTTGTGCTGAGCGATAAAGATTAAAAATAAAGTGTTACATTTTTTAAATTGCAAAGTTTTTATATAATTGACAAAATTGAAATGAAAGAAAATATTTTTTTAAACTTGATTTAATTTTAATCATACCTTCTCGGAGTTGACCTGAAGTCAAAATCCAAATAAGTCCACACTGAAAAAAGAACATGGCAGGTCCTGGTTAGGATCATCCTGAAATCTAAAAACCCAAGAGCATCATTGGTAAAACACACTCAAAAATTCCTGCTTTTGCTTCTGGCTGCTATTTAACCTGTTCAACCCTTTAGAAGCAACATGGATGTACTTATTTAACTTAACATTTTCACTACCGTCTTCTTTGTTTAATAAATTATGGCAGTGTGGATCCTGTTGAGTGTTTTTTATGTATCCTTTCAAATCAGGTGAAGATTAAATCGTTTTTTTAAGAGGGTGTAGTTTCTTACTACCATAGCTGCATCTTGTGTGTTTTAGCTTTACAGTGTGGCAGTGGTGAGTATAAAAACGTAACTTATAAAGAGAGGAAACAACTCAGACCACCTGACTTTCAACATTTGATTCCTCATCTGGACTTTTACTCCAACAACACATTCTTCAACCATAAATTAAATCTGTTATTTTCTTTTATTGTGAGTCTTACAGAGAAATTTTGAGGAAATCATCACAATGTTTTGTTTTTCTTCCCGTCTTCCAAATGCAAAAATAGTGCTTATGTCTTCCAGTTATCAAAGCCACAATGAGACTATTTTTGTATTCTACTGGGGCAAAAAAATGCATATATCTATATATCCTTCTATGTATGTGTATCCATGCAAGTGTGCCAGGGGAAGCAGGGTTAACCCCCCCCGTTTTCATTAAGATGGAGAAAATGCCACTACTCTCTGCCATCGAGACATACTGATCATTTGGAAAAAAGGAGCTGAAAGGGGGATCATAGAGAGAGCTTTGGAGCTCCCGAACTGCATCCACGTGGAGGGACTATGAGCATGCATGCGCTGATCATTTACTGGACACCTTCAGAGAAACAGGAATTACCTATTTACTCTTTGACCCCCTTTAACCACCTAATCTTCTCACTATCCCAAACTCTCTGCATTTGCAATATGATCTGTATTTATTTCTGTAATAACTTACACAAAGTCAACGGAGATGTATTATTGGATATAATTGAATAAAACAAACAAATATATTTATATGATTGTAACACTTGTCTGAAGAGTTTTTATTTTCATAAGGAGGGGTTTAATGGGGCTCTCGTAAAAACTCTGCTATAACATCTACTGGTAGTCTTTGTTGGTTCACTTTGATGGTGTACTACATAGGGATGCACATCTACCACTTGTTTCAAACCGATACGATACCGATACTTGGATTTTAGTACTTGCCGATACTGAGTACCAACACCGATACTTCTACCACACAAAAAAATGCAATGAATTGGAACACAGGCTTTATTTTCTTCTCTGATTGTTACGATATATGTCTGTGAATTAGATTTAAAAATAATAAAAATGACCGAAAGAAAAATTATATTTCTGTGAAATTATTGCAAAGTTTCCCCATTTTAAGTATCGGTTCATGGTAACTACAACCAATACAGATACAGTACATAAGAGTGATATCAGCATTGGTATCGGTGCATCCCTATTACTACACTTTTCAAAACAGTACTTTTTTGTAAGTATTAATTTTAATTATACATGAGAACCACAAGTAATCCGTAATGCTTGTAGTCATTGTCCAAACATTCATCTCAAGTAGCTCATCAGAGCGATGGAGTACTCGAGTCCTGGGCTAGGACTCCGGTACTGACTCGAGTCACGTTCAAAGGACTTGTGAAGGTGACTCGAAGAGCATGCTGATGATTTAAACTTGGACTCGGAATTGGAATTCAACTTTATTTCCTTTACTTTATTTGTGTAGGGACAATGTTTATTAATAAACACATGTTTTAGCAAATGTGAATACACAAGATTATAGCCAGGGCTAATTTCCATCTCAAGTTGGAAATATCAGAAACAGATCATGAAATAACATCACTATTAATCAAAAATGTACATTTGTTCATTAAACCGAATATAAGACGGAATAAAAACCATATAAAACATTGTTAAAAGAAGAAAGGAAAAGACATTGGCCACATCAAGGAAGTATTATATGAACACCAATTAATACATTCTACTACAATGAATGACGGACCCCAAAATGCTCACAGGATAAGTGCAACTTGTGCAGTTAAACTATAGTCTCTGCCACTTACAAAGTCCACATTTCCCTGCATGTTATTGGTTTACACGCAATGGACTCTTTCACCCTTTCATCGATCACTCATTGTAGCGCCAAACTCCTAGAAATCTTTAACCTTTTGAGATAAATAAATATAGTTTAGTTATAGTGTGAAATTGCTATTGTTGGAATTAGCATGTAGCCAAAGATAATGTTTAATGTTGTATGAGGTCAGATTACTGGATAAATTTAATAAGTTCGCTTCGTACAGTAAGTGTGACATGTATGAATTGTTTCCCAATTTATTTTTTGCGTGTTTTATTACTTTGTGCATGTTACTTTGTTAGCATTGGTGACAGCAGAGGGGCATTTAGCTTTTGAGCTAGACTTTAGTTACCTGTTAGCTTAACTTTAGTTACCTGTTAGCTAAAGTATAATTAACCGTTAGCTTTTTAAAATCTTAGTTGCCAATAGATAAAAGTGTTAATTTAAGACTAACTGCAAGTTGGTGTTGGCTATATGCTTAGTTGTACACTTGACTTCCTGGGTAGCTCTTAGCTTAAGTCTGGCTAGGTTTTAGTTTGACTTTGAGTAACTTTTGCCTTGATTCTACTTAGTCCTATTAGCTCTGTAAGGCTGCTTATTTTTGAGTGACTTCTGACTGATCCATGAGACTTCCTTCTGTTTTTTTCAAACTGAGATCACTCTCACTCCAGGACGACTTGAGTTGGAGTTGACTTGTACTAATCCTATATGACTTGGACTTGCACTTGAAGATTAAAGAGTAACTCACCCCAAAATCAACTTTTTTTGTTGATAAACGGTATAACTGAGTCTATAATGGAACTATCTACATTTACAGTAACAATTTTATGTATTTTAGTAAATTTTAGTGAAAATATTAATTTTGTACCCAAAACCGTTGGTTTAGTGCCTCAAGTGGTCAAACGATTACACTGCACTGCAATTCAATGGAATTCAAATCCTGCATTCCTAACGGCTAACCTCGGGTTATCTACGTAGGTTTGGAATAGTGACGACAGCAGCCTGGTCATGATGGAGTATATAAGAGGGGCGGACTCGGCCACACCTCCGTAGTGAGGTGCTATGAACTGCTTGCAGCACAAAACCTCTGCTCTGTTATGCAGGAGGTTACCCCTACTGGCTTACATTTTCTCATTACCTATGATAAAGGGAATAACTTACATCAGTGAATGGAAAATAAAATCTGGGCTAAGAGTTCATTTTTAATGTAATAATCGTGATAGTGTGGGGTGTTTTTTTTTTTTGCACATTCCTGAATTACTTTCTCGTCATGCTTGGATACTTTGTACCAGGCATTTCTCTGCAACACATTTTCTGCTGCAGACAATTAGATTTGGTAACAACAATGTACCACTCCGAGACGGCGCTCATTCTATGCTGTGATGCCGCTACAGGTTCGGCACCTGCTGCTGCTTCGGGCAGAGAACGAGACATCGGCCCGAAATGACACGACTCAGAGCCACTCAACTACTCCACAGAACTGGAGACGGAAGTGGAGCAGCTGTTTTGTTGCCTGGTTCGCTGCTGATATGCCTAGTGACCAGCCTGAATTGTGACCCAGTGAGGAATGTATTTTAGAAGAGTTTAAGTGACAGCTAACGTTGGCACAGTTAGCAAATGAGCTAGCTTACCGATCCAGGAGTAAAGTCGCAGTTTCGCACTGAATGTTTTATATGGGTCCACCTAGTGTAGACTTCACCTGAAAGTACTCTAGTTTAATAACCTTTTTTGATAGGCTATGAATATTAACCCAGTATATTCCTAAAGTTTAAAAATAGTCAATTTAGACTCAATCTTTGAATACTTATCCTAACCCAGTAAGATGATTCTAACCAATACTTCAACTCTGATGAGTTGAAACAACCCATAGTTGGCTCGGTCCGAATTTCACTCCGCATTGAGTATGTGCGGAGTTATATGGTTTTTACCAAGAAGAACAAACTAAATAAAGGGCAATATAATTATTTATAGCAAGTTTGACAGTGTGAGGGTCCTGTCACTATGGCTGCGATTGATGATGCGCCCTGGTTGCTTGGCCACAGGGATATTCCTTTGGCCAACTGGTTAGGGTTCGTGACAATCACGTGGGAGATGTGGAATTGAATCCTGCCCTGGCCCTTGTTGTGCGCCTTGTTTTATTTTGCCAGCCTCCAAACCCCCAGGTTGGGCGGCTGCTCAGTGACGCATTAGCTGGCTCTGAAGATCTACAACTCCATTAGCAGCTCATCCGTGCCTCAAAGTGCCCCAGATATGCTCGCCTGTGCGTGTACGAAAGCACAACAACACAACAAACAATGCAAACACATGATAAGGAGCCCTTTTTTGGGAAAATTAGAAAGCTGGATAAGTGTTGATACCCGCTTTGTCAGTGAAGAGTATTTACTTTCTTCATGTCAAGGATAGAAATCTTGCCATGTTTTACCTGGATCCACTCCAAACAGGTCAGTGCTTACGTTTACAACACCTTTTTAATCAAGTTAAATATTGAATCATAATTTGTGTAAAATAAAAATCAACATTGATTGCAATTTAAAGTACACTACTTGTGTTACTCAGAGTCAGTGCAGACGTCATCTTTCCCGGCTCCCTCCTGACCACAGATGTGCTGAGTGACTTGACTCCGGCGCTTAGCTGTTAATAGTTACCTTCTTTCATAATTAAATTGGCACCAGGCCAAATGGCACTGACAGCAGATCATAAATTAAGGCTGAGTGAATCAGTCAAGGATTATCGAGGGCAAAGAGGTGCGAAAAGATGACTGGTGGAATGTGATAAAAGAAGAGATGTTTCACTTCATGGGCCTTCAGAAAACAAAACTGCATCTTGCAGGTAAAGCGGATCAACTCAGTTTTTATTAGAGATGCACCTATACCGATACTGGTATCAGGTATCGGCCTCGCTACCGTCTAATGTAGGCTACATGTATCGGTATCAGTTAAACTTAACCGATACCATGAACCAATACTCAAAATGTGGAAAATCTGTAATATATTCACAAAAAAAGATTAGTTTTTCACTTAAAATTTTATTTTTGTGGTAATTTTATATATTACATGTTTTTTGTCTTAGTTATGTTTAGTTAGTAAAGTCTGCTGCCTTTAGTCTCTTCAAGAAAGGTATAAGGTGGACCTTATACAGTTTATTAATTCAACAATAGCATCGGATTGGTATTGGGTACAAAATCCAGGTATCGGTATATGGACTGAAAAAGTCGGATTGGTGCACCCCTAGTTCTTATAGCTTATAAGATAACCTTTATTGGGCAATCTAAATATTTAGTAAGCAAGACAAATATGTTGTTAAGTTTGGAGCTAAACATTTACGGTGTAAACTAAATGTGTAGCTTGTAAACTAAATATTTTCTTTGACAATGAAATACAGTGAGTATTTGAACACCCTGCGATTTTGCATGTTCTCCCACTTTAAGGAGGATTCTTAAATTCACATTGTATGTGCATTTCCACTGTGAGAAACGCCATTGTTTTTCATTCGCAAAATCACATTGGACGATTTTTTTTTTAAACTTTATTTTGTGTTTTATTGTTGCACATAAGGATTTGAACGCCTGGCAATCAACAATAATTCTGGCTGTCAAAGACCTTTTACTCTGCCTTTAAAAAGTCCACCACATCAATTATTAATTTAAATTAGTAGCACCCGTCTGAGCCCCTTAAAGACACCTTTTCACCCCCACAGTCAGTCAGACTCTAACTACTACCACGGGCAAGACCAAAGAGCTGTAAAAAGACAACAGGGACAAATTACTAGACCTCCATAAGGCTAGAAAGGACTACAGAGCCAAGCAGTAGTGTCATAACGAAAACGAACGAAAGAACGAAAACTACATGTGTTAACTGAAATAAAAATAAAAACGAGAATTTTAAAGAAAACAAACTGAAACTGCAATGACCGTTCACAGAACTAACTAAAACAAGCAAAATTTATTGAGAAAATGTGATTAGTTTTCGTTTGACACAGCGCCTGATAAAATCTAGAATTATTTCTGTCGTACCAGCGCTGTCACCAGAAACCGATGCGATCATCTGTGTTATGCTTTTTTGTTGCACAACTTGCCTTGATAGGAACAACAGAACGGGAAATTTGGATACAATCCCATCGACTCGCTCCCTTTCAAGGAAATAAGAGACGTCTTTGGATTGCGAGCTGTCAGAAGAAGCGATTGAAACGATGATTTAAACAGTCCGCAGCAAAAAACTTCATGACAGATGAGCTACGACAGCTAAGAAATAAGCTAACACTGCGACTGCAGATAATAGCAATCGGAGTCGATGTTACACCAGAGTTGTGCAGCTGGTGTAGGTTGTGTGTGTATCCACTGTATTGGTGGACAAATAATCTTCTCTCTAGTTTCTGGTGGTTTTTACTGGCTGTGCTGCATCATCCCTAAATGTCAGTCAGGTCATCTGTGTTGCTGCAGTCCGCCTAGCGTCATATCAGCAAAGGTTGAAAGGAAGCGCAAATGTGCAAAATGATCAACAGAATCATTTTACCTAAGATAGCTTTGCTTTTGTTGTGTTACCACTCAGTGTTTTTTATAGAACTTTAGTACCTGCATTAATTGTTTGGCTTTTTAATGCACATGTGCTGTTATTGTGTACCATATTTCTTTTATACTTGCCTGATTTGTTAATCTGGCCCATGTCAAAACAATGTTAAAAAAAGCATAATTTTCTGAGATTTTGTTATACTTTTTTTTGTCTTGCCCCAGTACACAACTTGTTTAACGAAAAACTAAAACTGAAATTTATAAGAACTAAACTGAAACTAAGCATTTTCAAAAAACTAAAACTAAACTACCTAAAAAATGGTAAAAACGAACTAAGACTAAACAGAATTTAAAATCTCAAGTCGAAACTAAATAAAAACTAAAACTAATAAATTATTATAACCAAGCAGCCTGGTAAAAATAGATCAACTGTTGGAGCAATTGTTAGAAAAGGAAGAGGCTAAAGACACCTTGCCAAATAGCAAGGTGTTTTAATACTTATGTTCCTCATTATATTTAGTTTGAAACTAAATTCATGACTAGATTACATTGATGCAAATATGTTTTTAAAAATAAACCCCCGTTTGTTTATATTATGACAGAATAGCCCAAATATTGCTTTTAACTTTTGACTGGGTAACATTACAAATGGCACCCCATAACAAATGTACTCATTTTACAGTAAAAATCATAACCTGGTTACTGGTTTGATTATAATTGTACCTTGAAGTCCTTATATTGTAAAACGCATTTGCTCAGACACATGCCTGACCCACATAGAGAGCCTGTAATGCAAAATCACCCCCTCCTTCCTGGAGGTAATTGGAGTATACACCAGTTGTCCAGGCTGGCCTGACTGACAGACAACAACAGCTCAAACCGTCCAAACTGGACTCAGTGTTGAAGTCTGCCGGGTGAGAAAAGAACGGAAATTTAAATCTGAGGAGTTGGATTAACCAGTTTGAAAGAGTTTGGTTCAAGGGGACGCCATGAAAAGCGTGCTGAGCAAGCTGCTGCTGGCATGTTGCTTATACGGCCTGAGCACGTTAGGAGGTAGGAAAAGATGATAAAATGTACTCAAAACTGACCTGTGGTAGGGATACAATTCATACATAGATGGAGTGGCAAAAGAAAAAGTATGGATTAATATTAATCCAATCAAAACTAACAGAAATCCTACTGTAGTCCAGGACAGAGCATTGGTTACCAGACAGTTAAAGAATACTTTAGCTAAAGTAGAAAAGTAGCTTTTGAAATCCTTATACATACGTACACTATATAAATCTTCTATTGCTTGTTTTGTGTCTTTGTTTGGAAAAATAGAACACCAGACAGTTGCACCTGATGGAGAAAAACAATCCTGAATATCCAACAGCAAAATACTTATTTGGTGTTACCTACTTACTTGCTTACTACTTTGGTGTTAAATAACTTCTCCGCAACAAAATAAAAGCCACATAAACTTGTGACCAACTGACAGGTTGGTTTTAACTTCCACCTTTTCCCTCTGTTCATGGATGGATGGTTTGACTTCAACATCCAAAATAGGCTTATGTGCGCAGAGAAAGTCAAGAACAAGTTTTTTTTCTTGACTATCACGTTTTTCAGATTTCTTCTTAGCTCTTTTTAGTCAGGCTGTGGTAACTTCAACTGAAACACTGTTAAACCCTTTCAGATTTTTTAAAGCTAATCTGTTATAGTCAGTGGAGACCAGTTTGGTTTACGTTGTAGTTGTTGGTGAGAGGGTTTCGCCGTAGGCTGTATATAAAGATGGGCGGAGCCTATGTGATGTCACCCGTAGGTTTCTGAAGAGCTGAACTGAAGCCAACTGGGCGGTTTCCACCTCCGCCATCTTGGCTGCGTCTCGTCACGCCTGGAAAATAAAAAGAAAATGGCCAAAGAGGCGGAGCTGTGAGGCTGGGGGCGGATGATCGTCTCTCTGAGCCGATGTAGCTACGAGCTAACAGAGCTAACCGAAGCTAACGGAGGTTAGCGGGCGCTTTTAGCCCGAAAACCCTCCGAGTGTTGAGCGACTTTGCTACCCCTCTGCCTTCTATGCAAGTTCAATAAATTTGTCAAATAAAAGCATGAAACCTTGTAGGTCTAAAACTTTCACTAAAAATTGGAGCAGAGACTTCTTGGATGATCTGTTAGTGCATCTGTTAGTGTTCTTAAAAACATGAACGTTCTATGCGGCCCTGAGGTCCTCCGGCAGCCCATTCCAGAGGTGAACGCCATAATGGAAAGACGCCTCACCGTGGGTATGTGTCCTGACTTTAGGGATTACAAGGAGACGGCTGCCTGAGGAGCACAGAAACTGCAAGGGTTCGTACGGTAAAAGCATTTCTGAGAGAGAAGGCGGCCCAAGACCGTTAAGACACTTAAAAACCAATAAAAGTATTTAAAAATCGATCCTGAAACATACGGGGAGCCAATGCAGTGATTCTAAAATCGGAGGAATGTGCTCCCACTTCCTGGTATTCATCAGGACACGAGCTGCAGAGTTTTGTAAGAGTTGTAGACCTGGAATCTTCTGTTTGGGAAGACCAGAAAGCAGGGCATTGCAGTAATCAATTCTACTGGTGATAAAAGCATGAATCAGCGTCTACGTCTACTGCCTAAAAGCAACGTACGATCAAATAATTATAATTAGAGACATTATAGGCATGATTTTTCCATCTGAGGGTCATTCTTTTCAGAAATCATTTGACCTCTTGTCTCAAAAGTAATTTGATGATGGACTCAGATGAAACAGAATACGTAACGCGCTTCGGACCGTTACAGTTTATATTTACTTCCTCTCGGGACTATCTGTAAAAAACATGCTTTACCTTTTCACTGTTTTGCAGACGACTTTCATATCTACATGCCTGTTAAGTCCTCTGACAAAAACTCCTTGAGCCCTCTTTTGGATTTTCTGGCTGAGATTAAAACTTGGCTTTCACAAAAAAATTTTACTTTAAACGAGAACAAAACAGAGCTACTCTGGTTTGGCAAACAATGCTCTCCTTACCTTTCTGATGATACTCTCAGTGTTCCATATCCACCCTGTATTCAGAAATCTTGGCGTCCTCATTGATGGTGGTTTTAAATTGGATAAACAGATTAGTGCAGTTATCAAGTCCAGCTTTTATCAACTCAGAATCGTTGCCGAGGCAAAACCATACCTTCCAGCTAAGGACCTTGAAAAAGTTTTCCATGGTTTTATAACCTCTCGCCTGGACTACTGCAATTCCCTCTATGTTGGTCTCGATCATTCCTTAATTCACAGCTTGCAAGTGGTCCAGAACGCGGCAGCTCATCTTTTAACTGGCGGTAGGAAACATCAACACACTCCTATTTTAAAATCTCTTCACTGGCTTCCAGTCAGTCATCGTATCCATTTTAACATTTTGTTGCTGACTTTTAAGGCTTTATCTGGGTTGGCTCCCTCCTATCTCTCCGATCTTCTTCACTCCTATACCCCTCCGAGGACTCTCAACGAGGCAGTTTTTATTGGATGTCCCAAAATTCGGGCTAAAAACGAAAAGGGGATCGTGCTTTTGCTGCCTCCAAATTATGGAATACATTACCACGTTAAAAACACATCTGTTCTCCATAGCCTATGGTTAAATTAGCATCGTCTCAACCCTTTTCTCCCTGTCTTTTTAGACTTTATTTTAATTGCTTAATCTATATTTCTTTTTACATTTATTGTTATTCATGATTTTTCTATGCTTTGTGAAGCACTTTGGTCAACTGCTGTTGTTTTTAAATGTGCTATATAAATAAAATTGACTTGACTTCTGACAGTTATGTTTAAGTTGAACAATACTGCTGCCAAGGTCAGTCCTAATATAATGTTTATCCCCTTTCTGTTTGTTCAGTTTAGTTTAGAGAGCTACTAAGACATGAAAAACATTGTGAGTCCTCACTAAGGGAAGCAGAACTTGTTTCCCATATAACAAGCATCTGATTGTTGTTTTACTTCCAGTTATCGTGTTTTTGCTTTACCAGCCGGTTCTGAACCGACCTTCTGTCCCATTTCTGGCCCATGAGCAGCCATGTCTCGATGAGCCTCACTAACAGCGGCGCCTTGCTGGGTGATTGTTGCCATTTAGTCTTGTCAGGTCAGATTGTGCTGCAGCCACAGCGATGCCAAATGTGATGGATGCCACGTCACCAGTGCCGCTGATTATAAATGCTTCCGACCTTCCAACACAAGGACGAAATGGTAAAATAGGACGTTGTGTTAAAAAAATGCAATGAAAGGGAAGTGATCGCTTTTTAAGACCAGCAATGTGGCCTTTAAAGCTTTTTTAATCCTAAATTGTGGAAAATGGACCTGCAATCTGGTTGTGAAAAATGGTTTTATGTTTAGAGCTCAGTTCACCATTTGAGTGTTTTGGGTCCTCACGAAAAGACGGCTTCTTGTCTCACTCTGTGAACTCCACAGCGATGACATATTGTACTCTCCACGATTTCAGTGAGTCCAACTGCTAGCAGGACATGCCAACGTCACAAGTTCCTATAAAGTAATTTGATTAATTTAGTATGTAGCGTCAATTCATAACAGATGTAATCTCAAGGCACTATACAAGAACTGTCATTTCAATACAACATACAAACATTTCAATAAGTTTAAAAGTTTTCTATTGAAAGAATCCTAGCAGATTGTGTTGAGCGATCAACTTGGAGATGTGCCCTGTTGATGCAGACTCCAACCACAGCAATTCTTCATACTGAGCAAGCATGTAGCGACAGTGGAGAGGAAAAATTCCCCTGTAACAGGAAGAAACCTCCAGCAGAACCTGGTTCAGCATAAGTGGCCATCAGCCATGACCGTCTGGGGGTTTGAGAAGACAGAGAAGAGAAACCGAAAGAACAAGAGAACAGATGCAAGAGTAATTTATATATTAAAGAAAGTAAAAAGTTGACCACAGGACATGGAGGTTGTTTGGTCACTGGGAGCATGATCCGAATAGATGCTCCCCATCCAGCAGGGGGCGTTGTAGCTGAGAAGGATCCCAGACAAGGTGGAGCTTCTAGAGAGAGAAAAACAGGGAAAACAAATAACAGCAAAAATATATCTGGAGAGTAGTAAAAGAGGAAAGTAGAAGAGAGAAGAAAAGTGGTCAGTCTGTCCTCCAACAGTCTAAACCTATAGCAACATGATTACAAAAACAGCTAAGGATAACTTAAGCCATTGACTATAAGCTTTATCAAAAAGGAAGGTTTTAAGCCTATTCTTGAAAACAGACATAATATCTGCCTCACAGACTAAAACTGGAAGCTGGTTCCACAGGAGAGGAGCCTGATAACTAAAAGGTCTGCCTCCCATTCTACTTTTAGAAATCCTGAAAACTACCAATAAACCTATAGTATGAGAACAAAGTGGAACATATGGAACAATCAGATCTCTGATGTACGATGGAGCTTGATAATTAAGGGCTTTATAAGTAATGAGGAGGATCTTAAACTCTATTCTGGATTTAACAGTGAGCCAATGGAGATTAGCAAAAACAGGAGAAATGTGATCTCTCTTTTTAATATTCATCAGAACTCTTGCTGCAGCATTTTGGATCAACTGAAGGCTTTTAATAGCATTTTGTGGACTTCCTGATAATAAGAAATTACAGTAGTCTAGCCTTGAAGTAACAAATGCATGGAGTAGTATCTCTGCATCACTCCTGGACTGGATGTTTCTAACTTTAGCAATATTCCGAAGGTAATAGAAAGAAATCTTAGAAACCTGTTTAATATGGGATTTAAATGTCATGTCTTGGTCAAAAATTATACCGAGGTTCTTCACATTATTACCACGGCCAAATTAATGCCATCCAGATTAAGTGATTGACTTAGTTTCCTTTTTAAAGGTTCTTGTCCAAAGACAACAACTTCTGTCTTGTCTGAATTTAAAAGTAGAAAATTCAGAGTCATCCAGGTTTTTATGTCTTCCAGACATGCTTGTAATCTACCTAACTGATTGGTTTCATTATGTTTTATGGATAAATATATTTGTTTATCATCAGCATAACTGTTGAAATTCATTCCATGTTGCCTAATTATTTTACCAATTGGAAGCATATATATATAGTAAAGAAAATCAGTCCAAGCACAGAACCCTGTGGTACTCCACAAGTAACCCTTGAGTGTGAAGAAGATTCATCATTGATATGAAAAAACTGGAATCGGTCGAACAGATATGATTTAAACCAACCTAGTGCTGTTCCCTTGCTCCCTACAACATGTTCAAGCCTTTCTAAGAGAATATTATGATCGACTTTGTCAAAAGCAGCACTGAGATCTAAAAGGACCAGAACAGTCACAAATCCATCATCTGAGGCCATTAAAATATCATCAGTAACTTTTACCTGTGCTGTTTCAGTGCTATGATGAGCTCTAAAACTGAAATTCCTCAAACAGGTTGTTGCTGTTTAGATGCTCACATACTTGATCCGCAACAATCAATTTGTGTTAATAAAAATTAACGATTAAGTTGTGCTTTTTAATTTCTCTTCTAGATTTGCTGAGTTCTAGTAATTGTCGATCATTTTGGCTTTGTATCTAGTGAATGTCCATAACTCCTTGTTTACATGAAGATTTTTCACTCAGTTTAAGAGGCTCTCCCCTTTGTGTTGTTGAGGTGCTGCGGACGCAGAGCACAAGTTGATGAAGAAAGTCTTCACTGACTACAACCTGAAGGTCCGGCCAGCTCAAACCCCTAAGGAGAGGGTGGTGGTCCGCGTGGGGATGATCCTCTCCTCCTTCGTTGGATTGGTGAACAATTCTTTTTACTTTTTTAACTATTTCCATTAAAACTGCTCTGTCAGTGTACAGAATATAAATCTCCCTTCACCGTTACCCTGATGAAAATGTGTAAAAACTAGAGGTCTAACGGTACACAAAAACACATGACTACATATACATATACAGTACATACGACTTTTATCAACTTTAATTTCATGTCCCTTGCAGTTACTGAGATCAATTAGATTTATTACGTTCTATAACTTTAAAAAGTTTAAAGTACAGAACTGACTGGAGATTTAATTAGATTTTTTTTTTTATATAAAACAAATACAATAGTACAAGCGGACATAGCCAGAAAGACACTATAACCACTTGAAAACACTCAGTATTTATGTTTAAAAATGTTTTAAATAATACTTTGCCTATATTTGAGAATAAATCATACATTTGATAGCTCTGATAACATGCTTTTGATAGCTGTTGATAAAATCCCTTCTCGTCTACTAGGATTCCACCGATTTTTGTTTTATGCAAAATCAGTTTGGTCTCATTGGATTAGAGGGTGACAATTTTTCGGGATTCCCACGGGTCACGTGATTCCTGTGGGATTCCCGCGGGACGGGAGTCAATTTCACTGTCGGTTACGTGATCGGGACGGGACAGGAAATAATCCACGGGATCGGAAGGGTAACCAGAAATTATAATTTTGTTATAACAGATATTAGGGAATTAGGTTTAAAAAATGACGCTGCAATGCGGTGCCAATGTGTGTGGTTATTAGCTCCGCTGCAAAATGCAATTCAATCGGGTCTACTACAATGCACGCACCAAAACTGAAACTGCTACGTTGTTGCTAC
Source organism: Apricaphanius iberus (assembly GCA_028564705.1). Taxonomy (NCBI): domain Eukaryota; kingdom Metazoa; phylum Chordata; class Actinopteri; order Cyprinodontiformes; family Aphaniidae; genus Apricaphanius; species Apricaphanius iberus. The sequence goes on from JAPXFQ010001341.1 coordinate 300,423, forward strand.
ACCACCTGGATAAACTACTAAGCATATGATATCCGACTGAAAATGCGTCTATCTTAATAGTTTCGTAGTCAGACGAATCAAGTCCATTAATGACGTGGTAACAATGAGAATGCAGGATATGGTTAAAGACGGCGGATAAAGCTAAATAGATGATCTTTGATTCTGTGCTAGGCTATGGTTTAAAGGGGGGCGGGGGAGCGAGCTCCATAGGAGGTAAATTACTAATCTACGGGATTCGGGTCGGGACGGAAGTCTTTCTCTCGGGATTTTTTCGGGACAAGATTTTTTTTGTGGGGCTATCACATGATCGGGACGTGACGGGAGCGACAATTGATTCCCGTGTCACCCTCTAGATTGGATGCCACTGGTAGCCATCTGGATGTCATCACTTTTTTTCGAGCGGGGTCTGGCTGCAGACCTCTACTCTCAGGACCCTTCCTTGCAGACCTCCACTGTGTGTGAGGTCCCCTCTGCATACTTGCCAACCTTGAGACCTCAGAATTAGGGAGACTTTCAAAAGTGCGGGGAGGGGGGTTTAAAAATTTGAAAATTATATATATACAGTATATCAGTATAATTATAATTATTAAGAATACTTGAATCTTAGAGTATTTATTTATTTGACAAAATAACAGTCCACAGCAATAATGTAAGTTCAGAAATTAAACAGTCCCTCCACTTTTTGGTGAAAAACCTTTTGTGCAAAAAGGTTGCAATTTTTTTTTATATGCTTTCATATCACATTTTCACATAAACCTTAGCAAAATAAAATTACCTTAAATTGTAATTTTAACATGACGACTGCTCAGATTGGGTCCCCACTACAAGAACACTTCTGTTTTCATTTTGGTGCTACAGTCCCATCCTGGGCCCCTTTAGTCCCTCTGTGTCAGGAGAGAGCGAGAAAGTATTTTTTTCTTAGTTTGGTCGCAGCACAAACTAAGAAAGCAATGAGTCTGTTGATTTTGACACCAACATTGGTCTTTGCAAGACCAAATGCAAAGACTTCTGAAAACTTGCGGCTCGCTACTGCGCCGTGCGTCACTGATTGTTTTCCTCATAGACATAAGAATCACGTAGGTGACCTATTTTTTATTCAAAACGGCAACTTTCACAAAACGTGATGGATTTTCATGTCGGGAATGAAGAAACTGTTCAGGTATTTAAAATGTAACACATTTTATTCTCCATCCCTCTAACATTAAAAAGAAAGAGTGTACATGATATGCGACACTGTAAAATATCGGGAGAATCGTGGCCCCGGGAGATTTTCGGGGGGGCACTGAAATTCGGGAGTCTCCCGGGAAAATCGGGAGGGTTGGCAAGTATGCCCCTCTGCTGTCAGGACCGTGGTTTATACCATGTATACCATAAGTGCGTACTTATCGTTTCCTACGAGCCCGGCAGGGGTTAGGTGCATAAACAATTTTTGAGGGCTAAGTATCCGTACCCTCGGTTTATTAAAGTGTATGACCGTCTGGGGGGTTCTGTCAGCTTGATAATACTGCCTGGTTGTCTTTAGGAAGCAAAGCGCTTCTTTGGCAGAGTGGTTAACATACATGATGTTGTGCTTCGAATCCTGGCCAAGTCATCAGTCTGTGTTTTCAATTCAATTTCAATTCAGTTTATTTATATAGCGCCATTTCACAACAGATGTCATCTCAAGGCACTTTACAAGAAGAGTTATTACAATACAATAGAAGAGTTATTACACACAGTTTTATCACACAATTATTTGCTGGGGTGCCTGCAGGAAAGTAGGCTATGTACATAAACGTTGTTAAAACTGGGGACATTTCCCCGGCATTATTTATGAATTATAGTTTTGTCCCCACCACATAAAAACCAGATGTGGAATTTTTTTAAAGTGCACGTCTAACATCCATAGAGACAAATTAATGCCCCAAGAAGTAAAGTGTGCTCACACAGTAAACTAGAAAATATGTAAGTGTCTCGGTTCTGACAGAAGACCCCCTGAGACCATGCCTGGTGCTGGCCTCAAACTCAGGTCACCTGGATTGGGAGGCAGACAGTGTAACCACTCAACTACAAGATAATTAACAGCAACCTCTGTGCCTCCGATACCTACCATACTTCTGGTATACTTGGTTTTGAATCATATTTACATTATTTACATAAATAAGGCCCCAGGAAATAAAGCATATTCACATAGGGAATGACAAATACTTGCGTCCAATATGTCCGCTTTTATTTTGAAAGGCGTTGAATGAACTTCCAGCCGTGACAGCAGAGGTGGACCTTGTCGCTGCACGATTTTTTCCGGAAGCACGATCCGTGTCGTGAGCACATCTGCACATGCGCGCCAGGAACTACTTCCGGTTAGATTTCTTTCGTCTTTGTTTTTTTTATTCGTTCATTCATATTTACATTTATCAACTGTCACATTTATCAAAGCAAATTACACTTTACAAATAAACAGAAATAGATCAGCAATCTTGTTTATCTGATATATTTACTTGCTGATAAATGCACTTGCTGCATTCGTAATCTTAACAGCTTTCTTATTTGTCACATATTTTATGGAGCTGAAATATTGACTGTGGTCAAGCCAGCCGTCGTTCGTCTGTCCGTAGTCAAGTGAGCCGCACCTACATTTGGAGTGCGCTTTTATGTGGTACTTTACGGTAACAGCCGTCTCGCTGGTTGAGATGAGCGACAGAGAATGGGGCTGACATCAGGATGAGACAGAGCTGCTACCTTGCACTTATTGGGCAAAATAGCAACACATTAAAAGGCAGTTAACTATTTATGTCATGTTTCATTTAAAAATTCAAAAGTGAGTTTTTCCAGAAAATGTTGCAGGTGGTGAAAGAGCGCAAATCCATCCATCTTGTACCTTCTCGAGAAGAACTAAACAAGTAGTTCCTGGCGCGCATGCGCATAAGTGCTCACGGTACGGATCGTGTTTCCGGAACAGATCGTGCAGTGACAGACCTCACAGTGCAGGTCTGCAAGGAAGGGTCCTGAGAGTAGAGGTCTGACGCCAAACTCTCCTGTTTTTTTCCTCTAGTTTCAGTTATGTTTCCATTTAGCTCGACATTGTTTCAGGTTAGTCACTTAGTTCAGTGTTATGGACCTTATTGCAGTTAAAAGAAGCGTTGGCTGACAACGTTCTGGTTTGCTCCATCTTTCTTTTTTCTGTGACATTGTTTGACGTTTGCCATTGAAACTTGGCACTGCGCTCTGAGTTTCTCACATAAACCTTCTGCATGTGTTCAGGTAGAAAACAGCTCGATTTGTTGGTGTGACAGTGTGGAGGTCCTGTCACTATGGCTCTGTTTGATGATCTATCATCTACCAGATACTTTCTGTTTATTCTGTGAATATTCTGTAAGTCTGTGAAAGAAAGACTATTTTTTACAACAGACCACTAGAGGAACTACAGTATACTGAGATCACAGGTTCTGTTTTGATTGAAGGTTGTTAATATTATAAGCACAAGGTGAATAACTGGATTCATTCTACCTCCATGCTACAGTGAGCAAATTATTTGCCCCAGTGAGGATGTATTTCTTCCAGAAGAAGCAGTCTTCCCTTTGGCCCCTAAAACAAGACAAAAAGTTTAATTAGCAAAAATCTACATTTCCGAAAGAGTTCTGCCTTTAGCAGTATCTTTATGATTCATGAAATAGGAATTCAAACGCAGTAAAAAGTCTATACTTTTAAAGATAAAATTGGAAGAAGTAGTAGTTTTGTACAAAAAGGTATCTTTCTTTAGGAGATTTTAGCTTCTCCGACATCCATCCATTTTCTAAACCGCTTCCAACATAACAGGGTAAAATCTGTATGCTGTGTGATCTGGGCGTCTGCATGTTTCAACATTAGCAGAGACATGCTTGCATTAATTTAATTTCTAACAAAACATAAAGAATGTACTTAAGTCTATAACCTCACGTTACTCTGTAACAGAGATCGAGTGTTCCTACGCGTTGGTATGGTAACGTTTCCTTTGCCTCTCGTTGCTTAGCTTTAATTCAGGCAAAGTCATCAAGCTAAAAAACTGATACTACGGTGAACAAAAGTCGAAAGGTTATACTTTTTGGACATGCTTATATTTATGTTTATGAGTGAAGGATTAACTACATTTCAGGCGGCTTGAGTAGCCTACAGCACCTGCTAGATTAATTTGCAGCCTTCGGAACTGATATGTTAGCAAGCCTAAAATAACTTTATTATAGTGTATTAGCACTTCCAAAAGTATACAACAAAATACATAAGGAAACACGCTTAACTTACCCTCATTCCAGGGGTTGGGGCAGAGGGAGTCGCCTGGGGACGTGTTTTGTAGGGGCTACGGCTACAGCTAGACCTTATGGGCTCGACACACGGGGAGCGACAGCGACAGGCGAAACTCGTCGCCACCAAGGTGAAAATGAACACACGGGACGCGATAAACAGCAGCGATTGCGGCATCGCACTCTCGGATCGCTTGTCTCCAAGAAATCCTATTGGTTATTAAATTAGCAGCATTTCTGACATTTTTAAAAGCGATCCGTGACAGACAAAGCATCAAGGATGAAGATTAAGACTATTGTGCTGGAATTGACAGAAATTTTGCTGTTGACGTTACTTAAGAAAAGAAAAAGGCAACTCTGGGTTCATCCAATATAAGAAACAAAGAAACATCATGGAGAATACCATCATTTGATGATGGGCCTCAAGGATAATAATCATAAAATATATGAACATCGGACACAGCTAAAATTATCTGTTCTTCCATGTCGAAGCAGTTGCAATTTGAAGTAGCATGCTCTCAGCTTATTGGTCAGTCAATGAAACATTCGCTGATTGGTTGTAGCGCCATGCGACAGGGACAAAAGTTGAACATTTTTCTACTTTCTTGTGTCGCGTCGCAAACCCGCGTGTACACATCTACGAGACCAAGCGCGGAATCTAATGGGCACGAATATCGCCTGTCGCTTGGCTAGAAGAGGGCAGGCGATTTTCGCCTCATCGCGAAGTTCCATAGAGAATGAATGGAGAAGGAGCGACGTCGCTCCCCGTGTGTTGAGCCCATAACTCTCTCAGTCTATCAGATTTCTCCAGCAAACACAACCAAACCACCACCTAGTGGTCGTTTGCTTTTTTTTTTTTGTTTTTTTACCCGTTATTTTTACGTCTCAGAAAAGGATAATATTTTAAAACATTTTTTTAGGTTTAAAAGAGAAAATTTCGAGTGCTGTCACATTATTTTTTTCTTTCTTTCTTTTACAAGTATTTGTTACTTCAGTAACAGCTATAGAAGGAAAAACGTTTGGAGGGAAATGGTGGAGAGAAAACTCATATAACCCAGCATTCGATCAGCATTCAAACGCATCATCTACGCACTAATCTCCTGACGTGAAAAGAGTCTCAACCCCCGTCTTGCAGTTGTAACTCCGATCTGTGGTCTTGTCTGTGCGTATCAGGCGATTAGTACATACATTTGAGAATTGTATGTGTAGGAGCCATTTTGAATTCATAGTTAGTTTTAAGATAAGTAATTTCAAGTTGTGCGTGCGTACATTGTATTTCGTACTTGTACGTTTTTAATATATGTGTGTATATATGATTACACAACTGTAAGTACACAAAGTTACCCACAAAATGTATTTATGTGTTACAAATCAAGTATTACGCACACAAATCCAAAGTTACACACAAAGAGGCAGACACAAGGGCCAAATCAAGTATTACGCACACACAAAAGATATGATACTATTTTCCCTCCATAAGCCTCCTTCCTTAGTGGAGCTCAAACATTAATCTTGGAAAGTGAGACACTTGTTCGTCCACAGGTGAATAGCTGGGCGACTGGAGGTAAACTGTAACAGGAAGTAATGTTAGAGATGTGTTTTGTGTTACAGAGAGACTGTGACATGGCTTACAAAAACTACTCTCCCACCCTCTCTGATGTCGCTCCAGCTGTCTCACTGACATTCCTGTTTGTGTTTTAAATAGCAGGTCAGAATCAGAGAAGCTCAGGCAGGAGGCCAGAGACATGCAGCCACTCCCACAATGCAACGCATACCAAATTAAAAACATTAGGATGGTACCTCGGTAGCAGTGGGAAAGATTACAGTTTAATACAGAAATCAATAAGCTTGAATTGACTTGAATCGATCACCGAATATTTTTTTAAATAGAAGCACCAGGTAGAGTAGAGCTATTTCTACTGGTTGTTTGACATCTCACCAGCAGAGGCGTTGCTATCGGTGGGCCTGGGGGGCTATAGGTCCACCCACTTTGATACAGGGCATTGCATTGATAGAAATGAGAGGACGCTTGTTTTTCAAACTGAACATAACCAATAACTAAAAACAATAAGAAAACAAAATATGAGTGTGTTACCTTAGAGCAAACGTGTCAAACTCAAGGCCCGGGGGGCCAACTCCCTTGTTTTCAACTAGAGATGTCACAGGTTGAACTCATTCGTTTTCTAGGAGAGGGAGGGGCAGCTGCTCAGAGAGCAGAATTCAGGAGGATTACTCAGACACTGTGGTGGGTTTCTTTATGAGAAAATTGCATTACCAGATGGCTGAAAACTCCAAAAACTTAATTTTGCATGATTTACGCCTTTTAAGGAGTCAGTTGTTGTCCTTTGATGTATGCATGTCTTCCTTTGTAGATTTCCTGCTCCGCTTGTGGGCATACAGCAAACTTCTCTCTTTTCCCTGGTGAGGTCCTCTGCAAATTTCATGTCAAACTTTCTGCAGATTGGGTGGCCCGCCAGAGTTCCTCCTTGTTCGTTCTCAGTGAGAATTGCATGATGATCTGTAGGGGACGGTCATTGTTGGTGGTACCGAGGCAATCTACGGCATCCAGGATCAGATCCATCTTTTCAGACCAGTGTGGCAGAAAATGTATGATGATGTCAGCTACCTTTTTTCAAATGTCTTCATCCTTTTCTTCTTTCCGCCCGTTGAGGCGTAGTCAACCTTTTGAACAAGGTTGGCAATCGCAAGAGTATTTTGTTTTCTCAAGGCAGGATAAATCACTGTTCTCGGAACTCATCAAAAGACCATTTCAGACTTTCAACCGCAGCAAATATGATGCTTGTTTCAGTGAAGATGGCAGGCTCTTCACTTCTTCATTGCTTTTTCAAAGCCATGGCAGCTTTACTTGGTGATGTTAAGAAATTATTTATCCCTTTCAGATTGGTCTCCATAGCATCTTGCCTGGCGTAGTCGCAAGATAGTAGGTCTTCAACAACTTCGCCGTTAGCTTAGCTGTTAACCATCCTGCGGCATACAGCGGTTTAGCTTATCTGACTTTCTAGTTTGTATTAGCGGCAGTATACTCAAGTGCTAGCTACCGCTAGCTTAGCGTTAGCCCCGTGATGTCAAATATGGAACTTCTGACTTCTGATAGGCATTTAAATTGTGAATTTTTAAGATCAAATTAAACCCAAATCAAACATCATTATTTATCATTTGAATTGAGGTACAACATATGTAGGTTTGTGTTGAAAAAAAATCGTAAAATCAATTCTGTATCGATCCTTAGAGAAATTGAATCGAATTGATTCACAATTTAAATAATCTATTTTATTTTTTGGAATAGTTTGCCCTGTTAACAACTAAAATAGGAAGGTAAACTCCAGACGGCCATTTTAAGTCTTGTGTCTGAAAGGGTAAATACAATTGTATTTACACAGTGATAAGGCATATTGAATTACAGGCCTATAATTAAGATAACAGCTAAAAAAAATTAAGAGCATTGACCCATATCAATATCGAACTAGATCACACTGAATCGGATTGAATCAGATCGAATTTTGATAATCGATTCTAACTCATAAGAAACGGAATTGAATCGATTCATGAAATTTGAATCGAAACCCGGCCCTAAACATCTGTGTGATTCAGTGCGTAAGACAAAGTGGACCAGGAGATAACTTTTATCGGTCCATTGACTTCCATTCATAATTTTTTTCGGCCAGGGGACCCATGGGCCGACAGGAAGGAGAGGAGACTTAGGCTCCCTGATTCCAGCCACCATACTAGCTAGCTCTAGCTAGCACTCGAAACCGGAGGCGGGAATTGTGGCTTCAACAATTCAACTCCATGCCATGTTTTTGGTTCTGCTCAGCCATTGAACCAGATGATTCCAATCAGCATGGTGAATTCACCTGGTTTGGTTTCTGAGCAGAAGAAATACATGCGAGTGTTCTCAGTGTGCAACTGAGAACACTCGCTGCATTGTTTACAATGTGCCTTGTGTTCTTCTTTACTGACCCTGTCCAGCCCAGGATTGGCCTCTTCCCACTCATCTATATCTCTGTAAGCGTTTTTTGGGACATTTTTAAAAGTCCTGTGTGTGAAGCGCCAGTGTAATTTGTGTCTACCTGATCAATCCTGAGCAAGCAACACGCAACAATTTGTGGTGCCTTTATATCCCGCCGCCAGAACAGTTTTTCTGACTGTAGTTGGGTGATTTGTATTTTATTTTTATACAGGCTATGTAGATAGAATAAGGCAGTATGAAGCCTATGACCGACATATTGGACATTTATGAAAATACGGAACAAATAGCGTCCCTTATTACTTCAAAACGGGACGCCACATTTAATTGTTAAATACGGGACGATTCCGTCATTTAAGGGACGGTTGGCAACCCTACGAAGAGCCCTTGCATCGACGGATAATGGCGCTGCCTCAATCCGTCTCCGTCAAAACGGACAAGCATAAACTAGGCTTTATCCGACAACGTTACTGGAACTCTGTTTACACAGACCTGACGTCAAGCCCAGCTCAGTATTCCGACTTCTAAGGTAAATAGAATGCACCATATCAAGCGGACAATAGCGCAGGCCATTCTGGGTAAATACAACCAAAAATAACCGCCCAACAACGACTCTGCCTCATTCTCTGCTCACGTTGCTGCAACATTTTTTGTCTGGAACATCTATCAAACAAAACAGAAAAATCATAAAACTGCTCAAATCTGATGCCACCATGTTAGAACAGGAAGTGTCTCTGCATTCAGTGCTTCTCGGTGCAGCGCCTCCACAGGCGTGGAGGTGAACATGTTGCTTTGCTTTGTTTGACAAAGTGAACCACACCAGCTAAAAGGAGTGACGCAAATCAAACAGAGTCTAACGGTCACAGGTGTGAAAACAACTTACATGGATGTGTTGTTTTTTTTAAATAAAATGTAAATGAAACAAAGATATGTCTGCAGCAACGTTAACCACGACCTACACTTTTCAGCTGTCTTAACTTTATGTCAGGCAGAGAGGAAATTTCTTTATGTTGCTGGGTTTAAAAAAAAGACATTTTTAAACATGGAGATATTAATTTGTGCAAGGAAAAAAGGAATTTAAAAGACGAGTCAGAGGACACTGACAAGCAGCTTTAGGGAATCTTGTCCGTCTATCAGTTCCTTTTCTTCATTCACAGATCCCAAAATCACTTTGCCAAGAATCACATTGGCCATCATTAACATGCTGTTTCATGTTCTTTTTCAGAATATGAAAAATGAAGAAATGAGCACAATTGTTGTCATGAATCTGGTAAGTTTATTTGTAATGCAGCTCAGATTGCCTCAGTCTAAAGGATTCGGTACCACTCAGAAGTTGGCTATGATTCTGGAGGGGCATACTTTAACTACTGTTCCCAATCATCTGTCATGGTCATCTCCTTGTTCAGCTCAGTGCACTCTCTACTGATGCACACATCACAGACAACAGAACAGTTGGACTGTACCGAGCAGAATGAAAGAATATGCAAACACTGTTATTTTCATGCAAATGCAGGGAAAAATCATCCCTGAGGACTCTAATTAAAGTGGTGGAAAAAATTAAAGGGGAGAAAATTTTTTGAAATGACGAAATACTTTAAGTTTGTACTGGACAAGTAAAGTTTCTGCCTGCTTTTCTTTTACTGTTTCTATTTCTTTGAGTTCCTAAATATGGCAAACTAAACTGTTCTAAAAGGAATGGACGGATTATCGGCTCACATGGAATCCTAAAGAGCATGATGAGATTGAGGTGCTGCGCGTCCCCTCTGCAAAGATGTGGCTTCCTGACATCGTTCTCATTAATAAGTAAGTACCCAACCGTGACATTATCAGCTGCTCTATGAAACCTTTTTTTTTAATCATTTGTGCAGTGTTTTGTGTATCTGAAAAGCCAAAAGGGGGGCTACTTTGTACAGAGATCGTGATCTTTAAAATTTTTCCGTCTCAATTTTGTTTTGGAATAGCTTATACATTGAGTCATTATAATCATCTGTGTGTCAGAGGAACGAAATGACCTCAAATCAGCCAAAAATACAGTCAAACGTTGCCTTGCACACACAACAAATGACTCACTGGATTAACACAATTTAGTTGAAAGCAGTTTTTACATCCATATATATATATCCTGGTTCAACCAATTTCAAATAAATTGCATTGTCCATATGTATCTGAATTTTGTTGAACAAGCATACATTTATTGGATCGGAAAACTGCCATAATTTAAATTGTGCTAATCCAATTCGTAATTTTTTCCAGGGCTGACGTGATGTTACAACAGGAACACCAAACTTGGGCATCTATGCGAGACCTAATGGAAAGCCAAGAAAGTAGCGATAGGATGTCGCCGGCTCAAATGTGAGCTCATAAGCTGAAGAGAAAGAAGAGGTCAGAAGAAGTCATCACTACTGAGAGAAAGGGGAATAGTTGGCTCAACAGAGCTATGACTCTGTGTAAATTTGGCAACTGTACTAAAAAGAAACCTAGGATTGTTTTTTTTTTCCTCTATTAATGACGAGAAATATGCTCTTCTAGCTTGTCGAAGAGCGTTTTTATAAAGTAGTAGAATATTTTTCCAGGTAGGAAACCTCTAGGTGTGTAGAGCCCCATTTTCTCTCCAGTTTCCTAGTATTTTGCTATAAAGTACGCAACTCTGCATTAAACCGGGAAGCCAGCCTCCTATGGCTGATTACCTTCTTTTTTAAAGGGGCTACACTGTCTAGTGCCGAACGCTGTGAGGAAGTAATACTTTGAACCAGACCATCAATTTCTGAAGGGTCAGTGTTGGAATTACTGCCATCCACTGTTGTATTCTGAGACGGATAGGGAAGCAAGAATGGAACAGATTCTTTAAAACTTGTTACAACATTGTATGATAAAGTTTTACTGTAATGAAATTGTCTTTCAGATTTTTGAACTTTGAGTAAAGGAAATTCAAAGGTGATCAAAAAAATGGTCAGATAGGTATGGGTTATGTGGGAGGACTGTTAGTTCATCACACTCAATGCCGTATGTCAGTACGTCTAAAGTGTGCTGACCACAGTGCGTGGGTCCCTTCACTTTCTGAGTAAAGCCAATTGAGTCTAAAATAATAGTAAATGCTGCAGGTAGGCTATCACTTTGGATGTCCATGTGAATATTGTAATCCCCTATTATAATTACCTGATCAGTGTTTAAAACTAAATAAGATAAAAAATCTGAGATCTGGTCCAAGAATTGAGACTAAGGGCCTGGTGGATGATACAAAACCACAAACAAAAGTGGTTTTAATGTTTTGCAGCTTGGATGAGGATAATTTAGGATTAGATGTTCAAAAGAGCTGTAGTTAATAATTGAATGATAGATGGTTGCAACTCCTCCTCGCCCAGTACTTCTAGGAATGTGAACATTTTGATAATTGGAAGGACTTGACTCATTTATAATTACAAAATCCTCCTGCTGCGACCAGGTTTCTGATAGGCAAATGAGATACATTTTGTTATCACATATCAAGTCATTTACTTATAAAGTCTTTGAGGAAAGGGATCCTATGTTCGGTAAACCACATCTAATTGCCCTATTTCCTTGTTTGGTCCAAGTCGTATTTATTTTAATGACATTTCATACTTTCCTTTTGTCAGGTTAACTTTTAGTCTATTTGATTTTGGCCGTGGGCAAGACACTGTCTCAATTGGGTATTGAGTGGGTAACAGTACAGAAGCTGCAGAGAGGTGGGTTAAACTACGACTCTGCTTCCTGGTCTGGACCCTGGTTTGTCAGTGTTTTGAAGGACTAATAAATCTGTCCAAATTCTTAGAAAAAAAGAGACGGCATCCATCCAAAGTGGGATGAATGCCGTCTCTCCGGATCAGACCAGGTTTCCCCAAAAAAGTTTTCCAATTATCAATGTATCCCACATTGTTTGCTGGACACCACTCAGACAACCATAGATGAAATGACAGCATGTGGCTAAACATGTCGTCACTGGTCCGATTGGGCAGGGGTCCAGAAAAGAGTACACAGTCCGACATCTTTTTAGCAAACTCACACACCGAAGCAACACTAATTTTAGTGACTTCAGATTGGCGTAACCTGGTGTCATTTCCGCCAGCGTGAATAACAATCTTACTGTATTTACGCTTATCCTTAGCCAGCAGTTATAGGTGGGATTTTATGTCGCCTGTTCTGGCCCCTGGAAAACATTTGGCTATGGTCGATGGTGTCTCTAAAGCCACGTTTCGGACTATGAAACTGCCAATTACCAGAGTCTGTTTCTCAGTGGGTTCGTCACTGTGTGGGGAAAATCTGTTAGAAACGCGGACAGGTTGGTCGTTCCCTTTGGGCAGTGAACTATGCTTTCTACGCACCGTCACCCAGTCGGCCTGAGATCCCAGCTGCGTGGGTTCTGTTGGAGGACCGCTAGGTGGTTCTATCCTTGTTGGCTCTGCGCTGGGTAACGGATCGACTATACTGGATTCTCAACAGTGCGGAGCCGGGCCTCTAACTCTGAAACCCTCGCCTCCAAAGCTACGAAAATACTACATTTATTACACTTACCATTATTACTAAAGGAGGCGGTGGAGTAACTAAACATCCGACAGAGAGAACAGGAGAGAGGAGTCACAGAAAGGGAGGAAGGAAAAGTAGAAGAGAGAGAGAGGTAGCCATAGCCGCTATGAAGCTAAGCTAATGAGCTAGCGAGGCCTTACCATGCCAAGAAAAACCGTGGAAAGGAGTAGTGCTTATGTGTTAAAATAACTTAGAAAGACCTCAATACAGAGAAAAAAAGATCAATCTAAGAGGGTCTGAACACCTGTGACTCACCAGTGACAACAGGAAGTGTTGCAATATGGCTTACCACCCAAAAGGCTCTCAATCAGCTGTAGAGAGATTGTGTAAACTATAGCAGCAACAAATGGAAGCCGCCTGTTTGCCCTAACAAAGTCACTTCATACTGCTACACATGGTGGTTGGAAGAAGTTGAAATATTTAACTTTAAGTTGTCGGGATCTAATCTTACAACACAAGTAAAATTTTTGTCTGCTGATTTTATAAGAGCCGTAAATTAGTTACCCCCTGATCCCATTGTTGTAAGTGGACATCAGGTTGAAGACGAGTCACACTACAAGCATTCAGTCGGTGAAAAAAACGGACACACCACACACATGCATGCCCCCATTAAAACCACTAAAATATCCCCACTATCCACTATTTATCAACACTTTAAAGGCATTTAAGCAGCATGGCTCTCCCAAAACTGTGCCGATTTTTCTGTTCGGCAACTTCAACACGCTGGGATTTCGCTTGGAACCGCGTACATTAACACACAAATATCTACATCAACACAAGGCTCTTTTTTCTTCCCAGTATGGGGGATCAATACAACTCATTGCTGCAGCCTCGTCAAACATAGTAGTGTTTTATTGGTATATAAGATGAGAGAGACAAGTTTTTATTTATTTATTACCTGCATCATAAAAAGAGCAGTGGACTGTAAGAAGGTTAAATCAGTCTCTAATTAACTTCAGTGTCTCTCTTGTGAGTTTATCTTCAAAAAACGTTTATTAACCACAAGAGGTTCTTTGAGAGATGTATGTCTACATATAGGAGGGCTATTTTCTGAATTTGGTGCACTTTTGGGTTTCTTGCTACTAAAATATCGACATGAAATTGTTTCTGATCTGCAAATTCCCACACCGTCTTTGTGTTTACTTGGTTTCGATTAATGTGGAACCACCTACCATGGGAAGATTTCTACCAAAAATTTGTCGATCCATACCTGGAAGGGGGACATTTATTACCACTTTCACAACGGAAAATAAGTCTACTGTAAGGAAATGTGGTTTTGATGTCCAAAGAGTAAATGGCCTATCTATGAATAGGAAGTCACTTGCTAGTAGGGAGTGCTTTACAAATACAAATTATACAACACCAAGGTTACTAACCGCTGAAGTTTATCTAGAGCTGTGGAACAATCTACAACATTTTTCAGACACCAAGCCGAGCCAGGATCTCTGATATTCCTGAACCCCAAATGTTAGTCAATCTGTTAAATCTAAACGTATAATTCGTGTCTCTTCTACATCCTTGTTCACAGTAATGATGGAGTATTCGAAGTTGCCCTCCAAGTCCATGTTCAGGTTTACAGTGACGGCAGGGTAACCTGGACACCCCCTGCTCTCTTCTGCAGCTCCTGTGGAGTCAAGGTGGACTAACCTTTTTTATTATTATTATTTCCCCCCTTCCAGCTCTTCCACTGATTTTTTCCCCTTGAGATTGTTAATTTAAGGATCTAGGATTGTTTCTTTTCCAGGTTACATATTTCCCATTCGACTGGCAGAATTGCAGCATGCAGTTTCGCTCTTACACGTACGATTCAACAGAGATCGACCTGCAGTATGCAAGAGATTCGAAAGGCAATGAGATCAGGGAGATCCAGTTAGATGAAGCTTTCAGTGGTGAGCACCAGACAATGTTTTAATAATTGCCCATAAAGCCACCTTGGTCGCTATGAAAGGATTCCCCGCCCCTTCATGTTTGATTCTAATCTTTTTTTCTATTTGAGCCCCTTGTGGTCTGCAGATTAGCTTCTTTGACATCTGCTGACTGGCGTTGTAAAATCAAAGTGTCTACTGACACCATTTAAGGAATACAGAGGTGTCTCGTTAATAAAAGTCATCCTGATTTAATGTTTCTCCCAGAGGGCGGCGAGTGGCACATCAGACACAGGCCAACCAGGAAGAACGTGAACGGCGACTCATACGAAGAAATGACTTTCTACCTGATCATAGAGAGAAAGCCTCTGTACTACATCATCAACATCATCATACCCTGCATCCTCATCACAGTCATTGCCATATTCAACTTCTATCTGCCTCCCGACGCAGGTGAACATTTTTGACCCTTGAATACTTTAGTAGAAAGAAGAAATCACTCTCGACTCTGTGTCTACAAGCACAGGCCCGGTGGCGGCAACAAAAACCTAGATCATTACCGCTCCACCACAGTTTCATACCGACACTTTCACAGTCGGTATCAGTTGTTTCTGTTGATATGCTGTTTGGTTTTCACCAAACATTACTCTATGCATTTTGACCAAACATCTCTACTTACAACTTCTCTGTCCTAAGGATGAGATATCTCGAATGAGAGACTTCAAATTGGTTAACAGCCTCATAACCCTTAAAGAGGAAGTAGTTTTTTGCAACCTGGACCTGATTTGTACCATGCAATATGTTAATTTACTCACCCAGACAATTTTGGTGCCATTCGAAGTCCCTCTGAGGATATTAAGATCTATTTGCGATCAGTTAATATCCATATAACGGGGCAACCAAAGTGCAGCCTCTAAATAAGGCATTATCTGCCACAAAACTCCTTCATTTCACCAATGTTTTGTCATGAATTGCTATTGCTATTCCCCTGTGAACTCGAAGCGTCTCGGAGGAGCTGTGTTGTTGTCTTTCAGGGTGTTTTACAGGCTTTTATTCCAACTTACACAACGATTTCAATAACATCTCTTCCATCAGCCATTGGAGCTGTAGTCTGACCAGGTTGCGGAAAAGCAGCCTGTGGAAACTGAACTTAGTCTGCTTGGTTATTTTGTTCGTGCAATTATGAAACACACAAACGCGAACCATTTTGATCTTTGCAGTAGCAAGTTCTGTCTAGCCGACCGCCTTAGAGCAGAAAGAGAGAGTCCTGCTCAGACTATAACTGGGATGGAGAACGGCAGCGACGTCACTGAAATCACTGTTTGTTGTAAGTTGGAAAATGTTGGAATAACGGCTTTAAAACACCCTGGAAGACAACAAAGCACCTCAGAAATGTTCCGAACTCACAGGAGATTATCGCTAGCAATTAGAGCTCGGTATCGATTTGAATTATATCCCAGTAAATCAATGACTTAACACTGAGTGTGTAACAGTTTACCAGGAAAAAAACGGTATTAACAATGTCAGAACCAAACCTTAAAACTACTGTTTGGACTTTTAATTCCTATTTTTGCTGTAAAAAAGGGGAAAACTATGTTAAAAAATTCAACTAATATTTGCATTTGTGAATTGATTCAATTTGATTCTGAGAATTTTTTACAAGAATCGATTTAGAATCTATTTTTTTATTTCTTTCACAGCACTAGTGAAATACTTTTTTGGTAGATAATGCTTCAATTAGAGGCTATACTGTATGTGTCCTTATTAACTCCCATTATATGGATGTAAACTGATCGCAAATGGATCTAAATAGTTCCCGAAGGACTTCAAATCGCACTAAAATTAACTGGGTGAATAAATGAGTGCAATTCATGCTACTGTATAAATAAGGGCCAAGTTACAGGTTGCATGTTCCTCAAATTTGATTAGGTCATTATTTTTCAATAACAGTAATTTAGCTTTGTAATGAACACATCTATGGAAACTAAACTTAATGTGCAAAAGGTATTTCTTAATTCTGCTTTTTAAATAGTTTTTGTGTGAATCTAATGCTTCTATTAGCTGTCTTTGCTGCTGTCACAGCTGAATAAATGAATCGCTGAAATAAAGGATTATTCTATTCTGTTATTCGATCCTATCATGAATCAATGGGGTTTTACTCCACCTTTACCCAAATTCTAAAATCTACAGCTACAAAAGGTTTTTGCTTTTCTTTTACAGAAACCAGGATTCAACAAAAGGATGCTCAACTATCTTTGTTTTCTCTCTCTCTTTGCCAGGAGAGAAGATGGGTCTCTCCATCAACGTGCTGCTCACCCTCACCGTGTTCCTGCTGCTGCTGGCCGATAAGATCCCTGAGACCTCGCTGGGTGTCCCCATCATCGTCAACTACATCATGTTCACCATGATCTTGGTCACCTGCTCGGTCATCCTGAGCGTGGTCGTCCTGAACCTGCACCACCGCTCCCCCAACACCCACAAGATGCCCATGTGGATACGCAAGGTCAGCTTCACAGATTTCGACTTTGTAACGAGCAAACGATAAACTTCAAGCCAAATCCGTGAATTGGGAAGAATCACGATTCAGAGATAGTTGTGAACTAGCAGCTGGATTTGAAGTGGAATTTGACCACTATAGATTTATATTAATAGACATTACTGGGAAGTAATTCTAGTATTACAGGTTAATATAGCAAACTGTAACAAAGGATGATTTAAATTACCTTAAAAAATGAATAGAATTGGCATGTTGTTGAGTACCAATTCCCCAGACTCTTAATTTAGCCTTAAGCTGTTAGCAATTGTTGGAATAAAGCAGAGCTGACAATATAAATGTCATCCTGCACCACTGACCTCTATCAGCAGGTGTTGCCCTCACTGTACATAATGTAAAGCTAATCACAGCTCTTTGCATCAGTCTGTCACGGTGTTCAAGGTACGCTACACTAAGATTGTATCTCAGTAAGAGCATTCCGGTGATGTACGTGGGCCGATGGAGATGACCTTTACAAGTTCTGATTGTTTCAAGCCTACTCTCCAGACGATCAGGGTGTTCATAAAATGTTAGATAAAGGAAGGTTCTGCACGCAAGGTATCAGCTAAAAGCAGATTTATAGATGTTTCAGACCTTTTCATTTCTTTATTAGAGGTATAAATTCCAAACAAATATTTATATTCGTTTTTTGAGTCTAAATCGGACAAAAGGTGTCTTGATTAGGGTTTACCAGAATGTCTGCTTCTCTTCTAACACATACAGCTTCAACCTATCTGACTGTTTTCACTTCTTGAAGGTTACTAACAAACTTTACTTAAAGATTACTCCATTTCTCTTTCCATCTACACCATGGTAGAACAACTTGAACCCTTCTTCTAAGCTTCTAGCCTTGCTAAGGTTTAGGGCTGGGCAAAACGATTATTTTTGTAATTGATTAATCTAGCGATAATTTGTTCAATTCGATTCGATTTTGCTTCGTTTTGATTATCGATTATTTATCCATTATTTGATTTGTATAGAAATTTGACATTTATTAATTTATGTATTTCAATGAAATAAAAAAGTTCTTCATTTGAACACATTTTAATTGTAAAAAAATCCCAAATTTAGTTGTAGGGTTAGTAACATCTTATGTTAGAGGTTGCATTTAACAAGAAGTTCTATGTTGTGCAAACAAACCATATGAATGAAGGAGAGAAAATACCCCCCAAAGATATAAAAAATAATAATTAACATTTACTTAATGCAAAACATTTATTTTGCTGCATTTTCTCTTGTTTCTGACATAAGATTTGCAAGAGAGAGAGAGGCGCCGTTCATCACAATAAAATGCTGCACATTTTTATAGTTTTTAGATGGCAACTTTGAATCCAACAAACTGGAGAAGCATGAAGTAAAAAACTAGTATTCAAACAGGATGAGGCGTTTATTAAACGTGACATCGTTGTCAGTTTGCTTTTATAAGCACTTAAACAATGTTGTATTAAGGTCCACGACGGCTACGTTTAGCAGGTAGTGCATTTCCTTTGTTAACAAACATGTTTAACGCGACCACATAACACTCACATTTTCGGGTTATGCTCATAATCAGTCTGTGCGCATTCCGACTCATTCTGCCAACACCCGTCACAAATAAAAACCAACAAAACAGATAGCAGTAACATACACCAGACGCAGCTGTGTATGAGTATTTGCCCTCTTCGTGGGGGTCTTGGGTGATTTATAGGGTAAAATACATAGCGTTAGTAAAACAGTTGAAAACTTACGGTGTTTTAATCATTTGGTGGAACTGCTCCTGGATTCCGTCGTGTTTTTATGATGAGTCATTTCCATTTTGCAAAGCCGGCAGACGACAAAACCGCGCCTTTTATTTTATAAAATAGCTCTGTACCTTTGAACTGCGAGTTTGGATGGAGGTATTTAAGTCAACTGACTCACTCATGCTGCCACTACTTGCTCCCGCCATATTTGTTTTGAAAGTCATGACGTATCGATGTGCTTTTAAAAAAAAAAACAATCAGGTCGACGCGTCGTCCCAGCCTACTACCGTTCCAACTGTTCTCCTAAACACATTATCCTCCTTCCTTCTCTGCATCATGTCTACCAGCTCTCTAGCTTTTACCTGTCATATGGCACGTTTATCAGAACTTCCGGATAATTTGAACTTCCCAAAATCCATGTGCATTTAATCTAATGGCCCACTTGAGTCAGGTCAAACAGAAACGCAGCAACAATCCCTGCTTCTTCCATGACTACTGTGTCTTTTTTTATTTCTGCTCCTCTAAGTGCTTTTTTCAGTGATGCTACTTCCTGCTGAAACAGTCTTGATCTGCGATGTTTTTACCTGATTTCTTAAAATGGAAGTACCATTTTTTGCAACCTGGAGCTTATTTATGGCATGAATTATGTTTATATACTAACCCAGAAAATTTTGATATAACTTGAAGTGTTTCTTGAGATATTTATGTCCATTCGCGATCACCTTATTCTCAATTTTTAGATCAGATTTCAGATTTTCTATCTGACTTAGCTTTAAACACTGATAAAGTCATTATAGTTGGAGACTTCAATATTCATGTTGATAATGAAAGTGATAGTCTAAATACAGCTTTTAAGACTATCCTAGACTCAATAGGCTTTACTCAAAATGTGCAGGGACCAACACATTCTTGTCACCACACTTTAGATCTTGTGCTGACTTATGGCATTGACTGTGAAGAAATAACAGTCTTTCCACATAACCCTATCCTGTCTGATCATTTCCTTATCACTTTTAAACTTACTCTAATGGATCATATCAAACCTGAAAGAAAACTTCATTATACCAGAACGTTATCAGACAACGCTGTAGCAAATTTTAAAGAAGCTCTTCCAACTTTAATTTCCTCAGTTTATAAATGCAGAACAGAAAACAGTGATTTAACTCGTGACCCCTCACAACTTGACATTTTAGTTCATAGCGTTAATTCCTCCCTGCGTCGGGCAATAGACAAAGTTGCCCCCTTGAAAAGGAAGGTGGCTAGCCATAGAAGATTAACTCCCTGGTTTAATTTAGAGCTACGTACCCTAAAGCAGAATGTTAGAAAACTAGAGAGAAAATGGCGCTCCACGCATTTACATGATTCCTTTTTAATATGGAAAAATAGTTTATTGCTATATAAAAAGAGCCTTCACACAGCTAGAACAGCATATTATTCATCTTTAATCGAGGAGAATAAAAATAATCCTAGGTTTCTTTTTAATACAGTTGCCAAACTCACACAGGATCATAGCTCTATCGAGCCAACCATTCCCCAAGCTCTAAGCAGTGACGACTTCATGCAATTCTTTATAAATAAAATAGACTCCATAAAGAATAAGATAATTGGGAACCTTCCCAATATGCTGGCTTCCTCCTTAGTTAATGAGGCAGCCTCAAAAATGGTGGAACCTAATATATGCTTAAACTGCTTTAATGCAGCCGAACTTTGTGATGTACTAAAATTATTAGCTTCATCTAAACCTTCAACTTGCGTTTTAGACCCAATCCCAACTAAACTCTTAAAAGAAGTTTTCCCTCTGATCGCTGCTCCAATTTTAAATATAATGAATCTATCCTTAGTCAATGGATATGTACCACAGGAGTTTAAGATTGCTGTAATTAAACCTCTACTTAAGAAACCCTCTCTTGATCAAAACGACTTAATTAACTATAGACCGATATCTAATCTTCCCTTCTTATCTAAAATTCTTGAGAAAATAGTTGCACACCAGATATGTGAGCATTTAAACAATAATGAGCTGTTTGAGAAGTTTCAGTCAGGCTTTAGAGCTCATCACAGCACTGAAACAGCTCTGGTGAAGGTTACTAATGATATTCTCATAGCCTCAGACAATGGACTGGTGACCATTCTGGTCCTGTTAGATCTCAGTGCTGCCTTTGACACTGTTGACCACAATATTCTCATAGAAAGGCTTCAAAGTGTCGGTATAATAGGAACAGCACTAGGTTGGTTTAAATCTTATTTGTCTAACAGATTTCAGTTTGTTCAGGTAAACAATAGATCTTCCTCAACCTCAATAGTTACTTGCGGAGTACCACAGGGTTCAGTGCTTGGGCCGATTCTCTTTACTATATATATGCTTCCTATTGGTAAAATAATTAGGCAGCATGGGATAAAATTCCATAGTTACGCAGATGATACACAGCTATATCTATCCATAAATCCTGATGAATCCAATCAGTTAGGTAGACTACAGGCATGTCTGGAAGACATAAAAACTTGGATGACTCTAAACTTCTTGCTTCTAAATTCTGATAAAACAGAAGTTGTCGTCTTTGGACCAGAAGCTCTGAAAAAGAAACTACTTAGTCAGCCCCTTCACCTGGACGGCATTAAATTAGCCTCCAGTAATAAAGCAAAAAACCTCGGTGTCATTTTTGACCAAGATATGTCATTTAGAACTTACATTAAAGAAGTCTGTAGGATTTCCTTTTTTCACCTTAGGAATATTGCAAAAATTAGAACCATCCTGTCCAGGAATGATGCTGAAAAACTAGTCCATGCCTTTGTTACTTCAAGGCTGGATTACTGTAACTGTCTATTATCAGGTAGTCCACAGAATACAATTAAAAGTCTACAGTTAGTTCAAAATGCTGCTGCTAGGATTCTGATGAATATTAAAAGAAGAGATCACATTTCCCCTGTTTTAGCTTCTCTTCACTGGCTCCCAGTAAAATCTAGAATATAATTCAAGATCCTCCTTCTGACATATAAAGCCCTTAATAATCTAGCTCCATCATACATAAGAGACCTGATTGTTCCATATGTTCCTAACAGAGACCTTCGCTCTCAGACTGCAGGTTTACTGGTAGTTCCTAGGATTTCTAAAAGTAGAATGGGTGGCAGATCTTTCAGCTATCAGGCTCCCCTCCTATGGAACCGGCTCCCAGGGTTGGTTCGTGAAGCAGACAATTTGTCTATCTTTAAAACTAGGCTAAAAACTTTCCTCTTTGACAAAGCTTACAGTTAGAGATATGTTTATAGGTAGTTAGAGTCAGGTCAGACAGGTAGATAGGAAGAGACAGGTTAATGTTAGTAGTCAGGCAGAGTGTCAAAAGTTAGGAAGAGATAGGAAGAGGTAGAGTAGCTAGGTAGAGATAGATTAATGTAAGCCAGGTAAAGATCCGGAGCCGGTCGCGGCTTACCGCCGCGGAAGAAATGTGCCCCACAGGGGCCAGCCAGCGCCGGAGAGAGGTCCCTCAAGGGGATCCTCCCGCACAGTGCGGCCGCCCATTACCTGCCGGGTTGAATCCCCCGGGCAGACTGTGCGGACCCCACCCGTTTATCTCTTAAACGTTTCTCGCCCTCTTCAACTCTGTCCTCTCAGTTCTGTCTATTTTTCCTTAAGATAGTTGTCGACTATCGGTCTCGTGCCGGTATTTAGCCTTAGATGGAGTTTACCACCCACTTTGGGCTGCATTCTCAAACAACCCGACTCCGAGAAGACCCCGGCATGACGGGGCCGTTACCGGCCCTACACCGTCCACGGGTCAGGAGGACTCAGACAGAGTGTTGGTAGCCAGGTCTCCTAGTAGCTAGGAGACAGGTTAATGTTAGTAGCTATGCTGCTTTAGGCTAGGCTGTTGGAGGACATTATTAGGGTCTGTTCCTACTTTCTCTCCTACTTCTCCCCAACTGCATGATGTGCTGTCAATTCAAGCACTAACCTGTTTTCTATTATAGTAGGTGCTCCGGATTAGCCCTGCTTGACGACCCTGACTAAGATGGCATTGCAGTGACGGAAAATTCTCCACGTCCTGCAACAAACTTCTGCATCAGTTCTATTGCTCTTTCTGTGTCTCTGTTATGTATTCTCCAAGCCACAGACGGTCGCGGCAGATAACCGCTTGTGCTGAGCCTGGTTCTGCCGGAGGTTTCTTCCTGTTAAAAGGGAGTTTTTCCTTCCCACTGTCGCTGCATGCTTGCTCAGTATGAGGGATTGCTGAGAATTCCACGACGCAATCTTCTGTGGTTCTGTAATTTCTACACTAAACATTGTATTGTAATAACTCTTTTTGTAAAGTGCCTTGAGATGACATCTGTTGTGAAATGGCGCTATATAAATAAACTGAATTGAATTGAATCAGCGTATATCCATATAATGGGAGCTGTTGGGGCACCCAAAGTGCAACCTCTGAATAAGGCATTATACGCCAAAAACCTCCTTCATTTCACCAATGTTTTGTTATGAATCCCTAGCGTTATTCCTCTTTGAGTTCAGAGCATCTCAGAGGTGGTTTGTCGTTGTCTTCTGTGGGGTTTTACAGGCTTTTAATCAAACTACACTAACATTTTAATGAAGTCACTGACATGTGGCATCCCACTTAATGGCTACGTAGGCGGTCGGTTAGGCAGAACAAGGTTTGCATGTTTCAAAATGCACAAACAAAATAACCAAGTGGACTAAGATCGGCTTTCACAGATAAGTCGTAATCGGTTGGCAGTGCTGTTACTGAACAAGTTTATTGAACAATCGTTCATTAACTCATTCGTATTTTTTGTGAATGTAAACTGAACTGTATTTTTTGTCTGATGAACGTTACAGTGACACACTTCTTCTGCCGTTTGTGAACGGCACTCTCTCGCGGTTCAGTTTTTTTTCAAGTGATGCCAGATTTCCACTGAGCTTTCCTGACAAAAGTCCAGCTAAAGCCGACAAGGCAAAGGATCAAATCTGTCAACACTAGTCATCGAGTCGCATCGTGTATACATTTGTATGTGCACCCATATATATTTTTTAAAGGTTAGTGATAATCCAGGTGGGAAAAAATCGTACATTTTTGTGTAAATTTTGCTGCCGGGTCTTGAGAAGCTCCTCCGCACATCAGCAACGCCAACAGAAAACTTGAATGTTGAAATAAATCACCGAGCTTGCCTCTCAAGGTATGTCACACAAAAAAAGACATTTCAAAAACGTACTAAAACAGATCCTCTACAATTCAAAACCAGATTGTTGGTCAGGCAGTTGAAAAATAATGATTCTCTAAGTTAAATTATACGAAAGAGTAGCAATATTTGCATGTCAGTTCATTAACTTCATGTGAGAGGAGGGTCCAAAATCGGGCTACACAACTTCTACATCGTGTAGCCAGCCATGATCCGCTAGTTTTTCAAACATCTTCCAGAGAAAGGCCCGCCCATGTGCTTTGAAAGCTTCAGCTTAAAAATGTGTATGCTTCAAACAAGATGTGTTGTGAGCGTTGCCTGACGCTGACAAAGTGTGCTGTCTATGTTCCAGATGTTGTCTGAGCTATTCACAGGTATAGCGGTATTCTAAAAATTTATATCATAATGAAAATAATCGCCGGTTTTCGGTATGAACCAGTATTCTGCGCAGGCCTAGTCCAAAGGTTTGCATGACTTCACTGTTGGAGTCTGGCCTTCAACATTTAATCACAGCAATTCAAAGAGCTGTTCTCCTGGCCAGAGACACGACACATTTAAGTCTTTTATGGTAATTTTCCATAAAACGAAACTCAAGATAACTGTTGTCATACTTTCTAATTTTAGCAGGATTAGCTTTTGCATTTTGAACCACGCCTTCATCAGTGGTCCTGATGTAGGCGTGGTTCAAAGTCCGTCCAATCCAGCAACAAACATGACTTAACAAACGTGAAAGAAATAACTTTTAAGCATTTCATTCTGCATCTGATTCAGTAGGGTACAAAACAAAAAGACCTGAGAAGGACAAATTTCATTGATAAAAGACTGGATTTTCTTTGCATCACAGAGTCTTGGTTGAGTCCACCGCTCTTGCGAAATGAATTCTGCCCTACTACTCATATTTTAACGCTTATTAACAAACGGACGTTATACACATTTACGCTGCAGCAGGATTGTTGAAAAAAACAACAACTGAATTTTCCTTTAACAGTCCTGCTGTGGCGTAAATGTGAATTACATCTGAATCAGCCCAGAAGAGAATCAAGAAGCACTTCAAAGGCGTTCGTAAATACAAGGGAAATATAAACATGGTAAAATTACTGAATTCTGGGCGGATTAAAACCTTGTTACAAGCAGAATTTGTCCTGCCCCGAGAACTCCTGTTCTACGGATGTTGGAAGTGAATATAAATACTGCTGAAGGGCTCAGACTGGCTCCAACATTTTTAGGGTGAGTAAAAAAACATCAAATTTTCTTAAAAATAAGATCCAGGTTGAAATAATTCCCCTTTAAGTCATCTTGCATATTCAGAGCCAGAGGGGTACAATCATTAAGTCCAGTCAGTCAATGAGGATCAGACGAGAGTTATTTCAGAAAGCATCTTAAAGCACATCAAACAGAGCAAAAATGAGCCAATTACAACATTTACCATATTGATCGAGGATGACATTTGCCCCCATGATGTTCTGTTTTATCACTGAGTACCATGGTAATTCTTTAAAAGGCAAGTTAGAAAAGATTTTTTTTCTCCCAGTGATCCATCAAACTATTAATTTTAATTTAACAGCAGAAACTCGGGTGGTGCCCAAGCGCGTGTCCTCATTGGAAAATCCAGAGGTAGAAGTTTTCCCTCAAGGGCGACGCAAGCCTGCAGCGAGGAGTTAGAGGGCACTGGGTCGTTCTCAGATCTTTTAACTGCAAGGGTTCTGAAAGGATGTTTCCATCCATCCAGACTCTTAAAGTGTTTCAGGTCTCTGCCAGTGTCACGAATGACATTCAGAGATACCTGGCCTAGTAGCTCTCTCTAAGCCTGGAGTGTTCACAGAGGGATTATTGGCTATAATCTCAGAGGAATAAAGCAAGCTCAGAGCAGAGAAGCACACAGCTGAACGTTTCCTAGCAGAGATGACGTTTCATCAAGAACACTGAATTTGTCCGTCAGTGCACGACACAGTGGAAACCTGAAGAAAAACTAGTCATAGAAAGTCTCCAGCTCTAATATGAGTCCCTATATGGCAAATTGTCCAGAGAGTTGAAAGTCGGAAGAAATCTTGTCAAAGTAAAGAGATATGGAGACTTCACTTACTAGAATTGTGTCCTGAGATTTAAAAGACCTCTACAGAGATCCAAGTTTTCTCATAATTCACCAGCAAGATGCCCACTTGTGACTAGAGATGCAACAATACCACTTTTTTCAAACCAATACGATACTGATATGGATCTGAGTACTTGCTGATACCGAGTGCAAATGCTGGTACTTCTACCACACAAAAAATGCAACAAAATAAAAGGCAAGTTTTATTTTCAAATGATGTTGTAATAAGGGTTTATGTGCCCCAAACTCCTTCATTTAACCATGTTCTGTTATGAATAGTTAGTGATATTCCCCTGTGAGTTCACAACGTCTCGGAGGTGCCAAGGTATTAACTTCTGAGGGTTTTACAGACATTTAATGCAACCGAGTACAATTTATGCTGCGTGCACACCACCCCAAACTTCGGCGTCAGTTGCGGCAAGATTACATGTAAAGTCTACGGTCGAGTACGTCAGAGGTCCGTCAAAGTCTCTGCGGTGAGTTCTGTACGTTGGCTCCGTCAACTTTTCAAGCGTTACTTGCGTTGCAAGCGGCAACGTAGCAAACGCGAACAAAGCAGAAGTTCAGCTAGCTGAACTTTTTATGGACTTGATGCAGTGTGGCAA
Source organism: Apricaphanius iberus (assembly GCA_028564705.1). Taxonomy (NCBI): domain Eukaryota; kingdom Metazoa; phylum Chordata; class Actinopteri; order Cyprinodontiformes; family Aphaniidae; genus Apricaphanius; species Apricaphanius iberus. The sequence goes on from JAPXFQ010001341.1 coordinate 327,194, forward strand.
CCAATCAGAGCGTCTCACTGTAGTGTTGTCACCATACACGTATCTTGAATGAAGCACGGGACAAGTCAAAACATTTTCAACAAATGCAGATTTCAAAAGTGGACAGTCGCTTCTCAGGAGGAACAGAGCATCTGTAGTTGGTGTCCTGGTAGGAGATTTGAGATCCGATGTGGCCCAGGAAGTCGTAAAATTAGGCGCGGGACAGACGGAAGTAGCGCTGAAAGCGAACCTCATCCATAAGCTGCTCCTGGAGCAAATGGTTAAACTCCCCAAACTCAGAACGCATCTGAAGAATGAGCGCTGATGCACCCGATGTCAACGTTGTCTAGCTTTTTTTAGCAAATAAAGCCGAGCCACTCTCTCATTACGATCCGCCATAGTTCAGAACGTACGGCAACAGAAGAAGCCCCGCCCACAAACTCTTTTTTTTCTTAGAAGCAAGCACCGCAAGCCTTTAACGTACATGCGTCAAACTACATGTGTTGGGAGCATTGCTTGACGCAGACGCAGCTGTCCACAATTACAGCTGTAGTCTGCGTAGTTTGAAAAGGAGCCTGTAGAAGCTGAACTTAGTCCTTTTGGTTAGTGCAATTTGGAAACATGTGAAGTCGAATCATGTTGATGTCTGCAGTAGCAAGTTCTGTCTAATCGACCCCCGTAGAGCACAGAGTGAAAGTCCTGCTCAGACTACAACTGGGATGTTGCACGGCAGTGACGTTATTATAATTGCGCGATAGTGAACTTCTATCAATGCCTCTAAATCACCCCGGAACAGAACTAATGAACGCTTCCAAGACGTTCTGGACTCAGAGGGGAGTAGCGCTCATAAATAATTAATAACAAACCAAGGTTAAATGACAGAGTGGAGCAGATAATGTCTTTTTAAAGACGGCAGATCTCCAGCCCTAATTGACTCCAATAGTATTTAAATACGCTGATCGTGACTTGATATTAAGTCCTCCCGAACGGCTCCATGTAGCTCCAAACTTGTCTGGGTGAGTAAGTGAAAGTAATATTTGCTCAAAATAACGTCCAGGTAATAAAAACAACAACACATAACCTCCTTTATAGCCTTTTTTACACTTGAATAATTTATTTTACTTGAGTAAATATGTGCCTATTGTCTTCTTTCCTCCCTTGAACATGTTTGTCCAGGGTTGGCGCCGGCTGGAATGTGACCCTTTCCAACTGGACAAATATCAAATTTCAATGAAAAATACAAGTTAATAACACTTGGAATACATTATCCAACAATAATTGCCCTCCAAAAAGGTCTTTAGTATATGAACAGTGACATTGCAATAATGATGGTTTTTTTTATAAAGTCAGTTTTCCTAAAAGTCCTTTGTGAAAGAAATAGCCTTAAGTTGGTCAGAATCTGTCGTTTACAGAAAGCAAATCTTTTCCCTTTACTCTCCTCCTCCACCCAGATCTTCATCCACATGCTGCCTCCTTACCTCTACATGACGCGTCCAAAAGTAGAGACCCCGCTTTCCCTAGATGTCATTCCCCGCAGGGAGAAGCAGATGGTGATGAGCATCAGCAAAGCTGCTGATGAGTACTTCATCCGCAAACCAGACTTGTCCATCCTGTTCCCCAAGCCAAACAGGTGAGCTTCGTCGTGTTCTGGAGATCAGCTACCTCTCACTGGTTAAAGTCAGTCTGGCACTCAGAGAACCAGGAGCTAATTTGGAAGCTACACATGCAGGGCAGGGATGGCCGTGTAAAAGATGTGCAAGGATTGTAGAGGATAAAGCCAAATCAAGTTAAGATAACCATTATATTACTGATTTAAAAATATTTTACAGTAATATTTTACATTTTAGGCTTACCATGATACTTTTTTGTTAAAAATGAACTATTATAACACTATTAGATTAAAGGCTCAGACAATTTGTTTAGTTTGTGTGCAAAAAACTGCCAAAAAAAGTTGATTCTCATTTAGTTCAGCCACTAAAGCTACAAGGTCCGTCTAAGCCCAGTCCAGTGACTGAGTTCTGAAATGTTAGCTTCGCGGCCCATAACGAACAATATTATCTAATACAGGTACAAAACAACTTTTAATTGTTAAGATCCAGTTTAATATTAAGCAAGTTAACTTTTAAAAGCAAATAAAATCATTTATTTAGTCCCCCCCCTTGATCAGGGGTGTAGTTATGGGTGGCCCTGGGGGGGCTTAGGCCCCTCTATGTGGGACACTGTCCCACCTAGAGAAGAAATTAAAACAAATTATACTCCTAATGACTTTCTTAATTTTGAGGAGCGTCAACCATAAAACTTGAGGTGACAAAAAGTATCCATCTTTACAAGACTTGCTATCATTAGCATTTTTGAAAAACCTGACTTACAGTTTGCTTAGGGAATTTTCTTTGAAACACGTTGGTATTACATTTCCCATATTCCGTTTTGAAAAACTAAGCAACCACAGATCTCACAGAGCCCAGATGACCTTGTCCTGTTCATCTTATGGTGCTACTTGAAGTTACCGAAACCGAGAGATTCAGCAACATTATTAATAGCGTCCAAATCAATGGTTATCTACAGGGTTTCCACAATTACTTTGAAATAGTCATCTGATTACTGACTACTGATTACTCCTTCCAAAAGTACCTTAGTTATTTTAAATCATTGCTCAGATCAGAGGAATAGAGTAGAAACCAGACCTAGAGAGACTTATCCATGCACTTGTCTCCAGCAGGTTAGACTGCTGTAACGGCCTGCTCACTGGCTTCTCTAAACGAGCTGTTAGACAACTGCAGTACATCCAGAACGCTGCTGCTCGAGTACTGACAAGAACCAGGAAATACGACCTTATTAGTCCAGTGCTCCGGTCTCTGCACTGGCTTCCTGTCGCTCAGAGAATAGAATTTAAAACAGCTCTGCTTGTGTACAAGTCTTTTCATGGTTCGGCACCAAAGTACATCTCTGACATGTTAGAGACATATGAACCATCTCGGACCCTGAGAACTTCAGGGAGGGGTCTCCTGGTGGTTCCCAGAGTCAACAATAAACACGGTGAAGCTGCATTTCAGTTTCAGGCAGCTAAAATATGGAACAGTCTTCATGAGGAGTGGCTTGTTACAGTGGCTTGAACAAATAACTTTAATCTGATTACTGGTATGGAAATAGTAACGCGTTAGATTAGTCGTTACTGAAAAAGTGGTCATGTTAGGAGTAACGTGTTACCAGCATAACTGGTTATCTATCAGGGATGCACCGATACTGATACTGGTATTGGGTATCGGTGCCGATTCTGTTCTTTTGTACTGCATCTGTATCGGTTATAGTTAACCGATATCATAAACCGATACTTAAAATGTGAAAACTCTGCAATAATTTCACAGAAAAAAAATTTTTTCACTTGAAATTTTTGTTTTGTAGTCATTTGTGTTAATATATTATTTTAATCTAATTCAGCATCCTTGTAACAAGCAGAGAAGAACATAAAACCTGTCTTTCAATTCTTTGAATTTTTTTGTGGTAGAAGTATCGGCATTGGTATTCGGTATCGGCAAATACTTAAGTCCAAGTATCGGTATCGTATCGGTTTGAAAAAAGTGGTTTCGTTGCGTCCCTATTATCCACAGCATGAGGTGCCCTGATATTAGCCTTTAACGGAGTCAAATCATTATTTAAAGTATTGGGTATCTGATGGTAGTTATGTTTATACTTTTTTGAAGTTTTTCCATAAGCATATGAGTGCAGTTGATCTGACATTGGGAAACCAGCACAGTGTCTCAACAAGCTAAACTACTACCACCCAGAAATAATCACTATTTATGTCAGAGAGCTGCTTTTGACTATCTGAGTTAGGCTACAGCTTTAACATGTTTTATTTTGCCTGGATGCTTTGTTTTAACCATTTATATTAGGGCTGCCACAATAAGTCGATTCATCACGACAATGTCGACAACTGAAATTGTCAACAGCCGGCTGTATGTCTATGGCTCTGTCTGCCTCTCTGCCCCTGACGCTCATGAGCAGCAGCAACGGGAATCCGGATCACTCGTTGCTTTACTCCAGAAAAGCCCAAACTGTCATGGCGAGCCGACAACGGAGCTGTAATGTTTAGGAAAGTTTTATTAAAAAAATGTACAGAAACGTCTGTAATCAAAAATGCACAAGGTAGAACCTGTAATGATTTGTGGGAGGACGAAGGTGATGCTTCAGCATCTTAACAGGAAGCCCGGTGCTGCAGACTACGTAGAGGGACAGTTGCCTCGCTAAGCTAGTTAGCTCATTAGCTGCTAACGTTAACACCGACATTAGGCTGACTGAGCATCCTCTTTTACCCGGACTTGTCGGCTTTGTGCTGTCTGGGGCATTCATAGATCAATATAAATGTCTGGGTTTTTAACTTTATCGCAGCTTTTCTCTCATGTCACCAGCCCCTGGATGTTGGCTGGTTCTGTTTAAAGCAGACAGCGTAGCGCTGGTGATGTCAATGAGACATCAAAGCATTTAATTTTTGCTTATGGCAGCAGCCAAATGTCCTCTTGGCGACAAGGACGCAAAAACTATAAAAATGCTGAACAAAGTGAGTTTATTACATGGAAAATATTATTAATTACTTATATTGATATCTGTAACATTAACAGTATTGATTGTGACTTTATTTCTCTTAGCACGTCATGTGTCTGTTGTAACGTTAATGATTTGTTTTATAATTGATTAGCGATCATTATAATTGTCAGTATTTTAGGTTGCACTTAATACTTTGAGAAAACACTTCCAGCTGGGAAGCTAATGATGTATATATTTGAGCAGCTGCTGTGATAATATACAATTTATTGTTGATCCGATTAGTCAACTAATCGGCAAAATAATAGACGATTACTTGATTATCAAATAATCGTCTGTGGCAGCCCAAATTTATATACCCCAACCATCTTTTGCTAGATCCACCCAAAAACCTATTTCTGGCTACGGCACTGCCCTCAGTTTACATTGAAAACCTATGAAACGTGATCAACTGGAAAACGAAACAAAAGTGCTTAATTTCACAGAGCTACTTTACTGTGATAAGGCTTTCTGTTATCTGCTTAAAATGACATGACATGCTTTTGTACAAAACAGGCTTTCCTCCCTAGAACTCATTTTGTTTCCTCTGACTTCATCTCACTAAACTGTCAGTTCCATGTCTTAGCACGACTTGTTAGCTCTAGGTTTCGGTGTGTTCACTGAGCGGCAAAATTGATTTTCTGAATGGTCAGGGGCTGTCGAGTTAAAAATCATCTAATTCCAGTCTGCCTTTGATTTTATTGTTCCTTCACTAAAAATAACATTTTAAAAAAGCACGAATCCATTAAACTGTTCAATCATAGCCCAGATGAATCATTTTCATGCTGCTGAGAAATGAGATGGATCAGTGGCGTATGTAGAAATTTCTTTTTAGGTGGCCCCAACAAAAAAACGGATGGGTCAAATAAATATGATTGAAATTGCGTTATTTCCACTGCTTCAAGGTTGCTTCAACAGATTTGTGTCTGTATACATTAGTAGATGCTTGGAATTAAAAAGTATTAAAATTAAAATGTATTAAAGCTGCAGTCAAATGCAGGTAGCTTATAGCAACACTTTGGCACAAACAACTGTTATGTTTAGGTGGTAGTTTAGCCTTAAAAGGCTTCCCTCACTGTTTATGACAATATGCTGGTTTTCTGTACGTCGCATCTGATCATCTGCGAAACTGACATCTGAGAAACTCTATAAAGTATAACCACTTCAGATACCCAACGCTTTAAATAATTGTTTGATTCAATAGAGCTCCAGGAGTCGACGTCACTTCTCCCAGCACTCAACAGTTCAAATCGAATCAGTGCCACAGCAGCAGGCATTCTCCCGCAGTTATGTTACGGTTATAGTTATATGCGGCTAACCCAAACTTAGAAACAGTGAATATCTTGGATTCCTGCTGTGCCGCAGGATACCAAAACAGACGTGGATGAGATAAGAGAAGAGAGTTTAACAAGATTCTCAACGATCCAGAACACAGAAAACGTTGAAATGTCAAAATGAAACGCGCTAGCGATCAGCTAACATGAAGCTGCCGGACCCCCGCGAAAAAAGGTTTCTGCTTATGTGACCAACGCTTTAAATAAGGTACATAAACTTTAAATAGTATTTCATTTACATGCTTTTATTAAGCTTCTTAGTGGACTTCCTACAGTAAGCTTGTCGTGGATTTTTCTGTCTTGTTGCTCATATAACAAGTAAACATCTCGTAAAACTTTGCAGAATCATATTTGTGATGTCTGCATGCTGCTGTTTACATGTCTTGTGATCATAACGAGGAACAGAATAATGTGTAATTTATTCTTTTGAACCAATGATTGATTAATATTCAAATATTCACAGAAATAACATAGTAGCTGCCCGTTGCTCATTGAAGCTAAAATGAGGACAAGTTTCCACTTACCCTCCCGTCCTGCAGTCCTTTGCAGAAAGATTCCAGATCTGCATCTTGATAACAAACCCTGATTGTGTCTATTTATATCCATCCATTCTTTTCTATGCTTTAAGCGATGTTCCGGAGTAGGACGAGGGAAAATTGATCAATAAATAATATGTCAGGGTATCTCAGCACCGGTCGAAGGTCCACTCTGACAGCTTCTAAAGTTTTTAAAAGTATTCCAGACGCATGATAAGGGTCGGAGATGTTCAATCTTTTTAATTTCCCGGTATGTACAAGAATATATTTGGTTTTAAAATAGGAAGTAAACTCAGATGGAGTAAAATCTGAGCCGTCATGACGAATCTGAGAGTCACTAAACATTCGGAGCTCTATTAAGGACTAATATTAGCTGTAAAAAAAATGATTTAGAAGCTGTTATGTTGTACCATTTTTTGCTAATTGGAAGCAGTACCAGAATTTCATCAGAGCAGGATCATCTGGGCTTTGTGAGATCAGCTTTTCCCAAGGGACTATGGGAAATGTAGTGGCAACATGTTTTAAAGAAAACTTCCTAAACTAAATTTATTTTATTTAGTGTGAGATTCTATTATTTTTAATGCACGGAACTGTACTTTGACGGATTCATGTGGAATATTAGGTAAGTAATGGGAAGTAATATTTTCAATAAAAGTGTAAGTTTAAAATCTATGATCTTACACAGCAATCTCATAGCTAGCCCTAGCTTGCCAGGAAAGTTAATGAGGCAAACGGCCAATGACAGACAAACTTGCGGTTTTATTTCATTTTTATTTTATGATGACTTTAGGTGATTCCTCAAAAATAAAATGTAATTAAAAAATTTAATTTGTTTTACTTTTGTTTAAAGAAAGTGATTTATTTGGGTGGGCCTAAGCCCCCCCAGGCCCACCCATAGCTACTCCACTGAGTTGGATTCGTCCCTTTCTGGGTGTCTAGCTGTAGTCTGGAGATCTGTGCATCTCAACATTTAGCTGGCTGACATCCTTACAATCCTGCCTTCATGATTTTTTTTCTCTCTTTCTCTAATTAAAAGACTCCCAAACTGTCCTAACAGTGTGTAGCTGTCCCTCCGTTCCCCTTGTGAGAAGTAAAATATGTCTGGAGGGAAGGAACAGCTGCTGAAATAATAATGACCCGCACAAATTGACTCTGACACATACGAGTGGGAAGATGTGTGTAAAAGAAGTGGAGGAAGGGTGGAGGCGGTGGAGGGTGGTTGTGTCAGAACAATTTGATGAGACAGCAGGATCTCCCAGTAGGCCATATATACACACTCTCATGCACCTTTCTAATTGGTTTAGTGGATGTCTTGGCACCAGACGAGGCCAGTTTTTCTTAAAAATAATCTCCTGAATAGTAATTTTCTTCTTGCTGATGAAGTGTGACTCTCGGTCATAAAAGAGGAAGCAGGGAAGAGGTCGAGAGGCCAAACTCCGACTCTTTTCCATCCTTTCCCTCTCCCTGTTTCTGTCTACCTGACGGTGCTTCAGCTGTCTTAGGGCACAGCCTCCTCACCTGCCACGCTCAGAGGGCTGGGATGGCCGCTCCGCATTGTAAACTCACCATTTCATGAATAGAATACCAAGCAGCTGACTACTCATCGTAGTTACAGGGGAACACCGCCCTCTGGTGGACAAACTCTGCAGTACGTTGACAAAGTTAAAACTGTTTTATTTTCGTTAAATCATTTCTAAACAGACATCAAATACAGTTGTAAAAATACAAATAAATTATAAAACAATTTATAACAGTACTACTCTTTTAAAGGAATAAAACATTAATTAATTATTCAATCAATACTAACATTTAGAATTATAAAATAGTTATTAATAATAATAATTAATACCTCTGTAAGTTAATTTGCATTACATAAAAACAACTAAAATAAAAAATAGTTTATAGATAAAACAGATACAAAAAATGTAAACTCAAAAGAGTCTGCATGAGATGTATTAATTTATTAATCTATAAAAACAAATTATTTTGTAACTTGTTTTAAAAAGAAAAAATATGGTAATAGTAGCAAGGATAATATTCTTTAAATATAAAATGATATAACAATAAAAAGTAAAAAAATAAATAATAATAAAACTTTAAAAAAAAAATTAATAATAATAATAAGTACTCTTTCATTCGGTTATATTCTCGGTACATACACTTGAGCTGGTATGAGATTCTCTATTACGATAAACATATTTTTACAATATTTACACTAAAACAACAAAAACAAAAAAATATTTATTGTAAAAAAATTTTTATAAACATTTATTTCCAATAGAAAAGTAACAGTTTCTCAGACGCAGCTATTATAATGTGACCTATTCATTATTTCAGTTATGGGGTGAGCAATCTCATGATTTAGTTCAGTTATAAAGTAATTACTTTTGTTGCGTATTTTTTCCCCGTGAAGTTTTTTTCCCTTCATTCCTTCCATGGCTTCTTACTTTCTTCTGTTAAATCAATTCAGATTCCATTAATTGATAAAGTCCAGACAAATGTACAGTATATCCTTCTGTGGGGCGACTGTGGCTCAGGATTTCGGAGTTCGTCTCGTAATCAGAAGACCAGTTCAAGGCCAGTCTCCAACTGTCTTGGTTGTTGTGTTGTTGTGTCGTTGAGCAAGACACTTCGCCTCTGTCAGATTGCCTTCCCCAGTGTGTGAACGATCCATAGGGACCAAGTAAAGCACTTATGGGAAACCAAAAATAAAACCAACACATCTCAAATATATGTTCGATAAACATTCCATAGGTATGTAGCCTTCCATGAAGGCTAAATGAAATGTGATGGCTAGAGAAGTACAATATAGGCTGCTTATATTTTGATTCATATAAAAGATTCCAATCCTTTTTGTCTGATCGTCAAACCCTTCAATGATATTCTGAAGATTTTTGATTTTAACACATTCAGAGTTGTCCTTCTCTATGTGGTCCAAAAACATTTCATTTCTACCGCTTAAACGTTGAAAAATATCCAGATGTTCATCTCCTAAATTTACCACCTCAGTCTTAGTGAACTTCTGGGAATTTTTCAGAGAATATGCAAGTTTTCGTATTATAAATGTATGCCTTTAATCAATGAAAATGTAATAATTTTGAATCTCAAATTTACCAAGTTACCATGTTTGAAATCTAGTTTTGTTTTCCCCGTTGTTGTTTTGTTTGTTGTTAAATTTGTATTTTGATATAATTTTCTTTGTTAAAAATATGATTGTTTTTATGAAGTCTGATCACATTTTCTGTTTATTCTATTATTTTATCATTTTTCCAGTTATTCTTTTTGTTGTATTTAAGCTGTGGTTGTGTTTTGTGCTTAATTTCTCGCCCTTGTTTTCCTGTAGTATAATTACTGGATTTTTTTAACCTTATTTGATATAATTTTTGTGTCCGAGGGGGGTAAGAGAAAGTTTGAATTACTGTTTGTGAACATTTCCCCGTGACAGCTGTGTTACGAAGGAACCCTCAGGAGCATTTTCCTGGCTTCCCTCAGCAGCTCCTGGCACCGGCTGCAGCTGGCGGTCTGTAACTGAGGGAAACAAGTAAACACAGAAACATTCGCACATACTCACTTAGAGGTTCTGGGCCAGAGAGGCACGGTCAGCAGGATCCAAGCAGAGACATCCAAAGTAGTAGCAGGGATTCAGGGAGCTCCTCTGACCTTCCCTTTGTTCCTCTCTGAGTGACAGAAGAGTTTAAAGCAAATGTGTAGCCTGCTTTACACATTCCTCCCTGTTTTATAGCTTTTAATTAGTGCTTGGGCTCAGACCAGATCACCAGCTGCTGCATTCTGAAACTTTGTTTGTATTTCTGCTGTTTCGAAACATAGTCTTTAGTTTGCACAGCTCAATTTTTTGTTTTTAAAAGTTTATATGATACATATTTAGCTAAAAAGCTAAATATTTATTGTGAAACTAAATATTTAGTTAGCTAAATATTTATCTTCAAAATAAATATTTAGTTATCTACTAGCTAGCTAACCTGGCTGCCTAAATATTTACCAAAAAACTAAATTTATAGGTCATGCAGAGCTAACAAGCCAAACATTTAGTTAACAAATTAAATATTTTGCTAGCTAACCTGGCTTGCTAAATATTTATCAACAAACCAAATGTATGGGTCATGCAGACCTAACAACCCAAATCAGAATCAGCTTTAATGGCCAATTATGACAAACATACAAGGAATTTGCAGTTTACAGTACGACCTGTCCAAGATCATTACATACAAAACAACAACAATCAGATCCAGGTCAATGTTGGGCATGCAGCCACCGAGCGGCGCTCCCATGTATGAAAAGATAAGATCAGATACATGTTGGGGGGGTTCCACGGTGGGGAAAAAAAGCGTTCACATGTGTATTGATCCTTAGTCAAGAGTCAAACACCTAAACATTTAAGCACATATTCAGACATTTACAATGGAACATCAGGCGGGATGGGCGGGTATGAGCTCCAGTCCACAGGTTGACGCGCTGCCATCGAGGCGCGCTGTTATCCAGCTTCCTGGTGCAGGAGAGAGCCTTAGGATACAGCGAGACGGTGTCTGTGTGTTAGTGTGTGTGTCTTAATCCATGTCAGTGTGTTTGTCAGTAGATGCCGGTGTACGGGGGGGAGGATACTCTGTTTACATTCCTTTCATGGGCATTTGATTGTGCACCAAGTTGAAGGTCTTCATGGGAGCCAAAACAATAATTATTTGGATAACAGGGAGAGGAAATTTCCACACTACCCCTTCAGTCTGTCAGCAGTTTCTTTTTATAGTCTAATTCAACCAAATTAAATTCCAGATTACTCCATTAATTTCCAGTTGCACCAATCCACACTGACAGTTTCTCCAAGTCCGATGACAATCGCGAGTGAGTCCCAAAGCGCCAGCTAGATCGCCTCTTGCAGCGTCTAGCCTGTGCTCGAGCTCACCAAGCGTGAGGTTCTGAGTTCCATCAGCACGAATCCGCGCTTCAGACTGCTCCTTCAGCCTTCCAATCGCTTCCAGAACTGTCTCCAATTTCAGTATTTGTTGCTCCATTTTGCAGCAGATCCAGTACATGCCCATTCCAATCAGCAGGAACCCGATCCACATAAATCCAAATAGCCAGATATCCAAAACCCGGATTACCTTTTCCGGTGCTTCGTAGAGTTGAGTAAATGCTAAATATTTAGCTAGCTAACCTGGCTGCCTAAATATTTATCATCAAACTAAATTTATGGGTCATGCAGAGCTAACAGGCCAAATATTTAGTTAACAATCTAAATATTTTGCTAGCTAACCTGGCTTGCTAAATATTTTGCTTCAAACTAAATATTTAGTTAGCTAGATAGCTAACCTGGCTGCCTAAATATATATCAACAAACTAAATCTATGGGTCATGCAGAGCTAACAAGCCAAATATTTAGTTAACTAGCTAAATATTTAGCTAGCTAACCTGGCTGCCTAAATATTTATCATCAAACTAAATGTATGGGTCATGCAGACCTAACAAACTGAATATTTAGCTAGCTAGGTAACCTGGCTTGCTAAAAATTTAGCTTCAAACTAAATATATAGCTCAGAGATAACAATTTAGCTTTTATGCTAATTAACCTAGCCATAAAAAATGAGTGGACTTCCAAATTAAAAGCTGGTTCTTACAAACGTATAACTGCAGGCGGGATTTGGACAATGTTCATGTCAAGTCTTTAATTTTTTATTTTTCTCCCGATATGTGCAAAGTTTTTGCTTAAAAACACTGGATGAGCCGTTTTAACACCAACAACACAAGATTAATATTTTATTTTGATAGCCAGTGCAGCTTGCTAGCTAAGTATATATCTTGCTGATTAAAGGTTTACTTTTAAAGTTGAAAACCTTGTTTTAAATCCTTTTCTTTTTTGTATCAGATTAAAATAAACAAATGAAAGTACATTTTTTCTTTTTTGGGGTTGCCAACTGAAAATAGAAATAATAAATGCTTTATTTGTGGCATAAACAGCATATATCCTGCCTGAGGGCATTCAGAGAAAGTTTGGAGATTCAGGAACTGAACCCTACCAGTAATTCTTTACCACCTCAGTTTGTTTCTTCGCAACTGAATCATGTTAAAGTTGTCAAGCTAGATGTTGCATTAAAAGCACTAAAACACCTTCTCCCTGGATCAGCCGAGTCAACCAGGATTCACTCAAGCTTTTGTCCCGAAAGAAGCTCCTTTGTGTTATCTGTTTTCATCCAGATATTCTCTGCTACTCTACTCTTCACTCCTTTTAAACCTTCTGTAAATGCAGTTGTATCTATTGCTCCACAGGTTCGAGCCAGAGGGGCTGTGCACCGATTTGAGGAAGTTCATTGACGGCCCGAGCACCTACCTTACCCTGCCTGACGAGCTCAAGTCAGCAATCGAGGCCATCACGTACATCGCTGAGGCTCTGCAGGCCGAGAAAGACTATGAAGCAGTGAGTTTTTCTGTCACCTCCTTATATCGCGCCATCCGCCATCAAACTAATCCTAACGTTCTCTGGTTTCCATCTTGTTTTTTGTCTCTGTCTTTTCTGAATCCGTCTCTGTCGACAGCTGAAAGAGGACTGGCAGTACGTAGCCATGGTGGTGGACCGCATGTTCCTCTGGATCTTCGTCGTCTTCACCACAGTGGGCACTCTAGCCATTTTCGCTGACGCCAGTTTCAATCACACACCCACAGACCCCTTCAAATGGGCCTGAAGGGGTTGAAACGCTTGGCTTCAACCCTTCAACCCTGCTGGAGAACATTATCCCAGACTAGATTCTTACAGGTTAACAGTTTCTGTCCATTGAAGGAGGATAAATGCATAAATACTTTTTGCAAACTATTTAGCATAACCCATATAGTATGTTCTACTATGTTTTTAAAGTATTTTAGCCACAGATATGTCAACATGCTGTTAACTCATAAACACCATGAAAATCCAGCCGCTATAATAGGCTGGCTGTGTGCCTTTCATAGAGTGTGTCACATAGCTAGGGGGGATATTTCTGCAGCCAGCATAATCCTATTTGTGCTTTAGACACTGGTGTATAGGTGCACATTTGTTTGGAGGCTAATCCTGTGTTTGAGTGTGGAACATCGGCGTCTCACTTTGTCGGGGGACATTAGGACGCCACGAGTCATTTGTGGTATCGCATAGCTGCAACTCTGCTTTTGTTTTTGTCATTTTAATAAAGATCTGAAGGTGGAGTTATATCAAAGGCTCCATCTGTTGTCACAATGCTTTAACAGTATATATCACCAGCCCATTCAGCTAATATTAGTCCAATTAATAGGTCTAAAAATAGGCAGTGGTTACTGGACACTGGTTTTTCCCTGATATGACCCCCATATCTATTAGTTTATATTTATATATATAATTCTAAAACTTTTACTTTTGATTATAAATTGTTCACACACTACAACTAAAGCCAGCTTTTAAAGTTTTGTTTTTTTTAAGGTGCAGTTTTACATTTGTGTTTTTTTCAAAAATTATGTCCTTTTATTATTTTTGTTTTAATTTTGGGCTTAAATAGTTAAAGAAATATAGTGTCATTAGAATAACTTTTTTTAAGAGACAGTATTTGAAATTTATCCTGTACGATTTAGTTTTTTTGTGTATTTTGTTGTTTTTGTTTTTTCTTAATATTTTCCAGCATAAAAACAAAAAAAAACAATCACCTACAAAAATTTGCCTGCGGATGTGGTGACCTAAACTAAAGCCGTTAGCGCTACACTGAATCAAACTGCTGGTAGTCTAATTACGTTTTTTTGTTTTTATCACATGAAAAACAGTTTGCCGATTAGAGCAACTAACTGTAAAGAGACCAAAGCACTGGTATCACATGATCAAAGGAGTGAATTTGATTGGATAAAAGCAGCTCGAATCGATTTAGAGCAGAATGCGTTGGCTTGAGTTGGAGTCTCTGGTACACTACTTGGTTTAAGTCTTTCCCTAAGAGCAGGGACTTCTTTGTGCTAATCAGAAACTTTTTATGGGAACAGACAAAAATCACTTGTGTGGTACCCCATTGCTCCATCCTGGGGCCCCTGCTATTTAATATCTACAGGCTCCCACATAACAACCAACTATGCAGATGATACTGAGCTTTACGTTACAATGTCACCAGATTGCTTTGAACCCATCCAAACGCTAAGTGAATGCATTGAGATATCAATAGATGGATGTCCCATAATTTTCTCCAGATGCATACAAACAAAACTGAAGAACCTCTTTTGGACCCTAAAAACGAAGGAGGAAGAGTCAACATACATTAGGGATGCAACGGGACAGGGTAAAGTACTGGGCCGTTCGGTACGCCCTGCACGTGACAATCCGTCCTCCTGTACCGCGGGACTTTGGTACTGCCATTGATTTTGTGCTGGTTATTAGTTACTGCCGGCCCAACGTTACCAAACTGCGCGGCGCTCCCAGACACAGGTGGTTGGCATAGAGACACGTCCTCCTCTCCACAATGCGCGCATCGCAGAGCAGTGAGAAGCAAAAAAATTTTGGGCTTTTTTCGGAAAACAGCCCGGGTGTGAGGCGCTGCTAAAATTTCTTCTCGACTTGAGCGCTTTCTGCCCAGGCGGGCTCCAGCATTCAGGGGTGCCGGGTTGCGCTGTGTTCATCCCCTCTCTGCGGAGCACGACGCAAAGAGAAGATGTGCTGCGCTCCATTCATTGAGGCACACACAAATGCCCTTTGAGCAGCGGGCACAAAAATAATATTTATCCGCCACCTGCGTCAGTGTGGTCAGATGCGCTCTCGTTTAAAGAACCGGTAAAATACAGAAAACATTCTGTTACTGCGGCCCTTACAGCACATTCATGTTGTTTTCTCATGGCTTTGACCCGCCCAAACCTGTAACTATGGGCGGATTAAGTTAACTGTGACATTCTGCTTTTGTTCCCAAAAAAATTAAATATATGTTTTGGGATTTAAAAAAAACAGTCTCTTTCTGCACAAAACATGTACCGAACTGTACCGTGGACCCTGACCCAAGTACCGAGGTACGGACCGTACCGTGGGCTACCTGTACCGTTGCACCCCTAACATACATACAGCTAGAAACTAATGATAAGGTTCAAAATCTAGGTGTAGTAATGGACTCAGACATGAAACTCCAGGGTCACATAAAAGTAGCAAAAAGTTTAGCCTTTTATCACTTGAAGAGTATTTTTAGGATTAAAGGACTGATGTCACAAAAGGACCTTGAAAAACTGATCCATGTGTTAATATGTAGTTGGATTGATTACTGCAACAGCGTCCTCACAGGTCTACCCAAAAAGTCACACAGCTGCAGCTAATCTAGAATCCTGCTGCTTGTGTTCTCACTAGAACCACGGAAAGTAGAGCACATCACCCTAGTTCTTAAGTCCTTACACTGGCTCCCTGTATGTCAGAGAATAGACTTTAAAATATTCCTACTAGTTTATGAATCAGTTAAATAGCTTAGCAACATAATATGTTGAAGACCTGCTGTCACTATACCAACCCAGCAGATCACTCAGGTCCTCTAATTCCAGTGCACTCAGCATCCGTAGAATTAGAACCAAACATTTAGAAGTTGCTTTCAATTTCTATGCTCCCCTTTACCTTGAACAAACTTCCAGATGACTGCAAAGCTACTAAAACACTCAGTTCCTTTAAAGGGACTATATCATGCTATTTTACAGCTCTCAACTTCTGGGGTATACATAAATATCATAAAATGTTACCATTGGTGTTATATAGTATTCATTTGTCCTGAAATTTAACTAGTATCCTGGAGTTAGTGTTGGACAACGAAGACAAACAGCTCGTTTCTCTTAATCAAAGTCTAATCTAACCCCTTGTCTGCGGGGGAAGTAGCACTACGGATGTCTGGACAAACTGGTGGAAAAGGCCATTTTTGTACTGGGTCGGGAGCTGGACCCTGGAAGAACTGTGGTGGAGAGGCAGATGAGGAGGAAGCTGCAGGGCATTCTGGATAATACTAAACAAGCCCTCCACCCCCACCCCCCCAATCTAAGATGTATTTTTAAATATACGAGCACTTAACAAATTGAATTTCCCCTTTTTGGGCGATAAATGAAGTATCTATCTATCTATCTATCTATCTATCTATCTATCTATCTATCTATCTATCTATCTATCTATCTATCTATCTATCTATCTATCTATCTATTATCTATCTATCTATCTATCTATCTATCCATCCATCCATCCATCCATCCATCCATCCATCCATCCATCCATCCATCCAATTAAGGAGGTGATAAAGGGGGAAATTACTTTCCTGAGTTTGCAGGTTAGGTTAGGAATGAAAAATCTAGCATAACCTCAGGTGTTGGATGGTACGTTCTGGTTTTGTCGTGTGTGGCATCTGTGATAGTAAGGTGAGTGGAAGACGCTCTGACTCCGAAACTTAAACTATTTGTCACGAATAAAAAAAATAGTAAGTCTTTAATATTGACGCATTCTTCTAAAATATTTCCATATTCTTGATATCAGGAGTGAGCTCCCTACAAGCTGAGGCATTTGATGCTTGAACTTCACACTCTTTCCCATCAGATCTTCCTGTTGACATTGCTGATAGCCCTTCAACACTGTTCACCTTTACGCAGCATTTTCACTGCCCCACTGATGTTTTCACTCATCTACTTCTTCAAACTCTTAATTAACACTCTGGCCTTCCATGATACCACAGATTACCGTGGATGCATGTGAATACACAAGGGGCCCTGTGACAGGGGCAAACCTGAGATATTTTGGTTTTCTCTGCCCTTATTGTGGCTCTGATTTATAGCCAGTTTTTTAAATAATTTCTTTAAAGGACGGGATAACATGACCCAGGAGGCAGCAGAGGACAGTGAGCAACAGCCAAAGAGTAAATGACAAAGGAAGAACAAGCTCAAAATTGATCAAATCACATTCTTAAAGGCAAGGGATTGTGGTCGCTCCTCAACAGGGCGTTATTGCAAAATAAAAATCCCACCCCTTGCTTCATTCTCTCCCCCTAAGCCACGCCTCAATGACACAGGCCAGCGCAGCCAGCCTGGTCTCGTTTGGTCTCAGCCGCAGTCAACAACTCGCAGGACACAAGCCATTTCAATGAAAGTCACAAAATATAACGTAATCTTACCTGTCCATGAGAAAATCAGCAACCAACGCATCGGTTAACAAGCCCTTAGCTTCCTTGAGTTGACGCCAACATGTAAATGCAGCACCTCCGATGCAGATTCGGCTTTTGGCACGCTCTTCGTCTGCTTTCTTCTTTCTCGTTGCTATTTCCACAACAGCTTTGCGTTTTCCATTCATTTTGGGAAACTAATCTGCACTAACTTCGAACTAAATGCTTCACCAAACAAACACCTCGACTACTGCAGCTGGCGCAATCAATTTATCTGTTGGTAAGGTAGGATGAGCTCACTTCCTGTTTACAGGCTGGAACAAGCGTTGCGTGCACACGAAGGAGACGCGCAGAGGGGGAGGTGCCGGAACAAGCCTCTTATTTTGGACGGACCGTGGAAGTTGATTGGATGATGTTTCCCCAGAGTTTCTTGCTGTAGAAAGAATTAAAATTACTCAGTCATGTTTAAGAACTCCTGACTTCTAGGTTGCCAATGGTATATGAGGAAAATTTTTTGCAGTTTAAAAAAAAAGTGTTTTAAAATAAAATTGTATACCCTGCCTTTAAAAGAGCAAGTATGGCTTGTCCTGATGAAGAAACAGGTGGATTACGAGGTAAAGTTTTGATTCACCAGTTCATCCGCAAGTGTCAAAAGATATGTAACAGGATCTTCAATAGAAGCTGGTCAAAGTGAGCTCCATCACCTGAATAGAGCTCTGGGTAGAACCCAATGGCCGCTGGCTGCTCTGCTTTGTGACCGCATACCATGGAGGCCGCCATTGCTCCTCCATTGCTGTAGTACCTCCATTTGGCCGCTAGGCTCCCATTGAAAACCATTGGACTTTAGACACGTTAAAAACAACTTTAATGCCTGGTGTCCAGTTTTTTTTAACTTTCTATGGCTACATATTCTTCCTGAGATAACGCTGGGCTCATAAAAAACCTGGGCACCAGGCTGGTTTTCGTAAGATAATTTTTTGAAATCTTGCATAATTAATGAGGGGGCCGAGCCAAGTTTAGCATCAGAGCTAAAGATGCGGGAGCAGAATGGGCGTGATTACGACCGAACTACACGCCCCGTGAGGGCAGAGTCTACAGTGAACATCCCGCCCCTATGCCCTTTTAAGAAACATGCTTCGTCAGAGCTGGGGAGGAGGAGTCTGTGAATCCGCAATGAATTCCCCCATGAAAGTGTGTCATTCTGGTAAACGGGGAGGAGTGAGGAGGTGCTGTCTATTCTTTTTTACAGTCTATGGAAGAACCACAATCCAGGAGCATTAAACGAATCCACTGAAGAGATTCGTTCAACTGGTGTTGATGGCTCCTGAATGCTCACATGGTCGATCTGTGGTCGCCATGTTACATCATGGGGCAATGAAGCTAGTCTGTAACTACCAGTCTTAGTCAAGTTACTTGGAAATAGTAATTAATTAGTATATTACTGATTACTTCCCCAAAACAGTAATACCCCTTCTTTACTGATTACTTATTTTCAAAGGTAATTAGTCATTTTATTACTTAAATCCGGAGGGTTGGCAAGTATGTAAACATGTCACTGTCATGAGATGCGCTTTGCACAACTAAGTAACGCAGCCTGCAACGGCAGTTTAATTACTTTTCTGCCACTGTAATCCCTTACATCACCCGTTACTCAAAAAAAGTAATTGGATTACAGTAACGCATTGCTTTTAATGCGTTACTGCACATCACTGGTAACTACGTTGTGTGGTCTAGACTTTAACCCCCCCAATAGCGCCTTGGTCCTTTCAAAAAGTCCAAAAGAAATAGTCAAGACTTGTCGAGATAACCAGATATCAAAGAAAACACACAGTCATTCTACTGAGAGTACAAGAGGTCGTGACATGGATGGAGCAATGTCTGAGTGGAAAACAGGTGGGTGGATCCACCTTTTAAAGGCAATCCCTGAAAATCACCTGACCTCTACCTGACAGCCCTAAATCCACAAGCACAGTATTACCAATCAGTCTTTTTTTGAAGTGGCACCTGGAAAAGATAACGCCCTAGGAAAAACGGATCTACTATGTCATATTCTATTGCATTTAGCAGTGTAGCTTAGACAATTTGACCTTCACATAATCCAGCTGGCCCCAGGTTGTTTGAATCAAACATTAAGCCACCAGTAAATGTGACTTAAATAATGCACTTATGCACTGGCTGTTGTGTTGTGTAGTAGTTAGAGCAGGGCATGTAGGGAGGCCTTGGTCCTCTATGTTGCCATTTCCAGTCCTGGCTCTGTGTACATTTGCTGCAATTTCTCTCCCTCTTCTTTCCTCTTTTATTGGCTGTCCACTTTCAAATAAAGCCCACTATGACCACAACACCTAAATATGTATAAATGAATGAAATTTCAAAAATGTTGCGTCAATAACCCAATCATCACAATAAACAAATGTCAAACTACAAAATATAGATTTTTCACTCACCTCAGGATCCTAGGTGCTTGAAAATGGTCATATTAACACCTGGTAGACCGGGGACCAAAATTGCAACATTTTTTATTCTTTTAGCTGGTGCATTTTGCTTTCCTGCTGCACTTTGTCTAAAGTAACGGAGGCCTTTGAGAAACATGTGTATCCCCTTGCCTGGTGTGGCACTGAACACAAAAACCCTTCGGGCTGCATGAAATGTAAACTAACATGGAGTGGCATCAGATTTAAGCAGATTTAGGATTGTCCTTGGCAATCGTGCAATTCAAATATCTTGCAGCAATGGACTCTGCATGGGCAGAGAATGAGGTAGAGTTGTTGGTGAGTGGTTCTTTTGGTTGTATTTACCCAGCCTCCCCCAGCCCACTTGGCATTTACATATGCGATTAAAGCACAAAGGGGTTCATTTCAACCATCCGAGAGCTAGGTTTTTAGGTGAACCAAAGTTTGCTTTTTGTTCGGCATAACCCCAAATTTATTCCTAAACCTCAATGGAGCGTAACACGAGCGTAAGTGTTTAACATCCGTCTATTTATGGGTATCAATTCACAACAAAAAGTGAAGCGAGTGTTCTGTTTGCCGGTTCCCAGCAGCTGACTGCTGCTCCTGTTTGGTACTTTCTCTGTCTGTATGGTACACTACAGTGTCTCTTACTTCTCCACAACTGCATGATGTGCTGTCAATTCAAGCGCTAACCTGTTTTCTCTTAGTCTCTTCCTACAGTAGGTGCTCCTGACCCGCCCTGCTTGACGACCCTGACTAAGATGGCATTCCAGTGGAGGAACGTTCTCCACGTCCTGCTACCAATTTCTGCTTCTCCATCAGTTCTGTTGCTCTTTCTGTGTCTCTGCTGCCTTCTCCAAACCACAGACGGTCTCGGCAGATGAACGCTTATGCTGAGCCTGGATCTACTGGAGGTTTCTTCCTGTTAAAAGGGAGTTTTTCCTCTCCACTGTCGCTTCATGCTTGCTCAGTGTGAGGGATTGCTGAGAAGTCACGACGCAATATTCTGTGGTTCTCTAATTCCTAAATTTAACATTGTATATAATAACTCTTCTTGTAAAGGGCCTTGAGATGACATCTGTTGTGAAATGGCACCATATAAATAAACTGAATTGAATAAAACTGAATTGAATTATAAAATGGTTAATAAAGAACCAAATTTATTGATTTGTTGAAAGAAAATGTATATACCTGTAGGAAATAGCCTATTGTTTGTTGCACTTGCTCATTCACGTAGGGATCATTCCCAGCTCTACAACTATTTATTTTCAATACAGTTCTTCATAGTTGTGTTTTTGGGTTAATTTTTGTAATAAGAAGAAGCAAGAGGACGAATCCTGGCCTTTCTTCTCCTTCTTGACGAGGTGCTGAGAGAAGAAGGTAGAGGAAGAAGGAGACTATGGGTTCATCACTTTTATTTTGAACGTCTAGCGGAAAATAACTTTTGCCAAATCGTGGCTGTTTCCTGTGTTGGTGCATCCGTAGCTCGAAAGATCGTCGCGAATATGCTTTAAAAATAGAACTCAAACCTATTTAGAGAATTTCGTTGTGTGGTGACGCTCGTAATACGTGCGTAAAGACCGGCCAGTTTGGCTTGTCCCACTGAGAAAAACAGTACACGCTACAGACGTATTGTGTTCCGCTCGCATGATGCTTTAGTGTAATTTCAGGTTAAAAGTTTGCTTGTGGATTCATACCTCACCATACGAAGCAGACTTTCAGGGCATAGGAATTAGACTGAGTAAAGCGGACTAAACAGGTCAGGTGTGAATGTATCATTACTGTCTAATTAGTCTGGCCTGCAATTATATAACCACCAGGAGGCATTCAGAGGATTGAAATTTATATCTTATAATTTATATTTATATATATGATCAGTTGATTTGTTAATATGGAAAAGTAAGAAGAAAAAAATGGAAAAAGTGATATTCTTGGTTGAGACACAGCAGAACACTGAGAATTACACACCACTGGTCTCACACACTTTTCAGAACAGGAACCAATTAAAATACAATCTTCAAAGACATGACAGAAGTGGGGATTCTACTAAATGCCTTTGATTCCTCAAATTTAGACCCACACAACACTTTATTATTAAAAAAGAGAAAAAAGGGGGAACACGATACGAACAGAGTGACAGTTTATGTTTTGTTTGAAAGACTATAAAATCAATTCAGCGTTAAATTTAAAGGTTTAGAAACGTCAACATGGACAAAGTAGAAAAGCACTCAGAGAGCTCAGTCCTCTGTCAAGGCTCCTCAGTACCGCCCAATGTTGTGATCCAGTTCTAACTTTTTTTTAGATTTTTTGACCATAAAACATACCTCTTATCAGCTGAATTCACATTGATATCACAAAAATCACTTCCAGTAGTGGCAGCTTTTCCCGAAATTTTAATCACTTGTTCTGAGTCCCACTGCAAACATTTACTGAAAATTTAATCAAAATCCATTTACAATGTTTTGAGACGGAGACATACAAACCCTGGTGAAAACACAACCTCTTTGGTGCAGGTGAAATGGGAAGGAGAAATTTTATTTCGTCTAGGAAAGCAGGAGAGATCAGTTATAGCAGTGGTTTCCAAATGTTTGACTGCAGGAGCCAAATTTGGCTATTTAAAAGTCTTAGTGGGTCAGCAACTGCTCACCAACTCATTAAACAAGCAGCACTTTAAAGAAACAACCAACAGAGTCTGATTCTTTTACTTTGTGTGGACGACAATAAAAGGTTGTTAATATTACCAGGTTTGGAATTTGATAGTTCCTCTAAAAAAAAACAAAACTTCTGAGTTTCATGAACATGCAATTTAAATTGATCCTTTAGTAAAAGTTGACAGAAATGTTTGTGGTCCCAGTTTGCATAAAAGTAAAACTGAAAAAAACCCCAACATCAATCAAAATAGAGAAAAAAAAAATATGAAGGATATGATGAAAACATTTTGTTGGAGGATCAAACTTAAACCATTATTAACTTGAGGTGGAGGCCCGAAAAAATCCTTTTAAAAGGCCGCAAATGGCTCCCGAGCCACATTTTGGACACCACTCAGTTCTAGGATGAGGAGGGAGTCAAATTAGCTTTAAATGCTTGGGGGAATCTTCATCTTTAATAGATTACCAATCCATCTAAATGACGTCCCCAACTCGTTCTGTCCCCCAGAAAAGATTGTCATAACCCCCATCCCCTTCACCTCCTTTAACCCCCTCCACCCGTCCCCTAACCTCAGACTGGTGAGCACCAACAGGTGTCCACACCGCAGGCTCCCCAGTACAAACACATTCCAGCCTTTCGTGACCCTCAGCACGAGGCGCCCAATCAGGCTGTGGTTTCACCGTTGGAGCCGTGAACACAGAGACACGAAGGGGCGGGAGAAAAGCCCGCCGGAGGGACAGAGTATGGATATGATCTGGATTCAGGGGACGGCACCGAGGAGTCAGAAACACTGAGGATGTAATGGCTGCCAACATGGGACAGATGAGGATGAAGCTTAACATGGACACCTTTCTCATAATTTGCTGCATTCTTTGTTTCACCTGCACAGGTAGGGAACCAATATATTAATATTTTGTGTGTATGGCAAATGTGGTCAACTAATGTATTTAGATTACAGTGAACAAATATGCTTCTTTTTTTTAATTTTTGCTATTTCTTAAATTAACGTAGATGGAAAATATTCCTACTAAAAGAAAACAAAGGTAATTTCCCACCTATTCAGGATTTGACCTTTGACCTTAATGCTCAGAAAACAAGGTGTTGTCCTTCACTGGATGGTGGCCTTAGGTAGGTTCAGAACGTCCCAACAGTATTATAACTTTTTCTTGTGATTCCCAACTTCAAATCTGTTCCTTTTCCTCCACAACCTTCAAAACCAAGACACATGAACCTACAGCTGTAATCAAGGTTAGAAACCCATAAAGTTTTTGATGCAATGACAGAAAAGAAGAAAATGAATAAACCTATCTGTCTTCTATTTCCTCCATAAGATGGTGAACAATACCAACACGTCATTGTTTGTTAATCGGGATATATTTCTGTCCCTGTTGGAGACGGTATCCCTAAAATCCCTTTGAACCATTTTCCTCGTAGCGTATCCGTCGCATTAGCTTGGTGTCCCTCGCTGCCCAGTGCGCATTCTCCGTACCACGCCTGCTGACCCTTTCCCGTCTCCTGTTTGTCCTTTGCTGTGTGTGCTACATGGGACTCGTTTAGTTCTAATAATCTGATCTGCTGTTACCAGGAGAGCCAGATGGACTGCTGATAAAAGCAATATGGTTCTTCAAAAGTTTCTTATATAATTGAGTAAAACTGTCCATTATTTGAATATTTAAAAATAAGTAAAAAATCTTCAAAATATATTACTTAAAAACCTAAAGATGCACAGGTTCATTACACACTAAAGGATTTATTTCTGCTAGTTTTGATGGTTTTGTCTGACAACTAATGAAAACCTGAAATCTTATTTCCCAGAAATTGAATACATTTCTTAAAGTTAAAGAAACAAAAATTTTGAATGAAGAAATGTTGGCCGTATTAAAATATGTAATTGTAAATATTCTGTATAGTGGTTCAACACTCAATTTGAACACCAGGAGGCGTAGAGAACAACACAATGCGTTATATGCGTTTTTAGAGTAATCTATGAGCTGCAGCTCAATCAAAACTCACCCCTGCTGTCCTTGTGGGGAATTGCACCACTGACACCATACGTGTGCCTTTTATGGGTGCAAACTTGCTGACGGACAACTATAAATTAGGCGTAATGTTTTTCCTTATTTTTATGTAGTGACGCATGCACAGAATAACACGCCCCGTTTATTCCGTAATTCAACCCGCCCTGCGTTCAGGGCTCGGCGGGTAAACATCATGGCAGACCTGAACTGCATCCATGGTTCCATGCGAACGTCTCGTCTCAGTCGCAGGCCATGAGGGCTATAGGTCTACATCACTCCTTGCGCTATTGCGCTTGTCATCTGCAGAAAGAGACACGATCAGGTGTTGTTGTGCTGTTGTTGGCACAAATCGCCCTTTTCTAGCCAAACATAAGACGTCTTTGATTTTAAGCAATCGAAAGAAGCAAATGGAATGAGCAGATAAAAAAAAGTAACGATCTTCAGCGATCACTTCATATCAAGTAAGCCTCCTTGGCTAAAAAACAAGCTAACATCGCTATCCAACACAGCAACTGCAAGATAATGGCAAATGCTTCCTAAATTAAATGATATAATCTGCCAATGAAACAAGACAATTTGCAATTGGTATGAATTCTAAAAAATAAGACAAATATACTCAAAATAAGATGAATAACTTGACATCTTGTAAGTCTCAAAACAAGACCAAAAATGTATTTCTTAGCTGGACACAAGATTTTTTGACTTTATTAAGGCCTCCTTTCCACCGGTGGCGTCAGCAGCACGAGTTTGCCCCGTCACAATAGCGTCCTGTCATGGTACTTTTCTAAATATACGTGGCGGTCCTTTTTTCTGAAGCACGTAAAGTTTGGCATTTTGGATAGGGGAAGATAGGAAATCAGATGGCTCTGCATCCGGAAATGTTCAAATTGAAAGGAACGGTCTGCTTTTCGGTTGCTTTACTACCTGTGCGGCCCGGTGAGAAGTCAGTACCTCGGTGGAGAGTCTCATTTGTGTTTCATCAATCACGACGACCGGTTAATCATTGAAGTGGAGAAAAGCACTAAATCCTGTTTGACCCCAGTCACACTTTTTATAAATAAAACATCAAAGAGGATAAAGCATGGAGTGACGTATCTGCTGTTTTGGGGCAAGAGTTTATGCTACTTATTAACGTGGATTTCTTTTTGCCCCATTCTATACGCACCTTTTTCAGTTATGCAAGCTAAAATAAATGGGCCTTGAAGTTTAAATAACTAAACTACAATGAACTTACCAAAATAAATACTGTTTATAGCTCTCTTTGTGACAGCTGCTTCCCTGCTGCTACACGCCTCATACGCCCCCAGTGGAAAGGGCCAAGCAGCAGAATACGCGAGCGAAACGTGCTGCTGAAGTTTTTGCAGTGCCCTTGGACTTATGAATGCCTCCGAAGTAGGGCTGCAAGTATCGATTATTTTAGAAATCGATTAATCTTTCCATTACTTACATCGATTAATCGGAAAGGTATTTTACTTATATTAAAAACCAAAATTTCACAACTTCAGAGCAGATTTTAAATAGGTATAAAACAAATAAACAAGATTTTACGCTTGCAAGAACATTTATTTTAAATGGCATAATGAAATGCCCTTTTTTGTCCATAGGAGAGCAGTCATTTCAATAATAAGTTAAATCACAAGTTAAATTAAATAATTTAAATAATAATATTTCAGCATTTTTTCTACATCTACACCTTTATTGAAGTTTCACAAATCACAGAAAGGTTTCACAAATCTCAGAGTTGATTTTAATTATTTCTGTAGTAGTGTAGAATAATATAATCCAGGTCTGAAATATCTGAGTGTTGTAGATTTAAAACCAGAGGATATTAAATATGCCCAGAGTAGAGAAAAATTAGTTGTAATAGCCCTTTAGCCATTTCCTGAATCGGAAGTTAGAACCGATAACTAACTTCAGCCTCGTGTGCCCATACGCCTCATAATATATGTCCCATTTGAAAAATGGGACATATATTATGTTAAGCAAACAAACGTGTGCCTTTTACCTTGTTTCTGTTTGTTTGGTTGTTAGATTTACTCCTGGATGCTTTCTTGTCAAGTGCTGCTGGATGGTTGAAGTGCTTTGGTGATAGGCTAGCACGTCTGTGTTGTCCGTCTTTTTTAACTTAAAATGCTACCAAACTTTTGACATTTTCTGTCGTTTTTGCTGCCGTGAACAAGCTCAACTGAAGTTCCGGGCGCAACACGCCGTCTGATTTTAATTGATTTTAATGCGCCACAAAATAGTAATCGAAGCGTTTTTATAATCGAGTTTGACGATTTAATAGATTAATCGTTGCAAACCTACTTCTATAGTGCTTCTATATTCTCCTCCAGGCCGATTCGGACGTAATACACATTTACGCTGCAGCAGGACTGTTAAAAAAAATAAAAAAAAATAAAAGAATTTTCCTTTACCAGTCCTCAACTAACTAGAACTAAATAGAATAGAATAGAATAATCCTTTATTGTACCATAAGGGGAATATTAAGATGTGACAGCAGCTAAGTGAAACGCAACAGAAAATTTAGATTCACACCAGAGAAATATAAAAAATATAAAAAATAAGATTAAGAATAAAATATGTATACTGCAAAAACTCTCCGTCTAACCAAGTCTAACAATCTTGTTTCCAGCCAAAAAGTACTTTTGATCTTTTTTTGAGACTCATATACCAAGCAAGAGCAGAAGGTGTTAGATTATTAATCTTATTTAGAGAATATATGTCTTATTTTGAGAACGCAGTAGGATAATAAAAAAGAGCCTTTAAAGAATGTGTTTAGTTGTATTATTCACAATAAGTTAAAAGAATAAATAACAGCAATAGCACTAGTGTCAACATTACACAGGGTTCTTTATGGGAAAGAACGTCACAAATTTGAGAATTTTTGATGAATCTAATCCATCGACACATCCACCGTAATGTCACCTCTTCTTTTGGTTGACCTTAAAGCACAGAAATATAAGCTTTAAAAAAAAACTCTAGAGAAGGTCTTGTTTTCAGAGCTCTTGAGGTTTGGACTTGGGAACTTGATCTTCCTGCAACACGTTTTAAACAAAACAAAAAAATAACCAAGGACGTTCACCAAAGGGCCAAAATCGAACCTTTTATACCTTTAGGGTGATCTTCTGCTGGGAGTCCCCCATTACGCAACAGTCCGCATTGCTTTTGCTGTTTCGTTTTTCTTTTTGTGGGATTCCTCATCAGCTGCTGCTGAAATATGAGGTCGGTGACCTCTGCATTAAATCACAGATCCTGTTGATGGTGTCAGATGGTATTTTTAGCCAGTAATCTCACCAACCCGCAGCAGGTGTGACTTATCGATCCAGAGAACAACCCCCTCCCCTCCCCCTCCCTGTACCGTTTCTCACTGTGATTGTTTGGTCCTCCAGGAGCCTCAGAGACGGAGCGAAGACTCCATCAGAAGTTGTTCCAGGACTACAACGTGAAGGTCAGGCCGGCGCGCCACTGGAAGGAGAGGGTGATGGTGCGCGTGGGGATGACACTGTCCCAGCTCATCGGCTTGGTGAATGTCAACCACCAATGAGAGCAATATGAACCCACAGCATAATTACAGGCTGTTAAAGATCTGCAAAAACAGCTGATCTTTTATTGCAGCAACATAAATTTGAAAGAAAATTAACTTCCTCAAGTTTGAGATGGTTGTAAGTGCTTTATAAATTCTGTCTATTTAGTTTTTACCTGTTATCCATAAATGTAAAGACACCAAACATTGCGTTAAGGCGAGACAAACGTTAGCAAAAATGCAGCAGCTTGCCTGAGCTGACCTACATTTAGAGTCAGAGCGGTAATAAAACACTAATAAAAACTGTAATTCAGAAAACGAGGCTCGATGACGGTTCCTGTTTATCTTTTCACCAAACCCAGTGAGTCGAGAAAAAGGGGGAGTCCCTCCCACTAGATGCTGGATTTGGCGAGAACCAAAAGATGAGCATGTTGCAAAAGTGCCCACTGTGAGGTACAGTAGAGGATCTGTGATGCTGTGGGCCTGGGAAACTTGTTAAACTAAATGGCATTATAAAGTGTTTGAAATAGCAGCACTTTTAAAATGAAAGCTGGTGGCTTCTGTGGTAAACTGATAATCGGTCAACAATGGGTCTTTGAGTGGGTTAATGATCCAAATCATGTGATCAAATCTAGACAAAATCACGAGGGACGAGAGCATTATGCATGATTCTTACTGGGTGCAGTCCGTGGAACAAAATCCAACCCAAGTCACTTTAATAGGAAGGGGGCACAACCTCAAGTCAACGACTGGATGCAATCTGCTGGGATTCCTTCGCTAGAAAACTTTTAAACTGATTGGAATGATTATATAATTGAACTGCAACGACTTTCCTTGTAAAGTGTCTTGAGATTAAATTTGTGGTAAATACAAATAAATGATAAAATAAGCAGCAATACATAAATAAACTTAACAAAAATGCACTGACTTGAATATGTGGTACTAAATTTGATACATATCTGATATATTTCTAAAAGTGGACTTGTCTGAATGGTCACGTCTCATTACACCCGTCTTGAACATCAATGACACTACCAGACATATTAATCTATTTATTAATCTAGGAACTGACAGTTCTGACTGAGTTCTGTCACTGAAGCCCTTCACAACTCCACCACAAACTGTGGTTCCTCATATAACTCTGTACGGACGTTGTGGCTGCAGCTCCACAAAAAGCTATTGTTAAAATGTGTGCTCTCCTTTATCTGAATGCCTTTCTTTCTCTAATTAATTTGTCAAAAATTGTGTTGTTTCCTATTGTGCAGGAAGTGTCAAACTACTGCACAAGCACAAACATCGGTAGCCGCCATTTATGCTTCCGTAAACAGAGCGCGTTGTGTGTGTGAACTGTTCGTACTAGAACGCCTTCGCTGTTACATTTTAGTTATAGCAAGAACAACCGTAGAGAAAAAAAAACAGGATATAATCCACCGATCAGAATTGAGCATTAAGACCAGGAGTGTGAACGTAGTCGGAACAAGTATGATTAACAGCAGAAGTTTGACACGAGGCCCTTCAAACCCTCGTCTGTGATCCTTAATAACTTGGACCAAAACCGTTAAAGAATTTAACCATGTTTTGAAATTTAAGGTAATAAAAGGGCCAGCTTTAGCTTTTTTTCTTGCCATATTAACGAAATATGTGCATACCATTTCTGCAAAGAATTATGCTGTATAGGTTTTTTCTTTGCCTTTCGGTATCAGACTAGTTCCTATAAAGTATAATGATCCATTGCAGAAAAAGTATTCATTCCCTGGAAAAGTTACATTTTCTTTATACTAAAACTAAAATACAAAAAATAAATTGTGGTCCTTAAATATAAAATCAACAGAAATCTGCTAGATATTAAAAAAAAAAAACTAATTTCTTTCAAGTTGTAAATTTTGTCTTTTTATTTTTCATCCATCTTAAACATGTTACAACGTAGGTTTAGATGTCACCAGTGTACAGAAGTGGTATTAATCTCTCCGTTCCCTTTCTGTCTCTAACAGAATGAAAAGACTGGCGAGATGACAACAAACGTATTCATGAATCTGGTATGAAGACGAAAACACTTGTTTCATTCCGACTGCAAAACCTTTCTTTGTGGCTTTAATATGGGTTTAACACCTTAGCATGTTTAATGTCCCACCAAAAAAAAATCTATTCTGCTTTGGCTTTCTTTTTTCTCCCACTTCCTTTTGTTTGTCCTCAATCCATCCCAGAACTGGACGGACTACAGGTTGTCGTGGAATCCAGAGGAGTACGACAACATTAAAGTTTTGAGAATTCCTCCCAACAAGGTTTGGCGTCCTGACATCTACCTCATAAACAAGTGAGCAACCTGACCCGTCCAACACAACTGTCCATCATGATCGGGCATGACTAAGATCCAGTCCAATCCATAAATTAGTCAATTTTATTCATAAGGTGTTAAAATAAGTTTATTTTTAGTTGAATAACATAAAAGACACTAAAACCAGTCTATAATCAACTAAAAGCCACAGAATGAGGAACTTTTTCCAGTTATATTTAGCTATTTCTTCCCTACAGAGCACAGCACACATGAATCCCTGTTTTAAATAAGTATAATACTTAAATATTTATTTGCATCAGTCTGTAACCTATTTAAAGTCAAGAAACCCAGTAGTCAGAGTTATGTTGCAGCTGGCCAGAGTAAAGCTAATGGCTGGTCTGTGCAGGGCCAACAGTTTGTGAGACTCAAGTAGCTAAAAATGATAGCTAGTCAAACCAATAACTGCTCAAGGTAACAATTACTGAAAGTCAGGTTAACACAAAGTGAGATCAAGGCTTGCCGCTAATCGAGTAAACAGTTGATCAGAATCAAGCTAAATAGTTTTAATAATATAGTTTCATTTAATAGTTTCATTTTCATTAGTTTTAGTTTTTATTTAGTTTTGACTTCAGATTTTCAATTCTTTTTGAGTTTAATGAGTTTTAACCATTTTTTAGGTAGTTTAGTTACGTTTTAGTCTATTGAAAAAGCTTAGTTTCAGTTTTAGTCTTTTCGTTAAACAAGCTGTGTGGGCAAGACTAAAGAAAAGAAGAAATGTATGACAAAATCTCAGAAGATTATTATGCTTTTTAAAAAAAATATATATATTAATATGGGCCACATTAACAACCACACAAATCAGGCAAGTATAAAAAAAAAATATGGTAAAGTTTGTTCAAAAAGCCCAGCCGTTAATACAGGTTCAACGGTTCCATAAAAACACTGAGTCAGAACAGTGGCCAAGCCACAATGAGTGCTATGATGCTTTCAATCATTTTGCACATATTCTAGTAGTAATTAATCCCGACTTGGACTCTGGCGCGTTTTCTCAACCTTTGCTGACACAATGCTAGGCGGACTGCAGCAACACACAAACGACTTGACTGACCAATCTGACATGTTGGGATAAAGCAGTACAGCCAGTAGGAACCACCAACAACCCGAAAATAGAGATGGATTATTTGTCCATCAACACAGCGGATACATGCACAACCTACACTAGCTTAGTGTTGGTTAGAAATGTTAGCTTGTTTGTTAGCCGTAGCTCACCTGTTGTGACATTCTTCTGCAGACTGTTGAATCATTGTTTCAATCCCTTCTTCTGATGGCTTGCAATCCAAATACGTCTTTTATTTCTTTGAAACGGAGCGAGTCGATGGGATTGTATCCAACTTTCCCATTTTGCTGTTTTTATCAAATGATTTGTGCAAACAAAAAGGCACAACACAGATAATCGCATCTGTTTCTGGTGACAGTGTGCAGTAGGCAGAAAGCGACATAGAAATAATTCCTCTAGACTTTATGATACACTCAATGAAATGAAAATGAAGCAAATTTTCTCAATAAATTCTGTTAGTTTTAGTTAGTTTTATAAACACTCATTGCAATTTTCAGTTTGTATTCGTGTTGCAAATTCTCATTTTTAATTTTATTTCAGTTACAAACATGTTTTGTTTTTTTCTAGTTTTCGTTATTACAGTCGTTTTCGTTAATAATAATAACTTTGCTAACACCAGCATCAGGCCCAGTTGTAGCAATAATAAATTGTTTTAGCTTGAATGGACAAATCGCCTGCTAGTTTTATTTCCTGCAGTACATAATGATAAATACAAGAGGTATAAGGAGAAGAAATATGTAAATGTCAGTGTTTAAATCTGCTACACAATGCTACCGGCAGATAACGATCGAAACACTTTCAGCAGAATGCAAATTGGTATGATGCCATGATGTTGCTCGCTATCAATGAACGATCAAGATATAATAGAAAACATATTTCATACCTAATTGTTTATTTTAGTTCAAACCAATCCCCTACGTCTTCCCGGTTTTCCTGGTGAAGACGATGTAATGCGTGTATCTCACACTCATTGTGTGAGGCTTGAGAGCTCTGCTAACAGTTAACGAGGCTAAAGCAGCTAAATCAACTAAACCTAAATGGAAGAGTAAATTTGTACAACCTAATTTACCATATTTTAAGTCTCCTGGACTACTCACCTTTGTGGGTGAAAGCTTTTTATGATTGTATTTCATTAAACACACGACTCAGATTTTGCTACTGTTCCATCATGGATCAGTACGACTGTGGACTCTTTCATCCTTTCAACAGTTCCTGCTTTGTATGATCTAGCTAATAGTGAATTCTTCCGGTTTTCAAGGAAAATGGAAAGCTTAATTAACATTATAGATAACTCCAATAGTTATGACTTATTTCAAAATCACTATTAAACTGTTTTTGCTGTGAGCTTGACTCTGGCTAGATGATAATTTGACTCTTCCGTTTGTTTTAGATCGTCAAATAATTCTTTGTCGGTATTCCTCTTCACAGTCAGGACGGGCAGTTTGACGTGGCTCTGTACGTTAACGTCTTGGTTTACAGTAACGGGATGGTCACTTGGTTGCCACCTGCCATCTACCGCAGTTCCTGCTCCATTGAGGTACTGAATTAACTTCTAGGTTTTTCAAATAAACTATTTAATGAAAAAACATTGGATTTTATTTCCACTACCCATACCAGCAAAGAGTGATGACAGAGATGTTTTTTTTTTTCTTCCACATTTTTAACTTCTTAAAACAACCAATTTGGGGTTTTATCGTTTTTGCTACATCATCTTGGTGTCAGAATTGGGACAGTGAATTGATAAAGCTCTATGCCTTTTCACACAACTATGACAAACCATATCAAACTAGGGTGTTAATTGTGTTTTGGTTCTGATATATATTCCATAGGTGGCATATTTCCCATTTGACTGGCAAAACTGCAGCATGATTTTCCGGTCGTACACCTATGATGCTTCAGAGGTCGACCTGCAAGTCTATCTCGACGAAAATGGGACAGAGATCCATGAGATTGTCATCGATAAAAATGCTTTCACAGGTTCGTCTAAACAAACACTTATCCATCGATTTTAGTAATCCTGTGTTTTGCTTTACATGTTGGAGCCTGTTCTCCCTCTACGTAGAGAATGGAGAGTGGGCAATTTGTCACAAACCCAGCAGAAAGAACGTTGGAAATGACATGTATGAGGACATCACCTTCTACCTCATCATAGAGAGGAAGCCTCTCTTCTACATCATCAACATCATCGTTCCCTGCATTCTCACCAGTGTGTTAGCTATATTTGTCTTCTACTTGCCTCCTGGAGCAGGTTAGCACGTTTCTCATGCTTTGGTCTGGAAGGAATACAGATTTATTTTTATTAACTAACTGAGCGATTATTGGGAAGAAGTGAGCGACATGATGTTTGAAAACGTCAGTCTTCCTCTTTTGTAGGGTATTCACAATATTAACAGGCAAGTAAAATCATATATTTCATATATGCCTTCTATTTATTGCCATACAAAGATACAATGGCTAAAAGTGAATAGGAACCCAACAACAGCTTTCTATGCATGCAGAAAATTAGCATTCATAGTCTTTTCCATATTGGCTTGCAACCGTACCTGAGAAAGTTGTGTTTGCGGCCAGAAGACAACGGAGCGCATTTCTGCACGTAGAAGCTAATCATCGGCAATTCCACAACAGGATGGAGCACGTTCGTGCCAACATTATGTGTTATTTGCGGACATAGCACGTCAGCGTTTAATTTTTTTGTACTTAAGAAAAATGATCTGAGGAAGAAGATGTTAAGAGTTTGTCTTATAACACCACCAGTAAAGCAGGTTATTTAGTTATTTATTCAAAAGAAGCATAAGAGCTGTTAACCAATCAAAGGCGAGACATTGGCACAAATAAAAATGAGCTTGACTCGTAATCCTGACGTTTCCCGCCACCCACTCCTCCACCAAACTGCAATCTTCTGAAACAGGAGCCAGGGAGCATTTCTTCCAAAGAAAACGACTCCAAAGGCAGCAAATTATAATAGAGACCACAGCGATTTCATTAAAGGTGTTGTGGCCACAGTGGCCCTTTTTTGAAAGTAGACAGTACTTAAAATACAACACATTTATTGAAAAACTGAGTGAATGAGTGCTTCAAAAATCTGCCTCTTGTAAGAATTGGTATTCAATTAAATTTAGTTTATTTAAATAGTGCCGATTCGCAACAGATGGTAGAGGTTCTAAATCTACTAGTCTAGACAGTACTAGATTGTTCCTACTGTCCTGTTTCCAGGGGAGAAGATGACTCTCTCCATTTCCGTCCTGATCGCTCTCACTGTCTTCATGCTGCTGCTAGCCGATAGAGTCCCCGAGACTTCACTGGGGATCCCAATTATCGTCAACTACGTCATGTTTACCATGATCCTGGTCACCTTCTCGGTCATCCTTAGTGTGGTGGTCCTCAATCTGCACCACCGAACACCCAGCACCCACATCATGCCAAATTGGGTTAGAAAGGTAAAAAGCATCTGCTTATATCGACTCAGAATCCATTGCTTAAAGCTTCAGTTCACCCTTAACCTAAATTTGCAGGTGTTCATTCACATCCTGCCCAGATACATTGGTATGATGAGACCAAACCCAGAAGAACCTTTACTGGAGGAGGAGTCTGAGAAGGACGACACACCGTTCCGTGGTTTCACTGGACACCAACCGGGAGGAGAGTACTTCTTTCGCAAGATCAACCCTGATCTTGTCTTACCCTGGAAAGGGAGGTAAGGTTATGTTTAATAGGGGACAATGTACAACAAAAAGGTTCAATCAACACAGTATCCATCCATCCATCCATCCATCTTCCTCCGCTTATCCGGGGTCGGGTCGCGGGGGCAGTAGCCTAAGCAAGGAGACCCAGACTTGCCTCTCCCCGGCCACTTGGGCCAGCTCCTCGGGAGGAATCCCGAGGCGTTCCCAGGCCAGCTGGGAGACATAATCTCTCCAACGGGTCCTGGGTCTTCCCCTGGGTCTCCTCCCGGTGGGACATGCCCGGAACACCTCACCAGGGAGGCGTCCAGGAGGCATCCTGACTAGATGCCCGAGCCACCTCAACTGGCTCCTCTCGATGTGGAGGAGCAGCGGCTCTACTCTGAGCTCCCTCCGGATGACCGAGCTTCTCACCCTATCTCTAAGGGAGAGCCCAGCCACCCTACGGAGGAAACTCATTTCAGCCGCCTGTATCCGCGATCTCGTTCTTTCGGTCACCACCCAGCGTTCGTGACCATAGATGAGGGTAGGAACGTAGATCGACCGGTAAATCGAGAGCTTCGCCTTTCGACTCAGCTCTCTCTTCACCACGACAGACCGGTACAGCGCCCGCATGACTGCAGACGCCCTACCAATCCGTCCATCGATCTCCCGCTCCATTTTTCCCTCATTCGTGAACAAGACCCCCAGATACCTAAACTCCTCCACTTGAGGAAGGACCTCATCCCCAACCCGAAGAGAGCACCCTACCCTTTTCCGACTCAAGACCATGGTCTCGGATTTGGAGGTGCTGATCCTCATCCCAGCCGCTTCACACTCGGCTGCGAACCGCTCCAACGAGAGCTGTAGATCACGTTCAGACGAAGCCAACAAGACCACATCATCTGCGAAAAGCAGAGACCCGATCCTGAGGTCACCAAAACGGATCCCCTCAACACCTTGGCTGCACCTAGAAATCCTGTCCATAAACGTTATGAACAGGATCGGTGATAAAGGGCAACCTTGGCGGAGTCCAACTCTCACTGGAAACGAGTCCGACTTACTGCCGGCAATGCGAACCAGACTCTGACACCGGTCATATAGGGACCTAACAGCCCGTATCAGAGGGCCTGGTACCCCATACTCCCGGAGTACCCCCCACAGGACACCCCGAGGGACACGGTCGAACGCCTTCTCCAAGTCCACAAAGCACATGTAGACTGGTTGGGCGAACTCCCACGCACCCTCCAGGACCCTGCCGAGGGTGTAGAGCTGGTCCAGTGTTCCACGGCCAGGACGAAAACCGCATTGTTCCTCCTGGATCCGAGGTTCGACTATCCGTCGTACCCTCCTCTCCAGAACCCCTGAATAGACCTTACCAGGGAGGCTCAGAAGTGTGATCCCCCTGTAGTTGGAACACACTCTGTGGTCCCCCTTTTTAAAGAGGGGGACCACCACCCCGGTCTGCCAATCCAAGGGAACTGCCCCCGATGTCCACGCAATATTGCAGAGCCGCGTCAACCAACACAGCCCTACAACATCCAGAGCCTTGAGGAACTCCGGCCGAATCTCATCCACCCCCGGAGCCTTACCACCGAGGAGCTTTTTAACAACCTCGGCGACTTCAGCCCCAGAGATTGGAGAGTCCGTCCCAGAGTCCCCAGACTCTGCTTCCAAACAGGAAGGCGTGTCGGTGGGATTGAGGAGGTCTTCGAAGTATTCCATCCACCGACCCAAAACGTCCCGCGTTGAGGTCAGCAGCACACCGCCCCCACTGTAAACAGTGTTGGCGGCAGACCGCTTCCCCCCCCTGAGACGCCGGATGGTGGACCAGAATCGCTTCGAAGCCATACGGAAGTCGTTCTCCATGGTCTCTCCAAACTCCTCCCACGCCCGAGTTTTTGCCTCAGCGACCATCCGAGCCGCACTCCGCTTGGCCTGCCGGTACCTATCAGCTGCTTCCGGAGTCCCACAGGCCAAGAAGGCCCGATAGGACTCCTTCTTCAGCTTGACAGCATCCCTCACCGCCGGTGTCCACCAGCGGGTTCGAGGGTTGCCGCCACGACAGGCACCAACTACCTTGCGGCCACAACTACGGTCAGCCGCTTCGACAATGGAGGCACGGAACATGGCCCATTCGGACTCAATGTCCCCCGCCTCCCCCGGGACGTGTTTGAAGTCCTGTCGGAGGTGAGAGTTGAAACCCCTTCTGACAGGAGACTCCGCCAGACGTTCCCAGCAGACCCTCACAACACGTTTGGGCCTACCAGGTCTGTCCGGCGTCTTCCCCCACCACCGGAGCCAACTCACCACCAGGTAGTGGTCGGTGGATAGCTCCGCCCCTCTCTTCACCCGAGTGTCCAAAACATGCGGCCGCAGGTCAGATGAAACGACAACCAGGTCGATCATCGAGCCGCGGCCTAGGGTGTCCTGGTGCCAAGTGCACACATGAACACCCTTATGCTTGAACATGGTGTTCGTTATGGACAATCCATGACGAGCACAGAAGTCCAACAACAAAACACCGCTCGGGTTCAGATCGGGGGGGCCATACCGCCCAACCACGCCTCTCCAGGTCTCACTGTCATTGCCAACGTGAGCGTTGAAGTCTCCCAGGAGAATGAGGGAGTCTCCAGAAGGAGCACTCTCCAGCACCCCCTCCAAGGACTCCAAGAAGGGTGGGTAGTCTGATCTACTGTTCGGTGCATAAGCACAAACAATAGTCAGCACCCGTCCCCCCACCCGTAGGCGGAGGGAGGCTACCCTCTCACTCACCGGGGTAAACCCCAACGTACAGGCGCCGAGATGGGGGGCAACAAGTATGCCCACCCCAGCTCGGCGCCTCTCACCGGGAGCAACTCCAGAGTGGAAGAGAGTCCAACCCCTCTCGAGGAGACGGGTTCCAGAGCCAGAGCCATGCGTCGAGGCAAGGCCGACGATGTCCAGTCGGAACCTCTCAGCCTCGCACACCAGCTCCGGCTCCTTCCCCACCAGAGAGGTGACGTTCCACGTCCCAAGAGCCAGCTTCTGCAGCCGAGGATCGGACCGCCAAGGTCCCCGCCTTCGGCCACCGCCCGTCTTGCACGGCACCCGACCCCTATGGCCCCTCCCACAGGTGGTGAGCTCATGGGAAGGGGGGCCCATGTTTCCTCTTCGGGCTAAGCCCGGCCGGGCCCCATGGAAAAAGGCCCGGCCACCAGGCGCTCGCCAACGTGCCCCACCTCCAGGCCTGGCTCCAGAGTGGGGCCCCGGTGACCCGCGTCCGGGCGAGGGAACACTAGATCCATTTATTTTATTCATCATAGGGGTCGTCGGGCTGCGCTTTGTCTGATCCCTCACCTAGGACCAGTTTGCCATGGGTGACCCTACCAGGGGCATAAAGCCCCAGACAACATAGCTCCCAGGATCATTGGGACACTCAAACCCCTCCACCGCGATAAGGTGGCAGCCAGGGAGGGTCAACACAGTAATGTTACAGAATTCTTACCTTTAACTACTTGATTCAGAAACTTAATTTAAGTTATACATTTACCTTCAGAGTGAAAGGACATTGGAGTACGTCTCATACCAAGATTTTTCCGTATTTTGGTCCGTGTTTCCTCTGCTTTACGAGGGAAAATTGAATGTTCAGAAAGTTGTTCTCTGTGGTTTTGCTGCTGTAAGAATTTTTGCAGATACTTTTTGGTGACTGAGTCAGTTTTCCAGCCAGGAGCAGCTTATAAACAATGCAAACGCTAAAATAATGCCACAACCGAAGCCACAAATCCCAGAAGAGTTGAAAAGGAGGCGCCGCGGATGCAGAGCAGGAACAAAAAAGAAAGAGAGAGAGGAGAAAAATCAAACCATCTATTTATCATAATGGGCAATTTGAGTTTGCTGGCTAACAAGACGTATTAAAGCGTAGTTTATGCTTCTGCGTTTTGACGGAGACGGATTGACGCAACGCCATTATCCGTCAACGCAAGGGCTTTCCGTCACCTACGCAAGGATGCATGGAGTAGAGGCCCAAATTTTAACTATCCATCTCCGTCGACAGATAGCGTATGCATCTGACTGTTCAGTTTCAGTAACAGCCACAGATCGCATCAGCAGAACGGGGCTCTATAGTGACTGTAATCAGTAGTTAATGCAGCGTTTTGCCATTATATGCTTTATATTAAAAGGATAACTTATCGAATCTGTTCCTTTGGCGATTATGAACACAAGGAGGTGTAGGAAAACAACAAAAACGGCTGCTGTGTTTGTTTCCATGCGTTTCTAGATGATTCAATGAGCTTCACCTCTAGTAAAAAGCTTTACAGCTTAATCATAACTTACTTTCTGTCGTTCATTGCTCCTTGAGGAAGAAATGCGTATACAAGCCTAGAAAAAAACAGAAGCGGTGCTGTGTGATGGTAGGCAGAGACACCATGAAAACGTAGCACCCCCTGCTGTCCTGGTCGAGCAACGCTGAAAAAAATAATAGAGCCTAGAGTGGAAGAGCGGAGGACTATAAACAGGAATTGTCTCCTTCAATACGTCTGAGTACAAATTTGAAGTCGGAGAGGCATAAACTAGGCTTAACTCGAACATTGGGAGTGCAGTATTATATGTTTTTTAAAACCTAAGTTCCCTCTGGGATCAATAAAGTACTGTATAATTTAATTGTAAAGATCAAAAGTTAGAATCTCCACTCTTCTTTTGAGTCACATGCTTCCCAGCCGGCTTTATTCGGGAAAATCTTTAAAAAATCCTGAGATTTGCCACTCTGCTCTGGCATCAGAAACATCTCAAGGCTCCCATGGATCCGGCCTGGTTCCTAGGCATCTCCCGTCCCATTCCAGGAGCATCAGATTCAGCCTCAGCTAAGCCCCACACTCCCCTTCACAGTCGCCAGCCACTAAGCCTCTATTTAGGTTGGTCATTAGGGGGTAATCCCACTGAAAGGAGGAGGAGGATGGAGAAAGAACAGAGAGGGAGTGATGAATACCATCGCTGAGTGATCGGAGCACAGGAGGCTTGATGTTGGATGAAATAGAAACAAAGAGCTTTCATCATCATATCTGCATTTTGCTGCTGCTGTTTAGCTTGCAAGATAATTAGCAAAGGTATTTGTGTGTTTCATTTGGTAAAAACTGAAGGAAAAATGTTTTCTTACTCACACGTACCTCTGAAACTATATGTTTATTTAGTTCTTGATGGGATCACCACCTTTTGGGATTAAAGACTGGTCCGTAATTTTTGAGGGTTCTAACAAGTGTTTCGCTTGGGTTCACCTAAAACTAGGTCATCACGATGTTCAGCTCTCCAGCAATCTGTGGTGTTGAATCTGAACGGTATGTAGCATGCTAACACTAGTAACTGTTCCTTTTCACTAATATAGAAGCATATGGAACACCCTTCAATCAGCTGCTTCATTTATATTGTCCTCGTGTCGTCACACTGTCGCCTTCCTCCTGCTGGTGCCATACTTTCTACGCACTGTGACCAGTATGCACGCTCTGTAACTGTACACTGCATGCACAAACTGTAAAACAAATGGCCTCACAGCGACAGGTGTGCTCGCACACAAACAACCCGAATGCCTTCGAAGAAGTCGAATAATGAAGAAGGGAACCAGGAAAACTGATCGAGTGTCACGTAAACCAACTTAAATATCTGCAGGTATCGGTGGTAATTTGGTCATATACTGTTAATTTATTTACATATGTCGCCAGGATTTTAATTCTATGCACCACCAGTCACACATGGGGGAACTACAGTGACCAGATGGGAAATAAAGGGCTATAGTAGATATAAGGTAGTACAGTATTTAGGGAAGAGTAAAATAAATAAATAAATAAATAAATAAGGATTAATGTCAGATTTTAACATGACAAAACTATGAGAGTTAAATAAAAAAACTAGGATATTTTCTTATTTTGGAACATTTCTAAATAATGAGAAAAAGGGTAGAATTTCTCTGACTGAAAGCAAAGCATACGAGAACAAAAGCATAACATATTCTGATACTATAAAGAGAGAAATTGGCAAAAATAAACGATTGCTTGTTATCAAATTATGAGCTATGAACATTTACTGACTGTTCGTGAATGGGAGCCTGATCTTCAACTTCTTTGCAAGTTTTTTTTTTTAGTCAGTGAAGAAAAGGGTTTTAATCACAACATGTTGACAACAGTTGATTTAATTTATTTTCCTTTATCTTTTACAGCTTTCCCAGCATTGCTGGGATTTGTTTTTAAGGAACAGCTGTGACTGGAATGATACTTCAGAGGTCACTGCATAACATAAATGTTGCCTCAAAGTCAACAACTGCATGGGGGTAGCACAGAGTATGTAACGTTTGCCCCATGCATGACAGACAATGTCACTGATGGTATGTGACTCTAGAGCTGAACAGTGCCGTGCTGTTGAGTCACGTCATAAATCACAGCTGATGGAGCACCTGTGAAGGCTGGTGTCTCATACTTTTAACCACCACCAGAATGTGGATGCTGCAAATGTAACCAGAAACTCTGTAGATTAATAGTTAATAGGAGAACAGGTATTATTCAGCAGCCAGAAGAATCTAGGAACAGACAGTAAAGTACTTGTCTTAGTTTATAACTCACCAAATTGTTCAGTACAGAGATACATTAAAGATCAATTGTTGCATCAACCTTCTAGACCCATGATTCTCAAACTGTGGTACGTGTACCACCAGTGGTACTTACGCTCTCTACTTGGAGAAAAGTTCTAAATATTTTTTGAAAAGAAAATTAATTAAATGTATAATTCACACACAATGTGGCTGTGGCTGGCAACAATTACCAATAAATAATCCTTATTAGTAGTAACTAAGCCTTCTTTGTTAATTGTCTGTAATTCTAATTTTGGGGCTGTTACTGTTATTACACACAGGTGATAGTTGATTGCTGTTGACATCGTTCTGCTTTTGTGCTTGGGGGAGCGTGCGAGGCAGGGATATGGAGAGACGTGGGCAGTAATCAAAACGTAGGGGCGTTGCTGGGAAGTGAGGGCGTATCTAAGGTTACGTTCACACTGCAGGTCTTAATGCTCAATTCCGATTTTTCGATCAAATTCGATTTTTTTGTATGGTCGTTTGCACTACAGATACAATGCGACAGCAGACGCTCTCCAGTGTGAACGTTTCACGGCTCCAAAGCGCCCCGCGTGCGCATAAGAAGATGGGACGTCACCATAGTACGTCACACACAACGCGCTCTGTTTACGGAAGTAAAAATGGCGGCTACAGATGTAAGCGTTTTTTTCAGCAGTCTATCAAGTCTTGCATAGTCGGAATTTTGACAAATTAATTAGAGAAAGAACGACTACAAG
This sequence comes from Apricaphanius iberus, assembly GCA_028564705.1. NCBI lineage: Eukaryota > Metazoa > Chordata > Actinopteri > Cyprinodontiformes > Aphaniidae > Apricaphanius > Apricaphanius iberus. The sequence continues at coordinate 369,725 of JAPXFQ010001341.1, forward strand.
AAAAAGGAGAGCTCGTGCTTTAACAACGGCCTTGTTTGGAGCAGTGGCTGCTACCTCCGTGTTTTCTCCGGCGCTGATTATTGACGTAGCTGACACGCTGTCTCGTGTCAGTGACGTAAAGGACGAATTTAAAGCGACATGGCCGTTCAGACCACAGCCGCTTTCAAAAACATCAGATATGTATCGGATTCAGTACCACATACTGAAGTGACCTGGGTCAGATTTGAAAAAAATCGGATTTGTGCCATTCAGACCACCAGAAAAAGATCAGATTTGGATCACATAGGGGCAAAAAAGTCGGATTTGATGCGCTTTTACCTGCAGTGTGAATGTAGCCTAAGAGGAATCTGACGTACAGCGCTCAAAATGGCGGCCGCCAGAGTTTTAGAAGATTATTCAAACATACATAAATTACCCTGAGAAACGCTTTCGGCATGTTTTTAAGGAGGGATGACATACAAATGTGATGAAAAGCTTAAAAAAGTTGCAATATTTTGAAAACAGAACAAGCAACTGGCTCTGAACAGGGATATCATTTCATTTATTTTATCTTAACATTAGAAAGCTATTTATCCTTGTAGCTCTGTTAATTGTTTATCACAAAAAGGTGATTAGATATACTAAAATATACAACTTGTCATTTAGGTCCAGAGCAAAAATGTTTGGATAATGAGCTCCCTTAAAATCCATTCCCCTACTCTTTTCCTTTTTTGCATGCTTATTTCAGATGTGAGAGTACAGTGCAGCTCCAGAGGCTCCCAGACTCGGACCGGCTCTACCTGATCCTCCCTCCCAACCTGAAGTCAGCCATAGATGCCGTGACCTACGTCGCCGAGCAGTTGAAGAAGCAGGACACGGACGATTCAGTAAGCGTTTGGACAATGTGGTATCTAGGCCCAATGTGCATCCCCAGACCAACACCGGTTTGCAGTCATGTGCCACTGAATAGAGCTGAGCCTGCATATTACAGGAAGCGTTCCTCCCGTTTGTGTTCCAGATGACAGAAGACTGGCAGTACATCGCCCTGGTGGTGGACCGTCTCTTCTTGTGGCTGTTTGTCATCATTACCACCCTGGGAACCCTGGCAGTGTTCCTGGATGCTAGCTTTAATTACACACCGGACAACCCCTTCCCATAGAGGAGAGCATCCTGCACACAGCCAGACTCTGAAGCATGGTTGTCGCCTCCCTAAGCTCCCCTGGCCAGACTTACCTTGACCAACATTTGGTTCTGCTCAGCATGTTTGGGGAGTAAATGCCAGATGCCAAATGTTGACTCAAATTTTATTTTTTCAACAATTTATGTATTCAGGTTGGTTTTATGACTCCAAGAACTTGAAGTTTGTGTTTCTTGAACTTGACTATCTACAGTAGTATTATGAACTGGACACTTTGACAGAACACTAGCTGGGTGTAGTTTATATTTTTAACCAGTAGAGGGCAATGAGAAAGTGCAAATTTTTATCCAGACTTCTGCAGCACCCTCTCTTTTCTCTATAAATGCTTGTTCATGCTTTAGTAGATTGCTGCACTTCTGTTCTTACGTTTAGGAAAACCTCATTCTGGAGTAGGGATATTGTTGCTATTATAAAGACACGATTGGTGTTACAACGTTTTTATTGTATTATATAGAGTATTACTTTGTCACATTGAATGGAAAACTGCAGTTTAATTTTATAAAATACGTTTTACTTTGCTGATCATTTGGTTTTGTTTATGATACCAAAATACATCTGAAGAAACCCTGAAGAAATTTCAAAAGTGAAATCTCTAACAACGGAACATTACTCATACTGAGTAAAACAAGTTTCTTTGCCACAGTTTTTCTTACCCCTCCAAACAATAGATATTCATCTAGTTTTAAAAAATGTGCGACTGTTAAAAAATCAGATCAAATTTTTTCTTAATTTATAAGTTTTAGATAAACCGTTTTACTTGTCATACCCACACAATGTGATCATACTATACAATAAAAAAAGCCCCCACAAATTTGCTCAGGGGTACAAAAAAAGAAAAGAGATCCAAAACCCATGTTTAAGTGTACACAATCTGAAACTTATTGAACAAGTCGATAAAATAACCTGAATACGAGCCACCGCTATTATTCCAGTGACATCTCTCAGTCAAGCAGCCATAGGTAGGGTTTCCAACCATCCCTCAAAATATAGAATTGTCCTTAATTTAAGGACAAGATTAAGATCTCAGGGCCGCAGAGAACGTTAATGTTTTTAAGAGCAGGCTCAAGACTAACCTTTTTAGCTTAGCCTTTAACTAATTATTATTTATTAATATATTTTTAATCGCTCAGCATGTTTTACCTGATTTAATTTTTAGTTTAGCTTTTAACTGTTTATTTTTTAATCTGCTTTGCATTTTTATTATTTGTTTTACACTTATTGTTTTATACTTTATAGACTTTATATTTTATTAACTTTATATTTTAATGTATTTTAGTCTTTCTTGCCAGTGTTTCCTCTCTGGGGGGGCCCCCTGCATCGGGGGCGGTGGTCGGCTGTGGCTGCCTGGGTGCCCCCCGGGTAGCGCTTGGGTGGAGGTGGGGGTACCAGCCCTCCCTCCTCTGGGCGCCATGGCTGCTGCTGTTGATCTGCTGCTGCTGATGCAGATGGCTCCCATGATGGCATTTCCTGGCTCATCTGTACTCAGCCCGCTTTTTGTAGCTTCTAAGTGTGCGTGTGAGTATGGCTGATGGGTTGGGTTGGGAGGGGGTTGTATTTGCATTGATGATTTTATTTTTGAAGGGGGGGGGTTATTTTAAATCTGTAAAGCACTTTGAGTAACTTTCTTTGTTTGAAAAGGGCTTTGTAAATAAAGTTTGATTTGATTTGATTAATTTGACAATTAACTGCAAGGGTACCTTCCTGCAGTTACAATGGCCGACAAGGGCACCACCATATAGCGAGTCTATACCGAAAGTCTCAAGCGAAATCTTAAGAAAAAGTAAGTTAAACTGCTCTAAGCTAAAACAAAAATATAATTCAAACAATTCTATGGTTTTTAACGGTATAACTAACTAGTTAATTAACGTTGCAAGTATATAGACCGCTGTAAAACTCCTAGTGTAAGCCTACACTCATCACTAAGTTGTAATGTTAACTTTTATGGATATAACTGCTCCTAAATGTTTAAAACAAATAGATGGCTACATTGGGTTTAGGCAAGACAAGGAGGGTTTATTTGTAGAGCACAATTCATACACAAGGTAATTCAAAGTGATTCACAGTTGCATAAATTAAAAAACAGACAAATAGAAAAAAAACATGAACTTAAAAAATAATTAATTACAATAAAAAGCAGGAGTGCAGATAAAATACTTTCAATTGTCATATGCACGGGTAAAAAGAACTGTTTTCAGCCTGGATTTAAACATTGTTAGAGTTGAGGCTTGTCTCACATCCTCATGAAGACTGTTCCATATTGTAGCGGCCTGAAAGTGAAATGCAGCCTCACCGTGTTTATTGTTGACTCTGGGAACATCCAGGAGACACCTCCCTGAAGTTCTCAGGGCTCGAGATGGTTCATATGTCTCCAACATGTCAGAGATGTACTTTGGGGCCAAACCATGAAAAGACTTGTACACAAGCAGAGCTGTTTTAAATTCTATTCTCAGAGCGACAGGAAGACAATGCAGAGACCGGAGCACTGGACTAATACGGTCGTATTTCCTGGTTCTTGTCAGGACTCAAGCTGCAGCGTTCTGGATGTACTGCAGTTGTCTAACAACTCGTTTAGAGAGGCCAGTGAGCAGGCCGTTACAGTAGTCTAACCTGCTGGAGACAAATGCATGGATAAGTCTCTCTAAGTCTGGTTTCGACTCTATTCCTCTGATCTTAGCAATGTTTTCCAGATGGTAAAAAGCTGTTGATGTTATTGCTTTGATGTGGCTGTTTAAGTTCAGGTCCGAGTCCATGATTACCCCTAGATTTCTAACCTGATTTTTTGGTTGAAGACACAGAAACTCAAGATGACTGATAACACTTTCTCAGGCACTGATCCTCAAGTATTAGGATTAGTAATAAATCAACAAGGCTAGTGTTGGGTCACACACACAGCCATCGGGTGGTGCTAACCTGCTCTCTTCCACTGGAAGGACGGTCAAGCAGAGCCTACAAATAGATGTGCTCCCCCAGCTGTTCGCTCTTCTGCATGCTGCCACTGGCCGGGGTGGGGAACAGAAGGCAAACTCTAACCATCTCCCTTGCTGGCTACGGGAAGGCCCGAGCTTCTGGGAGAAATTTGCTTCAAGGGACCCAAAGTACACCAGGAGAATCCTAAATATTGCTAAACTAAAAACTGTGTGATCCTTAAAATTCAACGAAACACCCTCTGAGTTTCAGACTGCTGAACGGTGAGAAATGGGAGCTAAGAGCCACAAGCGCACGGTGGGAGCCTGAACCAGCCGAGGCCATATTCAATCAACGCCACAGAGCCATGACGTGCTGGAAACCGCAAAAAGGTACCATCAGTGAAAGAAGCTGGTGTTGAAAGCTGCTTAGTCACATTGGAGGACAAGCTCACGTCATCCCCTTTGGGCCACAATGTTCACTGTAACCAGCTACTGAAGCCATTGTTAGCCGCTAGGCTAACGTCGCCTCATCCCCTTTTCTCATCGACCACGGAGCAACTCGGAGCATAGTCGTTCATAATGTCTGTTGGGGTGGAGGCAAATTAGTTAGAATAACTCCTTTTAAAGGTTTTTCCCTTTTTATTGTTTACTTTTTAAGTTTAATCTGCTATATTTGGTTAAACAAGGCCTCGGCCTGAAGTTTAGTCATTGTTTTAAAAAAAAAAATCCCGACAAAGAGTAATTTTAAACCCTGCAATTTGAGCTACTCAATCAAACAGGAGTTTATCCTTTCTTTGTTAAATGTTTAATAAATGGATTTGAGCCACTTCCAACACCCCACGTGCGTTATAGGGAGCTAACGCCAAACAAGCCCATGTGTGTTGTTAGGCCTGCATTTCATGAACAAAGATTGCTATTAACGGTTCAAACAGAGCTTCTTTTAAAATAGATTGTTTAAGAACAGAATAAAATCTTCTAATGGTGCATTCCCACCGCAGGCTTTATCACCGTCAGGCAAAGCTCACAAAGCGTCTAGTTTGACGCTTCTATGTTGAAGATGGCAAAGCTTGCAAAGTCTGTCACTTCTGAGCTAAAAGCAACGCGTGGGCGGGGCTTCGTCAGTTGGCCGTGTTTTGCTAGCTAACGAAATGGTTATTACGATGAGAAAATATTTGATTACGAACTTACCCGACACCCCGATCTCTTCAGCAATCTTCATCCAAGCCAGTTCCTTTACGTTCCTGTTTCTGTACATGTACGAAGACGGGTCGTACAGCTCCCGACGATTACAGACGGCTACGATCAGTTTGTCTTCCATTGTTGAAATGTCCTTTTTTTCCTGCTCCCGCTACATTCAAAATACGTGTAGTGACATCGCTACAATGATAAGCTCTGATTGGTTAACGCGCCGCTTCAGGGCCGTCAGCTCCGTCAAAAGTTCAACTATCTGAACTTCGGCTTTGCTGGCTTTATGAGCTTTGAAGCATGAAAAGTCAGAAAAGATTGAAAAGTTGACGGAGCCAAAGCTCACAAAGCGACGCAGAGACCGTGACGTTCCTCCAACGTCCTCTACCATAGACTTAACATGTAATCCTGACGTCGCTGAAGCTCATAAAGTCTGCGGTGGGAATGAGCCATGAGGCGTGTTTGAACTCGCCTTATTTTATCAAAATACTAGCATCAGATCGTTTACTATGGTTATCAATTCATAGATAAAGTAATTCTCCAAAGGTTAATTACTTTTGCCCAGATAATTAAAAAGAACATTTCTTAATCCAAAGAATGTTTTAGTTTTCGTTACATTGTTTTATTGGTTTACACATAAATCAATGGTTCTAATAAGTGAAAACTAATCGCAATTAGTAAACTAATTTAGCTTTCATTGCAGCATCTGTAAATCAAGCCCTTGGTCGGATTTGCATCCAGGTTCTTCCAAAGCACATCAGAATTCATTATTTCTATTTTTATTACGTTTTTTATCCATTTGTGGTGTTTTATTTTGAGTTTTACTTACCTTGATCAGTAGTGTTAGTTACTAGCTTGATCGATTAAATGCTTGTCTTTTTCTTCTTCTGTAAATAAAATTTTTGTATTTTGGAAAGTCGCTGTTTGTCCTTTTTCCCCCACATACATATGGCAAGGTTTCATGGTCAATATACGGTAAAGAATTCATTCCTTCATAACTTTCACCTCAGCCCCAGTTGGGCAGGTGTTAGACTATTAGAGACTGATATAGATATTTGGCCATTAAAATAGTTCCTGGTAGACCAGGTGATGCCCCAAATCTTAATTTTTCCTAAATTATTGATCTCATCGACTGCAGTCCTTTAACTAATAAGAGCAAAATAGCTGCATTTTATTTACCTTAAATCCAGAACACTAGACAATCAAAGACGAAAAACACTTTGTTTTAAGTGATTTCCGCTTGGGACTTCCGATGTGGATTGGATATATGGCTGCGTCCTTGTCGGCCATCGTAACTGCAGTTGGCCCTCTTATTAAATGTGTTGTCCCGTTTTGAATCAATAAAGGACACGATTTGTTCTGTATTTTCATAAATGTCTGTTGCACCTAGGCTACAATAGCCTAATTCTAACTACGTAAATAAAAATAAAAATACAGGAAATCACCAACTACAGTCAGCAAAACTATTGTGGCAGTAGGATCTAAAGCAACCGCCAGTTGTTTGAGTTTGCGGCTCGCGAGTGTTGCGTGCTCAAGATTGATCAGACAGGTAGAAACACACCGGCACTCCCCACGTAACTCACTCCGTTAAACATGTCCCCGAACCCAAGAGTGAAAACACTTAAAGAGATACAGATGTGAGTGGGAAGAGGCCAATCCTTGGCTGGACAGGGTCAGCAAAGACAAATACAAGCCGAATTGTAAACTATGTCGGCAAGTGAGAACAGTCGCTCACTGAGAAAACTTGCTGCACAGCAGGCACACAATTTTTACAACTTTTCTTTAACTTGTCTTGATTCATAAGTATCAATGGCCTTTTCAACATCCTCTTCCTCAGAACCCTAACAGTGGTGCAGTGACGTACTGCTATAAAGTTGGGTGGTCTTGAAAAACATGCAATTGAACATGAACATGCTGGCATATGCCTAAGTTATGAAATCTATCTCTATTTTACCAGAATGTTTGTGTTTTGCATTAGCCAACAGATTTAGTCATTCCTGATACTTTGCTACTAAGGTGAGTTATAGACACACTGGGCTCAGAACAGTGTGCTTTTAGATCCCTCATAGGTGCTCGGTAAAGACTTCAAAATAATGCGCCCAGTCAGTATTATTCCTGACTTCCCATTGGTCAAAGGAAGAATCTGCATTTAAATTTGCACTTTACTGAAGGTAACACAATAGCGACATCTAATGTGTCTAGGCCATTTGCAACAACAGAAAATTCATTCCAGTCTGAACAGAGTACCGTGAGGAATGTATTGTCGAGGAGTTTAACTGACAGCTAACGTTAGCCAAATTAGCACGTGAGTTAGATTACCGATCCAGGAGGAAAGTCGTTTTTTCTGTGCGTGTTTGATGCCGTGGAAATGTTTTATGTAGGCTCATGTATTGTAGGCTTCACCTAAAACGACTCTAGTTTCTGTTTGAAGCTCCGCCATTCTTTCCAGGAGCAGCCAAACTATGCCAACCATATTGTTGGATCATAGAGACCATATCTATATACCTGCTACCGCTACTGGCTGGTAGATGTAAACATAACGGCAAATTTACATTTTATCATATTTTAATTCAAATATATTTTTTTTTAAAGAAATGTACTTTCATCCTGCACCCCTCTAAATGCCCAGTGGATGTATTATAATTTTTTTAATTTAGCTTTTTATGAAATGATTACTTATTCAATCTTTAAGTATGAACTTCGAAAACAAAAACGTCTTTGGTAGATGCACGTTTTTACCTAAGTTTGGTTAAAGTGACAGTGTGTAGTTTTTGCAGTACATCTTTGAAAATAGCCATTAAAGTATTATGTAAAAATAATTACGTAAAGCACATTAATTGCAAAATATTGGCGATATTGTAAAATATGACTTTAAAGATCAGTTTTAAAACACATAGGTGCGGGTCTTCTTTTCAGGGGAAAGACATATTAGATGACGCCTTTACTTCTACAAGAGCCCGGACGGACAAAGCGCACGGAAAACGCCCGCTATTAAAACATTAATTTCACCTCAAAATGCAAAAAAAGTTTCGCCATAAACACATTTTTACCCTCTTCGCTAGTTCCAAGCGATGAAAGAGAGACTGATGTGCTCATGTTTCTGCAAATAGATAATTCTCAGGGAATTCAGCGTTTGAAAACAGCACTAGTTGGACCTCCGTTGTTGAGTTTCTTACTCAAAGACACATATACCGCATGCTTGTGATAATTTAGGTATGCACTGCCCCCTACTGGCCGAAAATTACACACTGTGCCTTTAAGTAAACGAAAACTCCGTTTGATATGGAAATGAAAATAATTTTCATGAGATACAAGCATGTATCCAGATAAATCATTAAAAAAAATTATGATATATGCCATTAACAAAAAGAAAGAATTAAAAGCAGAAACCTAATGGCCACCGTCGATTTTCTTTTAAAGAACAGACCATTCTGTGAGTTGTTTTTTTTAAATCCTGTTTTTCTTATGTTCCATCCTGATGCCCAATGAAGCGCCCACAGACAAGAAGAATGAAGCCACAAGACCAAGAACACAGTTTCTTGGTATTCTAGAGAAGACAGAGAACATGAAGAGGACAGGCGCCTTCCCCCTCATTTACACCCCCACCGAGCCTTTTCAGGGAATAAAGCTGCGTGTTTTATTGCTAATGCCTCAGTGACTTCCACGGGCACTTAAAGGAGTTCAGTCATTGACTTTGTACTGTACTTGCTCAGTTCAGATCCATGGGAGGCCTCAATAAGAGGAGGCAGAGCCCCTGAAAGAATGTTGTTAAGGCTGATTAAGCCTTTTTTTTCTTTTTTAGCTCCTTCTGAGCATTGTGCAAATGCGAAACCACCAAGACGAATGTCTACGCTTTAAAGAAGTGGGAAAAGGGTAAGGAAAGCTGAAAGATAGTGGAAATGGGTGGTGTGGGGAGCTTTTCTTTGGTACTTGCTTGGATTAGAACATCATATAAATCAGGTTTCCAGTAGTAACATTACTGGGGGGCCTGGGATTTCTCCTGCCCCTCTTCCTCACCCACAATATTTTTTGTTTTTGGCCTTTAGCTGTTTGGTTTTTTTGTTAAAAGGTTTCCTCCTTTTCGTTATTCCAAATGCAACCCCCCCCCCCCCCTTCCAAAATCCCTAATCTTTATAATTTGTTTCAACAACAAATAGATTCATTGCAGTGTCATTCCTCCCTGGCAACAATGGGGTATTTGTTGCTTTCAACAGCAAAAGGCTGAAGGCCCCTTTACACAAGCCTGGATACAGAAGAAAGGAGGAGAGTTATAGTGACAGGAGAAGAGGTTCAATGCACCAGAATGTGAGAAACTGAAGGATCAGAACAAGGCAGAGGGTGGAGCGGCGGTTTGTAACCAAGGTTTAAAAACAATTGAGCAAAATACTATTATTAGCCGCAATATGACCTTTTTTGGCTGCTTTTGAAATCATTCATATAAACAGTAATCATATGGGTTATTTAGTCAAAGTATGTGAAATGAATGTGGAGCAACCAGAGAGTGAGAAAAGACCACAGAGATGGTTCATGTGTGCAATGAGGGATTTGAGTGTGGATCAGTGTTGATGTTATTTTACTATTTATCATTAATGAAGTTGTTAAAAGCAAATAAATAATAGACATATAAAAGGAGAAAATGTTCTACCATAATGCACATTGATGAAACATGAAAAAAGAAAGATCACAAATGGAACAAGGAACCTCCTAAGGATAATATTTTACATCCTTTGCAATTTTATTTTGCAGGTAAAAGCTATCGTTTTTTTAGTTTTCATTTAACCAGGAAACTTGAGGAAAAGTAAAAACAAGTTTGTGTCTCTTTTTGAGTTTGTCCAATAGATACTTTTTCCTTAATTGGACAAAAATGTAGATTAGAAACGAACAGTCGCCACACAGAGGAGAGAAAAGTGAATGGATCTGGGGTTTTATTTTCCAGGTCTTGTTAAAAAAATAGGAGTATGGAAATATGTAATTAAATATGTAATATGTAATTAATTAATTTATTCACATAAAGTTGAAGTATTCCTGTAATAGAAAAATAGACGTTAGGAAAGATTTTGAATTTCTGGACTTTATCCCCTGGACCTTTATCTCATTGTCTAAAAGTTTTCTTTCTTTCTTTCTTTCTTTCTTTCTTTCTTTCTTTGTTTCTTTCTTTCTTTCTTTCTTTCTTTCTTTCTTTCTTTCTTTCTTTCTTTCTTTCATCTCGCACAAACTTCCACAATACTGTACACTGTCCATCTAACCAAGTCCAACAATCTTGTTTTCCAGCCAAAAAGTATTCTTGATCTTGTTTTGAGCAGGTGTTAGATTATTAATCTTATTTAGAGAATATATATCTTATTTTTACAATTATTACCAAGTACAATTGTCTTACTGCACTGACAGATACCAGATTAGTCTAAAACTTCTAAAATTCAGTGAAATATTCTGCCAGTGCAGTAGAACAACCGCACATGGTAAGAATTCACAAAATAAAACATATATTCTCCAAATAAGATTAATAATCTAAGACATTCTGCTCTTGCTTAGTATATTGGTGTCGAAACAAAATCAAAAATACTTTTTGGCTGGAAACAAGATTGTTGGACTTGGTGAGATGGACATTTTTTCCAATGTAAAGCTGCTGAAACATGAAATTACTTATTTTAAATCAAGGTTAAAAGCCCAGGCGTTTACAGCTGCCTATAAGTAATGTTTTCATCCATCATTATTACTGTTTATATATTTTTTTCTTTGTCATGTGTCTTTTGTTCTGTTTGTGTTTAATGCTTTTGGTTTATTACATTCTTTCATGTAAAACGACTTGAAATACCAATGTTTTTAAAAGGTGGTCCACACAAATAAAACTGACTTGCCTTGCGTTTTCCCTATCCCCATCCTTATATCACCACTTTCGTTCCTTCCTTGTGCCCTCTAAGAAAAAAAGCCCCCAAATTAAAGGGGGAATTTTTTTCGTCTGTTTGGTGAACGGACAGAGGAAGCTGGAAGCAGAAGACATTTCCCCGCAGTCCGCACCCACTTCACACCATCCATCACCCCCTCCGTGGAAGCCCACCCTCTGTTACTCACCTCTATCTGCACACGGACGCGTCGTACAGGTTCTACGGTGTTATTGAACCTATCAGAGTCTGCGAAACTTTTTATTTTGTTTTTTTAATCTGAACTTTAAGGACAGAATCTCGTTTCCAAACGCCGGGGAAGCATGGCCAACTCCGGGATCCAGCTGCTGGGTTTCTTCCTGTCCCTGGTCGGGATCGTGGGGCTGATCATCGGGACCATCCTGCCTCAGTGGAAGATGTCTGCCTACATCGGGGATAACATCATCACAGCCGTGGCCATGTACCAGGGGCTGTGGATGTCCTGCGCCTTCCACAGCACCGGGCAGCTGCAATGCAAAATCTACGACTCCATCCTGCAGCTCGACAGTAAGGCGCTTTGTGAAGTTTATGCAGAGTTGAGAAGATACGAAACCTCAGGTTGGAGTTTTCCAAATAAATTCATCTAGGAAAAAAAAGCTTATTTTTTTTAATATAGCTACAAATATATTTTATTTTTAAAAAAAGAATATGTGTTCTGATTAGGCCTGTTTTTCAGATTAAAAGTAAACTAAGTTTTAAAAACAACCTTTAAGCAGGAACATCAAGCACATATATCTGTATTACAATGTTTTTTATTGGTCTGAAGAAACATTTTAATAATAAATGTCGGGATTCCATTAGTTTTAGTGGAAAAGCATCAGAATTAGCTAAAATAAATGTGTTAAAACATCAATCTGCGTTTGATTAAGCTATATGCCTATAATGGGTTTCACTTATTGAACTGAGTTAATCAAATAATCATATTCTGATTTATTGACTGACTAGATAAATGCAGTCAGGTGATAGAAAGCCTCTCTTGAGGTGCATTAATGCAATTCATACTGGAAAATTTGTTGGAAAATTTGAAAGCTTTACAGTGAGAATTGTAATGAAAGGAGTAATGATTCACTTTATATGTTTGTCAGGAGCAAGATTTCATGCAACTGATTATTGTTCATGATTGACAGTCTTTTGAATTTTCTTTTTTAATCTGCAGGCTTTTTCTTTCACTTTTTAACCAATCCATAGATATTCTCTTAATCTCCTCTACTTTTTTTCTTCTGATTCTTCTGATTTAAAGTGGCGATTTAAGTTGTTTTTTGTGTTTTTGCTGTTATTGCAGAGCCAACGACAAGTATTTAAAAAACATATTTCATGTAGATCAAAATGTGAAGAAATTAAGTCCTGATGTTATCCAAAATGGATAACATCAAACTCTGCTGTGTGTATTGTTGCGGATTTAAGGTGAAATGCGGCTATTTGGCTATTAATAGTTAAGGGACTGCATATGGCAGTCAATGAGATAAATAATTTATGAAAAAATATTAATATTTTGGGGCACCACCTGTTTCCAGAAACTAATTTTATAGCTAAATATCTATATTAGTATCATAATCTGAAGGAATTAATTCTTTACCGTCTATTAATCATTAAACCCTTGCCATATGTGTGTGTTTTGAATGAAAGGGACAACAGTGACTTCCAGAATACAAAGTTTATTTACAGAAGAAGAAACAGAAACATTTAATCACTCAAACTAATAACCAACACTACTGATCAACTAAATGAATTACTAAAAGTATGTAAGGAAAATCAAAACATTCTTTGGATAAAGAAATGTTTGTTTAAAAATTATATGGATAATAGTAATTAACCTTTGGAGAATTTCTTAATTCACAGATTGATCACTGCAGTAAACAATCTACTGTAATTCAAGTACTTTGACGAAAAAGGAGTTTCAAACACTGCTAATAAGATTAGTTTCTGTTCTGAAACAATCTATTTTTAAACCAAGTTCTGTTTGAACCGTTGATAGGCCTTAACCAACATGTAGGCTTGTTTAGTTTTAGCTCTCTGAATTGCACATGGGGCGTTTGAAGTGGCTCAAATACATTTTATTAGAAATTAAACAGAGAAATGAAAAACTCCTGTTTGATTGAGTAGCTCAAATTGCAGGATTTAAAACGACTCTTTGTCAGGAAATATCTTTTAAAAACACTGATTAAAGTTTTAGGCCGAGGGGGCCTTTATTACCCAAAAAGCAGATGAAAACTTATAAAAGTTAACAGTATATCACACACCTTTAAAATTAGTTGTCCTAAATAATTTGCTTTTGCCCAAACAGACCTCATAGAATGATTAAAGTTTTCCGGTTTTCTCCGTGGTCGAGGGGAAAGCTCGATGGGTGTTAGCCTCCAGGCTAACAAAGGTGGTTGCCAAGCTAATTAGCGGGCTGGTAGCACCAGGAACGTCTGGCCTCGGCATAGTTTCCCTCCTCTCTAAGCTCAGCTACATGGCGTCTTCCCGCTGGAGATGCCGTGGCCCGTCTTCCGATTTGACTAGGCGGCAATCAGCTCTAACTTTCTTTCATTGGAAACAGTTACCTTTGGCAGCTTTCCAACCAACAATTCTTATTGGCTCTGGCACGAAGCAATGCGGCCTCCAGCCGGTTCGGGCAGGCAGTTCAGGCTCCCATTTCTCTCTCGGCCACAGGCAGATTACGGAACGGTCTATAGAGTTCAAGCAGAACAATGGGGTTTGTTTATCAATGTTTTACAGTCACCTGATCGATCGTCCGTCGGTGTTGCTTCAATGAGTTCTTCCTCGGACTCAGATTTTTCTCCTTCGCCCGCGAAGGAAGGTTCTTTGATATGGATCTTCCGGATCAGAGCTCTGAATGAATGAAGGACGAACGTCCGCTTGCAGCATGATTATATAAACTCTTTTCTTCTCCACTTCCTGTGGAGCTAGAATGCAGATTAGTGCCAACAGTTGGAAGTGTCTCACTTTCAGTTGCTGCCATTTTGAATAGTGCATGTATATTGAGATGAATAGTGTAAAATTCACAAAGTGCTACAGCACTAACATGACTTCTTCCCAATTCATGGGTTATTCATGTTGGGTTGTATTTCTTGTTTAGTTTTTTTCAGAGCCATACCAATTTCTTTGGGTTATAGGAGTTTTATTTTAACCCAAATTTGTGGGTTAAAATAACCCACCAAATAGTCATCCCCTCTCAACACCTAAATGGGAGCCAAAGTCTTCTCCCCTTCTGGTCGTCCCGTGGCTCCCCTGGCCGAAAAAATAAAGAATGGAAGACAATTGAGCGATAAAAGTTATTTTCTGGTCCGCTTTGTCTCACATCCTGAATCACACTTATGTTGTACCTCAGTTGAAATGATAACTGATGATGTGTGTTTCGACTGTGTTTGTCAGCTGATTTGGGATTTATTTGATTGTAAAAATTCGCAATTAAAATAGCTACAAATCAGAAGTCAGAAGTCGAATATATTACGTCACGCAGCTAGCGTGAGTTAGCTCTAGCTATAGCACATAAAACTCTCACCTAGAGCTTAAAGAGCTTCTCCTCCATGCTGGCTCTCACTCCACCGACTGCTTTACCCTCAACATAGCTGCTACTTTCCACATGATCAGATTTATAGTGTTTAATGCTCCTTTCTTCGTCCTGGAGGCTATGATCCTCGCCGTCCTCCTTCTTTTGCAGTTGTAGTGTAAGTGTTTTTATACAAAACCTAAAGTAACTTTTTCCACCGGTTGAAAAATCAGCATTTTTTCTGCATCAAAATATGTCTTAAAAAAAATTGTGGACATCATATGTTCGATCCACGCCGCATTTCAAACGGGATCAAAAAATAACTTTTATCGCTCCATTGACTCTCATTCATTTCTTTTTGGCAGTAGGGGACCCATGGACCATAAAGAGAAGGGTGTGACTTAGGCTCCTCATTGGATTAAAAATAGTTATTTATAACCCAATTTTATTTAGAGAGTTGCTACTGCAGTTTTTCTTCAGAAGCTTTATGATCTGGGGTGAAGATTTAAAGTTACTATACTGATTTTTTTTAAACAAGCTAGCTTAAAACATGTAACAGAGCACTCACCCCTCCTGTCGGCTATTAACCCAAGGCCACGCCCCGCTGATTTTGGAACACGCATTGTCAGAGCAGACAAGAGAGCACAAAAAACCAGTTGCAGTTCACTCACCCCTTTTTGTTTTCCTTAACCTCACATTTTGGAACTTGTAGTTTGTCCTAAAGTTAAAGTGGTAGCAGCCGGCTGTTTCTCCTCTCTGACATTATTAAGCAGAGAAGCTCTCACACCAGTGTTGCTCTGTTCTAAACTGTAGCAGCGTGTAACGAGTGGAGGGGCCACATAAATGTGGAACTGCATTTTTCCGGTGATTCAGACAACCAGATGGTCCAAATTGTTGGATTCCGACCGAGCCATGTGATTGGCTGAGGTTTTTAGACATATGTGGCAGAATCACTCATTCTAATCTCCAATCAATATGTATAGCTATGTTAATGCTGTGCAACACGTTAATGTGAACGAAAATTGGAAATTCAGTATAACAGCTTGAATGCTCTACACACAATCTAAAAAAGGGGGACATGGCCCAAAAGGGTCAAATAATTATCAGGTGAATGAAGCAGGACGTGGAGGGCATATTATTTAGCGAAGACAGAGCATAGCATGAGATTAAGGTTTCATGGGGTTAAATGTGGCGTCTCAGAGTTATGCTGAGGCCTTATCTGGCATGTCTAATAAGATTTTGGCAGCCCAGCAGCTTAGCTGAGTGTCAAATTTTACTCAGTTTATTTGTATGGTGCCAGTTTACAGCGTCTTCTCAGAAAAAGTAATTTCAATCCAATCATGAATAAATTTCCACCGATCCTAGTTATTAAACAGTGAAAATAGTTTTCTATCTAAGGAAGCCCAGTGGTTTCATTGACTTTACTGCAATCCCTCATACTGAACAAGCATGTAGCGACAGTGGAGGTTAAAAACTCCCCTTTAACAGGAAGAAACCTCCAGCAGAACCAAAACCTGGGTCAGCACTAGTGGCCATCTGCCACGACCGACTTGTGGTTCGAAAACACAGAATAACTTACGTATTTGTACTTTGTCTGTTAAATGAACAGTAACATTTAATTAAATTTAAAGTTAAAATTTGTAATAAAAAAGCCTGTAAGATTGCTCCGTTTAAAACATTTGAAAAGACTGCACAAAAAATGTTCTCTTTACAGGTAAATATAGTAAAAACCTAAAGCAATAAGGATTGTCATTGAAGACTTTTGCTCTATGAATGAACCTGTTGTTCATCAATCCACCTGGACACACACCTGGTCCTCGCTAGACTTGCTTACCATCCCTCTGAATAATCTGTGGAGAAACGAGGATCTTGTTTTATCCTCTGCTACATCATGTTCCGTGAACATTTCCCCTTTCTCATAACTCTGAAAGCCTCAGCATACAGTCTGTACATACAGTGTGAATCTCAGGATGGGTGGTGACAGAAAGTCTGGTTGTGTTACATTCAACACAAGGTTCTGAGTTGCACCCTTTTGTCAACAAGCTGCTGTCAAAATCTGGGCACTGAAACCACGCGTGGTTCTACCAATCTGTCTTCAGCAGCTCAGCACTGAAAAAATATACATTTTTCTACTGTCATTACCACATATATAAGCATCACCCTCCAATGTTATTTGCACTCCTGTTACAGATCTACAAAAAAAACACTCAACATTAATCTATCTTTTATTGGAGGAAAACAAATCTGGTATCTAAAAGTTGGAGGAAAAAAACAATACATGTAATTTCTACTTTTTAATCTTACCTAATGCTGAGGCCCATTTCTCAAGAAAACATGTAATTACTAGTTTTGATCTTATTTAGTTAGGAAATGGCAATAACAAAATAGCAGCAACCTTAAGAGAAAAGTTTAGGTGTTTTTTTTCAACCTGGACCTAATTTTTAGCATTTATTTTGTTCATTTACTCACTCAAGACAAGTTTGAAGCCACTTGGAGTCCTTCTGGAGAAGTTTATATCCAGTTTTGGTCAGTGTTTATCCATGTAATGGGAGTCAATGAGTGCAAGAGATTTGCCGCCTGTGATAAGGGATTATCTGACCCAAAACTCTTTAATTTAGCTGACATTTTGTTAGTTAGCAATATTCCCTTGTGAGATCAGAACGTCCAGGTTGGGAAAAATAAAAAATGAACTTTTCCTTCAAATTTGTCGCTGTCTTTGCTCAGATTAATAGAAAGGTTTTAAAAAGCTGGCACCACACGCACAGAAGAGGATGGTAAGAAGGGGAAAATATGGTCCAAAGCTAACAGAAAACTGGTGCAAACATTGGTCTCGTTCACCAATCCCATAGCAACCAGTAGGCATTCTCTGCAGCTAAAATAAAAAATAAAAACAGTAGGAAACTTGTTTTGTTCAACCATCACCAAAACAAACATGTGGCACAAGGGGACTGATTATATGGAAAGATGCCCGCTGTTAAGTGGAGAAAGTATGATGCTCTGGGCTTCTTCTCCTGCAAAGAAAATTGGTTGGTTTCCATGGACAGACCCAGCTATTCAATGTTTTCCTCTAAATTTTAAGATGATTAACCTGTTAGCGTCTTTATGTCCTGACGGGAACTTTATGTGTTTTGTTGGTTTTTTTTTGTGTGACATCCTTTCTATGTACATATACCTATCATATCTCATTGGAAATCTACGATTCTTGAGATTGTAACGATGTATGCCAATTTTAACTTTAGACACAAACTCTTTTGTCAAAGCACCCAGAAATGCAGGTCCAAATCACCGTCCTAAGCCACATACCATTAACAGAACAGAGCCCAACAAAAATCGTTTCTTTTTACATCATCAGAGTCAAATCAATGTACTACAATAAGATAGCTAGTACACAACAAGCCTTAGCTCCACAATCCAGCATAGTTTGTCGCTGAGAACCCTCGCAATTTCTATTTCTCACAATATTTTCATTGTAACGTCTGTTAGCATTCTAGTTTTTTAAAGAGTTTTGGGTAAAAATTGCAGGGAATTTAAGCTGCAGCTGATGCTGGAATCACTCCAGAAACTCGATGGTAGGCTGCTTTATCCTTTCTGAAACCAGTCGTATTGCTTTTGGGACAATTTTTTCAACATTTCAAAAAACATCTAGCTGTTGATTTGCATGAAATTTGAAGTATTTGGAGGAAATACACAGTCAGCGTGACACTGCCACCACTTTGCTTTAAACCTGAAACAACGTTCTAAAGGTCTGAAAGTCTAAAGGCAGTGATAGCGATGTTTTGAACCAATGAAGCTTTTAATTTAGTTGTGTTGGAAAAGAGGTTAATTGATGCTTCAGAACTCTATGAGGACATCTGCTGGTGAAGGCGTCGTATTGCTGATGTTTTCATAGTTTGTTGAAGATGATGACTCATCGCAATCTGCTGGGATTCCTTACACAGAACTGATTTAACTGATTAAAATGTTTGCATAATTGTATTGAAATCACTTTTGTTGTAAAGCGCCTTTAGATGATATTTGTTGTGAATTGGCGCCATATAAATAAAAGTGAATTGAAAATTGAATTGAATTGAATTGTGGATTAAACTTTATAGATAAATAAATCATTCAAATGCCTCCCTGGGACCGTGTAATAAAAATGTCATTTTACACATGAAATTAAATACAATAAAATCAATATTCTTCTATGTGAATACTTGTGTTAAGGATATGAAAATGTCTCTAAACATTTATAAATTATGGTTATTTTAAGCCAGTTACTTATTAAAAATAACACACGGCACCTACAAAACATAACACAGTTATTTTAAAGGATGGCTTTTTATGGGATAAATCTGTAATTTTTTTGTAGATTTTTTTTACAAATTCTGAACATTTGAAATTATTATATTATCATATATATATAAATTTCCATTGAATTATATTTGTAATTTAGAATCCAGAACTTTATTTTTATTCATCCCTACCTCGTTCCTAATACATATAGCTCACTTTGTGCATGCTTTTACAAAACTAGAGTAAAAAAATAACAAAAGAACTCTTTTAGATAAAAAAATGATATAATATACCAAAATACACTATTTCTTACAAAGAAAATATGCAAAGCCAAACTGTAAACCTTATCAGAAATTTGTTTTATGCAAATAACATTTTGATTAATTACAACAACAGTAAAAATATACTCAAAAGCCAGAATTTAATTTAATTTAAAGAAATGACAGATGAGCAAATAGACTAAGAAGCTCCTGTCCATCTCTGATCTAAACCTCAATAATTCTACTACTTATTATAAAGGTACTTCACTAGACCATATAAGTTTGACAAAGTTGTTTGGAGAAATAATATAGCAAGATTTCCAAATCTCAGAACGCCATTTTTTTTATTTTATTTAGCTACTAAGCAACTTCTAAGGTAATTCTCTAAGCATCTCAATGCCAAAATCACCAACAACAGTGCAATCCTTTTCACGACTCTTGAAATACTTGAAACGAAGTCTGTAGCAATCTCATGGGTGTGTGTGTGAAATGAAGCTATGAACTTCGTTGGTCATGTGACCATCAGCAAACGAATCAAGTTACGACACGGTGCTCCACTTTTCAGTGGTTTGCTTTTCTTATACAAGCTTCGACTCTCAGTTGTCAGAGGTAACGTCACTACCTAAATGTGTCCACATTTCTAATTAAATGTCTCACTTGATGGACATTTTTTTATGGAGAACGGATTTGGTTGGCCCCTCTACGTCCACCACCCTTTAAAACGGGCTTCCTACTCAAATGCAACTCTGACTACGTTTATAAACTGCAAGTATTCGTGTTATGGTCGAGTTAAGGTCACTCTTCCGGTCTCTGACCGTAATAACCCGTCCGAATACTTGAGCAGAGACAGTTACTCCTGTATACATGGAATTTGTAATCAATTGGCAATATCCCGATTTAAACAGGAAGAAAATACAAGAAGTTCCTCTACTCAAAAGACCAAAATTCATTTGGAATAGAACATGCGCAGAACACAAATCAATGTTTATTTTGATTGGGATAAGCCGATACGCGTTTACATGACCAAATATTCGGGTTAGAAAATATTCTGGTTTTTGCCAGTGTTTACATGGCCGTGGGTGAGTGGTTTATTGGCTGCATGAAAACGTAGTCTCTGTTGATGTCGCTGCTTCCAGTTTCTTGAACAATGGTTGTTTCTGGATTCTTGTAACTATTCCAGACATCTTTTTTTCATCTGAGGGGAACCGTTCAGACTTTTGTAAAGTGTTAACACAACCCAGTTTTAATTGATAATCCCTGGAAACTACAAGGCCTTGGTGCCAAACCTAGGGGTGCACCGATCCGACTTTTTCAGTCCCGATACCAATACCTAAATTTTGTGTTTCTGTCGATACCCGATTCCGATCCGATACTATTGTTGAATTAATTAAGCTAATAACTTCGTACCTTTCTTCAAGAGACTTAAGGCACCAGATTTATGATATAATATAAAATGACCACAAAAGTAACATTTAAAGTAAAAAATATATTTTTTTGTGCAGATTTTTCACATTTTGAGTATCGGTTCATGGTATCGGTTAAGTTTAACCGATTAATGTACGTATTTTCGACGAAATCGGGGCTGATACCCGATACCAGTATCGATATCGTGCATCCCTAGCCAAAACCCTTACCTAGCTTTTGTACTCCTTGTAATTTGATAAGTAAAAGCTTCTCGTGAGAGTTCTCCTTGACTGTAAAGGTGTTGCTTGTTTAGAAACAAAAATGTGGTTATACTAGAAGTCTAGTGCATCTCCTCAGTATGAAGCCTCTACATCCTGCTGTGTTTATTGCATAATCCATCCTATTGTTTCTCATTTCCCTCTAAATTAACATTCTGTTTTATATCCACTCTCCCTCCATCCCTCTCTCCCTGCTGGATGGGTTTTGTTTGTCTGGGCAGGGCAGGGATGGCCTAGGCTGGCACAGACTGGTTCTAGGTGGATAGAAGCGGGTGGATTGGACAAAGAGGGGCCTCACCCTGTGATAGGTTTATAGGTTGAGGGCGGGGAGGATGAGGACCCTGACAGGGAGTTTTACCAGTGGGATCCAGTTTGAGTGAAAAAGCAGTGTTGTTTGTCAGCGTTGGGGTGTGCATATGTGTCCCATGGCTTCTCTCCAAATAACAGGAAGTTAATTAACAATTTCCAGTAACGCAGATAAAACCCCACTGCCTGTTTTTGAATCTTTCTGTTCCCTTTTTGTAGTGTTGTTCTGATATTTTTGAACCTCCCTGAGCACCACTCACACATTCCTCTTAAACAAAAGGCCTCTTTATTCACTGCTTTTCTGGGAATTCCCTGCACACAGCTACCTCATCATCTCTGTTTTGTTTCCCTCACTGTGACCTCTCCAGGTTCGCTCCAGGCGACCCGTGCCTTGATGATAGTTGGAATCATTGTGTCCGTCGCGGGCCTGGGCGTGGCCTGTATGGGAATGAAGTGCACCACCTGTGGAGGAAGTGACAAACTGCGCAAGTCCCGCGTTGCCATGACAGGAGGCATTATTCTGCTTGTAGGAGGTGAGGAAGAAGATTCTCATAGCTGTTGATAATATCTTGATCTATCACAAAAATAGCACTATCTTGGAATGTAAAGGTGCATTCCTAAAGTTTTGGAGATTCAGAAAAAGTTCTTTGCAAAAAGTGAGAGTACAACTGTTCTCTTAAAGCCTCTGGTTTGGGTTGATTAAGTGGGCATTCACTGCTCTAAATACCCGGCGCCAGCTGGTGGCTTACTCTGGAGGGGGGCTTTTGTTCACCCCTTAATGTTTTTACGTCCTGCTGACAGTATGTTACATACTTCAGAACAAATCTGCCTTTTTATGCAACATCATTTCTATGTACGTAAACATATTAAACGTAATTGGAAAGCTGAGATTCTTGATGTTCCAACGATGTATGCCGATCAAGAAAACATCATTATTGTAGACACAGTAATGGCTTTTTTCAAACCATTGAGAAAGCAAAGCAAGATAATGTGCAACTCATGGTTCAAAGCCTTTATATCATCTGCAGACCAGAATCATATTGAACAAAAACTTTTCTTTTCGTCCACAATGTTCAAAGTAATGTCCCCCAATAAAATAGTTAGTTGGGAATAAGTCTCACGTCCAAAACCAAACGTAATCTGGTGCCAAAAACCTTGGTAATGTCCTTTCTTGTGTGTATTTCTTACTTTTTCATCATATCTAGGGATGTTCCGATTGGATCACTATTGGAAATTGTGCCCGATCATGTAGTTTCAGACTTGAACGGAATCGGACGTTACCTCCCAATCAGGACTAAGATGTATATGTCTCAGAGGTTGCCCGATATGTTTCTTTTGTCCATCATTTTGACCAACAGAGTCAAAAATCTGGTCATAATGTAATTTTACTTGTCAGTTTTTAAATTCTAGTGCCTATCTCTAGCAGTCGTCCCACACGTTAATATAGCCTATTCATTTGCTTTATTTTTTATTCACTATGAATAATATTCATTCCAAACAGGCTAAACAAAGAACTACTTATTAAAGTGAAATTCAACAGTTGAACCAATAATACACCTGCTGTGGTTCCTGTACCACATGGAACCGTAATGTGTTCCAATTTGTGTGTAATCAAATAGTGGGATTGCTGCAGAGGTTGTCATCATGACATTTTAAAATTTAGCCTTGGACACACGACCTCTCATGGGGGTTTAGATTTTGTTCTGGAGGCTGAATCCAAACTTCGCTGCCGCACTTTAGACTGGAATTAAGTGCGGCTTCAGCCAAACTTTTAAAATGAGGATACATTTATGCAATTGAACAGAAGTCTAAAAGGCCCTGAATGAACCATTTGCTAATCCATAAACTACGCTTCAGCGGCAGAAAAGCCCACTGGAGAAAAGCAGTACCAGGTATTTTGCTCACAACATAGCCGCAAAGGCACATAGACTCCTTTGCATCTCAGAAACTTTTCGGTGTGCAGTCAGCTACCGGTCAGCGACATATCTTGATCAAAGTGTCTGTTAATCTTTCTTTAATTGATTTATTTATCTGGAATCCGTGCATAAAGTTTCAAGTAACTTCACATTTGCAACAAGTGATCAGCGTCAAGCTTTCATATTATTCCATCACCGTTCAAATAAACCAATCAAATACGGAAAATATTCAGCTAACACGACCCCCTGATATGTATATACATTCTCATTATTAGGTTGAGTTAAGTTATTTAAGTTGAGGTACTATTGTCTCTGCTGAAGTATGCCAAACCCCTAAGCATCATGCTGCCACCACCATGCTACAGCAATACATATCAATGGATCGCACAGCTAATATTTGTCTTCTCAACCTTCGAGTAAGCTGTGTTGGAGCAGGGACATATCTGAAACATACAGGACACTGGAGCTGGACACCCCTGGCTTTTCAGTGGACTGCAATGTCTTGTCTAATGGTAGCGCGTACCATGGCGATCCCACAGACTCCTGACCATCCTTGTGATGTATGTCAATTAGTGGCGTCACAATCTCGATTTTTTTTATCGAAATTACGTCACAAACTTGCGCATCGAAATCTAAAAGACGATCGTGATCACCTCCTCCCAAGTTTACATGATGTAGCGTCACTAGCATCCCACTCGGATTACGTAGCAACAATTAGTGGGCGACCGTCTATTTACTCAGATTTCCTCATCACAAGGAACCACACTTTACAGTTTCCCTGAGAAGTAACTCTTACCATTTCTCATACAACTCACAACAACACCTGGCAACATTATTCACCGCTATATCATAATTACAACATCCCTGTGAACACAGCACACTTTCTACAGAGCATATTAGCTGATGCTAGCAAGTAGCTATTAGCTGAGCTACAGTTAAACCTTGGCTAGGAAGAAAGAAGCAGCGGGACCAGAACTAAAGCCACTACTACTACTCTCAAATCACCAGTGAGGATATTTTGAGTTCCCCGCGATTTAAGTTGACATTCTCGTTGTAAACAAGAGGACAACTGTTTGCTACACATTAGCTTGTTTCTCCGAGGCAGCCAGAGCTGAGTGTAGTAGAGCTGCAGTAACTAAAAAAAGTCACTAGCAGCCACCCTCTGTTACTAATAATTTCTGTTATTTATTGAAACAATATTTTTACACTTATAAGTGTAACAATTTATTTTAAACACAATAATATTGTAAATAAATTACTTATTTAAAAAAAAAAATTAAAGGAGTTAAAAATGGTCTTGGCGCTGTTGTTCTGAGCCACATGTATGTAATTCAATCAAAGATGTACTGAGTTCTGCTGCTGCACATGACTGAACCTTTAGGAAACGTTTCATTCAAAATCCAAAAAGCTTTCCTCCCACTCATCTGCCCTCCAGTGGTCATCGGACTGAATGAGATCAGCTCTCCTGGCGCCGTTTCTAACATCTGATTTCTTTGAAGACCACACTGACAGCTAATTGTGCTAAAGTCAGAGTGGGTGGCTGCTGGGCAGAAGGAGGGAGGAAGATAATGTCTACCCTCTTGAATTTTAAAGTGAAGGATTGATCTCTCCTGTGGACTTTCTCTTTGCAGGCCTGTGTGCCATCGTGGCGTGTTCTTGGTTTGCTCACAACATCATCAGAGCTTTCTACAACCCCTACACTCCGGTCAATACCAAGTAAGAACAGAAGATGCTTTTCATGTATCCCGGGTTATTTTCTGACTACAAACTCAATGCTTTATATGTCTTCACTTAACCAAGTTGCTGCCCCTTTCTGTTATTTGCACAATAACAGCCTACTCAGTAGTTTTTGTGTTATGGCAAAGTATGAAAAGGCATTTTAATTCGCCTAGCATTTTAAGAAGATTGATGGAAAGGCTCACTATGCTATTTATATTAGCTTTAGAGTCAGTTTTATACAGATGAGCTATCAGCTGAGCCAGTGTTAGCAAATATCTGCTCAAAGTTAAGCAAACAGTAACTTCAGATCAAGCTAAAATACCCTAATTGTAAAGATAACAAGATAGTCAACCTAATAGCTTGCCCCTGGGCCTTCCTCAATACTCAAATATGCAATAACATATTTGCATACTTGACAACAATGTTCTTGGCAGTAGAAATTACCTCTAAGTACAGGAGTATGAAGACAGCAGTTATAACAGAATTGTACTCCATTACTTCAAGGGAATGAGTAGTTCTTCTTATTAGGCTGTGGGTTTACCACTGATCCTGCCAAATTTTAACATAAGTAATTGTGGAAATGAATGCAGGATACAATTGGAATTAAATATCAGAATGTGTAGGTAAATAAATGTGGAAATTAATATATTTTTTGTGTCACATATATTTATGTATATGTATGTATTTATATAAATAATGTTATTTCCGCATTTATTTTTAATTTTGGCAGGTCCAGTGGAGGAATGATGAGAATGGCATTAAATGAGCCATTTCGGTAATGCATTGCGTGCAATGCATTCTGGGACCTCGGACCCCAAGCTGGCAGAAACGAACAAACATATAGATAGCGAATGCTAAAACATGTATGGTTTTTATCGGTGGAAAGTCGATGAACTTAAAGCATATATTTGCCCTAGAGGGCTTCATGTGTCATGATGTGTAAGAAAGACCTATGTGTGCTAGCGTGTGCAGCTACAGTGCAGAAACTACTGATTGATGAAAAAAAGGAAACTTAAGGACACCAACTTGTTGACATTCCATGGAGCGACAATCCCAGACCCATAAACACTGTTAGATGGCTGGGAAGAAGGGAATGTTGTCATGCAGAAGTGTTCTCAGATACTTTTCATCCCAGAGCTCACGTTTCATCCTATCGCAGGTATTTCTTGCTTGTTAAATATCTGCGCTATGGCTAGCAGTTAGCACGTAGCTTATTAGCTTCCGTCGTGCTTTTAAACTCTTACAGTTTGCATTTTTGAATGGGATTTTTACTTGTTAGAACCAGTAAGAGCCCGGATAAGGCTGTGATTTTCTAGCCTAAAACAATCCTTCACATTGACTTCCAGCATGCAGGGAAAACCAAAGCCTACCATGCTATGTGAAGTCTGCGTGCTAAGGACTATGCTACCAAAACTAAAACTGTTAGATCTAGACAATCAACAGAAATATCGAACAATTAACATATTTAATCATACATTACTTACCTTGTTTATCCACCACCGTCACTTTCCACCACCGTTAGACTTTCTTAATCTTAACCCTCCCAAACTGCTATCTAAAATATATAAAACATTAAATAGAATAGATGAATCAATAGCCCTTCCTATTTTAAAATGGGAGATGGACTTGTCCATCTCATTTGACCGAAATCTCTGGTCTCAGATTTCCTTAAGAACCTTTAAATTTCTTAAAAATCCTAATCCTAACAATCCTAACAATATAAAATCCTTCATAGAGTGCATTATGCAGGCCAACGGATGTTCAAGATGGGTTTTACGCCATCTAATACATGTTTACAATGTACAAGCAATCTACCAGACAATTATACTCATGCTCTTTGGTTCTGCCCACCTGTCAAGAAATATTGGTACCAGATATGTGAAGACCTATCAAAGTGTCTGAAATGTAATATCACACCTTATTCCCACAGTTCGCTTGCTGGGAAATTTAGATGAAGTTACCATGGATACAAAGTCTATGCAATTAGTTCACATTGCCTTATGCATCGCTAAGATAAATATCCTCTTGAACTGGAAAAATAAAAATACTCTGAATATTAACCAATATAGAGATGACCTTCTGGATTACATTGGTCTAGAAACAGCTTCTGCCTCCACATCTCATCAATCTTTCTGGTCTCCCTTGATCAGCTCCATCACCTAGTGGGGTCGGGCCCTTGATTTTGTTCTGTGGGACACGATTGCCGATGTGGAGTTTAAGGGTTGGTGGTGACTGCTAGGGGTCGTCGGGGTTAGGTCCGCTTGCAGTTGGGGCGGTAGGTGCCGTGAATCTCACCTGGGGTGGGACTTTGGGCGCTTTGTGTGGTGACTCCTAGTGGCTGCATGCGGCGCCTTAGGGGGGTCGTGCTGGCGGGCACAGGTTACTGGCCTGGTGCTGTGCTGCTCTGGGGGGGTCTGGGCTGGGCCTGGGGCTCGGGGCTCTGGGGCGGGGTGCCCCCCGGCCTGTGGCCCTGGCTGGGGGGGGGCTGTGGTCGGCCGGTGGTCGGTGGGCGCTGCTGCCTTTTCCATCTCCCTGGGCTGGTTCTTGTCGCTGGCTCCCCGATGGCCCCTTGCCGCTCCTGCGCGTCGGGGTGTCAGCGGGTGGCCGCGGCGGGTGGTCGGCATCTCTGGGCCGGATCAGTCAAATTGGCACTGGACATGGCTCCTGGGTCTTGGTCCAAGCACTCTGCGGGGTGCTGGGGTGGGGGCCCTTTGACCGGTGCTGGTCGGCCTCCGCGGTGGACTGACCGGGTGGTGGGGTGTGGGCTGGTGGGTGGGGATGCTGGGTTCGGTTGCCTCCCGGCCATCGGGCGGTAGTAGCAAGGCTGGAAGGTGTCGGCCAGGGGGGTTGGCCGCCTGGGGCTTCAGTCTGCTCACGTGCCTGGCGCAGCATGTCCGGGGTATCCGAGTTGGTGCTGCGCCGGGTTCCGGCCTCTGCGCGGGGGTCATCGGGCGCTGGCAGTGCTTGGGGCCTCTCTTGTTGACGGGGAGGCTTTCACCATCTAGCACAGGCGTTCTCCCGAACGGGGTGCGATTGGGATGGGGGGGTTTGTACGGGGGGAGGGTGGCCTAAACTCAGCCTGGGTGTCTAGTGTCCTGTGTTTTGTTAGTAGTTTGAATGTTGGGAGGGATTTAGGTCTGCCCCTGGGGTGGGGGCGGGCGGATGGCCTGGGCCCCCATGGGGCTCGGAGGGGCCGCTGCCGTGGGCCCCGACTTGACGTGCTGGGGCCTCCCGCCCCTGGTGGATCAGCTGAACGGGGGTGTCTATTGGGGTCAGCAGGGGAGCTGGCTCCCTGGGGTTGGCATCGTGTCACCCCAGTTATTTCCTCCCCATCCCCATTTGCCTCTGTCCACCTGCTCCTTCATTCAACCATTCACAAGGCCTTGGGACGTGGGCACGTCACTGGGGTGCGGGATGGAGTTTCCGTCTTCGCTACCCGGTGGCGGCCTGGGTCCCAATTTTATTGAGCAACTTAGACACTTACACTTGCAACATTTACATGACACACGCACATGTAGGGACCTGGCGGTTGGTGCGCCTCGGCACTAGAGGCAGGGCCCCTTATACGGAGCCTCGCCTGTGGTGCCGGTACCCACTGTTTAAATGCATCTAGACACTGAGGGCCCGGGGAGGGAGATGGGGGTACCTGGCAGTATCCCCATGTCCCACCCCTCTGTTTTAAGTGCACATTAGAACAACACGCAACAACACCACAATTGAGCAGGGGGAGAGAGGCAGGAGGTCTTTCCACACCCCTGTTTGTTGGACCATCAGGGGTTGGAGCCCGGGGAGATTATCAGGTCGTCTGGTCGGGGACCTAGGCTAGTGGGCTACTCTTGCTGGGGTGGGGGCCTTGGCGGTCTGCTTGTCCCCGTCCTGGTCGGCAAGGGGTCCGTCTCCCGGGTGCAGGGGCAGGGTGCTCTATCGGGGCGTCTGTCCCTGGGCCTGGGAGTATAGAGTTTGTATGGGGTGTATGAATGAGTGTACAGCGTCCTTTTTTCGTGTGTCCTGTATATGTAAGAATGTGTGCGCATGAGAGGGAGGGTACGTATGACTGTCTCTGTCTGTCTATGTCTACTTGTCAGGTTGGGTGTTTGGCTGCCCTCTGGCCTGGTGCATCTTCTTACCCTCCGTCACTCCCCGTCGGTGATGGATGGTCCTGCCCGCTGGTCGATGATGGCTCTCGATGCCTGGGGCCGGGGGTCCCGGTTGCGGCCTGGCTCGGTCCTGGTGCATGCCTAGCTGGTCCTGGGTAGGCCGGTGTGTCGGGCGGCCGCTGTTTCGGGCCGACATCCTCCTTGGATTGACTGGGGCACCTCTTATGGGGGTGCCGGGGTTGTAAGTAGGTTGGTGCCGTCCGGTGGATCGTTGGGGACCGTGCCCGGCGCCCAATCTCCTGCCAGTTCCATGAGTTCTAGATGCTGGCTGGGCGCGGCCTGGGGAGGGCGTACATCCGTTGTGGCTTTACCCTGGCGTGTGGGTATTGGTCCGTCGATCGGCTGTAGGGGCCTCCTGCCCGGCGGCGGCGGCAGGGGACCCCTTTCGGCGGGTCCCTGCTCGGGGCCCTGCTGGCCTGGGGCGGGGTGCCCCTGATCCCCGTGGCCTCCGGGTCCTGTTCCGGGCCCGCCCTGGCGTAGCCGGTTTCCGCGGAGCCCGTGGGCTCGTCCCTGCGATCTCTCGGGGCCCCAGCATTGCGGCTGCTTGGTGTTCCCCTGGGGCTTCCATCTGTTCCTCTCTTGGTGGGTGATCGGCCCTGCGCTGGTCCGCCTGCGGCTCCTGCGCTCTGTGGGACTCTGGATGCATGCGTCTCCTGCCTCCTTCATGTCTGTGTCGATTCCTGTAGGACGGATTGACGGTTCCTTACACCAGCTATCAATCACTTGCATGGGGAAACCTTATTCAGACCTGCATGCTCGCACACACACATAGGTGTGGGGACATTGGTGTGGACGGACATATCTTGAGCTGAGGTTATTGTCATTAGTTAGCTTTTACCAGGAGCTTAACAGAAACATTAGTATTGTGTTTATTAATCCATGCTTGTGTGTAGTGAATGTGTAATTCTTAATTTTTATTACTGGATCTGAACTATTGGTGTGGTTCTGTTCAGTTCGTTGTTTTTGTTTGTTTTGTTTTACCGCTTCTCTGCCATCCGGCAGAGGTGGAGGACTGGGATGTTTTCTTGTGTTCTTTGTTTGCCTCCCTGTCTTGTGTCGTCAGTTCGCGCCTCTGCTGGTGCGGTTTCTTTTCTTCACCTTCTTCCTTTCTTCCTTCTTTTCTCGGTTTCGTGTCCATGACTTCAGGAAATTGAACCCTCAGTAATTACTAATAAAGATTATTTAATACATATACATCAAGTGGAGTGTTACAGCAAAGATGTAATACTCTGCTTGGGAAAGTAAATCTGTTGGGCTTTCTACTTGGTACTCAGACACCAATTCTGAGTGGCAAACTGCTAGAAAGGACACGTAAAAAATAAAAAAAATAAACACGTTTTTATTAAAATTAAGTCTCTAGCTCCTTTGCATGCCTTCTATTTCATGGTAATGTTTGTTAAATCTAATCAAAAGAAGGTGCTGAAAGTACTCATCACAAAGATGGTTGACAAAGATTAGATGTCTGAAGTCTTACAGCAGATGGTTAGGAAAACAGTGTGAATAATGTTTAAATGTACAGTCGGATCTTTTCCTCAGCCGTCCTGATTCTCTGATGTTTTAGTTTTGAGCAACAGGAAGTGGATCTTGTTCTACCGTATCCAGCTTGATTTGGTCTGTTGCATTAGTTGATCAGAAAAAAACAATTTAAAATGCATTTGTAACTTGAGTTACTGAAATTGTAACTAGTAATATATTGCTGTATATTTTGTAAGTAATGCATTACATTACTCAGTTACTGAAAAAAGTAATATATTCCTGTAACTAATTACTTTTGTAATGCATTACTCCCAACACTGGTAGGGACTAAGTAAAGTGCTATAAAAATACAGGCCATTTAGGATTTGCTAATTTTATCATGAAAAGGGCTCTACAAACAATATTTGATTTGATTTGAAAAATCGTAACTTTAAAAAAAAATGTCTTTGTCTTTCGTCTTCTCAGGTTTGAGTTTGGAGCCGCCATCTTCATCGCCTGGGGCGGAGCCCTCCTTGATGTTCTGGGCGGGGCCATGCTGGCCGCCTCCTGTCCCAGGAAAAAGCAGGTATCCAAGTATCCCAATGTGGCCGGCTCTCGCTCCAGCCCTCCAGGCAGCAATAAGGAATATGTCTGAGATCGCTCCCTGCTGGCTGGGACTGCTGGTTAGAAAAGGAAAGGAAAAAAGAAGCTGAGGAAGAAGATTTGAGAGCAGCGAACAAAAAAACGAGAACGTTTTCTGTCTTTCATTTTTTTTACTTTCTTTGTACAGCCGGGGCTTTAAACAAGCATGTAATTGTCCCGCGCTGCTCCCAGTTGTATCATCAAAGATGTTTGGTACTCCATCCACACATTCCACAGTTGTTTACAATCGGTCTTCTCAAACCCATTATAATTGGATCCCCCCCTGTTTAATACACAAGGCCTTCAGGGTGTGACCAGTTGGGTTGCAGCCTAATTTGATGGATTAGAGCCAACCTTTGCAGTGGTCTGTGAGAACTAGCAGTTATTAGCATATGTCATGTAATTGAAAGAAATCAGTTCCTCCATGGTGTGCGTGCTGCTGCTCTAAGCCAATGTTTTATTATATCTGTGTACTGAAATAGACGTTACAGTGAGCTTGGTGTTACTTCTCACACAGGCCTCATCTGCTCGGATAGGAACACGCATTTGATGCTGTCTTTTACCCTGATTTTGCTCCTATTTATTATGTTAAGCTATAGCTTGACGGTATGTAGTTAGTAGTTAGAGTTGTAACTCCTGTTCCTCATATGCTTCTACCAGAATAATTGCAACACAAAAAATGTACTGAATGTAATGAAAAGAGAATTTTTTAACATGTCAGAACATAGAGAAATAAATAAAAAATACAAGTTGCTACATACAGGCCAACCTAGCATTTAGTGAATAGAACGATTTTTTCCCCAAGAAACTGATATTTCTGTATTAAGCTTTTTTTCCAACCAGTTGATCTTATATATATATATATTTTTATATATATATATATATATATATATATATATATATATATATATATATATATATATATATATATATATATTATCAGGTTAAAGTGTGGCAGGTGAAATTCAAACATGAACATTTTGTTTAAATCATAATTTAACAAAGGGACAGTTACTTTTTCCAAACAGGTTGGTTGGGATCACTCCCCCCCCTAATAAATAAAATCTTTATATAAAAACTGTTTTGTTTTTGTTATTTCTTACATCATCTTCTCAGATCTGAAATATTTTATGTTACATAAGTATGAAAAAAGCAAAAGAAACCACTAAAAAAGGGGGAAATAGCAGCTTGGTGACATATTTATGGTGTACCAGAAGAGGACACAGGTCAACTTAGGGTGCTGGGAAATCAAAACTGGATTTGTAAATGATTATCTGGAAAGAAAACCCAGACAGGATTTCCAGATCACTCCTCTGGAAGGTCTGTAAAAGTTTAAAGCTTGAATTGGAGGAGCAAAAAACTAGTCAAAATATTCTGCAGCGACCGCAAGCATCAGCGTGCCGCAGCGTTAGCAAGCAGGACATCAGAAAATCTGTTTTCTATTTTGATTATACATTTTTTTCATATATCAAACCATTTTATTTGGAAAAAAAGTTTTTTTTTTTTAAAAAGGGGAAGCTGGAGGGTGTCATTTAACTCAGCAGTAGAACAGTAGGACCATACGCTGAAGCTACAGTCTACATTCCAGCCCCTATACCTTCTGTCTGGATGATAACGAATACATGACAGCTTTCCCAAAAACAACAAGTCAAGAACAAATACTGCACAAAATGAACACAATATTTGGCAAAGATGAGCTACATTTCTGGAGGAAAACAAGGGTTCAGCTACAATTATTGACCCTGGAGCAAAACACATCTAAAAACCTCTAAAATAAACCAGTCATTCTCATGTCACATGTAAAAATTTTGAGAGAAAAAAATCCTACTTTTTATTTCAGACAACTATTTTGTGTAAAAATGGTCCATATAACCAAGTAAAAAAATCTGGTTTCCAGCTAAAAAGAGTTTTTTTGATCTAGATCTGATACTTATATACTAAGAAAGAGCAGAATATGTTATATTATTAATCAAATTTTTAGTACATATATCTTTAGAGAATTCTTACAAAGTGTGAATAGTTTCATTTCATTGACGGATTATTTCACTTAATTTAAGAAGCTTTACACTACCCAAAACCTCAAAATACTTGATTATAGTCTAGTGGAAATAATCTGCCAATGAAATAAGACAATTTGCACTTGGTGAGGATTTTCAAAATAACACAAAACACATTCTGCTATTGCTTATTATATAAGTCTCAAAAGAAGATCAAAAATACTTTTTAGATGAAAACAAGATTTTTTCACTTGGTTAGCTGGACAGTTTTTGCAGTGTTTACAAAACTAAAAACCTACAATAACTATTGAAACCTATACGGGACAAAAACTACAAGTTACATATAATTTCCTGTCCAACAGAAAATATATTTTATTGAACTAAAAGATTACGTTGTGATTAATTTTTTTTTACCTTAAAAAGAAAAGCATGAACTTAGAAAGTATTTCTTACGTTACAATAAAATAAAAAAGCCAACCGGTTAGTAAATTATTTTGAGCCAGCTTGGAAAAAGTACAACAAGATTGAGAGTACAGAGTTTGGGTAAATCTTTCCTTCAATGTTTATAAATGAATTAAAAGCTAATTTTATGTGCAATAAAGTCAGTGAATTGATGTGGTCCCCCATTTATCGCAAAACGGAAGAGAACACAGATGACGCAGTTTTAAGAGGCCGATACTTCCTGTTGTACAAAAAAGAAAATTGTACGATTTCATTCTCCTGGTAATAATTTGCTCTAAGCAAAAACCACAAAAAAGAAAACAAAACAATAAAAAGTCCCCATCTGCACCTTTGCTGGAATTTTAAATGTGTGTCAACTGCTAAAAAACATCAATCAATAGCCCCATCTTGTTCATTTAATGTAACAATTTTATTTTTAAATGTTTTTAATTGTTCAGAGCATCTCTGAGCTTTTATTGTGTAATCCATGTTTTTTTATTTTATTTTCCTGGACGTGTAAATGTGTGATACAGAGCCCTATTCTTCAAAATGGGAAGAACAACATGCCATTTACACAAGTCAGGTGTTTCATCTCAACTAGGGACGCGTTAATTGGCAAATATCTGGGATACATATTTTGAAACCATGAGGAAGACTTTATATAATATTTATAATATAAAACAGACACAAACTACCAGTCATACTTTTAATTTTACTATAAAAAATACTGTCAACATTCTGAAGAATAAAAAAAAATCAATAGTTTGCTTTGAATATGGATACAATGTTGTGACATAAAATTCAGCAATATATTCGTGTCTCTATATTTTCTTACATCCTTAAACTAACAGGTATTAGAGTAATAATTAAAGCGATTAAAACACCTGCACTGTACCACTCTTTGTTTTCACGTCTTTTCACGCAAATGTAAATGTGTCGTTCTCTAAATGCTGCCGGGACTTTCACTGGAACAGTTTTGTGAGATGAGCAACATTCGGCAGAACGAAAGATGAACAGCAACTCATACCCACTGGTGAGCATGGTGGAGGATGTGTGATGCTGTGGGCTTCTTTCTCCTCCTGGGAACCTTGTTTAGGAGTGCAGGTCATGAATAAAAAAAGCAACTTTAACTCCTTTTAACCTTCCTTTCAGATAAAGGACCTCATTAACTCAGAAGATCACTGAAAACTTAAAACCTTCCTTAGTGATAAAGCTTATAGTTAGAATGGCTTACTGTAGGTTATCCTGCGTTATTTTTGTAGTTATGCTGCTATAGGCTTAGACTGTTGGAAGAAAGACTGATCACTTTTCTTCTGTCTTCTGCTTTTCTCTCTTACTGCTCTCCAGATGTAATTTTTCTGCTGTTATTACGATTGTTAACCTTGTTTTCCCTCTACCTGGTCTGGTTTCCTGCTCAACTATAACACCCCCTGCTGGATGGGAAGCATCAATTCAGATAATGCTCCCAGTGGCCAAACATCCTCCATGTCCTGTGTCAACTTTTTCCTTTTTCTAAGAAAGTACTTTTATATCAACTCTTTTGTTCTGTGTCTCTTCTCTGTATTCTCAGACGGTCGTGGTAGATGAGCGCTTGTACTGAGCCAGGTTCAACCCGAGGTTTCTTCCTGTTAAAGGGTAGTTTTTCCTCTCCACTGTCGCTACATGCTTGCTCGGTATGGATTGCTGTGGTTGGAGTCTCCATGATCCGGGCACAACCTCACGTCGATGACTCAACGTAAACTGCTGGGATTAGATAGTAAACTTTTAACTGATTTGCATGTTTGTATAACTGTATTGAAACGACTTTTCAATAAAGAGCCTTGAGATGACATCAGTTGTGACTTGGCGCTATAAATAAATAAAACTGATTTGAATAAATCATTAGATTATTTTTAATTGAATTACACCTGGATTTAACAGCAGAGCTGAGATTATTTTTATGCTGACGTTCTAAAATAAAAACAAAACAGACTTCATAAGGATTCACACTTTTATTTTCATAGATGCATTATGAAAAATTGATCTCTTTCATGCAAAAAGGCATAATCAACCCGCAGCTTGGGCCTCCGAGTCGGAGTTTGAGCTGAGAAACACCAACAACTCACCGCGACCTTAACCTCCGGTCGTTTAAAAAGGCTCATTCCCTCTAATTCCACTGCAATCTTCACAGAAATCCCATCCAAAACACGTCAGCATTTGAGCAACTGTTTCCTACGATCTCGTACAGTAATTACAGCGCTTTAAATACCTCGCCTGACTCAGAAAGATGCGGTGACAAAAACAAAGTCATGAATATCGACAAAATAGCTTCGTGCATTCGGATCAGAATCTGTTTAGGCATAAATTTGATTCATACTCTGTGGCGATTTGCCTTGAAATTAAAAAAAGTGCATCAAAAATCAACACATACTGCCAAGTCGACGACAAGCTCTTCAACAAAAACCCCACAAAAAACAAAAACAGTGTTTTGGTTTAGGAAAACTACCATGTAGCTCTTAAATCACAGGGTAACAACGCTGACCTCATGCGAAGGTTTCTGCGACGCGTCACAGCACATGGCAGACATTCCCACAAAGTGCACCAATATTAACTTCAATTTTAGATGACAAAGTAAAAAAAAAACATAACAAAGTAGAAGCAACAACAACAAAAACAATAGATTTCTTCAAACAATAAATAATTTGCAGTAGTCGTTTTTCGTTTAAACAGCGAGCGTTCTTTCGGTGGGTGATTGTTTCACCCCTCGTTAAATTTTGACCCGGTGGAGGTGAGACGCACCAGCGGACCTCGTGTTCCTTCACGTGACGGAGGATCAGCGACCCTCGTCGGACACGCACGGCCGCCTCAACAGCAGCGACGCATAGCTTCCAAAGAAAACATGAAACACTTGGAGTCCCGACAGCCTATGACCTACACAGGTACAGAGAAAAGACGATTTATTCACAGTCTGAGAGAAGTTAAATAGATACTATGTACAATCAGGGCTTCCTCCCTCCCCCTCCACCAGGGGGGTGATGGGGGGGCTTCAGTCGGCACCAAATTAGCCGGTTTGGAGCCCTGATGAACCATCAGAAGCGCCAGAAGAACGCTGACGGAAACCGGGTCTCTGGGGGTCCTCGGCACTCACTTCCGGAGGCTAGGAGAGAGGCGACAGCGAGACGGGGCACTGGCCGTTGTTGTTCATGATGTCCGCCAGGTCTTCGTCGTCCAGGTCCACTGGAAAACAAAAAGGCAGGAGGGTTTAGATGAAGCTAACAAGGCGCACACTCCTAATCTATTTCACAGAAACCAGCTTATTCAATTTCTGTTGAGGTTTTAGTCTTGAAAACTAAAAGGTGGATCAGGTTTTAGCTTGATTCTTCAACACGTTTTCAGGAACACAAACATCTCTGTGCAGAGCCAGCGGACACACAAACCGCCCAGCTCCATATGATGCCTTTCCCCCCCTTGAATGTGGCATTTTCTACTCTTTTTTTTTTTTTCTTTCTCTTCTTTCCAGAACCAGAAACACTCCAGGTTGTGTAAAATAAACGGATGAGCTTGTGGGAAAGGCTCTTATGCCAACTGTAGAGCCTAATGGAGGATCTGTGATGATAAAAACGGGGTGTCACGACTCTCCACATCCTCGATCCGATTTCAATTTAAGGGTCACGATTCAATTCTCGATTTTTATTTCCTTTTCTTACATTACAGAGCACAACGCTGTTTTTAGACTAATCTAGTATATGATCATTGGTTTTATGAATTACATTTTTTACATTAAATCTTATTTCAAAACCTGTATAAGTGAGGCAATTTCCATTATTCTTGTGTAATGTATCACTTTAGACATTAATGGTCGAATTGAAATAATTTACTTACAATATTATTGTATTTACAATAAATTATTACACTTATGAGTGTAACAATCTTGTTTAAATAAATACCAGAAATGATTAGTAACAGAGGATGGCTGCCATCTAGTGAGTCTTTAGTTACTGCAGCTCTACTACTCTCAGCTTCTTCTGCCTCAGAGTGACAAACTAATGTGCAGCAAACAGTTGTCTTCTCTTTTTTTTCCAAAAGAATGTCGACTTAACTTACGGGGAACTCAAAATTTCCTCACTGAAATCCATAAGCAGCTCCTGGAGCAAATTCCTCACTGCATCCGACTTTTTCAGTCCCGATACCGATGGCTGGATTTTGTGTATCTGTCGATACCGATCCAATACTATTTGTGACATTGTGGAGGTCCTGTCA
The DNA here is from genome assembly GCA_028564705.1 of Apricaphanius iberus. NCBI lineage: Eukaryota > Metazoa > Chordata > Actinopteri > Cyprinodontiformes > Aphaniidae > Apricaphanius > Apricaphanius iberus. Next base: position 407,493 of record JAPXFQ010001341.1, read on the forward strand.
CTATGGATCCGATAGATCATGTGCCTTGGCTGCTTGGCCACAGGGATATCCCTTTGGTTGACTGGTTAGCGCACATGACATTCACCTGGAAGTTGTGGGGTCGAATCCTGCCTGGGCCCTCGTTTTATTACCACAAAAATAAAATTTCAAGTGAAAAATTAATCTTTTTGGTGAATTTGTTGCAGATTTTCCCCATTTTGAGTATCGGTCGATACCGATACCAGTACATTAGTCAGTATCGGGGTCGATACCTGATACCAGTATCGGTGCATCCATAATTTTACTAAAAAATTATGGCTTCCTTCATGGCCTATTTCACAACCCTACGTGGCAGAGAAAAACAAAATGCTTGAACTTGAGTTAATTTATTTCTTAGGGAAATGTAGAATATGTAAAAAATAACAAGTCAAGCAGAGATGTGGAAAATCCAAGAGAATTTCAGGAGGCAACAAGAAACTTTATCTAACAAGAGCAAATCACCCCAGTTCTAAAGTCGGCTACCTGTAGATCAGAGAATAGACTTCAAAAATACTCCTACTAGTTGGTTACAAAATATGTGGAAGAGCTTTTGTCTTTATGCCACTTTAGACTTTAGACCACTCAGGTCCTCCAAATCTAACTCACTAATAATCCCTAGAATCAGAAACAAACATGGAGAAGCAGCTTTGAGTTTCTATTCTCTCCTTATCTGCAAACAAACTTCCTGATGACTGGAAAGCTGCGGAAACACTGACCTGTTTTAAAGCTACCTTTGAGTAAACTAATTTTAGCATGTTTTATGCTGTTAATTGCTGTTTTTAATTTTAATCCTCCAAATCATGTAAAACACCTTGAATGACCTTGTGTTGAAACTGTGCTAGACAAATAAAATTGCCTTGCCTTAATGTCGTTTTTTTTTTATGGGTTACTTTTTTTTCTTTTACATCAATCTTAATTTACTGGAGACATTACATGTTCTGAGTATCTGGACCTGGGGCTTCATTGCTTCTCAACTATTGGTTCTGCCCCTCTTCATTTATGCTACCTTAGTCAATAAAAACAAACTTGGTGGACATATTTTTTGTTTTTACTATTGTGGGGAAGGGATGAGAATGTAGGTTATGTGGGGTCATTTTAATTTGTAAACCACTTTGTGCTGCATTTTTATTGTATGAAAAGCGCTTTATAAATAAAGTTTGATTTGATTAAACTTTTGAGGAAAAAGTTATATTTTAAGATATCAGATATGAAAATTCAAAACTTTTTAAAGTATTTTTAAAAAAAAGGTATTGTTTCCAAATTTATAAACTCAATGCTTTAAAGGCTTTGAAGACTGCATTTTTTTTGTCCTTCCACTTTATTCTGATTTAGTGTTTTGTGTTGGCCAGTGAAATGCGTTAAGGTTTACACCTAATGCCACAATTTGTAAGGTAAGTGGTATATTACAAATTTTTATGTTTTTATTTTATTTCTAAAGATAGAAAAGGTTGCGTAAATGAGCTTTTCGGACGGAAAACACAGAAATTAAAGCAACAACAACATGTTTTTGGATTCAAATGTCACCTTTTTTAGTCCGGCCGATCTGACCCAGTTTCGGAGCCCTCTGTCCGAGTCTCTGGGGGTTCGGCCCGCCGCCATGGCCGTCTTCCTGCGGGTGGCCCGTGTTGAACTGTCCAGTCGGGCCGGGCTGCCGGGGCGGCCCGCCGTGGTGTGGGATCAGCTCGGGGATTCCTGAGGCTCCGTACATGATGCAGTCCTCCGGTTCGGCCGCTAGGTGTCGCCAAAGACCAACCCGAGCGCAGCTGCTGAAGACTCTCGCTACTTCCGCAATGGTTCTTCTCAACGCCGAAACGCGTCAAGGGGCGAAAAAAACACGCCGAAATGTTGGAGATGACAGCGCGGGAAAGTCCTTAAAACCCTGTTGATGAAAAGTAGAAGAGGGTTGTTAAAGAGTTTGATCGGTGGCGGGGGAAAAGAGCGACATGTCTCCGACAACACGGGCAGTTACCCGGTGTTTAAACAGAAATAAACGGGATTACTCTATCGTTAACAGGTGTAAAATCATTTCACCTGCGTCACACCGTCGCCTAACAATAAAAAATAATGGGTTTCCAGCTCGATCTGTTGGTTGAAACGCTTTATTTCCACCCGAATTTATTAAAACAATCCAATGATAGCTTATAAATACACATAACCGGGGCGGATTTAGCTCACCTCGTGTTTCCAGATGCCGCAGTTAACAGCTGAATCGGATAAAATGTGCCGCTGACAGCCGCGTTGTTGTTGTTGTTTGTCGGAGCTCTCTCCGTCTTTCTCTGCCACTCTCCTGTTTCTGGCACACAACCAAGGAGGAAGAAGCTGCGTATATTTAAAGGGGCCTCCCGTCTCTCTCTCTCTCTATCTGCCGTGGGGATTTCCTCCCGTGGAGTCTTGAATCACACGGGGCTGGGGACGTCACAGTGCGGTCGACTACCTACGCTGTGGGAGGGGAGAGGCTCAGGAGGGCGCAGAAAGTCACTAAACGCACCACCTTGTAACGACAGAGTGACTCAGAAGCCAGCCAATAACAGACACACTGCTATTAACCACACATATTGAGTAAAAGTGGACTTTACACGACACCCAAAGCTCATTTAGAAAGACACAAACGAGCTGACTAGTCATGAAAACGTTCCCAGGTTATTTTCCACATCTTCACGGTCACTTTCAAACTTGGCCAGGGGTCCTCCAGGCTTTCTGAGTCTGATCTCGGGTTTTTTCTAATTTTTAAACAAAGATTTGAAGCAAAAATAAATACAGCTGCCAGAGCTGGGAAGTAGGGTGACATCAGGTAATTATAATAATAAAAAATAAGGTTTCAACCCTGTATCTCTTTAAAGGTCCATTGTGTAACAAATTCGCCTTTTTATTAATAAAAATCAAGTACTGCTTTCATAAATACGTAATTTTCCGAGGTCTAATCACAATCGCATTATCATGAAAGCGTTTCTCGTGTCTTATGGTGCATTCAGACCACAGGCTTTATTAGTGTCAGGCAAAGCTCACAAAGGATCTAGTTTGACGCTTCTATGTTGAAGCTTGCAAAGTCTGCCACTTCTGAGCAAAACAACAACATGTGGGCGGGGCTTCTTCTGTTGCTGTACGTTCTGAACTATGGCAGATAGTATTGAGAGAGCGCCTTGGCTTTATTTGCTAAATAAAGCTAGACAGCGTTGACTTCTGCAACATCAGTGCCGTTTGTGGATACACCCTATTCTACAGATGCGTTCTGAGTTTGGGGAGTTTAACCTTTTGCTCCAGGAGCTACGTATGGATGAGGTTCGCTTTCAGCATTACTTCAGTCTGTCCCACGCCCAATTTTACGACTTCCTGGGCCGCATCGCAGCTCAAATCTCCTACCAGGAGACCGACTACAGGTTCTCTATTCCTCCCGAAGAGCGCCTGTCCATCTGTCTTCGGTACGAGTTATTTATGATTTTTTAATTCTACGTTTTCTAGACTTAAAATGTAGGGTTTTCCAGCTCCCGCTACATTCAAAATACGCTACAATTATAAGCTCTGATTGGTTAACGCGCCGCTTCAGCACAGTTTGTCTGCGTCAGGCAACGGACTCATCGGATGAAGTGTGATGCATCACATGTACTTTTTGGCTTCCATACCCTGCTTCTGAGCAAAAAAGAGCGTGTGGGCGGGGCTTCTTCTGTTGCCGGATGTTCTGAACTATGGCGGATCATATCGAGAGAGTGGCGTGGCTTTATTTGCTAGTTAAAGCTAGACAACATTGACATCGGGTCTATCAGCGCCCATTCTTCAGATGCGTTCTGAGTTTGGGGAATTTAACCATTTGCTCCAGGAGCTGCTTATGGATGAGGTTCGCTTTCAGCGCTACTTCCGTCTGTCCTGCGCCCAATTTTACGACCTCCTGGGCCGCATCAGAGCTGAAATGTCCTACCAGGACACCAACTACAGGTGTTCTGCTTCGGTAAGTGTTATTTCTGATTTTTGAAACCTACGTTTGTTGAAAATGTTTCCACTGGCGCTTCATTCAAGATACGCGTATAGTGACATCACTACAGTGTAACACTCTGATTGGTTGACTCACTGCGTTAACTGCGTTGGGTCCGTCAAAAGTTCAGCTTGCTGAACTTCTGCGTTGCTGCTGTTGGTGCGTTGACGTATGAAACGCAAGTGAAGTGACGCACCACAGAGACTTTGACGGACCTCTGACGTACTCGACCATAGACTTTACTTGTAATCTTGCCGCAACTGACGCCGACGTTTGGGGCGGTGTGAACGCAGCATTACACACGGGGGCTTTAAATATCAGCAGCCAATAAAAATGCATGTTACTACCTTTAAGCTGCAGTTGCTGTTGGTAATATACAATCACTTTTATTGGTCTGAAGTATCAGAGATGGGAGGAGCCAACCTTGACAAAAATCAGTGCATCCGAAACATTGAAGGTTAGACCCCTGACATGTCAATTTTGCCATTGTGATTATAAGGATATTGCAGCTAAAGTAATGTGAATACAAAAAAAAAACGTGAATGAAATGTATATTGTTGTGTGTTAGGTTTATTTTAATTTAAAAATAATTTGGCAGTATGATTTAATTTTTTAAGGAAAACAAATTTTTAGATAATGTGGTGTGCTTCGAGCAAAATTGGGACAAAACTTTCAGCTAAAATGGGACACTTTTGGCTGATGTTAATGAGTAAGATTTTTAAACCACAAGAATCAGAAATCACATGAATATGTCCCTTTTATGCCACACTGTAAGATATTACAATAATTGATATTTCCATATGTGTTGTTGTTTCTGATTGATTCTATCTTATTAAATTAAACTTGTAGGCATCGGTCTACTTGAAAATCGGTTCCTAGTTTCAGGGTAGTCAACTTACAAAAGTTCACAAAATCTTGTGAACTATTGTAATAGGCAATGTATTTTATGCACAAAAATGTTACCAAGACTCATATTAAGCTATACAATTAATTCATTTCACCAGGTTTAGCATTTTAAATGGTTTACTTGCAATCAACCAAAAAGTGTCCGAAAAATACCTGATGTCACCCTAAATTCAAGCCAAGGCATCTTTATTTGTACACCACAAGTTTTTTTAAATTGCTTTGGGTGATTAGGGGATAAAATAAAAGCAGCAATAGAACAGTAAATGAATAGAGTACAACATTAGAGACACAAAACAAATGACACATTTAAAAACGTATAACATTCCAGCTATTATTAATTGCTTAAAGCTCTAAAAAATATGAGTTTAGCTTTGATTTAGATGAACTCAGCGTTTCAGCAGCTTTGCAGTGGTCTGGAAGTGTGTTCCGGATAAGTAGGGCATACTGCTCCAGGGCTAATCTGGTAAAAGAGACATAGTTTATGTAGTGGATCCTAAATACCAATCAGAGGTAACTGTTAATATTAGCCGAGACAATCTGAAGCTCAGACAAAATAGAAAGGTTAAACTAAAACATCCGATTGTAACAATGGTAACACAAAAATCAAACAATAATTATAAAAAAGCTATTTTAAATTTCATTTTAATTCAATTTCAGTTTTTAAATATAATGAAGATTTATTGTCATTTAAAATTTACAGTATGTAAGTTTTTATTCCTTTAATTGGATTTTAGATTAAAATAAAAATATTTTTGCAATTCTTTTTTAATAAAAAAGTAGAATATGAATTAAAAACTTAATGATGAAATAATTAGAACCACCCTAGTTACCACACAAAAATGTAAAGAATTTACAATTTCCAAATAATCTACACTGAAACAAAACCAAATCAAATGGAGTAATATTCACATTTTCATAAGTTTTAACATCTCAAGCCTCTGATCATTTTCAGCATTTATAGGGGTGGGGCTAAGCAACTGCTTAGTTTGCGTTTGCCTCAAGCCGGCTATTATGCTTATGTCGTTCTAATGCCAAATATTTCCTGTTGAGATATATTATATAAATATAGACTTTTTTTCCATTGAAACCAATATGTTCTTACTTAACAAAAGAAAAACTTGTAGTGAAACCTTGACACTGCTCTTGAGATGTTTAATTCTATAATAACATGTTCCAAAGAAGCCCAGACCATACCAGGTCATACCAGGTAAGCCCCTAGTAGTTGTATCCACATGATAAATGGTATAGTAATGATGCGTTCCATTTACTTTGGAAATTGGAACCCGAGTAAACAGTCTTTCCAGTTAACGCGGTTGGATAAGTTCCATCCATCCATTATCTGTACTGGTTACCCCCAAAGGGTTGCGAGGGGACTGGTGCCTATCTCCAGTGGTCAACTGGCAAGAGGCGGGTTGCACTCTGGACAGGTCGCCGTCATACTTACTTCAGGGGGCATTCGAGTTGATTTTCTATCAATGACAAGTTGGAATTTCCAAGTTCCAGCTACAAATGGAACAAAACCATGGTACTTTATTATATCCAAAGGACCCAGAAGCGCTTCACACTACATTTAGTAATTAACCCATTCACGCAAACATTGTACGCTGATGATAACCTATGATGGTGCCACAGCTGTGCTGGGGCGCATTCCTTACCCATGAACAAAGTGATTGAGATTAACAGAAAGGGGGTTTGAATCGGCAAACCAATACCCACCGTCAGCCCCGCATGTTGGCATTTTGTCTCCTCCAACCACCACTTTATATCCATCATCAAACCCTTTCTTACCCAACAAGCCAATCGTTTTACGTGATATATGTACGTTGAATGCATTTACTTTTCACCGTGTACTTCTGTTTCTATGGCATGGCACTTATAAAAAAAAATCACAATTTTACTTTTAAGAACATTTTTAAAACCATGGATCATATTTCTTAAACTTGACAACTATGCAATACTTTGTGTTGGTCTTTTACATCCCATCCCAATAAAAATATCCTGAGGTTTGTGGGGGTTCATGTGACATCTGCTCAAGGTCTTCCACAAATGTTTACTTGAACCTCAGGCAAAGCCTAAGAAGTAAAAGTAAAAGAAGGTATCCTTGTAGTACGTAACCTGTTCAGTGTAAACCTCTCCTTCCCTCTGCTCCCTCTGTTTGCTGACTGATTTTCCATCTACGGTGTACAAGTCTTTTTTTTCTTTTCCTTCTCAAATAACCTTTCTCAGCTTGGTCAGCTTGTTGACAGCATCATCTCACTCAGTAATCCGTGGACTCGTTTAGGAGCAGAAACGGCAAAACCAACCTCTTACACTCCGCAGATAGACAAACGTTTTAATGATTTATTTGAACTGTTAATGTTCCAAAAGGGGGAAGGATCACTGAAGATACAAGTGATATGACTTTGAAAGACAATTGGATGCACAACTTAAATTCTTTTGTTCTTATGCACACATGAAGATTAATCTCCCTTGGCAATTTGCAACTTTACCAACACTCTTTACTGAAAGAATGAACAAGCTTTTGGCTTGATTCTGGTTGGTTGAATTGTCGAGGTGTATTTTAACTGGTTAGTTTTCTGCCAGAGATTCTACTTTTAAGTATAAACAACATATCATATTTAGATCAGGACCAGTTCAGACGCTCGATGTTGTCTTACAAAATTTGTTTGGGATGATTGTCAGCGGTGGTGTCCACAACCTTTTGTCACGTTATTACAAAATAGTCAGATCAAACTTACTTGCGGGTCAAAGAAATTGCATTTTCAAAAATAAAAGCCCATTGAAATCACCCAAACATTATAGTGTGACCTTTTTTTCTTGCTCAACTACAAACTAAACATTCAATATTTTAAATAAACAAATGAAGTAATCAGATTTTTTTGTACGAATTTGATGTAAAATCCTTGTGCACCCAACACTTAAAAAAAGGTTTTGCAACCAATTTCAAATCCCATTGGGCTTTATCGAAAAAATAAACAAAACAACTTTTTTTTTCTGTAGAAAGAACTGGATTATGGTCATTATTCTTGCTTTATTTTGCCATGTTTATTATTCAATTAATTACATTCAATTTTGAGTGCACCAAAGTCTGCATCTTGGTAAAACTCACCTGATAAATTTGGTCCTATTTACTGTGAAATGACAGAAAATGCAAATATCTCAGTTATGAAATGCTGAATACTTTATGCTGTACTCAAACAATCGATTCAATTCCGATTCTCAAGAGTTAGAATCAATTATCACAATTAGATCTGATTCAATCTGATCCAGTTCGATATTGATATTGGTCAACGCTATTACATTTTTTTTAGCTATTATCTTAATTATATGCCTGTAATTAAATATGTCTTATCACTGGGTAAGTAACAATTCACAGGGGGAAACTGTATTTACTAGGGATGCAGTGATACAGATACTGGTATTGGGTATCGACCTCGATACTGCCTAATGTATACTCGTATCGGTATCGGCTAATGTTAACCAATACCATGAACCGATACTGAAGATTTGGAAATGCAGCAATAATTTCACAGAAAATATTACTTTTTGAGTTTTAAATGTAAGTTCTTTCGTGATTTTTATTGATATTTTATTTTTTTATCTAATTCACCATAATTTCTTGTAACAAGCACAGAAGAAAATAAAACCTGTCTCCCAACTGATAGCTATTTTTTGTGTGGTAGAAGTACTCGGTATCGCTAAGTACTCTGATCCAAGTATCAGTATGGTATCGGTTTTGAAAAAAGTGGTATTGTTGCATCCCTAGTATTTACGCTTTCAGACATAAGACCTAAAATGGCCGTCTGGACTTTGCCTTCCTATTTTTGTTGTGAAAAGGGCAAAGTATTCGTCGATGGATAATGGAGCCGTGTCGACCTGTTTCCACAGAGACTGAGAAGTATGAACTAGGCTTAACTAGTTACAATTTGGACACAAATGACACTATTATAACAAACAGATAAAAACTAGATCTAAAAAGGAAAGGAATGGACGTATTCAGATAAAACTGATAATAGATTTCTCCATGTGTCTGCGGCTTCAAAACAAGCTAATTTAAGGTTTGATTACCATGTACAGTAGGCTGAGTTATACACCTGTCTCAGCTACAGTCTTGTGAGGTGAAACTGTTGTTTTGCCCAGTTAAGTGAGGGACTGTTCTGGTGATGAAGCGTAATGTATGTCATTAGCAGTATCAGGTGTTATTAGAGTCCATCTAAGTGACCCTTTTACTGTATTTCTGCATTGTTTACTGATGGAGGTTCGTTGGGATTTAACAGTTATCTAAGTCATGTTTATGCAGGAGTGTTTGCTATCTCCAGATTCATCGCATTTAACAAACAAATCAGTGCAGTGATTACAGATAAACTCAGTTCCCAAAATAATGATTTATCAGACGTGTCATGACCTATCCAGGACTCTGCAGCCGGCACGGATGAGGAAGTTCTGGTGCTTTAAAAGTGTTAGTCTCAGTGGAGTTTTTCAGATGTATTTGAACCGTCTGAGGTGAACAAGGAATCCAGACACCATGGCGAAGATCGTTGCAGCAACTCTACTTCTTGTTGTACTGGTCGATTGCTTTTCGGACAAAACGGGTACGTCCAAAAGAGAGTTTGTTCCTGATGCTGTTCTAGAGGTATCTGATGCTATGATTCAAGCTGTTTCTCTACTGAAACTGACTGAAAACGATGCTTTTCTCTGACTCCTTCTTACTCCACAGCTCATTGTGATGAATTTCTATCTGCGGGATTTACAATCAAGCAAATCCGTGAATGCAGATGCTCAGGTGAGGACTCATCATTTAAACAGAAACAAAACAAGCGATAAATTAAAAAAATATATTATTTGTCTTCTTGTTTTTATAAAAATAAGTTTTTAGATATTTGCATGAAATATTTTCGGCTTCAGAGCAGGTTATGATGAACACGTTCTCATTGTAGTGACTTCGTCTGGCAAGCAAAAGTGTCCCCAGCCACTGATACCCACAAGCTATAAAGGACAGGCTAAACCTTGTGGAGCAAATCAAAAAGGTGAGTGAAATACCAAGCTCTTTTAATTAATATAATCGCATTGTTAATAGTAATATTCTGCAGATGAGGCATGAATCCCTTATAGCCTGACAAAAGAAATAATAGTAATTTATTTTCTCAAATTAAACTGTTTATTAGATCTCTTTGACACATAAATAATTTCTTATTTGAAATTTCAATTCAATTCAGTTTGGGTATACAGCGCCAATTCACAACAGATGTGATCTACTGCCAATAAAAAATTGACAAACAACTGGAGGCAGATTTCAATTTAAAAAGCCACTGATGCACTGATTCATATAGTACACCTGGAACATTGGATATCACAATTGATCTACACATTTTTACCAGTTTTGTTCGGTATTTTATCAAAGACCAATTTTGATATGTTACATTTAAACTCTGACTCTGTTACGAAATGATGAAAACTCTGCTTCGAAAACATTGAGTAGCCTAAGTACCCTAGAGGCTATTTTAGATTTAAATCCTTTCTCCCCTTGGACAGACGTATAGGATCTGATACGGATGGTTTTTGCTGGAAATGTACCAGCCGTGTTCAAGAGGTCTCAGGAACGTGCGTTTCAAAAATGTTTTGTTCATTGCAGGTTTTCTCAAAGTTAAGAAATTTCGGCAGCAGCAAACACACAAATATAGTCTGAAGGACAGCCTGACTCTGAAGTATTGCCTCTGCTGTAAAATAAGGAACGTGAGAAAAAGTAAGTCCAACTTTGTGTGGGTGTTAGTCAGTTTCTCTCGCTGTTCATAGGTACATTTGTTTAAAAAATGTGTAAGGAAAAGTAATTTGCTGATTTTTATCTTCCTTTTATAGGAACTCCATCCATTAAAGCACTCTGCAGCTTCTCGTGTTTTTATCCAACGCCTTTATAAACTAGGGATGACGGAGTGAGAATCATGGCTTAACCAAAGCCTCAAACCAATGCTTCTGATTTCCTTTGTCTCCATTGGTGGTTTTAAATTAACAGCTTTATCTATTCAAATTGTAATTGTCATTGATTTTAGCTGTTATACTAGTTCTGTTATTATATCCCCCCTTAGTTTTATCTGGGTTTTTTTATTTAACTCATAGTAATGCCATGTGTACACCTCAGCAAGGCTAGAAGATAGGGTTTCCCTAGGAATAAATATTAATAATTAGCCTGAGTTAAACCATGGACATGTATGAATAGATTAAAAAGGTCACAACATTTTTTTTAAAGTAGCTGAAGTTACTGAATGAATGATGAGAAATCTGTTACTATTAAAAGCAATGGGCTGTAGAGTCATGCTAAACGTATTTTGTCTGTATAAAACTGCATGCTGATAAAAAAAAAATTTTTCACCAAGAACAAAACTTTTTTTCAAATAAAATGTCTTTCATTTCATTCTGTAACTTCTTGATAGTATCATTACACACAGGGACGTTCGGTTAACAAAGTTTGGCAGCAAAGATGGTCAAACTGTAACTTCTAGACCTGTCCTTCAATGATTAAGTAGATGTCTTGCTAAACATTTCTCAAACACAACCATTCTTTCCATTTAAAAAGCCAATAAATGTCTCGGAGATTCAAAAGATGTATTGTTTGCGGGAAATATTGGTAACGTTGCAATGAAGCAATGGATCAGTAATAGTTTCATTAGGAAGTCCAGTTAGGATGGTTTAAACCATGTGCTTCAGATCATCTGAAGGTAAAAGTAGCACAGCCTGTACACTTGTAAAATATATCAAATAAGTATGACAATTGTCAAAATAAAAGCTAAAATATGCTATTCAACTACAACTGAAGTGTATTGACAGTTGATTTAAAGTGTTTCTCTGTATAGTAAAGGCTTTTATTTGTATTGTATGGTAATAAATTGTACAATGTGTCATTGTTTTTTTAATGTTTTTACTCTTTTTAAAGATGTGTTTTAAACAACTTTGTTCTTCTCTTTTATGTATTGATATATGATTTTCAATAAAGTTTCTATTTTACAATCCAAAGATGTGTAAAAACTGCTAAAGAAAAAAATCATGAAAAAAGGAAGGCAGAATCTCTGCGTTTTATTAGGGTGATTTATTCAGTGGGGAAAAACAATCACAGATATTTACAAAAATCCCACAACACTTCCTATTAGACACATGTAAACGTTGCATTTTTAATGCAATTTATTTTTAAGTGTTTCTAGCATCCTCTAAATGTGTTTGACAAAGAGGACCCTTTCTTTTAACCACTGTTAGAAACACAGGAAACACTTCATCGTACTAAGATAAACATTTCTTTTATCATATTGAGTCAGAAAAGAGCTATTTAATCATTTTTGAAAAGCACCAAAATCCGTAAAGCTCAATGTTGGAGAAGTTATTACCGTGGGGCAACTTGAGGTCACAAATTATAACCATGACAGTCATGTTTTAATCATTAGATAAGGGCTACGTCAAGTATTTATTATTTTTTTCCTTTGGTAGCGATGCCAATTTAACATGTTTAAAAGTCAAGTCAAAGTAATTCCATTAGGGTCTATATTAATCAGACTTAATGTAGTAACATAAAAAAAATGTTTAAAGGTATTACATGACATAAAATAAATAAGTGATGTATAAACAAAAAAAGGGAATAAATAAAAATAGAGAGAGATACGGTATCAGAAGTTCCCTGGGTGGTAAAGAAAACTCTTTTACTCTCATGTAAAACAACGTATATCCACACTCCTACCACATCTACACCCCAAAACAGAAAAATGAGATCTGTTCTGCTAACAAACAGAACTGGGCTTCATGCAAGTCCATTACTGGAATCACGTGTAACTCAGTAGGATTTCACAATATACAGTGGCTTGCAAAAGTATTCGGCCCCCCTTGAACTTTTGAAGTCCACGTGAAAGACAAATATAAAGTGGTGTACATGTGAGAAGTGGAACGAAAATCATACATGATTCCAAACATTTTTTACAAATAAATAACTGAAAAGTAGGGTGTGCGTAATTATTCAGCCTCACTTTGGTCTAAATGCAGTCAGTTGCTCATAGACATTGCCTGATGAGTGCTAATGACTAAATAGAGTGCACCTGTGTGTAATCTAATGTCAGTACAAATACAGCTGCGCTGTGACGGCCTCAGAGGTTGTCTAAGAGAATGTTGGGAGAAACAACACCATGAAGTCCAAAGAACACAGCAGACAGGTCAGGGATAAAGTTATTGAGAAATTTAAATCAGGCTTAGGCTACAAAAAGATTCCCCAAGCCTTGGACATCCCACAGAGCGCTGTTCAACGAATCATTCAGAAATGGAAGGAGTTTGGCACAACTGTAAACCTACCAAGAAAACGCCGTCCACCTAAACTCACAGGCCGAACAAGGAGAGCGCTGATCAGAAATGCAGCCAAGAGGCCCATGGTGACTGTGGATGAGCTGCAGAGATCTACAGCTCAGGTGGGGGAATCTGTCCATTGGACAACTATTAGTCATGCACTGCACAAAGTCAGCCTTTATGGAAGAGTGGCAAAAAGAAAGCCATTGTTAAAAGAAAACCAGAAGAAGTCCTGTTTGCAGTTTGCCACAAGCCATGTGGGGGACACAGCAAACATGTGGAAGAAGGTGCTCTGGTCAGATGAGACCAAAATGCAAAACGCTATGTGTGGCGGAAAACTAACACTGCACATCACTCTGAACACACCATCCCCACTGTCAAATATGGTGGTGGCAGCATCATGCTCTGGGGGTGCTTCTCTTCAGCAGGGACAGGGAAGCTGGTCAGAGTTGATGGGAAGCTGGATGGAGCCAAATACAGGGCAATGTTGGAAGAAAACCTCTTGGAGTCTGCAAAAGACTTGAGACTGAGGCGGAGGTTCACCTTCCAGCAGGACAACGGCCCTTAACATAAAGCCAGGGCAACAATGGAATGGTTTAAAACAAAATATATCCATGTGTTAGAATGGCCCAGTCAAAGTCCAGATCTATAACCAATTGAGAATCTGTGGCAAGATCTGAAAACTGCTCTTCACAACCACTGTCCATCTAATCTGACTGAGTTGGAGCTGATTTGCAAAGAAGAATGGGCAAGAATTTCAGTCTCTATATGTGCAAAGCTGGTAGAGACAAACCCTAAAGACTGGCAGCTGTAATTGCAGCAAAAGGAGGTTCTACAAAGTATTGACTCAGGGAGCTGAATAATTACGCACAACCCGCTTAACAGTTATTTATTTGTGAAAAATGTTTGGAAACATGTATGATTTTCGTTCCGCTTCTCACATGTACACCACTTTGTATTGGTCTTTCATGTGGAATTCCAATAAAATTGATTCATGTTTGCCGCTGTAATGTGACAAAATGTGGAAAAGTTCAAGGGGGGCCGGATACTTTTGCAAGCCACTGTATATATACATACGGTAATTTTTGGCCACTTTAGTTTCTATTTGCTGAAACAAGTGCCATCTCCAGCTTGATCAGAATAGATTGAGGGCGTAGATGATAAACTGCATACTTTCTCCCTCAGATCGTCATTGCATTTTAGAAATGACTGATTGTAGAGATGAGAGATTAACCCCCCACCCCCGCCTCTCCAGACATGTCAGGACTGGTGTTTGAGACCACATGGACGAGGACCTGTCCTGCTATAAAGCAGTCTGTGTTGGTGCAGCTCTGCAGAACCTCTCAGAGACTTCAGAGCGAAAAACAGAAAACCCAGAGAACATGGCCAAGCTCATAGGAGCCACTCTTCTGCTGATCACACTGATCCACTGCTTTTCAGACAGGACAGGTATCAAATATTAACTTTACATTCACCTTCTGCATAGATTAAACTCAGGCTTTAAGTCTACCAAAATACAAAATGTGACAGGTTCAAATAAAGTCTCAAAACGCTTATTTTTTAAATTGATGACTCACTGAATTCAGTTTCTGATGTTTAATCATTGTTTAATCATGTTTTATATTTGTTGATTTTGTGTTTTTGTTTTGCTTGTTTTTATTTACAGTTTATTGTGATGAATTTCGTTCTGCTGGAATATCCAGAGTAGACATACGTAAATGCAGATGCTCAGGTAAGTTATCACTAGTTTTGCAAACTATTTTATCGTTCCCAAATCGTTTTGATTGCATCAGTGTGTTTATTTTTCTCATTGTGTGTCTTGATTATCATCTTTTTATTCATACTATATTCCTAGATACGACATTTAAATGTTAATTTTTGCATCCTTTACATATTGCTTGTGCTGTTGTTGTAGTAGTCGGTCCAGGCAACAGGATAAGGTGTCCTGATCCACTCGTACCCACAACTGAAATGGAAAAACTGTCTCTGAAGAACTGCCTCTGCTGTAAAATAAAAAGCAAAACACGCAGTAAGTGAAACACAAATATGTGATGTGGTTTCTTTTTAATTACTATCTTATATGCTTGTTTTCTTTTAACTTTGTAGGAACTCCAAAGCTGAAAGAATTTTGTGATTTTCCTTGTTATTCCTCCCGTGTTGCAACACCTTTATAAATGAGAGGGGTGACAATGAGAGTGATGAAGACATGTACGACAGAAAAAACAAGACACCAACTGATGGAATGGATAAAGCTGGAAAAAATAGTTCATGACTGTATAAAACCCACGTTGCTGAAGGTGTTTTCTGTAAAATAAATGTGCCAGGATTACAAAAATAAGAATCTTTGTGGAGATTCTTATTTCTTACCTCTTTACAATGATTTTATTGGTTTCAGATTTTTTTTTTGGTAATTATTACTATGATTTTACTTTACTATCATCAAGGAAATTCTTTTCAATAGATATTTGTTTTTGATACCAGCTGCTATGTGTTTTAATATTTGAGCCTATGTAATTTTCTTATCTTGTTATTGTAAATAAAATATTTTTACATAGAGATAAATTGAGTGCTTTGTTCTAGTGCATAGTCTGAATCTAAACATATCTGTAATAAAACATAAAATAATTGAGAAATCAACTGAAAATGTTGTTTTGAATTTTTAATTTTAAAAAAACCTGAGAGGACGGTTTGATAAGTTATTCAATTAGATCTGTTGCATAAACCTTAGATACCACCACAGTAACCTATTTTTAGGCTAGGGAAAATATAATTTCTCCACTTGCTAAATAAAATTATTAGAAAAGAGCAGACTTGGTGTAAGCGTAGCCTGGGTTAATATACAAACTTTAACCACTCCACCCGAAGGCTTATAGGCTACGCCAAAAAAAAACTTTCAAAATCTGATGTAATCCTAACGAAATACAACACACAACAATAATTAAATATAAGTGGGGAAGTTGGATATTGCTACCTTTTGCTACCTATTTCCTTCAGTCCTTCAGTGGTAACTGCTAACTGTGCTAACTGTGATAGCTTTAGCCTTTAATTTATGTCACACTTTTAACAGTGGGATCTTTTTTAAGTTTTTAATGAACGTAAAACTATGCAGGAATATTAAGTACTGCAACAATTGTGAAAAATATATTTAGATGAGAAACAACATAGCTCTTTGCTGTGTTTTTTTGTGTTTAGCACATCTCATTCTTCTCTTATTTTTCACTACGTTTTCCGTGTATCTTCCTATATAAGGAAGTACATGAGAATTATAAACAAAATATAAATGTTATTATTCCCAAAAATAGCATTATTTTTCATACATTTTCTTTGAAAGCATTTGGTAAAATAAGTGTTAGCTTAGCTTAGCATAAAGATTTTAACTAGCCTAACAGCAAGCCTAGCCTTAACAAAATCCATGCAACAACTGATATGAAGCTACCTGATTACTGTCAATGAGTTCTAAAAAGTATGCTAACAATCAAAAATAAGTGATTTGTTCTGAATATATTTTATAAGCTTTCTCTTTAGTAGCAATTAGTGCTAAGGTGTTCATACTCTAGTCACTTATTTATGCTGCTCTACTGAGAGTGTCTCATTTTAAGAACTACTCAGTAATATTGATTAATGTACTGCTTATGAAATATTTAAACATAATTGTTTTATAAAGTGTTGTCTGTTTTTTCTCTATGCTTAGCATAAAATCTCTCCATTCTCTTATTTTCCGTTACGTTTTTGTCTTAGACTGTTTACTTTGCTCCTGTAAGTAATCAGTGGCTCTATTTGAGAGCATATGTGAACCATGTTTATCTCTGTTTTACCATCAATGTCACCTCTAGTAATCTATTGCAAAATCCAGTGTGTCAGCTTCAGCCCTTATGCTCTGGGCTTAGCTGAATACGGGTGAGATTCCGCTAACTGTGTCTTCTCTGATGGCTGTTACGCTTGCTTTTAAAAGAACAATGAAGGATCAGATATGTCCAAGCTGTGGTGTGTTGTTGATTTGAAAAATCCAACTGTGGAATGGTGAAATTTAAAGTTCACTTCACATTGATTAGGCATTTTCTTTCACAATTCTTGCTACTTTGGTGGTTTTTAGGGAAAGACTCATTTAGGTGCTTGAAATTTAACTTCATAAACTATAAACATATTAGAAACTCAATAAATACAGAGGCCTCAAATACCTCAACACTATGATTGTTCCACATTTTCTGTATTGCATGTCTAGTAGGTCTCAGGCGTGTAAAACATTGTTAAACCACTTGAATAATTATATAAAAGGGCCATAGAAATTCATGATAAAAATCCTTGTCAGTACCTCCACTGTAAAGTACAAAGTAAATATAATATTTTAGTTTCAAAATCCTTATTAAATATAATAAAATTTCTGCCTTGTTTGAAATAACCCACAACATCTCTGCTCCCCCTTTGAGAAAAATAAAAAAAAAGAACTTTACATTTTATTATATTAAACCCATAACATGTGTTTCAGCATAATCCTTATAATAATTACCTGCGATGAACAAATAACTATGGTTTTGACCAAAAAGTACTGAGATGAAGCTGTAGTTGGCCATTTGATTATTATATTCCAGCTACTGAAGTTAATAGTGTTTTAATATTCAACATTAGTTGAATAATCATAATTAGTTCACAGTTATGGGAACAGAGCTGCCATGTTTAGCATCTGACGGTTTCATATTTATACCAAAACACAGTAAAAGAGGGAGGACAAAAAGTGAGTGACAGTCACTTACAAACAAGAACAAAAACTGTTCACTGTGCTTGGATTTCAAGACATTTAAGCTCCTAAAGCAGGTAAGTCGATGGAACTATCTAGACCTGTTGGGTATCTTCAGATCCACTTCCTGTTAGGAGAAACTGAAATGTAAATCATTTCTCAGAGTACACCAGTTTGGCCTTGAGCCACATTTGTAGACTCTTTCTGCCTTTTTATTTTTGCGTGCAGCTAAAAACCTGAGCTAAAATAAAACTCAAGAAAGACAAAAACTGGGTTAATAATTCTCTGTCAAGATCATGAGGTTAAAATTATTGTAGATGGGGTTAGTGAGAAAAAAATAACATCTATGTTTACTGCTTTTGACTTCATTTTTGCTTTGTTAGTGGATCTAATGTCTATTGATTTAAATGCTTACATGGATAAGAATTTGCAAAGCCAAATATATTAAAAAGGTTGTTTAGTTTCGGTTTTGTCTTTAGCTATTAAGCAAAATACTATTGATACAGAATTTCCTCCTTATAGTGAACCATTGCAAACTATGTGACCTCTTTGAGGAGGGCCATCATTGCAATTTAATGTGTGATATGAATGCCTGACTTGTTTCCAGTGAGACGTTTTTCTTTAAAAATATCTGTAAATGATTAACAAGAGAAATAGAAAGTCAAAAGTTGGGATTCAGGAAGGAGAATACTACATACACATCAAATAAATACACTTAAATTCCCTTTGATCAAATGTATTCAATGTACTTAACATTGTGTTGGGAAGAATGATTAGATATTTCAAATAGAATTTATCATAATGTGGCATCATTCCAGATTTGGGGAAATACTATCTCACCCAAACAGATGATATGAGCTCATGGGAAAACAGACTTGATGATATTTTGATCTGATATTTTTAAACATAAATTCTTGTATGGCAATGGAAGTATAGCTGAGCTATGTCCAGACGCGTGGTCAGTGTGCAGCCGAAGAAACGTGTTGAGGAGACGGGAGAATGGAGCACTGGACTGTGCGAGTGCTACAAAGACATTGGAGACTGTAAGTGAACAATATGACCCAAAATGAGACGAGACCTTAGCATACAGACAGTGTCATTCATCTTTTGAGGTGACTGAGCTTTGTGTTTGTGTCTGCAGGTTGTTTAGCTTGCTGCTGCCTCCCGGTGTTTACCTGTAAGGTAACCAGTGCAGCTGGCGCCTGTCCCTGCCTGCCTCTGCTCGACTGCATCAGCTGCGTGCCTCCAGCCTCTCTGGCCATGAGGGCTTCTGTCAGGGAACGATACGGCATAAAGGTGTCTCTCACCACACGTCTTTTACGTATACAGATGAAACACACAGACTTTTTTTTTTCTACAAACATGCACCTTTTTTAGAGGCATTTGAAAACCTGAACTGAGCATATTTACTTACAGGGTTTAAGTTATAGGTTTGACAAGCTTATAAATATCTGAATCAAACTTTTCGAACTCTTTCGTTCCATGCAAGTTTCAAGTTAACCTCGAATTAAACCTTAAACTTAAAGGATAGTTTAATCGTCTCCCAGGGCTCCTTCCTGGGGCCTCTTCTATTTAATATGTACATGCTCCCATTAGCCCAGATTATAACAACCAATAAGTTTAATTACCATAACTATGCAGATGATACTCAGCTGCACATAACAATGTCAACAGGTCAGTAAATACCGATCCAAGCACTAAATAAATGCATTGAACAAATCAATACCCGGATGTCCCATAACTTTCTCGTGCTGAACAGAAATAAAACTGAAGTAGTTACTTTTGGACCTAAAGAGAAACGATAAAGAGTCAGCACACAGCTTCAGTTCATACAACTAGAAACTAATGATCAGACGTGAAACTCTTGGTGTGATAATGGACTCAGACCTGAACCTCCAGGGTCACATAAAGGCAATGACAAGGTCAACTTTATATCACCTGAAGAACATTTCTAGGATTAATGGACTAATGTGGCAAAAGGACCTTGAAAAACTAATCCACGCATTCATCTTTAATCGGATTGATTACTGCAACAGCGTCTTCACAGGTCTACCTATTGATTGATCAGCTGAGGTGGGCTGGGGAAGAAAACCACTGATGGACAGCAATGTGACAGAACCTTTATTTAAAATGGTCGCAACTTAAAAATGGCACCTACATAAAACTTCAGAGATCAAAGAAGAAGAAAAAAAGTATTCAGCTGATCCAGAATGCTGCTGCTTTTGTCCTCACTAGAACTAGGAAAGTAGAACACATCACCCCAGTTCTTAAGTCCTTACACTGGCTGCCTGTAGCTCAGAGAATAGACTTTAAAATACTCCAACTAGTTTATAAATCACTGAACGGTTTAGCACTAAAGTATGTTGGAGATCTGCTGTCACTATATACCAACCCAGCAGACCACTCAGGTCCTCCAGCTCTAGTTTACTAAACATTTCTAGAATTAGAACCAAACATGGAGAAGCAGCTTTCAGTTTCTATGCTCCACAAATCTGGAACAAACTTGCTGATGACTGCAAAGCTGCTGAATCGTTACGTTCTTTCAAATCAAAGATTAAAGCTCTACTGTTTAGATATGCTTTTGTGTAATATTAGTTTTTGATGTAAATGTTCTTTTTACGCTTTTCATAAATTGGTTTTAATCATATGTTGAATGTTTTCTTTTATTGATTTTTGTGTTTTGTCTGTTTTTGCTCTTTCTAATTTGTTTTTAAACAAACGCCATGTTTGGTTTCTTTACCATTGAATCATGTAAAGCACCTTTAGTGCAAACTTTAGTCAGCAACAAGAACAACGAGAGCCCAGTTGTCCTCATAAATCTCAGATTCTGATCATTTAATTGTGAACTGAACCCTTTGTTTAATTTTGATGTACCATTTTTCTTCAGTATTGATTATAATTCTCTCACTCTAGTGCTGTTGAGATGTGATAAACACTAGATATAATAGCAGAGCTCATTAAACTGCACTGTGTCACCACTTTAATTATTTGGAGCTTCAAGAGATTTGAATAGAATTGCTGCTAAGTGCATGAAGTCGTCTCAATAATCAGGACAATAAGGAACACAGATGCATAACAGTCGTCAGCTTGCCTTCTGAGTCATTTATTACTTCAGCAATGCAAGCAATAGGTAAACATGTATATGCTGAAGGCAGAGTGAAAAAGAGTTGTAAGCTGCTTCACTGCGGGGATGTTTGTCATAACTGGATCCAAAAAGTTGTGATGAACATCAGCTCTCTGTGCAGATACTTGACATGCAAATAGCTTCATCAAGGTGCCGGGTCCACGTTGCAGAACCGCAGCAAGACATTTTCTGGGACAGTGGAGAGAGGCGAAAAGATAAGGCACGATGTGGGAGCGGTTGGAGGCCAGGCAGGCAGTCAGGCGGAGGCTGGAGCGCTGCCATCGGAGAGAAGAAGGTGGCTTGTAATGTTGGCTCCTCTGAAGGTGGAGTGGGTTGATGATCGCTTGCAGTACTGCAGAACGGGAGGCTAGGAAGATGCCAGGAGCTCTTCTGAAAATGTGTCCAAGCTTGTAGGATGTTTCTTCTGTAAAGCAGCTATTTTCTCACAAGATGAGATTGCTAAAGTAATCCCAGCGTAGATGCTGTGTATAAAGTTGATGTGAAGCAATAGATTTATATCGTGTTTATGTTTACTTTCATGCATCTCTGTGCTTCTACATGTCTTATCACCTTCATTTCATTTCTTTTAGGTAGCCACAATATTAGTGTAAGTGTCAAATTGGATATCTAACTGAATAAGTCAGGCTGTTGTTTATACTATCATGACATGTTCAAGCAGAGGATAGCAGAAACGTTATGGTACAACAAAGTAAACGCATCTTCTGTTCAAGATGAAGTAGATTCTTTATCAAAAACACACAAAGTCCTTGTTTCTGTTTTTAACTGGTTTTAACTCGCACAAAAACCACAAAGAACCAGTTTGATTTTCCAAAGCCAGAGAGTTAGATTTGTGCTATATCTTCATATTATAAAAATGTAGGAACTCAATACAGGCAAATGATGATCTACATAACAAATACCGCTTATGTCTACCTTACCTCAGTAGTAGAGCTGGGTATTGATTCAGATTTTAAGTAATCGATTGGATTCTGGTTCTCAAGAGTTAGAATAAATTATTACGATTCGATCCAATTCAATCTGATCCAGTTCGATATAGATATGAGTCAGCGCCACTATAAATATTTTTTCAGAATTTATCTTAATTATATGCCTGTAATTTAATGACTTAACACTGGGTGAGTAACAGCTTACCAGGTAAAAACAGTATTAACACTTTCAGAACTAAACCTTCAAACGGCTGAATTTTTCATATCTATTTTAGCTGTAATAAAGGGAAAACCATATTAAACAATTAAACCGATTTATGAACTTGTGAATCAATTTGATTTTTAACATATTTGTAAGAATCGCTTCAGAATCGATTTTTTGATTTTTTTTATCAACACAGCCCTACTCACTACTATCAGTTTAATTTATAAACACCTTTTAAACAACCGCATATTCATATATTAAACTTCTGTGTTTATCAGTAGTTTATTCAGCAGTGTTTATATACAAGGGCTTATAGAGCACTGCTTATTAGTACAGTTTTAAATCGCATTTACAAAAAAAATTCACAATTACATTTTAAACATCAAGGTTTATAAACACTACCTTAAACAGAACATTAACACACAGTTACAAACAATGGACTTTATAAATGCAGCAGTGTTCTCAGAGTTTGAAGGAATGTGGTTTTAAAAGAATAAAAAAACATCTTCTTATGAACTCAGATTTTATCTGTGTGTTTATAAACACGGTTGAAACAGATTTTTCCAAAGAAACTTTTGACCATTAAAGCTTATAAACTGTTTTTACTGAATTAACTGAAATAGTTAATGGCTAGAGTAAAATAACCTTTTTCACTTCTTTTTTCAGATTTTTTGTCTTTACCTTTATATGTTTAGTCAATTTCTGTCTTTTACCTTAAAGGAAATTTAAAATAAGCGAACCCTTATGCCGAGCTTTGAACACAGTGCTCACAACACGTTAACAAGTAGTTGATGTTCCAGAAAGTGTTTGATTTAAAAAAAATTCTGATTCCATAAATAGTTTGTAGCGCCGTCGTTTTAGTGCTCGAGTCTGAGTGTGAGTTTGAAAAAAGGAAGAGCTGGTGCTAAAAACCCTGAAGCCTAAAGGTTTGATGCCAACATCCACTGAACGTACTTTTCCTCCATGTTGTATAATAACCCAGTTGCCACCACCGTGCTTCAACATGAGGATGATGTTTTTGCACCAAGCCTCCAGTTCGTAATTGTCGTCAAAAAGTTTAAGTTTGAAATCCTCGGGTTGCAAAGCGTTTTTCCCCACATAAGGAGAATGTGTTTCTCCAAAGTTTTGCCAGGCTTGGATGTTTTTCGTTAATAAAAAAGGCTCCATGTTTCCACCCTGACCCACAGCCAAGCCATATGAAAAAAAGGAGGTTGTATTCATCTTCTCAGCACAGTACTTGCAAGAAAACACTGCAGCTCTATCAATGTTGTTGTCTTTACTGTATTTCATTTTGTATCTAAACACTTTTTTTATTATGCACTCTTATCCTGACTGATACTTGTTAAAAGTGAGATTCTTCTGATCTTTTCGACGGTGTCTGCATATGTTTAGTCCACATTAAAGGTAATTCTACATTTTTTTTATTTTAACATCACAAAAACTTGGACTTTAACTGTTTCCTGTCAAATCCACCATTCAGACATAGAACAGTAAATTCTTCCCATTAGGGAATAAAAACTTTAAAGCAAACTTTTCCAAAGTGTGTTTGTGTGATATTTCTGCAAATATTGCACAAAGTGGAAAAATGTATTTCTCATATGAACTGAAAATCCAAAAGTTGCTTTAGGTGTTTGATTTCATGTGTTTTTAATCCCTTTTAAACTAGATTTCACTTTTTTGTACATTTTTTGATGACAATTAATGATTAAAAGTGCAGAAGTTAAAGATTTAAATCATGAGGAGATCCTTTTGTCTGTCACTCATAACAAAGACATGTGGCTAATCCAATACGGTCACTGGTTCTCTTCAATATTTTAAAACCAAATGGAAACACTTGCCATTAAATCTCTGGAGCCGTTAATATGTCTGTGGGTGGTGAAATTTTTCTGGGTGTTTATGTCACCTCCCACATTCAAATCACAGCAAGGGTCGATGGTTTTTACATAATACTGTGTCTTTGTCATATTCTGTGGCTGTCCTTTCAATTGGACCCGTGTCCCCATGAGACAAAGCTGAAGTTACAAAGAAAACACGTGAATCTGAAAACGTGACTTAGACTTTTATAACATTTATACTGATAAATAATCAGATTTATTCTTCAGGTCTTCTGAACAGATATTAGAAACATTCATCCAAATGCCATGAGTTTTTTATTTATTTTTTGGATTTGAAAATGTTTTGCAAATAGAATTATGAACTCTGGAAAACATTGGGAATTTTTAATATAAATAGTGTATAGAAGAGTACAGATATGGTTCCACTATTTGAGTAATCACTGAGTATCTAATAAACATTTAACTTAACTCTGTTGTTTACAAAATGGAGTTTCTGATTTTATAAGATCATTTTCACATAACTAAGAGAAGTTAACGTTGGTCTGCTGCATAATAAAACGCTAAAAATGTGTCTTTTGCACATGTAAATGTTCACCTTTCTGCCTGAGCCTCCCACTGAAGTTCAGCTCCTTCTGTGTGCAGGGAAGTGTGTGGAGCGACTGCCTGTACGGATGCTGCTGCTACACTCTATCTTGGCTTCAGATCTCCAGGGAGCTGAAAAGAAGAGCAGCATCCCACGCCACCTCCTCATCGTCTTCCTCCCACACAGCCAGATACACTGCTCTGACCTTCCTGCAGGGGGCGCACTTGGTCTAGACACATCCAGAACCTCTTCTCTCCCAGGTGGCAACCAGTGCAGGGGAAGATTTAATCAAACTTCCTGTGTGCTCCAGCCGCTAACAGATGACCTCATAATGAGCCCTAAAGACAGAAGTCAAGTTTGTTCAAAAGTGGAGCAGAACTTATTTTAATTTATTCAGACTTTTGAGGTTTTTCCTATACTCGTTTGATTCTTTATAGTAAAAGAAACAATATTTATGCTTTTTCCTTTTGTTAAAGTGACTCCCAAAGGTAGAGTACCCAGAAATGTAAAAATAATAATGACACAAGTAAATAACATAACCAGTTTTAAGCAGAAGAAAGACTTTTATAAGTCAGTTTTTCCTATATAACACCCATACTTAGAGTAGGTGTACATATATATCTTGGAACAAGGTAAAATTTACTTCTAGTGACAATTTATGGTGTTTACTATATATTCACCTGACCTCAAAAGGCAGCAACAGAATCAACAGACTGAGGATTATATTATAAGAGCAAAGCTTGCTTAGATACAGCCGGTCTCCTTTAATAAACTATTGGTTTCTGTCTGTGCTTCCTGTAGTTTTGGTTAAATATATTTGCTCTTCATTCAGAGAATTAATTCACCATAGGTAGAGTGTCTGGAAATGTTACTCAAGTAAGAGCTGCGATACTTCGTAGTAATATTACTCAAGTAAAATTAAAAGTATGGCGTAGCAAAACTGCTCTTAAAAGTACATTTTGTTTCCTAAAAGTTACTCAAGTAAATGTAACTAGTTACTACCAACATCTGGTGACTCCCTAATGAAATATTACTTGTAAATATATTGCATAAATACTACGCAAAATAAATGTTTTGTGGTGATTCTGATCCTTGTATCAGTTGTTGTTGCTTGTTAGACTAAAACAGATATTGATATGATTGTTATTTTATTTGATCTTTTGGGTCATTGTTGTGCTCAGGCGATTGATATTTTTTGTGACAAACTTTACTGTAGCACTGCATTAGGTGAGGCAATTTTATTAGTATTGCACACTTTCAGCATCAGGGTAATTCAAGGTACTTTACACAATTAAGTGGTAAAGAAAAAGACAAAACATATGATGAAAGCGTAAAAAGCACAAAAAAAATTATTAGAGAAAAACAGCACTTAAACATGAAGCAAACAGAACATATGATACATAATAAAGCATGACAGAAAATATATGACACATAAAAACATGACATTAATCGCTTAAAGGAGACATATCATAATTATTTTTCCACTATAAAAAATAGGTCTATGAGTTCCAGAAAACATGTTTCTGAAGTTGTTTGCTGGAAATAGCTTGTAGGAAACAATTGTTACCAACCTGTATTAGCCTCTCTTTCAGCTCCTTGCAGATTGTGCTGTTTCTGCTGCTCATTACATATTACATGAGCTGCTGTTAACTTGGCCACGCCCAAAGCTTCTACAATCGTTCCTCACGCCCACCACTCACATACTGTTACCACTATGTGTGAAAGTTACGGACATGGCTGCTGCAGTAGTTCAACCATACAAAAAAAAAAATACAAATCAGTCACACACACAAAAAATACTAATACAAATAAGAAGTTCAAGCATACAAAGAAAAAAAATTTCAACCATACATTTAACTTCTTTCCTGGCACTCCGATATCTTCCCTAGACGCCGACTCTAAAGCCTTCCATCTCGATAGCAGAGTCCAGCTCTCTAACGCTGCGGAGATCCCGCTCTTTGAGCTCCGTGCAGCTGCATGTCCTCTGTCTTTCCCCGGGTTGGAGTAGCTCAGATTGGCGGCTCGTCTATCATTTCCTGCCCGGAGTTTGAGTAGCCCTTTTCAATCCATGCAGCTCTTCTGTCCTCTTTGACTGGGACCTGATGAAGCGTTTTGAGCCCTTTTGACCAGCCAAAAACGGAACATTTTGCCTGGAGCTTCAACGTGGTGTTCCACAATCTTAATAGTAACTGTTGTTTACTGCTGTACTTGGTGGGTGGAGACAATGCTCTGAGGAGGTGTGGATATTCTATTATTCCGGCTTGTGATGTAGGAAGTCGGACAGATTTTGAACAGCTCGATCAGAGACTGAATGCAGGATCAATTAGGAAAACCTTGCTTGGAAAGAAAGAATGAAAAAGCAATTAACTCAGATCTAATTAAATCTGTATTTGTTGTGTTAGCATTAGCGCAGCAGTAGACATGTAGGCTACAGGAAGTTAGAATAACAACAGTTTATAACAGCCTTAAACCAGTTCTTCACACGCTGTGTGATTGTTTATTATCTGTTTATTGCTAAATATGAAAAATATATGTAAATAAGAATTAAGCTGACCTATTGTACTGATTTTTGTCATTTTCACCAAGCATTTTATGAGAAAAAGTAAAAAACAGGGCGTGTTCAATTCTCGAGTAATGCCTTTTAATACATTTCCATCCCATATCTGCAGCACAATGCTACTCCTGGACTTTAAGTGGGACCATTTTTATATATTGCTGAAGCCTATATGTGGACTGTTAGATAGATAACCTGCTTTTATCATGTAGATACCATTATGGTACAAAACCTTCTGTTTTCATCCATCTATCTTCTTCTTCCGCTTATCCGAGGTCGGGTCGCGGGGGCAGTAGCTTAAGCAGAGACACCCAGACTTCCCTCTCCCCAGCCACTTGGGCCAGCTCCTCAGGAGGAATCCCGAGGCGTTCCCAGGCCAGCTGGGAGACACAGTCCCTCCAGCGAATCATGGGTCTTCCTCTGGGCCTCCTCCCGGTGGGACGTGCCAGGAACACCTCACCAGGAGACGTCCAGGAGGCATCCTGACCAGATGCCCGAGCCACCTCAACTGGCTCCTCTCGATGTGGAGGAGCAGCGGCTCTACACTGAGCTCCCTCCAGATGACAGAGCTCCTCACCCTATCCCTAAGGGAGAGCCCAGCCACCCTACGGATGAAACTCATTTCAGCCGCCTGTATCCGTGATCTTGTTCTTTCGGTCACCACCCAGAGTTCGTGACCATAGATGAGGGTAGGAACGTAGATCGACCGGTAAATCGAGAGCTTTGCCTTTTGGCTCAGCTCTCTCTTTACCACGACAGATCGGTACAGCACCCGCATAACTGCAGACGCCTTACCAATCCGCCTATTGATCTCCCATTCCATTTTTCCCACATTCGTGAACAAGACCCCCAGATACCTGAACTCCTCCACTTGAGGCAGGACCCCATCCCCGACTCGAAGAAGGCACCCTACCCTTTTCCGGCTCAAGACCACGGTCTCGGATTTGGAGGTGCTGATCCTCATCCCAGCCGCTTCACACTCGGCTGCGAAACGCTCCAGCAAGAGCTGTAGATCACGTTCAGATGAAGCCAACAAGACCACATCATCTGCAAAAAGCAGAGACCCGATCCTGATGTCACCAAAACGGATCCCCTCAACACCTTGGCTGCGCCTAGAAATCCTGTCCATAAACGTTATGAACAGGATCGGTGACAAAGGTCAACCTTGGTGGAGTCCAACTCTCACTGGAAAAGAGTCCGACTTACTGCCGGAAATGCGAACCAAACTCTGACACCAGTCGTACAGGGACCTAACAGCCTATATCAAAGGGCCTGGTACCCCATACTCCCGTAGTACCCCCCACAGGACTCCCCAATGGACACAGTCGAACGCCTTCTCCAAGTCCACAAAACACATGTAGACCGGTTGGGCGAACTCCCACACACCCTCCAGGACCCTGCTGAGGGTGTAGAGCTGATCCAGTGTTCCACGGCCAGGACGAGTTCCTCCTGGATCCAAGGTTGAACTATCCGTCGGACCCTCCTCTCCAGAACCCCTGAATAGACCTTACCAGGAAGGCTCAGAAGTGTGATCCCCCTATAGTTGGAACACATTCTGTGGTCCCCCTTTTTAAAGAGGGGGACCACCACCCCAGTCTGCCAAACCAAGGGAACTGCCCCCGATTTCCACGCAATATTGCAGAGCCGCGTTAACAAACACAGCCCTACAACATCCAGAGCCTTGAGGAACTCCGGGCGAATCTCATCCACCCCCGAAGCCCTGCCACCGAGGAGCTTTTTAACAACCTCAGTGACCTCAGCACCAGAGATTGGAGAGCTTCTGTTTTCATCTGTCATAATCATACATCTCTAACTATGAAAACAGTAAGTAGGGTCAAAGGTGTGGTTATTCAACAGCAGTAAGATCTCTGAAATTATAGTTATTAGTAATACGACTGTCTCATGGTCTGACGTTGAATGAGTTCATTGTGATTATTGTTCTCCAGTTTGGCAGACCATCGAGACACTTTCTCTGCCACCTTCAATGTTTTCTATTTTCAAACAGGAATATGAGATGACATGTTGCCTGCTCTAAGACTTTGCAGGATGTTACCCACTTCTCTCTGGATCACAAGTGAGGCAAGACTCAAAAAGAGCAACCTTAGATACCGAAGGTATGCACTGTGTAATAATTTCTGAAGTTGGTGTAAACATATGCTTTAGATTTACAGATTACATCTGTGTTTTTCAGAGTAATACTAGGAACCTCTGCATCTCGTTTCCCTTCAGAAAGCAGAAGTAGGTTACGCCACACCACATTGATGAGGATCTTACTTTCACAGGAACATTTCTGCTGTAATGACCACACAGAGTTCTGACATTTAAAACGAAAAATCGGAAGCAACCTGGTTAGGATACCTTTAGTGACTCTTTTAAAAGAAAAGCTTCCTGGATTCAAAGCCCCATTGGTACAAAGGCTATCCAAAACAACCTGGCCCTATGTGAAAAAGTAGCTTACCCTCTAAGCCAAATAAGTGGCTGTGCCAACAACTTCCCCAAATGTTTGAGAAAATGGAGTGTTTTACTTCGCTATGAAATACTTTTTAGCTTAGTCTTCTTTGCAGAATTCTTTTAATCCAGCATCAATGGAAGGATTTCAGGGCCTTAACAGCATGCTTAAGGTCATGCAACAACATCTTTATTGGATTAGAGTATGAACGTTGACTAGGCCACTTCAAATGCTTTGTTTGAGAAAGAATGTTATTTTCTTAATATTTTAAATTCTCAGGAGGTGAAGACATGTCTACAAACGTTTAGTCAGCCCAACCACAGGCATTCATCATGACCTCCGTATCCAAACGGTAGTCCTCTGGCATCTGTGACGGCATCCAAAACTGCTCTGAATGCGAGTATTTCTTTGGTTAATGATAATGATAACAATAGTGTGCAACTGATATGTGACCCATAAAGTTTTGCCCTTTAGAGTCAACTTGGCCATATAGTACTCTCGGCTCCTGACAAAACTCCAATTCAAAAATTGTCACCAAAGATACGGCAAAGTACAAGATGAAGGGTCAATCCACGCGATGACAGACAATACAAATGTGCTAGTTTTATTTCTATACACATAGCTAAAATTGTTGGACTAAAAGTCTATTGAAAAATCAGACAAATCTCTTCTCTTGTTTCAAGATGATTGGTAAACCAACATGTTATTGGCACATTCTAAACTCCAGCAGCAGCAGGGTTAATGTTTGGATCACTTTTTAAACACCGATGTTATCAACCGCTCTGTTATCCCCCATTCACCAGGTTCCGTCACCTGTAAGATGTAAAATGAGGCCAGAGAGTGCCTTCGTCTGCCCTGCTGGACGTCTACGTACTCATTCCCCCTCCATGACCACGGCCCTCTTGTTGTATGCCACAGATGCGACCTCGAGGTGCAAACGCACAACCGGCCTCTCAGTTTTTTGTTCTTCACTGTAAATAAGTAAAACCACATGCTCAGAGATGCCTTCAGTGTTTATCTGGATCTCAGATCAGTCTGAAACCTGTTTCGACACAGATGGTGTTTACATTCCTTAACAACATCCAATCACCTGGCAAGCTCACTGCAGAGTCTAAGGCCTTGTTTACTTCGGGTTAATGTGGTTTGGCTGCTAACATCCTGAACTCTTTTGGACTCATTCCTCAGTGTTTTTACGTATGCCAATTCCTCCACAGGGAACCGCTTGCAACGCCTGCGTGTTTGCGTTCTTCTGCGGGCCCTGCACCTGGTGTCAGATATCCAGGGAGATCAAGGGGAGACAAAATCTGGTGGTGTTTGTCAGCACGGCCGCCTGATCAGAACAAATGGTTCGCTCTGTCGTCGTTGATTGAAGACACGTACGTCACTACCGTCATTAGAAACACCGCCTAATCGTCAGGGCTGCCACGCTTCATTGCACTAAGAGAGGGCTTTTCACATGTTTCCAGGAACATCACTCAGCAGCTGATTAAACATCGACTGAAAAGGAACAGCCAGTCACGTTGGAAATTAGAGAAAACATTTGAAGAATTAAAGGTCAGAAGGTTAGGCTTGTAACTATAAGCCTTGCACCATGTTTATTTCTCTAGGCGGGCAACTGCAGTCCCTAACAACCCCAAGTATTCAAGAGTCAAAACACAATACAACAGAATCAAGGTGCTGCAATGGGCCAGTCAAGACCTCAACTTTAGCTGAATTTTGCAGAAGCTAATGTCTAAAAAACTCAGCAAATTGAGGTAGTGTCCAAATCAAAGTAAAACAACTGGTAGAGCTACCCTACTGCTGCTGACGGTGGTTCTAGGGCGTACATAGCTTGTTCAATGACAGCATTAGACAGTTTTGGTGACCTTGTCATCAAAGTTCAACAGATGTGTCTCTGGCTGAAATTCAAATAAACAGTTTATGACAGTGAGAAGAACACTTGTAACCAAGTCACAGTTCATGATAGGCGTCTAGATCAGCTGTGTGAACAGCGACATGGGATCTGAACCGATGCGTATCATGATGCAGAACTATCAAAGGAAGGAAAACATTCAGAGCTGGCGAGTGTCTCCGGGGGGCTTTGTTCACATATTTGGGCTTCGGGTCAAACTTTGTGAGAGGTGTGGGGAATACGGAAAAAGCTTCAGGAGAAAAACAGTAATTGTTGTTTTTGTTTACAGGCCTTCCTTTGATTGAGTAGCTGCCATGGCAACAAACATGTTCAGCTGCTTCATTACCCATCTCCAGCTGTTTATTATCAGATTTCAGGCTTTAAATGCGTGAAAATGGGATGTTGTAAGATAAATGTCTTGCAAAACCAGAACCTGGTATTAAGTAGACATATTAAGTTTTCATTCCCATTTAATGAATAATAAACGGTCCCCAGAAAGAAGTTCACAACAAAACTAAAAGGTGAGCAGAGATGAAGCAACAGTTATCCATTGTATTATCAGTTTTAAAGTATTCCCATTTGAACCTGCTTGGGTTATGTTGGACCAGGGTACCCAGTTCGTCTTTAAAACACCGTTTGAAAAGCATCGGAAATCTGCTCCAAACTGCTTCATTCAGCAAGTTGGATTATGCAAATAAAAGCCTGCAAATCAGGTTGAAGAGAGTATCTCTCTGCTGATGCGCACCGGGTCATCCTCCAGTTTAAACAGTTCTGCCTGGATTAAACTGAACACGTACAGCACCTACCAGAAGGATTCACAGTGCTTAGGCTTGTCCGTATTTTGTCCGTTTACAACCAGGGAGTATCTGGTTTTTGAAAGGAGCTTTTGGAACTGTTTCCCCCTGATGAGTTCTGAGACATTTCTGGGAGGAGGAAACATATGCTGCCTTGGTCTTTCATCTGTTGTATATTGTGTAAATTGGCCCTTGTGTGTCATTCACTGAAAATCGTGAAAAACTGTTTAAAAAAAATATGATTGGTCACTCTGAGTCACATAAGCGTCTTGCATTTGAACACTTTCTCCAATCCTCATTCCCTGCATTAGCCTGAGAAAGAAACTAGAGCAGAAAGTGAGCGAGTCATAAAAAGCCAGTCTCCTCTTCGTCACAGAGAAAGTAAGTATTCATGGTCTAGCCTACCTTGGCTAGTGACCGCCCCAGGAAGGCTGATTTTCTAGTCAGTAGAGAGAAGAGCATTTGTGTGCTAGTAGAAGCTAGAAGTTGAAGCTAACTGTTAGCAATCAAGTTAACTGTTAGCAATCAAGCTAACTGTTGGCAAATCCACAACATGGCGGAACATGTTCAGGCTTATGTTATGTGTTCCGATAACACTTCTGCGTGGCATTTTTTACCCAAAAAAAGAGGAGATGAAGAAGTTGGAATTTGTCTCAGGACACCACCAGCAAAATAAGCAAATTTTTTGAACAAAAGTAGCAAAATACTTAATTTGCTGTTAGCCAATCAGAGACAAGACGTTTGTATATTGTGATTAATAATGAGTAAGTCTCGTAATTATGGATCTCAAGATCGGATCTAGCTGACATTCTCGCATTTTTCATTGATGGGAGATCAACTATATTAGCTCACAAGTCGCGCCGCTCTTTAAGAAAGTACTTCCTAGTTACGTTTGACGGTGATAGCGCAATAATTTAAACGTTCGTAGCGGTGCAAACAAGGACTCTTAATTACCACAAATCAGTAAGTATACTAAAGGCATAGAAACTAACCTTCTGATATTTACACACAACAATGAACCGGAAAAATTAAAAAGGAGGGGAAAAAGGCAGATGCGGAGCTTCAGCTGTGCTGCATTCAAATAGTGTAGGAAATCTGTGCTGAGTTCAGGAGCATAGAATAGTGACAACAGCAATAATAATACTGAACTTACAAACTTGTAACAATTTGGGCTGTCTAACACATATTTGTGAGTCATAATAACATTTGTTAAATAATACAGTTCTTATTGAATGTAGATGCAATAATAAAAGCAGGTTTAAAATGTTTTTCTTTATTTCAAAACCTAAAAATAGAAATCAGATTTAGTTTTCTTTCAAAACAACAAATAATTTGTTGTGGTAGACATTTAGCAAAAACTATGAGTTGCCTTTCTAAAAAAGGTCAGGTATTATTCGTGACTCTAACTAAGTGCTAAATATCTGGAATGAGGGTAAAAATAGCTCTTTGGATTGTAAAGATTGCAGATCGCTGATGTAAAATATCTCTTTCAGGTAAAAAGATCCAAGACAGATGCAGACAAGAAGAAAGTTGTCGGGCATCTTATTGACTCCAAACGGCTATGGGATGATGGAGCTCAGGAATGTAGACCTGAGTTGAATCTGGAAATGAGCTTTCAAAAGCAAAACAATGCAGACATTAGTCCAAACAAATTCCAATAAAACCCATTAAACATCTTCAAATCAGTCCCGGCCTGTTGGGTTTTATCATGCTGGTTTATTTATGGTTTGATCTTAAACTTAAAGACGTAAAGGAATTTTATCGACTTTCTATTGCAGGAGATGCAAAGCCTCTCCAGAAGAATATCAGGCAGGGCCGTTTAAACTTGTAGGGAGTTATCTAGAGATTAGAAGAGAATTCAAACACATCCCCTCTCACACAAAAAATTGTTTTTGTGTTTGTTTTAGAAACATTGTGGTGAAAACTTTCCATATTTTGCTTTTCTTTTTTCACACGTTTCGTATCATCATGTCAATTTGAATATCAGACAAATATGTCCAGCATAAATACGTAATGGGGTTTAAAACGATGATTTGCTTTGTAGCCACATTGCAGGTTTTTTTTAAGCCGGAATGCTCACGTCTACGGTAATTTTAAAGCAACTCCTCAATGTCTGTATCTGGTCCAGAGGTGGGTAGAGTACCCAAAAACTATACTGAAGTAAAAGTAACACTACTTAAACGTATTTTTACTCAAGTAAAAATTGGCTGTCCTAAAATTACTTAAGTAAGAGTAAAGAAATTACTTGAGTACTGAGTAACATCTGATCTAATTAATATTTTAAATCGAGTCATTAAACAGACAAAAATAAAAAGTTATGAGCAAATTATTGTATTTTCAAAAATGAAATGGAAAAAAGATGCAAATAAACTTAATTTCATTAAAACGAATTTCAACAGATAGAAAATTACATTAGAAAACCAAAGTTTGTGTAGAAACAGGTGGTCTCCTTTAATCAAATGTAAGTCTTTTTATGCTGTATTTTGGTTAAATGTGTTTGCTCTTCATTCAGTGAATTTGTTCACAGGGAGAGGAGTATCCATAAATGTTCCTCAATTAGGAGAAGCGATACTTCATAGTAATATTACTCAAGTAAAAGTTAAACGTATGGTGTAGCAAAACTACTCTTAAAAGTAATTTCCCCCCCAAAAAAAGTTACTCAAGTAAATACAGCTTGGAAATCTCTCATGGAAGCCATTTCAGCCCAGTCTCTAATTCCTCATGTGGATCCTGAACTCTGACCCTAAGTCAGACAGGGAAACTGCAGTGCCTTAGAACAGTAGTTCCCAAAGTTGGGGTTGGGACCCCACATGGGGTCATGGACATGTCAGTCTGGGTCAGGAGCTCCTCTTCAGAAACTTAAGATACCAAAAATATAGATGAGAAAGCATGTTGATTTTAGAAATGATGCAAAAGTTTAACAGTGAGATAGATTAAATCAACATGTTGGCCAATATATTGCTTCTGATGTTGATTGTGTTGTCAATAAACCACTTTTTAACTGACTCTGTGGATATCCTTGCTAGCTAAACAAGTGTTGGGGTCACAAGCCTTTTACATTTGTATTTTATGGGTCACCACTGCTTTAGATGTTGTGTTTGGATCCTTCCCAACCCCTTGGATAATTCAGCTTTTGACGTTTGGAGCATTTTGGGTAGGATGTCCACTCCTGGGATTTTCATGTTGGACTTTGAATGTAGTTTCATAATTTTGCTTCAATTAGATCCACCCCTCACAGCTGTTGTGTCTCCAAATAAAATCTGCCTTTTAATGAATTTACTAAGATGTCAGCATTTTAACAACATTTTGGTAGTGACTATCATCTCTGATCAACACTAAAAGTCGCCTGTAGTAGCTGAGAATAAGAAGAGGTCAACAATGGAAGAAGCATGGATGGCTGCGGTGTCTCTGTTGGTACAAACTGCTTCATCAGCAACTAGAGTTGGGTATCAATGATTCGATTCCAGTTCTCAAGATGTAGAATCACTTATTACTGGTACATGTTTGGAATGACTTCTTCAGAAAGGCGTTTTAGGTGGCTAACAAATGTAGCGCCTGTGTTACGACCCCATATTCTTGCAAATGAAACCCACAATCACCTCTGTTACTTTGAGAGAATGTACAGGATGGCTGTTAGTTTTAGTGTTTGCTGGAGTTCACCAGTTGCAGCCCATTGGACGGCTCACACATGAGGTCTTGGTTATGTCGGAACATGTAGTTCCTGAAGTTGGTCGCAGTTCCCCAATACTTCACCTACATTTGGCAGATCTTGCACAAACCCTTTGCCTCTGTCAAGCTCATTTCTTTATGTCCATTCTGAACCCAAAATGGTGTCTGGCCCCACCCTAGCATGGGCGTTTTCAAAGTCAGCGTTAGACTAATGGTACCGCTCCTATCTGGTCGCATGTTTCTTCACTCCTAGCAAAAATGCCTGAATTCATTTATGCAACAGTGGGTGGGGTTAAAGTTTATCAGGGGACACTGTTGTAATCCTTTAAGAACAAGACCTGAAAATGCCCTTCTGGACGTTTTTTTTAAAGTTTTTTTATTCTTTAGTTGTAAAAAGGGCACACAATGTTAAAAGGGCTAAATCAATCTTTGGATGTACAAACTGATCTTTGCAATGGTGGAAACAGACCAAATGTCGTTTCATTTTAGTCCTGTGGTTATTTTTTGTTGTGTTAATTTCACATCAGTGCCTCGGTCTTTAACGGCTGTCTTCCATCTGCACATTTACTTTTATGTCTAGCTTCCAGTAATAACTGTCCTCGGCATAAAGAGTCCCGAGATCGGCTACTCCATGTCAGATCATCTGTTTTCAGTTTGTTTGTTTTTTGCTTTAATAAATGGGGAAAAAGATATTTGAAGAAAACTTCTGTGTGACAATAATGCATAACCAGATGTCTGTCAGGTTCTTGATAGTTGATTTAACAGCACAAAACATGAAAAGGATTTTTAATGATAAAATTCATCATTTTAAGACTCATTCTTGAGTGGAGGATGAGTGGGAACCATCAGAAACAGCTCCAACTTCTTCTCAGATTTTTTGTTTATTTTTTATTTTTATTTCTTAAGCAAAACACCAGCTCTATTCCTGCTCTCTGTATTTGTGTCTCTTTCTGTTTGTTTCTGTTTAACAAGTGGACTATTTAACACCACCTAGGTTTTGATCTAAAACTTGGAATTACACAAACTATCTATACTTTATAAAAACTATTGACATATTTGTTTATCTCAGGAATTAATATGATATGGCTTCGGGAACTGTTGAGGTCATCAACTCTCCGTAACGGTCATCAGACATCATCAGTGTGCTTTACCCAGATGTGTATATGGGATTTTTTTGGATAATTTTGACCAGTGAAGCAAATAATGAATATGAGGGAAAAAACCTACAATTCATTATTTGCTTTTAAGTAAAATGGAGGATTTTTGATTGGCTGGCTGGTTTCATTTCTTGTCTGTATGGATTGTATTTTTTTTCTTCAAAGCACTTTTGTCACCTTTTGCGGTTGTGTAAAGTGCTAGCTAAATAAACCTTGATTGATTGATTGATTGATGATTGATTGAGATCCTGTGTTTTTCTATTTCTCCTTCAAAGCCATTTGGTACATTGTTATGACGAGCATGGAATGATTAACTCGTTAAGAAATACCAAAAATACAGCAAAAAAGGGACTCCTGAACAGGGATATCCAACTCCACTACTCAATTGCTGGTGTCTATCAGTTTTAGACGAGTCTCTTCAAACAGAGCAAATTAAAAAAAGGTACAACTACCTCCTCAGCATGGCAACGTTCTGCTAACGAGCCATTATTTGATTCAGGAAAGAAATAAAACATGCAGAACTTAATTTGGTCACTCCTGATTTAGCAAATATATAATCACTGGTTGTTTCAAAATCATAATGATGAAAACATTTGGTCAAATCAACAAAGAAGACAGCACAAAAACCTTATAAAGAAACTGTAGGGTGAGCTCACTTTATAATAGAGCTTTTTCACCCAAAAGAAAACCTGTGCTAGTTCTGTGTTTGTGCAAAAGTTGATTGTTTTTAAAGAACCAGTTGCTTTTCCACAGGCGCAGGGCCTAGTTTGTGCCGAGCCATTAAGTAATCTAAAGTGTTGCAATGTACCAGAGAAAACAGGAAGCTTGAACAGAGTTTAACAACGGAGGAGATCATCGTGCTCTCAGAGGTGCTGCTGTTGTGATTCTACATTTTGTTACCTCTATTGTGCCTTGACACAAATGAAAATAGCTTTCTTTTTTTTTCTTTGTAATGCTAAGCTTTTGTAATCCCGCCCCAACTCTTTGGTTGTGTCTCCATGGGGAGAAAGTGGTTCTTTGCAAGAACAAGGGAAACAAGAAAAAGGTGCTTTGACGGTGAAAAACCAAAGAACTGGTTCTAAGTCAGGCTCAGTGGGAAAAGGCCATAGGAGCGGTATCAATACTCTGGATGATCAAGAACTCCAATTTATCCCTTCTCCAACACTTCTGAATAAAATTAAAAGGCCCGTTTCCACTCCCGGACCTTCATGTTAGGCGTCTGTCATCACTTGGCGGTGCCATAATCGCTGGGCAGGAGCTGCGGTTAGCTCGTGATGGCAGATGGTGCCAAACAGATAGCTTTGTATAACTGGAAGAGTTGCTGGCGAACCAACATAGCAAACAAAAACACAAAAACCATGCCCTCTTCATCCATTGTCGACCTGTTTTTATTCTCTGCCACTTTTGCCGCCTTTCGTTGCTGATCAGTGACCGTCGGGACATACCGACGTCTTGGCATATTCCTTCATAGGCCAATTATGTCTGAAGACACGATGGCAGAGGAGAGCGGATGGAGTGATTGACCCTGCTAGAAAAGTATTCGCTCACCAACAGGTGTCTGCAGACCTTGATGACATTCTGACGTATTGAGGTTTATTGGAGCAGGGTTGCATCTAAAAGCTGCAGGATGGTAGCTCTGGAGGACTGGAGTTGGATACCCTTGATCTGGAATGACTGTGCAAAGAGGAACAGTCAAAGATCTCACTCTGTATGCTCCAGTCTTACTAGAGAAAACTAAGGTCCAACAGAATGAGCAGCAGAACCGTAAATAAGTGTGAAACTGGTAAGTTAAGAAAAGACTAATAAGGGTTGAGACCAAATTAAAAGTGAAATTTTCAAATATATTTTGGAGTGAGAATATGGTACAGCAGTTAGAAATTAATGTACTCTAAGGTCAACATGGACACTTTGTGTCCTCCAAACTCTTGATGATGCCCTCATGCACCAGCTGGGAAAACAAACAGCTACAAAAAATATTTTATTCCTTCTGCTATTAAACTTCTAAACCAGCGCAGACGTGATATTGCCTTGCTGTAGGAATGTTTGTGGTTGTCGTTGACATGCTGTTCCTTTGTTCTTGTTTGCATGTTGCCGCCATCATATCATAGTATTTGTTTTATATGCTGGAGGAAACTGAATTGCCCCTTGTCTGTGGTTTTGAACATCTTTACCAGTAGTGCCAATAAATTAGGAGGTTTAATCCACCAACTGCAGTCCTCAAGAGCTACTGCTGTTCAACTACTGAATCAGATAAATGGATTGCATCTTCAGCAGGCCATCAAGTTGGTATAGAGCCATTTGATTAAATCAGGTGTGTTGAAGCTGCGCAGTAACTCTAACCCCTAAATTCCACTACATGCGCTCCTCTTCACTGTGGAGGAGCCCAGAGGTGCTCAAACAAGCATTGACGGGAATTGAAGAAATACGAAAGTCGGGTCAAAACTATTCACACACTGAAAAAAGAAAATGCAGCTCTAACCTAAATAAATTGCTTCAATTGGTAACGAGTAATTGAATTAAGTTCATTAAAGTAACTTTATTGAGTTTTTCAGTTAAAAAACTAAATAAATTAAGTTTACTGAATTTAATTAAATTATTGGTTACCAATTGAATCAATTATTTAAGTTAGAGCAGCATTTTCTTTTTTCAGTGTACTTGGAAGACGAACAGAAAACAAAAAGCTTAATGACTTAATAACTTCTCTTTATTATTATTCTTTGTCTCCACTAACAGCATGAGCTGTTATCATGTATTTTAGACAACATATATGTATAAACTTAAGTGAGATTATATTAATATAGCTATGCATACAAAGAAAAATCTAGTCTGTTTTTACTGATTTAGTTTTGAAAAACCGAATGTTCTGCATGTTCAGTATTCTGTGGTGATTTGTTATTTATGTAGATTGACTGCGAACTTGCTATGGCGTCCGGCAAAAATCAAATCAATCCTATTTTTGCCGGAGGGCAAAACGGCGACTGGTGCCCTGCGACGCTTGGCGGCTGTTGGAGGAGCGTCACGGTCTCTGCGGCACTTTGTGAGCTTTATCAACTTTTCAAGCTTTTCGTGCTTCAAAGCTCCTAAAGCCAACAGCGCAGAAGTTCAGTTAGTTGAACTTTTGACGGTGCTGACGGCCCTGAAGCAGCGCGTTAACCAATCAGAGCTTATAATTGTAGCGATGTCACTACACGTATTTTGAATGTAGCGGGAGCAGGAAAAACCTACATTTTAAGTCTAGAAAACGCAGATTTAAAAAATCATAAATAACACTTACTGAAGACAGATGGACAGGCGCTCTTCGGGAGGAATAGAGCGCCTGTAGTTGGTGTCCTGGTAGGAGATTTGAGCTCCGATGCGGCCCAGGAGGTCGTAAAATTGGTCGTGGGACAGCCTGAAGTACCGCTGAAAGCGAACCTCATCCATACGTAGCTCCTGGAGCAAATGGTTGATCTCCCCAAACTCAGAACGCATCCGTAGAATAGGAAATTTGTCGAAAACGTAAATTTATTTATATTTTTATATTATATGGCATGCAGCCATAGGTTGTGGATCCCTGGAAAAAATGACATTTGTAAAGATGAATAGGAAGTAAGATACCCAAAGCACTATGGATTCAGCAACCACATGTTAAAGTTAAAGTAAATACTGTTGTTGAACTTACTATGGTGTAATGTTCGTCACACCAGTTAATGTTAATCGTAATTCATATTTAACGGTGGGATTTGTTTTGTAGTTAAAACATCAACCTTTTAATATTGCTTCAACAAAAGGTAATTGCATTGTGTAACCATATAGTCTGCGCCACCCACCTTATGATGAGCCCACTCACTTGAGATGATCCCGGGTGTTATGGTTCCTGAAGTGGAAAACCAACCAGGGCCAAGTAGAGCTGGGCCAAGTAGGTACCAGTGAAATAAAACACCTTTGACTGCTTATGTCCCTTCCATCCACCAGGGGTTGCTAAAGTCCCTTTAAAACTCCAACCCACGCTGGCCTTTGACTTAGTACCAGGTTCTACCATGAAAAAAATAGATCTGCACCCAAAACATCTGCATAAAAAGTGCATTGCATGAACAAAAAATTATGTTTTCTGTCTCCTAGTTTGTATTTTAAGCCGCTGGTGTCCAGATACAGGACGGACACCTCTACACTGACTCAAAAACATTATTATTTTTTGTTGGTGTTCTCTAAAACTCTTCATGCATTCTGTGCTGCAGTCACAATTCTATTCATCCCCCACAGCTATGCTCAGATCTTCATTCTTCTGCAGCCTCTGTGACCACACAATCTTCTGATCAACCCTTTCTGCAGCCTTTCACATAAAGTGCCTTTCTGGACTTTATGCACAGGGGTGTCGCACCTGTGGGGGATGTGGGTGTTTTTTTACACCAACACTTTTCCCGGTGAGGGGTTTTCATCAACTACACTTTTTCTGCAGTGTTGAACAGCAATCGCTCCTCTGTTTCTATGAAGGAAGAGAGATCGTGTGTGTGTTTGCATTACAGATGGCGCTTACTTCTATCCCAGGTGCACAGATGTGTCTGGTGTTTTTATATCAAATTAACTATTTCATTTCAAATGTTTTTATTACAGTTTATGCGGGGATGTGGCCAGGAGTGAGGAAGACAGGGATGAAGAGAGAGGAAAAGGCAGACAAGAGGGACAGAGTGAGGGATAGGTAAGAGAGGAAAAGGATGAAGATGAAATGGTTGAGAGGAGCAGAAAATTCAACCCCAGCTGTTACTGGCCACCAGACTTTGTATTAAACATTTTTATAAAAAGAAAAAGAAAAACACACCCCCACACTTTCGAAAACCTTGCTACACTACGGTTTATGTATAAGTTACATTCCTTAAAAAAATGGTTTCAGTTATTCCTTAAATCACAGTAATCACTCCTTCCTGCATCTAAATGAGGACAGAACCTAATGTTAAATCAGCCTCAGGGTTATCACATTAACTGTAATGTGAATCTACAGCAGCCACCTTTTTTATCATCAACTTTGTCCGGCTCTTATTCAAATCCTCAGAGGCCGCGGATTGGAGGGGAAGGCTGCAGCTGGCTGATATGACTGTGCTGGGACTCGATCTAATGCTGCAATCATGCAAACGCCCGTGTTATTTTCCCTCTGCTATGTGACCTTGCCGCTTCCTCCGTCACTCTCTTCCCGGCTACTCCCGTCTCCTTCACTCTCTGGAAATCTTCCAGCCTGGATTTTTCCTCCTGCAGCTTGAAAGTTTTTGTCTCATTCTAGAGACGCTTTTTCTGATGGTCATTTGCATGCCAACAGAAAGGATGTGAGCGGCGGTTTGGATTAAGTTGCCAGTTTGGTAAAACACAGAAAAATAACTGATTGGTTGGTAGTCAGCCTTACCTACCTTGGCTTGGATCCGCCAACAGTTAATTGTAGACAGAAAAGGAAGGATTGTTGCTGCAGCCATTCACTCACCTCTGCCTCTCCCTGGTTTTGGTCGTGAGCAGGGAAATTGTGTCACGGGACCTGCAAACAATTTATTAGTTCCACGTGGGAAGGCAGGAGGTGAAAGGGGCTGTTTGTCAATGAAAAATGTAAATTAATATATTAAATTTGAGGCTTGAAAAATGTTAGTGAATGTTTTAAAAAAATAGTAAATATTTGTCTTATTTCTTTATTGATATTGTATTGTTGTTGTTTGTATTTTGTTGTATTTTGTCTGAATCTTGAGTCTTGTGCAGGATGGTTTGTTCCAATTAGTCAATTTTGTCCAGGGTATATATCTCTCTGTGTCAGTCAGTCATTGTTGGTGGTAGGATGAGGCATGTGGGAGCACAAGTGAGGACCAAAATAAAATAATTTAAAAGTAATGCCTTCTTGACTCCTGGCCCTTCTACTAGGATGTTTGTCTCCACTACCGCTCGACCAAACTGACATGGCGTTACGAGCTTTGAAGCTTAAAACGCAGGAAAAGCTTGAAAAGTACACTGTGGAATAGCTCACAAAGCACCGCAGAGACTGCGATGCTCCTCCAACGGCCTCAACCGTAGACTAAATATGTAATCTTGACGTTGCTGACGCTGACAAAGCCTGCGGTCTGAACGCAGCATTAGACAACTAATCTTGTTTGTGCAAGAGCGTTTTTTCAACAGTTTGCTGTGGCCAGTCCTGGACTGTGCCCAGGTTTTCCCAGTCAGCAGCTGACTCAAGACCATGCACACTTCATTAGAGAACCACGATGACCAGTATTAAGTAAGGGAAAGACGGAAAAGTCATATTTAGAGTTAAATTTGATGAATATTAAGTGTAACTTCAGTTTATAGTCCAACTTTACTTTTTGTCCTCTAAGTGTTCATCATGCAAAAGGATTTTAATTGCCTTGTTGGGGAAGTGTGCTACTGAAATATTATTGCATTAGCTCATCTTTTGTGCTAAGATCTTACATTACACTACATAGTGTAAACAATGTAATTGTCAATATAAGTGTGATTTACCTTTATCCCAATAAATAGACTTTGTTTCATTGAAGTTGTGCAAAACACTTTGTTGTGTGTAAATGAATTCATTGTGGCAAGGTGCAAAGGCTGACTGATTAAATAATCTGCAGCATGAGCAGTAAACATCATAAACATTACTAAAAGAGTGCATTTGGGTAAAAAACAAAACAAAAAAAAGAAACAATTTTCCAACCAATAAATTCTGTTACTGATTACCAGAGCCAAATTAGTGTCTAAGTTCATTATACTAGTATGCTTACATGAGAGACATGACACTTCAATTTCAAACGTGTTTCATGAACTCTTGTGACTTAACCTTTAAGCTACAAACTGGACTTTGTGTCACAAACTGAGGGCATCTGTGTACAAAAGCTCTGCTGTGTGCAAATAATATCAAACATCTTCCTGGCTCACTGAGGACCAGCAGCAACACAAATTATACTCTTGGAATCGGGTTAAAGAACAATCAGGTGAGATAATTAACATATCATTTATATACACTAACACTAAAACTCACTAAAACTTTTATAACACTAAAACTTTTACAACACTAAAACTCAACTGAGTATAAAAACTAGAATGGAGTATCTATCACAGCTTGCAGTAGTCTATTAACACCCTTAACCCTGATATCCCTATGTAGGGTCCAGTACATCCCGTAGCTTTCAGTCAGTAGATAGTTTGAATTTAATACAAATTCTGGTAGTCAGAAGCCTTAGTCTTAGAAAGGAAAAGAGAAAACATTGCAGAGCAATAACTAACAAGATGAGAGGAAATAGAAATGTTTTAGAATGGCAGAATCAAATTTCGGATCAAATTTGAATAAAACATTTTTTTGTTGTTTTGACTCTAAAATTGTCATTTACTGTATGGGCTGAGTTTGAGCTATTTTTGCAAATCATTTTGCTGCTACAATAATGAACCTTGGTGTGTTTACAGCTCACATGAACCCATTAACTTTTATGGATGTAATTGAACAAAATACTGAAACGTTCAACAGAAGTAAATACACCTGAGAACTTTATAGTCCCCAGGCGTATTTATTTACACTTTATAGTATTTTTTTAAAAAGTAACAAAAAAATGCTTTTTTCAACCATGTCACATCTTAAAAAATGTGTTTTTTTAAAAACTGAGTTCCTAGCAGGATAATATTCACCCGAATTACATATATGTATAAACATAAAATCAGTTACTAATATTTCCAGTTAATATGTTAACAACCGAAATAATGAGTTTGAGTTACATCA
The DNA here is from genome assembly GCA_028564705.1 of Apricaphanius iberus. NCBI lineage: Eukaryota > Metazoa > Chordata > Actinopteri > Cyprinodontiformes > Aphaniidae > Apricaphanius > Apricaphanius iberus. Next base: position 452,360 of record JAPXFQ010001341.1, read on the forward strand.
GAGAAACCACAGCACACGTTTATGGTCCCTCAGGTAATAACAGATAAGGTGATACAGTTTGTAACTATATCTTTTTATGGCTGGTAAATGCTCCACCGATGTAGATTCTTGTTTTCTTTTTCTTTTCTGTGGTCTGGTTTCCTCCCTCTCACGGGGCAAAGAGTACGGATGGTCCTCCAATGAAGTTAAAAACTATGATCCATGGTCCTCTATGCTCGTTGCTCGTTTCTTCTCTTCACCTCTCCCCCCGTCGTCACTGGCTAAAATGCGTAAAGCAAGTTTAACATGGTAGGCTCAGATGGGGGGGCGGTTCACCCTCTGTATCTATAAACAACATATTCTGAGACACGAGAACCAGGGCCGTATCCAGAGTTTCAAAACTACCGAGGTCCACAATCCATTGTTCCATGTACATTGATTAGAAAGTAGAGACCAAAATGAAGACCAAATCTCAAATTAAATTTAACAATTTATTTAAAACTAAAGTGTATATAGTATGTGTGTAGTATGACATGTATGTTTTGTGTGTGCTGATGTAAATAAATCCATGGACATCAGGATGAAGCATCAGGATGACCCAGGCTCATCCATGAGGACTCACCGAAATGACAGGAAATTGTGCGTCAACAACCAAGATTTTGACATAAAGTTTACCTTTTTATTAAATTGTAGTAAATTATCCTGTGTCCAGAAGCATCCCAGCGCATGAGAACTTTTTCGGGGTCAAGTGCTCTGTTTTTATGCACACGCATCATTGCAAGTCCTGACAACCTGTCATTTGTCATGCTGGAACGTAGCCAGGATTTCAGTCGTCTTAGTGCCGTGAATGACCTCTCATATGAGCAGGTGGTCACTGGTAGTGTGAGGTACATGGAGAGAATACAATGGATGTTTGGGTAGAATTGTGGCTCCATCTGATCTAATGTTTCTTTGGCTGTTGATGCCAGTACTGTTGGAGGCTGGTTCTTTACCATCCATCTGTGAATCTCCTGGTTGATTGATTCTGGCTGAGGGAGGTCTTGTCTGTACCATGATACCATCAGTTCTTTTTTTTTCTTCAGTGAGTTTAGACAGGGCTGAAGGTACAAGGTATGTTGCAAGCATGGCTGGCTCAGAGTCCTCTGCGAACCTGGTGTTTAGTTGGCTTGTCACATGATCAATAAATGGTTAAAAGAGATTGAGTCTGTAATGTTCCTCAACTGACTGTGAAGGTGTGTTCTCTCTTTTTGTCTGTCTATTAATCACACGCTTTTTTACCGGAGTAACTCCAATGAAGCTGGTAAGTTTTTCTGATTTGCCAAAAATTTCACTGAAGGTCTCCTCACTTCTTAGCATAGAAATGGCCTGTGCAACCAGTCTTGCCTCTTTGTATGCGGTCATCAGGTCTATATTTGGTGACTGTATTGCTTTAGACACTGGCTGGATGTAGCCAAGAATTTTGTTTGCTGTGACAGCAGAGATGATTGTGTCAAAAGCCTCTATACGATGTCGCAGGCTGTTTGCTTTGCCCCAACTCTATTTCTATCAGTGCTGAGTGAACTTCAGTGAACTGATCCAAAAAAAGCCTCCACTGACCTCCCTCTGGAACCCCAACGTGTGTCTGACATAAGTGGGATGCCTCCAGTATTTCTTTTTGAACTTGCCTGCGTTTCTTTACTTCCGTGTGGTTGTTCTTGTAGCACGTTCCTCCTTAAAGCAGATGCAGAAAAAAAAAACAGCAACATCCTCAATTGTACTCATGATGTTCCTGATGAGTGGAATGTCAGAACAACCGTGGACTACCACAAGATTGAGTGAGTGACTTCGACAATGTGTGAATAATGCCCATTGCTGAAGCTCTCTAATGTGCTGCTGTACACCACTCAGATGCCCTCTCATTGTACTGGCTCCATCATAGCCCTGCCCTCTCAGATTGTTGATGTCAAGGTCTCACTTCTGCAACTGAGGTAGAATGGCTTCTGTTATGGATGCAGCATCTGTTTTAACAAGAGGAGTAAAACCCAAGAAATGCTAATATTTCTCTTTGCCAGGTTAATAATAACATCTAAAATGGAAAGGAGAACTTTTTGATTTACACTAACTTTCTCTGCATAGGCACTGCTCAGAACAGCATTAATGTTTTTATGTTTTCCCTGTGCAACTGCCAGAAAATTTTCAGCACGCTCAGAGGCCTTTTGATGTGTTGGACTGAAACTGTGGTTTGAGATGATTCCTCGCTTGTCTCCAACTGCATTTTTCCAGTCTTTGAATCCTTGATTAATGAAAACTGTATTGACTGTTTTTGTGCTAAATGACAAACAAGTAGCACAGTATGCAGAATCTTCTGAAGCTGAATATCTAAGCCAGGCATACTTCTCCTCCCACTTTATGTTATATCGTAGCAGTTTTTCACCAAACTTTGATTTGGGATAATTATAGCTATAGCAACTAAACCCATGTTTAAGAAGAAATTTTTTTTTCATCTTTTAATGTCTTATTCTCATAGCTTGCTGGATCAAGTTCAGTTGCAGAGATGTGTATTTGCTGTACACTTTATTTCTCACACATGGTCTATCTCTGCAGTTTCTCTGTCCCCTCTCCTTCAACCTGTTTCTTTCTGCCATGTCCATTTTCTGTGTCTAGCAGTTTCTCACAAACGACCGGTATATAATTTTTATATCCTCCTGTTCTGTAAACCAATGAGAAAATCCTATAAACTCTCTGAATACTAATGCTAATTATACCACACTGTTGGCCTTTAAAAATGTGCTGTGCAGAAAAAAAAAAGGCAGTCAGACTTCGTGAGTTGACATTAAACACAAGTTAACTTGAGTTAACATCAAACTTGTGTAATAAAACTAAAATGGCCTGTATTTGTATTGCGCTTTACTCAGTACCTATGGACCCCAAAGGGCTTTACACTATATTCAGTCGTTCACCCGTTAACACACTAGTGATGGCAAGCTATGTTGTAGCCACAGCTGCCCTGGTTACACTGACAGAGGCGAGGCTGCCGGTCACTGGCGCCAACGGGCCCTCTGTCAGTAGGCACCGGGTGAAGTGTTTTGCCCAAGGACACAACAACAGAGACAGTCGGAGCCGGAATTTGGATTCCTTTTCTTGCCATCTCTAATCAAAACTACATGCATGGAAACCGCCATTACAATTGGCAGAGAAGTTTAAGAGTAGAACAGGCTGGGATTCCAACACCGGTGAAATAGAGACACGTGCATACCGTGATGGTCTGGTAAAATTACCCTGAATTTCCGATACAGGTAATGTCCATTAAATGGTGTTGCAGGTGCCACCTGGTTATTCCTTTGTGCTCCGGGGGGGACCTCGATGCTCATGTTAGCAAGGTTGGAGCTACCGGAACGCTGGGATTGAGAGGAACAGCTTCCATGATATCAAAGTGAATCTGAACAACATTTTTGTTCTTGGGCTTCTTTGCTTGGCTATCTGGAAGAAACAACGTATTCAGGCACAAAGTTGTTCACAACCTTACCTTGTACCAAGCCACTTTGAGTAAAAATGATGATAATTGATTTTGTAGTCGTATCACTGAAAAACAGTAGGTAGTATATAAAAACACTTTAGAAATTGGAAGATGTTAAGTTGACTTTGAAATGTTGCTATTTAAAAAAAAAATTTTGTTCGTTTGTTTATTTTCCCCAGGAAATGTCGAATGCAGTGTCTGTATTCCTGGCACTCCTCTGCTGTCAGTTGCTCCCATCCACATCCTGTAGAGGCAGCAAGATCCTGGTGGTGCCCGTTGATGGCAGCCACTGGATCAACATGAAGATTATCCTTGAAGAGCTTCACTCCAGGGGCCACGAAATCACGGTTCTGCGGTCTGCAAAGAGCTGGTACATCCCCAGTAACTCCTCTATTTACACTTCCATCAATGTCCCAATGTTGGAGGATGAGGCAGACAGAGACTTTTACATTCAAATGCTCCAGGATGTCATGGATCGCCGCAGCTATCCCACTTTTATACGCACATTTTACCAACAGCACTTGCTCACATCTGCATTAGGAGATGGTCATAAGATTCTGGCTGAATCAGCTGCTAAAATTTTAGAAGACATTGTCTTAATGAAGAGGTTACATGACTCAAAATTTGACATAATATTGACAGACCCGGCCCTTATCTTAGGGGTTATTCTGGGTAGTTACCTCAAGCTGCCGATGGTCTTTAATGTCCGCTGGATAAATACTGGGGAAGGCCATCAAACCATAGCTCCCTCTCCAGTGTCTTACGTTCCTGTATCTGGAAGTGAGCTTCATGATAAGATGGATTTTCTAGAGAGGCTAAAGAACATGTTGCATTATCTCTACAGTGTTTATGAGTTGTACTTCGTCATTAACCCAGCCTACTCAGATCTGTTCCAGAAATACTTCCCTCCTGGGACTGATTTGCTGTCTTTGGAGCTCTCAGCTGACATCTGGCTTCTCAGGGCAGATTTTGTTTTTGAGTTCCCTCGACCCACTATGCCCAATGTGGTGTACATAGGGGGGTTCCAGTGCAAAGAGGCCCAACCCCTCCCTGATGATCTGGAGGCGTTTATGCAGAGTTCTGGGGAACACGGGGTGGTGGTCATGTCTCTGGGAACACTGGTGTCAGGTCTACCTAATGAGATCACAGAAGCCATCGCTGCTGCTTTTGCTCAGCTCCCTCAGAAGGTGATTTGGCGTTTTGTAGGCGACAAACCTTCATCTCTGGGGGAAAACACCAGGCTGGTGAAATGGCTTCCCCAAAATGATCTCCTAGGACACCCAAAGACTAGAGTCTTCATAGCCCATGGAGGAACCAACGGCATGTACGAGGCCATCTATCACGGCGTTCCCGTTCTGGGTTTGCCGCTCCTATTTGACCAGTTTGACAACTTACTCCGAATGAAGCAGCGTGGTGCGGCTCGGGTGGTGGAGGTCCGATCTCTGACCAAAGACAATTTCCTGGAGGCTCTGAAGGACGTCTTAGAGAATCCGTCTTACCGTAAAAACATCCAACGTCTTTCTCAGCTACACCGTGACCGACCAATATCTCCAATGGACAAAGCCATCTTCTGGATAGAGTACGTCATCAGGAACAAAGGAGCCGCCCACCTACAGTCGGCAGGTTTCAACCTGCCTTGGTATTCCTACTTCTGCCTGGACGTAGTAATCTTTGTTTTGACCTTAACTGGAACCTTCATCTGGGGATCAGTCTTGGTCTGTAGGTTAATCTGCTGTAGGAGGTCCAGCAAGAAAAGGAAAACAGAGTAATTAACCTGGAAAGGAACACTAGCAACTTTATTATTAAAGCACAGGAAGTACACTACCATATTTATAATGTATAGTACAAACATTCCTGACTTATCTACATACTTATTTTAAATATTAAAACTCTTACCAACACTTAACATGTAATTACGAGTAGACAATAAAGACTGATGAGAGAAATATTCTAGCCAAAGACGTATGGGAACGGAAAACTTAGACATTTCCCTTCTCATAAGGATAGTTGAAAGTGACCCAGAATTCAAAACAGCATTCAGCTTGTTCTCTGTGAACATAGGCAGCTTGGGGTAGCACATCTACCACACCGAGAAGTCTGTGCCGTCTCCAACCTGCTTCTCCAACCATGCAAATTTGTAAATGTCATTGCAGTGGAGAAACAGGCCAGTCTGGGCAAAACTCTGATAACCCCAATCATCCTTGAGTAATTGAGGTAAACCAGCCAATCAGAACGCGGTAAATAGTCAAGAGTGGGCGTGGAGACCAGACTTTCCATTGTAGGGCTTTAATATAGAGCTGCATTTGACCATATATCAGGTCTCCGGGTCCATTTTCAGCCCTAAATTGTCATATATAGTGACATATATAGAGGCTAAAAAAGGGTTTCCATTTGTTGAAAATTTTGCTCTAGAATCCCTTTAATATTTACAGCAATACAAACTCATAAAAGCTCCAAGGATTGCAAGCTCACACGTGTCACCCCAATAATGCATTTAAATGTAAATTAGCTCAAAGGTGAGCTATTCCTTTCCATTCAGAAATTGCAAAACCTTGAAGAAGAAATTCTATTTACTTGTTAATCGACCTCTAATTACATACATAAAAAAATGTAATTCTCAGAATTACAGTATTACCTCTTTTCATTGGACTTTGAATTGTGTGTGTTATTATTGTTATGTCATCCTATTCTTATTGTTATTATTGTTATTATTAACTAGTCAATAGTTGAATCATTAATGGACTTATAGTAATCACATCAATGTTTTTGAATGACAAACATTGGAGTGATTTCTTTAATAAAGTAAAGGTACAAGAACAGACATTAAACAATCAGACATGAAGTACAAATAAAAGGGGAATTACAAAGGAAAACAAAAATGTCATGTTCAGGGTATCCCTACCTGATGAAAGATTTAACTTTATATTTAACTTTAACGAAATAGCTACCTCTGTCTTAAATGGAAAGTAAAGAATATTATATCTTTGTGAACATTTTATATGCATTTTTGTATAACCTGCTTTACATATATTTGGGTAAACATTTTATATGTAGTTTCATATGACCTGCCTTATTATTTCAAAAAGGAACAAGCTTTTTTCACAGAGGAAAGGACACAGAGGAAAGAAAAAGGGAGGGATTCTCTCTGGGCTGTTCAGATACTCCTTAACGTTGGTCAAGGACAGATTAATGAGTGTAGCACTGTGGGAAAATGCTGAGTTGTTAATCATGTGATTTTTTTTTACTCTGCTTCAATAAAATTGGTGTACCCTGTGAAAGAGTCAGTCATTGCTGGCAGTCCTGTGGCATTGGCTCCCTGATCAGGTGGGTTAACTCAAACAGAATTCTGTTGTGTGTTGTTTTGTTTCTCTCTGTTCTGGGTAAAGGTTCTTCAAAGATCTCGCTGAGGACAGTTGGGGCCCTTTAAGACTCGCAAAATAGTTCCAGATTGGTCAACAAGGTTAATCCTGAAATACATGATATAAAAAACAAAATAATCCCAACAAAAGGTAACGTTTGGCCATAAGGTTTGGTGAAGAAAAGAGAGGGGGTCTCAAACAGAGTAAGGACTTTGGGGTCACAGGAAGAGAACTTTAGATAAGCTGATTAGCCAAGCTTTGCTCTTGACCTGGATATTGTTGTGTCACCTAAGAAAAAACTGGGCTGGGCCACTGTACGTTTGGTTCTGAACACCCTGTTACTAAGCTCAGTGAAGGGGAGGACTTCCACACAACAATGTTTGACCTGGCCTCAAGGTCACCTCTCCAATGCAGAGCTGAACCACAAACAAAACCAAAGTAATATTGCTGGATACACTGGATCGGGTATGTACTACAGCTTTAGAAGGACAAAAATTGCTAAGTTAGCTGGAACCTCAAAGATTAGATGTTGAACAAAAACAAAAAGGTGAAATAAAAAATAAAAGTAAAAAAATTGACCTTGAACCAGAACCAAACTAAAGCTCAGTCGGATGAGGTTGTTGACAAGACTTGGTTCAATTGGGGACCAAAACTACAACACTTTTGTTATTTTTAGCTAAATATCTACATCATCCTTTCCTCCTCCTCCTTTTCTTTTTGTTTTTGGTCCACTCAGGGTTTGATTGGCATTCACCCCCACCAAACAACCAGACTTCCTGGACAAACAAACTAGAGATCAATTGAAGCAGATTAAACAAACCTAGTGTGAATTCACCTTTAGTCAGTCAACGTAACATTCCCTTTGTCTGACTCTTTTCTTCTCACCCCGGAGTAAATAAAAAATCTATTTAATGACTGGAGGCAGAAGTCTAACTCAGCGATGTCAAATGCACTAAAAAAGAAAGAAAAATGTACTCATTCATAAGGTTACTGAATCCTAAACAAACAAAATGAAATCTTTAACAAGCATCATTTTCACATGAACATATGGGGAGCCTAAAGCCTAGTTTATAGTACTCCGTTTTGACGGAGATGGATTGATGCAACGCCATTATCCATCCATGCAAGGGCTCTCCATCACATACGCAACAGCGAACGGATTCGAGGTCCATTTTCTAATTATCCGTCTCTGTCAACATAGAGCGTATGCATCTGATTGGTCAGTTCAGCAACAGCCAGATATAGTTTTGCCAGGATGGGGCACTATAGTCGCTGTTGAAAGGATAATTTATCTAATCTGTTTTTTCTGGCGTTTTTGAACACAAGGAGGTGTAGGAAAAGAACAGAAAAGGCTGCTGTGTCTGTTTCCATGTGTTTTTTGAGCATTCTATGAGCTGCACTTCTAGTAAAAAGCTTTACAGCTTAATAAAACTTACTTTCTGTCGTCCATTGCTCCTTGAGGGGGGAATGAGTTCACAGGCTGAAGAAAAAAACTGAAACAAACTGCGATAGTAGGCAGATAGTAAGCTTTAGCCGCAATAAAAAGTTAGCACCCCCTGCTGTCCTGGTCGAGAATTGCTTTGCGACGCTGAAAAATCAATGCAGAATGAAGAGAAAGAAACTGAGTACCATAAACGAAAAACGTTTCCGTCAAAATGTCCGTGTGCAAATTTGCTGTTGGAGAAGTGTAAACTAGGCTTAAGTCATGCCCTTCTACTTCTGGTCCATGGGTCCCCTACTGCAAAGAAAATAAAAAAATAAATGAACGAGAGAGAGAACGATTTTCTGATCCCGTTTGAAATGTGCCATGGATTGAACATATAATCTCAGTATATTTTAAAGACGTTTTGATGCAGAGAAAACGCTGTTTTTCGACTGTTGGCAAAAGTTACTTTAGGTTTTGTGTAAAAACAGTTAGCGGACTACAACTGAAGAAAAAGAAGAAGAATAAGAAGAAGTAGAAGGCTGTAGCCTCCAGGATGACGAAAGGAGCATTAAACGCAGAGAAAATCAAGTACATAATGTTAGGTTTAATTACATTAAGTCAACAATTACTAAAAAAATGTTCAATAAAAACAAGGTAAAAAGTCAACAATGTGGACCTGAGGAGATAATCTGATAGAACAAGAAGGCAAAGAAGAATTCAGTCCTGTTTAGTCACCAGCCCTGAATATGTTACATATTCTATGAAATTCAAGTCATAAACTGTTGTGACATACCTTTAATCTACACATTGGACTTTGTCTTACAAGCTTGTAGCAAGTGTGTGTAAAAATTCAGTCAGTAAATTATACATTTGCTTACTGACTGTTGACAGCTGAAGCAAGACTTTTGGATTCATGTAAAACCTGGTGAGCTATTTGATTGCATTTTTTACCTAAACTTGTACGTCTCCTACCATTTGTTTCAGTTTAACTGTAACAGGCATTGATTTTTTTCATATTTTCTGGTCATCTTTAGTTAAAGTCATATTTGCTGTAAAGACAATTCCTATTCTTGAGAAAATAATCTTCCACCAACCAAAACCAGAAACTTTCAAGGAGTCTAATTAATAATGTATTTTAATGTCACAACATAGTTGTTTGACGTATACAGTACATTTATTAAATTAATTTCAAGTTGAATATGTATTTATGATTATAGAAAATTGCTAACAGTGTGAGGGCTGTTGTCACACTGATTTATAATAATAATAATAATGCATCAAACTTATAAAGCGCTTTTTTGGACACTCAAAGACGCTTTACAAAAATCCCATTATTCATTCACTCTCACATTCACACACTAGTGGAAGCAAGCTACAATCGTAGCCACGATCATCTGCACCTGTGTCGTCCTGAACCTCCAGAGCTCTGCCCCTGATTACCCATTGACTTCACCTGTTCCTCCTTGTCTCCCCTTGTATAAGAACTAGAGAGAGCTTCAGTCCTCGCTGGATCATTGTGCACTCAGTGTATACTGTCTCGCCTTATGTTGCTGCATGAACAATAAAAGAGCATCTTACCTGGAACTCTGCTTCTGGCTGCTTGTTTTTTTGGTTGTTGATGGAGGAACACAGAATCACAGAGCGAAAAAACGAGAGGAAGAAAAGAGTAACTTTCACGAGCCTCGCCCCACGCGGTGTGGGACATGGCGGAGAAATCAGCTGGAAACGAACGAGGAGTAGAGGCGGTTGAGCACGACTGCTCTGTGAATGGGTCAGAGATAGGTAACTGGGTAGATATAGATTTTGAGGACGGGAGAGAGGAAGAAAATGAGGGGGAGAAGAGGGAAAAGGAAATAGTAAGGGTAAGTCGTACAAAAAGGAAAAAGTTATCAACAGGGGACGGAAATGAGAGCGACGAGAGTGAGGAGGGAGGGTCTGAAGAAATACAACAGATAAGACCAGAGAAACTTATTGTAATAATAAGATTTAATGAAAAGGGACAAGAAAACATGAAGAAAATAAATCCTTTCTTGCTAACACGTGCTCTGGCCAGTAAGATTGGGGAGATACAGTATGCAAAGGTATTAGATGATGGGAATTTGATGGTTAGATGTAATAATAAAGAACAAATGGAAAAGTCACTGAAATTAAAAGAACTAGGAAAAAATAAGGTGAACAGCACGGGGAGAGTGGGAGCACGAAATGGTGGATGGTGTAAAGGAGTGATAACAGGGTTGCCTTTGAGTGTTGGAATGGAGGAGCTTAAGATGAGCATTAAGGGAGGTAAGGTGAAGGAAGTACAAAGGATGAAAACTAATAAGGAAGGAATGGGTAAGGATAGTGAAACGGTAGTGATTGAGTTTGAAGGGGGAAATGTACCCAAGAGAGTGTTCCTGGGATTTGTGAGCTTCCCAGTAAGAATGTATGTTCCAAAACCATTGAGATGCTACAAATGCCAAAGGTTTGGTCACAAAACCTTAATCTGTAAGGAGAAGAGGAGGTGTGCAAGATGTGGGGGAGACCATGAATATGGGAAATGTGGAACAGGGGTTCAGCCCAAGTGCTGTAATTTTGGAGGGGCACACAGTGTGGCCTATGGTGGGTGTGAGATTATGAGAAGAGAGACAAATATTCAAAAAGTAAGGGTGGAAAAGAAAATTTCTTATGCAGAAGCTGTGAGAGTGTCAAGAGTTCAGAACAGGGAAATGAATGAAAGGAGAGGGGTGGAGGTTCAAGAGCCACAACTAAGAGTAACTGACAGGATACATGTGGATAAAAGGGATTTAGTGACATTCATTGCAGGAGTTGAAGTAAAATCAAAGAATGCTAAAATCCAGCATATTGTTAAGGCAGCGGTGAATCATCTAGGATTAATAGGACTGTCATGGGAAGAAGTGAGGGAGAATCTTACTAATCAGTCGAGTCAGGATGTTATATGGGTTGGTTAATAATACTTATGGTGATCCTTTTACAATGGAATTCTAGGAGTTTAATGACTAATAGACAGGAATTCAAGCAATTTGTTAAAGAAATGGCAGTAGAACCGGATATAATTTGTGTTCAAGAAACCTGGCTAAAACCAAACATAGATTTTGTGATACATGGGTATACAATGATAAGGAGAGACAGAGAGCATGGGGGTGGTGGAGGGTGTACCACATTTATCAAGCATAGCATTTCTTATAGGGTACTGGAAAAGGGAGATAATCAAGAATATTTTGTGGTTGAAATATGGGAGAGGGGAGAGAAGATGATTATAATTAACTATTATAATCCATGCAAGAGGTTTGAAATGGATAAACTGCTGGGGATATCAGGACAAGACAGGCAAAGGATAATATGGTGTGCAGATTTCAATGCTCATAGCACATTGTGGGGGGGGGGGGGATTACAAACAGACTCAAATGGAAAAATAATTGAAGATCTGATGGATGAAAGAAATCTGGTATGTATGAATGATGGAAGAGGAACAAGGGTGAATGTAGCAACAGGTACTGAATCAGCATTGGATATCACTTTAGTCTCTAGCTCCATTGCTGGAATTTGTAATTGGGAGGTATGGACAGAATCAACAGTAGGTAGTGATCACTACCCCGTGGCATGTTTTGTAGGAGAGAGAATAGGGTCAAGTGCAAAGATACAAAGATCAAAGTGGGTTTTTGCAAAGGCAAAATGGGACAAATTCTAGGAAGTATGTGAGGAGACGATTGCCACAATTGACATGTCTGGAGATATAGAGAAAATAAATGATCAGGTCACGTCCAAAATCATTAGGGCAGCAGAAGAGACTATTCCTAGGAGAAAAGGTTTAATGAGAAAGAAACTGGTTCCATGGTGGACAGAAGAGTGTCGTCAGGCGGTCAGAAACAGAAACAGAGCATTTAGGCAACTTAAAAGAAGTCATAATATGCTACAATTAATTCAGTATAAAAAGGCACAGGCAGTAGTGAGGAGAAAGATTCGCCAGGCTAAAAGGGCAAGTTGGAGAAAGTTTTGTGATGAGATAGGAAGAACAGCACCTGTGGGTGAGGTATGGGAGATGATAAAGAAGATGGATGGAGAAAGAAGCATATGGGAGTATCCAGTCATGATGCTAGGGGAGGAAACTGCAGTCTCTAATAGAGAAAAGACAGAGATAATGGCTAAGTCATTTGCAAAGGTACACAGCATGGATAATCTGTCAGAAAAAGGGAAGAGGAGAAGAGAAAGGACAATGAGTCAATATCCAGGAGTGTTAAACAGGAGGGAGGAAAAAGGTGAATCCATGGATGAACCATTTTCTTTAGCAGAGATAATGAGGGCCATAAGTAAATCTAAACCAACTTCACCTGGTAGGGATAGGATATGTTATGTACTGTTAAAACATCTAGGAGTAGGAGCATTATCAAAACTACTCCAATTTTACAACAACGTATGGAAAGAGGGAAGGTTACCAAATGCATGGAAAGAAGCAGTAGTTATACCAATCAGAAAATCGGGTAAGGATCCATCAAAACCTACTAGTTATAGACCAATAGCATTTACATCAAACCTTTGCAAAGTAATGGAAAGGATGTTAACTGAGAGATTATCATATGACCTCGAAAAGAGAGAAATGTTGGCAAAATATAAAAGTGGTTTTAGGAAAGGACGAAATACAATGGATGCAGTGATAAGGTTAGAAACTGAGATAAGAAGAGCACAGGCAAATAAGGAATCCGTAGTTGCAGTATTTTTTTATATTGAAAAAGCCTATTACATGATGTGGAAGGAAGGAGTGTTGATAAAAATGTCCATGATGGGAGTGAGAGGGAAGGCTTTTAATTGGATAAAGGATTTTCTGTTTGGAAGGAAAATACAGGTAAGGGTAGAATCAGATTTATCAAGTCAATATGGGGTTGAGAATGGGACTCCTCAAGGCAGTGTAATCAGTCCATTACTCTTCACCATCATGATAAATGATGTATTTTCAAAGATACCAGCAGATATAGGTAGGTCTCTTTTTGCGGATAATGGAGCATTGTGGAAGAGAGGAAGAAATGTGGCACATGTTATTGGCAAAGTACAAGGAGTTGTTGATAAGGTGGTAGAGTGGGGTTGGGACTGAGGGTGTCGGTTCTCAGTTGAGAAAACCCATACAGTAATTTTCAGCAGGAAAAGAATAGGGGAAGAACTGAAATTAAGGGTGTATGGAAATGAATTAGAAAGGGTTGGAACGTTTAGATTTCTTGGAATCGTATTTGATTCATGATTAACATGGGCAGATCACATTAGTAGGATAGTAGAAAAGTGTAAAAAAGTGATAAACTTGATGAGATGTTTCACAGGTAGGCAATGGGGAGCTACTTGCTCAGCGCTGAGGATAATATATGTAGCATTGATCAGGTCAGTATTCGATTATGGCAGTATTGCATATGGGTCAGCAGCTAGATCTCAACTAAAAAGAATAGATTTAATTCAGGCACAGGCACTGAGAGTCTGTAGCGGGGCTTTAAGGACATCGCCAGTGCCTGCTTTACAGGTACAGATGGGAGAAATGCCATTAGAGCTGAGAAGGAAACAGATGATGGGGAGTTACTGGGTAAATTTGCAGGGACACAACGATTCTCACCCTACAAAATAAGTTCTGCTGGAGTGCTGGGAAGATGGGAAGAGTCAGGTGGAAAATTTTGGACGGATAGGGAAAGATGTGGCAAAAGAACTGGGAATTTTGGGAATGAAGATAAGTCCTACAGTTGTATACCCAAAAGTACCACCTTGGTTGCTGGAAGTGCCGTTTATAGACTGGCATTTATTTGAAATGAAAAGAAAAGGAAAAGTTCAAAAAGACCTTGTAAGTGAGTTCAACTGCCATGTAATCGAAATGTAAAGAGATCACATAATGGTCTATACAGCTGGAGCCAAGGAACCTGAGACCAGAGCAACGGGATTTGGGGTAGTTGTACCAGCAAAAGGAATTGGGGTAAATAGGAGAATTGTCCAGGGTGTACCCCGCCTCTCGCCCGTTGACAGCTGGAGATAGGCACCAGCCCCCCCGCGACCCATTAAGGATTAAGCGGTTAAGAAAATGGATGGAGGAGAACTTCAAATAAGTTAGGGGTATACACAGTAGAGATGATGGCAGTGCTGGTGGCTGTAAAATGGGTGGAAGAAACTAGACATGAAAAGGTAATTATTTGTTCAGATTCATCATCAGTGTTGATAAGCTTGGAATCATTACGCTCCAAAAGCCGCCAAGATATATTACATCAAGTGCTTCAGTCAGTAACCAAAATAGTGAATAGTGGAGGGCAGGTTAAATTTATGTGGGTTCCAGCACATGTAGGTTTGAGAGGGAATGATAGAATAGAGATGGAATTAAATACAAGTAAGGCAGAAGTTAAGAGTGTAATCTTAGAGTAAACCTAATGTGGCAGGACTGGTGGGGTAGAGAGCAGAAAGGAAGACATCTATATAATATTCAAAATAGTATCAGAGTCACTAGATTAGAAAAGGGACACAGGAGAGAGGAAGTGGTGATTATGAGACTAAGATTAGGGCATTGTTCACTGAATAGATCACTTAAATTTATAGGAAAGCATCTGACAGGACTGTGTGAGAGGTGTCAGGAAGGAGAGGAATCAGTGGATCCTGTAATCTTGTAATGTAGGGCATACGAAGCACAGAGGGAGGACATGAGGAATAATTTTAGGGAGTTAGGAGTCCACGAATTCAATTTAAAAGAAATACTGAAAGTGAGTGAGAGAGCACGGGTCAGGATAGTGATGAGATTTTTGAGAGACACTGGGCTTTTTTATAGGATTTGAAGAAGATTAAGAATTATACAAGAGTTAAAATAAGGTTGTGGTTTTTTTATTTATTTATTTTTTTTGTTAAAAAACATAGACTGTTAAAAAGAAATAGGTTTGTGAGTGTGGGGGTAAACCTATTGTCTAACCCACACTCCAGAGCAGAAGGGGACGGTAATGCACCTAAAGCTGGATGCCAACCGCCGTAAAACTCGAAGAGGAAGAAGAAGAACTCTGCTTCTGCGCCTGGGTCCTTCTTGCAGCACAAATCCCTGACAGAATGATCCAGCCAAGAAAGATGGACCAAGCGGAAGCTCCAGACGCCGACCTCCTGCGGTATCTCTGGTGCAGGCTGAACAAGATCTCCGGCTTCGCCAGTCCCTCTGCTCGCCTCGCTGCTCTGGAGGATTACATCCTGGACCTCTTTCCCCATTTCTGCTCCAGCCTTAACCCGTTCGATGCGGAGGATTTGGAGGAGGCAGCCGACGACGCCCTCCTTGCAGCGGAGGATGAGCTGTCTCCTGCTGGGAGGCAGTCCGCTTCCACCCACGTCGGCTCAGTCTCCATGCTCCGCGCGCCGCCGATCCTCTCTCCGGCAGTCTTCGCTCCTCTCCCGACTGCGTCATCGTGGGCTTCCCCTGTTTCAGCCAGCCGTCCAGCTGCGCCTAGAACGCAGACTTCTTCTGCCAGCCCAAAACTGGGAACCCCTCTACGTCAGCGAAGATGAGGTGTTCGAGTTCTTTCACGGGGACAGACTCTAGTACCTCTACTCCAGAGGGCAGCCAGATCCTTGTCGCAAGTGGCAACACAGACGCCGCAGAGCTGCGCCGGAGTATCCTCCCTCGTGCTGGTCAGCCTGGGAGGACAATGAGGAGAAGTATGTGGAGCAGCAGACCTCGCTCATCGGCTCTGGGCTCGCATACTGCACTACTGGAACCGGTCCACGCATGCATGAGCGTCAGTCTCCACTACGCAGCTGAAGGCAAGAGGCTCCTCCACCACCTCGCTTCAGACGGCGCCGACGGGAAGGAGCGGCTTCCGAGTCGCCGAAGTTGGCGTCTGCTCCACCTTCTCCCTCCTTCAGTCTCTGCTCCCCGAGCCAGCGGACCCCCTTCAGTATCTGTTCCCAGAGCCCGCAGAGCTCCACCACCAGAGTTGCTGGATTTGCCGCTGCTGCCGCCAGAGCTGCTGGATCGGCTGCCGCCTCCAGATATGCTGGATCTGCTGCCACCGCTGCCACCGGGCCGTGCGCCTGTCTCCTGACCCGTCAAGGGATGTCTGTCCAGTTTCCTGCTGGACCTCCAGGTCCCCAAGAGAGGACCACCGGGCCATCCGCCCGTCTCCTGTCCCACCAAGGGACGTCCGTTAAGCTTCCCGCTGGACCTCCAGGTCTCCAAGAGAGGACCACCGGGCCGTGGGCCTGTCTCCTGTCCCGTCAAGGCATGTCTGTCCAGTTTCCTGCTGGACCTCCAGGTCCCCTGGAGAGGACCGCCGGACCATCCGGCCGTTTCCCGTCCCGCCAGGGGACATCCGCCAGTCTTTCGTCCAGCCAGAGGACGCCTTTCGGGCCGTCCGCCCGACTCCCGTCCCGCCAGGAGACGTCCGCCAGTCTTACGTCCAGCCAGGGGACCACATGCCATCCACGCCTGAACAATAAATGAGCACCTTACCTGGAACTCTGCTTCTGCGCCTGGGTCCTTCGTCCTTTCTGCAGCACAAATTCCTGACACACAGCTGCCCTGGGGCAGACTGACAGAAGCAAGGCTGCCACATCGCGCCATTGGCCCCTCTTACCAACACCAGTAGTTGAATTGTCTTGCCCAAGGACACAATGACTGAGACAGATGCATCTGGGGGCTCTGGGATTCGAAACAGCAAGCCTCCAATTGCAAGGCAACCTCTGAACCCCCTGTGCCACAGTCGCCCTACATTTGAGAATCTCTTTTATCAGTTATTCAAATGAAATAACATTTTACCACAGGAATCTACGGACTGGGATCCCACAGACAAACGCGCTGTTATAGCAGTTTCATTGTTGTGACTCAACCTTGCATGTTGAGAAAGAAGAGATTACACAACAATAACGAGGTGTTGCAATCCACAGCCTTCATTTCATTTATGTGGAAAATAAAGCGCAGGTTTTATTTTGGTTTATTTTTTTACTTTATTTGTCCTCGCCAACTGACATCATGATTAACTGGTTTTTGTATTTTGTTTGTGACTTGGTTTTGTATTTAGATTATTATTGGTTGTTGATTATTGTCAGTAATGGTGTTCCATACTAAGTACATTCCTTTGTGTTGAAATTTTCCTGTTTGTGTATTGATTTAGATTCTTGTTTCAGCTTTAGTCTTCAGATCTTGGTTGAGTTTCATCCTTTTTCATCTTGCTAGTCTGTTCTGTGTTCACCCCTTTAATAACCACTTTCTTTCAGACCTTGTTTTCTCCTAGCTGCATTGTATTCCCCTGATAAGTCACACTTATTTCTCATGTGACTAATCCACCTTCCCAATAGTTTGAAAGTTATTGAGTTTTTTTTACTTCCTCGTCAGATCTGTGCATTGTCTACCATGCTGGTTTGTCGTCCTTTATGTGATTCCTTGTTTCCTGCTGCCTGTATTTGTTGATGCATTTTCAGTTCATGTCATGGTGTTCGTCACTTTTTGTAAGTTATTCATTAAAGATGAATCTGCAACCTAATCCTCTCAATCTTATCTGCATTTAGCTACCAACTACCAACACCAAACATGCCTGATGTATGTTTTATCATGTTCAAATCTTCCACCACAGCTAACGAATTGATTTACTGACAAACATGCAGACAAGACTGAGAGAAGAGAAAATAAAAAACTTAATACAGTAATTTTCTATTTTTTTTTCTTTACTATGAATTAAGAAATTAAAGTCTCTCATCATAAACCCACCGGCCTCTTTGTTAGGTACACCTCGTTAGTACCAGGTTGAACTTGCTCACATGACGCTTTGCTGTAAATCCGGGTTGAGACTTTTTTCCACATTTTCATGACAACATCATGCAGCTTTCTTTTTACTTTCTCAAGCAGAGCATTACAGCTTTTGCTATAGTACTCCACTTGATAAATATGTATGAAAATTCTTTATTAGTGATTGCTGTGGTTTAATTTCTTGAGTTTATGGACACAGAGAGGGAAAAAACAAGTGAGAAGAAAAAAGAAAATTAAGAATAATCAGTAAGATGGAGCAACATAAAAGAAATAAATCAAATGAAATTAACTAAAAAGTACATGTCCATAACATACAAAAATTGGTATATTAATAGAACAACAAAGTCCCTGCATAGCCCCTGGCAGCAACCAACCATTGATGACACCCTCAGCCCAACAATGCATCCGCAAACATCGGTGTCCCAACACCTGTGTGTTTGTGAGCATGCAGGTGAACACAAGATTTCCCCACACGAGTGCCCGACAGCTGGTGTGAGGAGCCGCCAATCCGTCCCAGTGGGAATTGATATTGATGCAGTCATGAAGGAGGGCGGGGACACGGATGCCCAGAGGACCCCAGGGTCAAGGAACCCCAGGCGGCCAACCATTTCGCCGAGGGAGGAACAGAGCGAAGTCCCCAGGGAGCATCCAGCAGCTGCAATGCAGAGGTCCAGGAGACCACAGGGGCGATCCCACAGGCTCCGACCAGGGATCAACCGACAGGGGTTCCCCACCGCCGCCGCAAGACCGCAGCCGGCCGAGGGACGACACAGAAAGGCAGCAGCATGTGCCAGCCGCTGACCGACCACCATCCCCACCGGCAGCAGAGGCCCCCCATACCAGCTAAGCTCCGGTCAGAACCACAGCTAGACGGCGCAGCGCCCAGAACCCCGAGCCACTAAGCCCACCCCAGACCCACCCAGGAGCAGCACAGCCAACCGGCCAGTAACCCGTGTCCACCAGCACAACCCCCCTAGAGCACCGCATGCAGCCGTCAGGAGTCTCCAACCAATGCAACCAAAGTCCCAACCCGGGCGGGGGCCATGCACCTAGCGCCCCATCTGCAAGTGGACCCACCCCCAAGGACCGACCAAAGAGGCCCGCAACCCCAAACCCCACATCAGCGACCACACCCCACATGATGAATCAAGGGCTCCCCGACCCTACTAGGTGATGGAGCTGATCCAGGGAGACCAAAGAGATTTATCAGATGTGGAGGCAGAGCTAGTCTCAAGACCAATGTAGTCCAGCAGGAGATCTCTGTACTGACTAATTTTAAGAGCATTTTTATTTTTCCAGTTCAGGAGGATAGTTTTCTTAGCGATGCATAAGGCAATGTGAACTAATTGTATTGACTTTGTGTCTACGGTGATATCAATTACATATTTCCTAGCAAGCAAACTGAGGGGGGAGGTGGGATATTACATTTCAGAAACTGTGATAGGTCCTCACATATCTGGCCCCAAAATCTCTTAACGGGTGAACACAACCAAAATGCATGAATATACTTGTCCAGTATGTTGTTCTTACATTGTTTGCGGGTATTAGACGGTATAAAACCCATCTTGAACATTTGATGGCCTGTATAATGTACTCTATGAAGGATTTCATATTATATTAAGTGTAAATTGGGCTTTTTAAATTATTTTAAAGATTCTTAAAGATATTTCAGACCAGAGGTTTTGGTCAAAGGTGATGGACAAGCAGGGTTTGAATTACCCCAAAGCTTTTGGGGGAGCCACGGTATTCATCATGCACTGCGATTTCCAAATTTACGTGTACACACATATTTATGGCACAACAGTCAAAAACATTAAAAATAAATATTTTGGTAGTTTAACAGGTTCTGAACAAACAAAAGCAACAGGGGATCCACATGCAGTCCAACATTTTCTGCCATTCATCAAGAACAACAAATCACAGAGAAACTTAGATCAGAAACACCATCATAATGATTATGATGATGATCATCATCGCCACCATCAAAACCAAAATAATTGCTTAACAAAGAACCAATATCAGCCCAACCACAGGTGCCACAAGACCATTGTGACCCAATTTTTAAAATAATTTTAACAAACTTAGCTCTGATTTGATTGGCAATGTGCCCTATTATTTCACCACCAGCGTGGTCTGATTTATGCATAGTTTAGTGCTATTTTTTTTAAAAGTCACAACTTACTTAAAGCCATTTTGAATTGGCTGAAAGACGTATTTGTTTCTTGCATTAAATAGTTGAACAATTTATTATTTTTTTAAGATTCACTGCTGACTTCTCCGTTTATCTATTGCACACCACCGGTTATGATTTTGGCAAGCAGCAGGCTTTTTGCATTGCTACATACTGTACCTCTTAACTTGTGATTCCTAGTAAAGAGCCAAGTATTCATACCTTTCCACTCGTTCCACCACTTTTGCTTCCAGTTAAAAGGAAGCATGACCTCCTGATTGAGCAAGACTCGTTAACTGCCAGCGTCCGGGGTGCACTTGTCCTCTTCACTGCAATTTTTTTTTGGGTGTTTAAAACCTAAATGATCCAGTTTTCTTTCAGTCATTATATCCAAAACCTAAAACTTTGCTAAATCTAATCCCAGGCAGTGTCCATGGCATTCCAAATGTGCTTGAATAGTGAGAAAACAACAAAAGTCAGCGGCAAAACAGCGCCACCACACAGTTATGGTCACAGAAGGAATTGAGTGAAAGTAATTTTAAGAAGAAGACTGTTTTCGGAAATGTTTAAATTAGGAAATAAACTCACAAGGTGGAAAAATTAGGATTTCATTTTAATCCGAAACGTATTAGGATTCTTGTGAAAAACAATCTAAACTAAAATGAAACTAGACTATTTTTAGAGGTCTCCCTTGGTCTGTCAGTTGTGGGCTTTCAGGGGAGCTGAGCTCCCCTTAGCTACCCCGTAATTCGAACCCTGCGGACAAGTCCATCTCCCATTATGAAATACGAAGGGCTATTGATTCGTCTAATGTATTTAGTGTTTTGAATATTTTAGATAGCATTTGGCGGGGTGGTGAGATTAAGAAAACTAAAATTCTTACTGGAATTTGTAATTCAACTGTACTAAGCCTAAATTTACCTTTTATAATCTATTTCATTTGTTAATATTCTACTAATTTATCCTTGTTAATTGCATTAACAACTTGTTCATTTTAAAGCATAAACGTTCGTCCGTTTGAGCGGTTTGACGCCTGAACTGGCTGGCCGGTGTGAACGTGGCGTTAGGTGTGAGAAGAAAAGCATCCCCATCCATTTATACACGGCAAAACAGATTCATACTTTATAGTTGTTAATGTTCAAACTTTACCATCTACCGATGGATTCCTTTGCAGGTTAATCATGCATTTGATGAGTGACCATATCCGTTTCTGAATATGCATGAAAAGCAGAGAATAATAAATTACAAGATAAATTATATAATAATTCTGAATGATTTTAGCAGGTATTAAAATGTAATTATTTTAACACTTAATAATTAATTAATTTGAGTGTTAGTACGTGTTTGACCCATTTTAATTAATACAGGTTTAATGTATCTATTAACAGTTTATTCAAACCATCACTAATATGACAAAATATGTATTTATTCAGTTGTTTGCCACTTTTAGCCTTTCATAAATAAAGATGTTAATGAGGGATCTGGAGTGAAATTTATGGAATAAAATCATGCTATTTAAGTATTTAAAGTTATTAAAAAAAAGTTTTAGGAAGTCTTTTAAACTCTCATTGTACCTCTGGGTAATACAGAATAAATTGTATAAGCTTTATTGGTCTCTGTTCTATTTTCCCACAGAAAATGTCGAACTCTGTCTCTGTACTCCTGGCACTCCTCTGCTTCCTGTTGCTCAGACCCTCTTACTGTAGAGGCAGCAAGATCCTGGTGGTGCCGGTTGATGGCAGTCACTGGATCAACATGAAGATCATCCTTGAAGAGCTTCACTCCAGAGGCCATGAAATTACAGTTTTGCGGTCTGCAAAGAGCTGGTACATCCCCAGTAACTCCTCAATTTATACCTCCATTATTGTCCCATTTTTGCAGGATGAGACGGACAAGAGCTACTATAATAAAATGCTGGAACAATGCTATAAACAGTAACTCATCTGTTTATAACTCCATTCATATTCCCACAGTGGGGGGAGGCAGGAGTAAGATGTCATGGAGCGCTGCAGTTTGTACATTCGTTTTACCAACAGCAACTAATAACAAATATGTTAGAGAAGTCCCATGATATTCTGGCCAAATCTGCCTTCTACTATCATAGAGGACGCAGTGCTGATGAAGACATTAAAGAACACAAAGTTTGACCTAATGTTGACAGACCCTTCGTTCAGCTTAGGGGTTATTCTGGGTAGTTACCTCAAGCTACTGTTGGTCTTTAATGTCCGCTAGATTAATAATGGAGAGGGCCATCAAACCATAGCTCCCTCTCCAGTGTCTTACGTTCCTGTATCTGGAAGTTAACTTCACGACAAGATCGATTTCCTGGCGAGGCTAAAGAACATGTTGCATTATCTCTACAGTGTTTATGAGTTGTACTTCGTCATTAACCCAGCCTACTCAGATCTGTTCCAGAAATACTTCCCTCCTGGGACTGATTTGGTGTCTTTGAAGCTCTCAGCTGACATCTAGCTTCTCAGGGCAGATTTTGTCTTTGAGTTCCCTCGACCCACCATGCCCAATGTGGTGTACATAAGGGGGTTCCAGTGCAAGGAGGCCCAACCCCTCCCTGATTATCTGGAGGCCTTCATGCAGAGTTCTGGGGAACACGGGGTGGTGGTCATGTCTCTGGGAACACTGGTGTCAGCTCTGCCTGATGAGATCACAGAAGTCATCGCTGCTGCTTTTGCTCAGCTCCCCCAGAAGGTGATTTGGCGTTTTGAGAGTGAAAAACCATCATCTCTGGGAAATAACACCCGGATGGTGAAATGGTTTCCCCAGAATGACCTCCTAGGACACCCAAAGACAAGAGTCTTCATAGCCCATGGAGGAACCAACGGCATGTACGAGGCCATCTATCACGGCGTTCCTGTTCTGGGTTTGCCCCTCATTTTTGATCAGCTTGACAACTTACTGCGACTGAAGGAGCGTGGTGCGGCTCGGGTGGTGGAGGTCCGCTCTCTGACCAAGGACAATTTCCTGGAGGCTCTGAAGGAAGTCTTAGAGAATCCGTCTTGCCATAAAAACATCCAATGTCTTTCTCCGCTACACCGTGACCGACCAATGTCTCCAATGGACAAAGCCATCTTCTGGATAGAGTACGTCATCAGGAACAAATGAGCCGCCCACCTACAGTCGGCAGGTTTCAACCTGCCTTGGTATTCCTACTTCTGCCTGGACGTAGTAATCTTTGTATTGACCTTAACTGGAACCTTCATCTGGGGATCAGTCTTGGTCTGTAGGTTAATCTGCTGTAGGAGGTCCAGCAAGAAAAGGAAAACAGAGTAATAGTTGCTTCTTAAGAAATGCATATCCCTCGTTCACAAGATCTCTTAGAGACAAAGATTTACCTGGATTGCGAGTTATGAACAAATGGACACAGCCATCTTCTGGAAAGAGTATGTCATCGGGAACAGCCGTTCACCTACTGTCCATAGATTTCAGTCTGCCTCGGTATTCCTACTTCATGTAGCAGTCTTCATATTGGGTGTAACTGGAGCCTTCATTTGTGCCTTTGTCTTGGACTGTAGGGTATTTTGTTCCAGAGGGTCCAGCAAGAAGAGCAAAACAGATCAATTGTCTTTTCTCATAGTCTGCTCAATTTAATGTTCACAAACTATGATTACTTAAATATGTTAAATGTTTTGCTTCACTCTCTGTTTTGTCTGATAAAAAAATAAAGCTCTTAACCAACAATAAAACAACAGTGAAATGTTGTTACTGTCCTCATTCGGGTCTAAAAACAAAATGCTCTTAAGTCGTTTTGTTTTCCCTAGATTAAACAGATGCTATGTCACTATGCTTTTAATTGTTGTTACCCATTAACAGCCGTTAACTATTTGTCAGTGTATTTTACCTAAATCACAAAAAAAAATTGGGTTTCTGATCACCTGATTATTATGTCCTGCGCTGTAACTGTTTTGCAGGAGGGAGATTCTCTGATTTCAGTGTGGTTTTCATTGGCAGTAAATTACAAAATACATTTTAAAACAAGAAATAGAAAGATCCATGTTCCTTTGCATTATGACACAAAATAATCCTAAAATGTATGTTTTTAGAGCGTTTTATGGGTTTCTAATGAGTGGAGGTCAGCCAAATAAGATGGTGTCCATTTACCAAAGCTGCAATTTCAGCGGATTAAATATAAATATGAATACACAGTGATCACATTTTTTTTTCTGATAATATAATTATTTGCTTGTGTTCTTTAGCCTAAATAAAACAAATAAATAAATAATGCATAAAATACCACAATTTAATCATGTCTCTCAGTCTTGTTCAAGTCTCCCCCTTTTAAAAAACAGTTGTTCAGTTAAAGAGTAACTCACCCCAAAATCTATTTTTTTTGTTGATAAACTTTATAATTGAGTCTATAATAGCACTATCTGCATTTCCAGTAGATATTTTATGTATTTTAGTACGTTTTTGTGAAAATATTGATTTTGTACCAAAAACCGTAGTGCCCCAAGTGGTTAAACGATTAGACTGCACTGCAATTCATTGGAATTCAAATCCTGCCTTACTAACGGCTAATCTCGGGTTATTGACGTAGGCTTGGAATAGTGACGACAGCAGTCCGGCCGTGGTGGGGTATGCAAGATGTGCGGTCTAGGCCACACCTCTGTAGCGAGGTACAATGAACTGCCTGCAGCACAATCGGCTCAATACCTGGATGCTCCGTTATGTAGGTGGTTACACCTACTTGCTGATATTTGCTCATTACCTATGACAAAGGGAATAACTGATATATCAGTAAATGGTAAATAAAATCTGGGCTAAGAGTTCATTTTTAATGGAATGATTGTGATGATGTGTTTTTTTTACACATTCCTGAATGTTTCTTATCATGCTTTGATACATTTCTCTGCAACACACATTTTCTGTTGCGGACAATGACGTACAACTAATCTATATTTAGCATTAGATTTAGTTAACAACAATGTGCCACTCAGAGATGGCGCTAATTCCATGCCGTGATGCCGCTACAGGCTCTGCAGCTGCTGCTCCCCTGCACAGAGAATGAGACAACAGCTCGTAACAATATGGCGCCGCTCCCCTCCTCCAAAGAACCCATCTCCCTGTACTCTGTTCCCTTTGGAGAAGCAAGATGAGAAAAAAATCTCAACCTCTGGATTATTTCCAGGCAAAGGTGCTAACGTTACTACGGCTCTCTCCATCTTTCTGGCTGTCTCTGACTCTGACGCTGCTGCAACATGTCAGTCACAGCCCAGACCACGCCCAGCCCTTCATCCCCCAGTATGTTCCCTGGTCCGCCAGGCAACCACTCCTTTCGAGCCGTTTTTCAAAAATAAATGTGGTAGGGGGGTGAGTTACTGTTTAAATTTTCTTAGCACCCAGGAAGTGACCTCAGTTAAGTCTTTTCCTGCTCATACAGTAAAGGGAGGTAAGTATTCGCATAGTTTGTGATCTATGTTTTATTGTTTTTATCATCAAACTGACATAGTCAAGCTCAACCTTTCAAACCTGTTGCTACAAAAATTCTATGTAGGATAAAAAAAGAATATCATTGTCTTTAAAATCTATATTAACTTCTTGCTTTTCTCATGCTATGTGCTGCTCCAAACACTAGCTAATGTGAACTTAGAGGGGCTTATCATGCTATTTTACAGCTAACTTCTGGGATAGACATACATATGATAACATTTTACTGTTGATGTTATACAGTATTAATTTGTCCTGAAATTTAACTTGTATCCATGGACCAGGGAGTAAAACGGCTAATTTCTCTATAAACCCGCCTCCTGCCCCCCTCCCCCGCTCTCCTCCTCTCCCCTTACCGTGAGCAAAGCGCCGCTCTGACTGTTTGAGAAAAACAGCGCTGAGCCTTATCTCACCCCGGAGTCCAACAGATTATTTGAAGTGCACCAAGTACCACAATGAAACTGTGTATTATTAAGGGCTCAGACATTTGGTTTATTTATTTCTTTTTTGTAAAAACCGGAATCAATAAAGCTTATTTCAACTGCTAAATCTACCAGGCTATAGACAGAGCCCAAACCAACTCAGCTGAGTCCAGTAAGATTTTTCTAGCCCAGTATATAAAAAAGCTGTGGAGGTTGTTTGCGCCCGTTTTCCTGAACAGTCTGAGGTGTTGCAGATCAATTAATTAACTACAGAATGCTGTCATAAGATCACATAAGCAGCTTGATAAATAACAAACACAAATTAGCTGCTCTCTCTGCAGGGGCAGTGCAGACACCTCTAGCACTTCCTAGTGGTAACATAGTGACGTAAAATATGTCACAATGTTACCACTCAGATGTTTTCCACGAGAGGGCGGTGCAGCTGCTCATAGAGCGGGATTAAGGAGGATTACTCACATATGCATCAATTAAGCCAAAAAAAACACTCTGGTTAGGTTATTTATGAGAAAATTGCACTACCAGATTGTTGAAAACTCCAAAAACTTTATTTTGTATTATGTAGGCCATTTTTGCTAAAATCCTTAACCCTGTAACACTCAACCCCATAACAAAAAGAAAAACTCCTTTAAAGCAACCAAAAAAGCAAAATAATATTCTTATGAAAGTTCATGATTTCATGGCTAAGGTGAATAAACATGTTCTCAGATACAATGTTCAGAAATAATTTAATGCTGGTGGATTTTTCAGTAATCAGAGACTGCAAATTGCACCAAATTCTGAGAATGACCCAGGAACTAGGAGAATGGAATGAAAAAAAAAAGTGAAGTTATAGTAGCTTGGCTCTAAATAGTTGTTAGCTTGATTCCAATTAGAAAATTAGATGTTTCATGATCCACATTACTGTTAAATTGTTTTCTTGTTGTTGTTGTTTTTTTGTCCTATTAACTTTGTAAAATTATTCCTACTGCTCGTACTGGCTATGACAGAAAACTTCTCTAATTGTTGTTTCTGTTATTTTATTGATTTTAATATGTTATGTTGTCGACGTCAACCTTCCAAAGGAACTAAAGATGCAAATTGGCCATAATCTTGCATATTTAGATGTACATGTTCATTAATGTGTATTGTCCCTATTGTAAATAAATACTCAAACATCAGCTTTTTTTCTGATTAGCTCTTTAGCTTGACTCTAGTTAACTGTAAGCCTTATGTTGATTTGCTGTTAGCTTGACTATAATTAATTATTAGCTTGCTCTAACTAGCTGTAATGTTTAGTCAGATTGGCTTCTATCTGCTCTTCTATCTATCACCTCTTCAATTTAGGTTTAGGCAAGTAAAAGAAAGTATATTAGGACATAAAACTTGTGGGTTGGTTAAAATTGGTTAGATAACTCCAGTTACGATATGCTACTCTGACGAAGTATTTTTGACACGTGCAGACAGTTGGCTGTTATCAGTTAAAAGAATGGTAGATAACCTACTAGTAGGTAGATAGGGCACAGTCTGACGGCATTTAATGGGAGTGATAACCGCTAATAACGGACATTTAATGGAATGACAACATCCGAATCGGCTCTATCTATTCTGAAATTAGCTGTTAGATTGACCCTGTTTAGTTTTTTATTTTGACTCTGAGCTAATTATCTTGTCTCCCTGAAGTAGTAGCTTGACTGCAGTTCACTATTAGCATAATTCAGGTTCTTGTTAGCTTGACCCTTAGTAGTGTGGGTCTAAAAAGCTATCAACTTTATTCTTATTACTTTTTATTGACTCCAGATAAGTTACCACCTAGGCACTGGTGAGTTATTTTCTGATATACCGGCTTCAGTCTGATTAGCTTTTAGTTTGACCTTAAATAGCTGTTAGCTGAGAAATTCTGTTCATTTTTATTTGAAGCCACTGCGACTACCATGATAGGTCATAGGACTTTGCATAATTTTTTAATTCAGGAGTGTAGCGATAAAACGTATACAAGAGCATGACCTTTAGCTGGGGGTAGTTTCTTTAAAAGTAGTTATGGTTGAAAGTAGAACGATGCTCAAAAGGATTGATGGTTGCCCTGCTGTACAACTTAAGACAATTGTGAAATTCCACTGGTGTGTATTCTTCTTACAAATTTTTTCATCTATTTTTACATTGTTCTTTGCCTTGTACTTTGGCTTAGTAACACAAACATAACATACAATAGGCAGACGCCTTTAATACAGGTCTTATTAAATAAAATATTTCTTGACCTTGTGCTAATTAACTTAAATGACTGACCATGCAAAATGGTGTAATGAAAGAAATCTACACTATAAATTATGGATATCCCGAGAAAAACAAGCATCTAAATGCATGCTTGGTATTTCAAACCAACCCCTTCATTATAGATATGAACAATAGGCCTTTGACACTGACTTTCTTGAGTGTTAAATAAAGGAAAATAGGCTTTTCTTGTTTTCTTAAAAACTTAAAGTATCTCATCTAAGACAGTTCATCAGCTCTGAAAACTGGATTGGGAGTATCAGTTTTATAAGTCTAAGGTTAAAGCTCATTTATGGGGCTATTGCTATTCTTAACGATGTTATCAGGGTTGTGTAAGATCCTAAGGCTACGTCCACACTAAGCCGATAAGGTTATACGGGGAGTTAGACGCCTAATGTTATCCACTCAACACGAACATTTACGCCCCATTTAAGGTCCCATGATTGCGCAATCCCATACCGACCTGTGCAAATACTGGGCATGCGCGAAAAGACGTACGAAACACGCGTATAATCTACGTGACGCCAGCGCCTACATAATATATACCAGAAGCTCTACAGCACAGTACATATCTGCTTGTCCCGTTAACCAAACAATAGCTGCTATAATAAAAAAAACAATAGAAGTAAAAAGAGAGAGTTTTTTGGTGTGGACAGACGACGAGATCGATTTATTACTCTACGCTGTTGTCTTTGTCTGTAGTGTCGTATTGTTATTGACGAAGCATTCATTGACACCACTTCCTTTCATTATCCGGGGAAGCTGTCCACACTAGCTCGTTTAGCTGTTGAATTAAGATTTACACGGCTCTGCTAATAGTTATCCGGCCACAGACCTTAAACGACGCCGGGTTAGTGTGGACGATAGGGGGGTGTAGACTAAATAATTATACGTTTAAGGCTTTATCCGGCTTAGTGTGGACGTGGCCTAAGTAATCTTGGTGATGTAAGGGTCGTTAACGGTGAGCAACCAAGGTAATTTAACTATGCCCTGTTTTTGGTCATATGCCTGAATGTGTGAGTTTTGATGAAACTTCACTGGTAGGTAACTTTATATGTGTTAGAAAAACATATATAAGGTAGCCTTGAGTTGTCCTGGTTACTGATCATTTACAGTACACTTTGACACTGATCTTTTATCCACATAATGGACTTTGTCTCACAGCCTCTGGGTCTCTACATGCAAAACTTGAGGTGACTATTACGATTGTGTTTAACTGACAACAGGCAGCTCAAGTCAAACTTCTGGAATTGGATTTAACAACAATCAGGTTGGATCTTTGATTAACCTTTAAATGAAAAGATGAACCCAAGTATCTTTAAATTTTATCTTAGTTAAATGTAAATGGGTTTAGTCTTGCATTCTTTTTATATTGCTGCAAGTGTATAATCTGTCATCATGTATGCTGTGTAATGGCTAAACAGCTCTGATTGCCAGTAATTTTTAAGCAAGTTATTCATACAGACATCTTTATAAACAGCACATGGTTAACATAAAAATAACACTGGTTATTATCATGTTTAAATGTATATCAGAAAAAATGTTTATATTTTCCCTCTTAAAATAGACCTCAAAAATACTCACTGCCCACAGAAAATATGTTTTTGTAATTTTTGCTGTGTTAAAAAATATGCTGTGATGTTCAATTTTGCTTTAGAGAGAAATAACTTTCACTTTGCAATCTTTCTAAAAAGTCACTCTTGTTCAGTTACTTTTGCTGTAACAAATACTGCTACTGTTGTTTACACAACAATGTTGCTGTTCACTTTAATACCCTGGTGAAAAAGACGTTTATATGACAGGGTGAGCGATCTGATCTAGCTAAAAACAAAGTAGTACTTACGTCCGGCCTTTAAATGCCAGTGTGCCCCGTCTATGCAGTGTTCTGTAGTCTCCCATGGTTTCTTCCTCCTTATTCGGGAAACACTTGAAGAATGGCGAAGTGCGCAGGTCCAATATGTCCTGAGCAGCTGGCAGTGATGTCATCTTTTTCTAAAGTCTCCGGCTTTGAGTTTACATGAGAACGAATCACCCAGTGTTGTCAGATTTCTCCACTCCGGATGCTGTATTTGAAAAGCTTGTCCAACCCTGAGCTACCGTTCTTGTGTAAAGAGGCCAAAACGCAGAGAAAAACCAGCATGTTGCTGAAAAACGTTGTGTAAACAGCCACTAAGAGGGCACCAAAGGTTGTCTGTTACTTATAAGATCTGGAGCCAAAGAGAAGAGGTGAATCAAAGCTGGATAGTTCGGTGTCTTGGTGTTGTGATAGCAGCTTGATTAAAAAGCAACTCAGCCCCTACCAGAGTATAATGGTGTGTTCACACTGCCCGAAACGTCAATGCCCAGAATGGCAAGATTACACGTAAAGTCTATGGTTGAAGCTGCTTTGTGTGCTTTGGCCGTGTCAATTTTTGAAACTTTTCCTGCGTACCAAGCGTCAAAGCGGAAAAAGCCAGCAATGTGAAAGTTCAGCTAGCTGAAGAGACGTTGACTGAAGTCAACGTTGTCTTGCCAGCCACAATCCACCATTGTTTAAAATATTTGGCAGAGAAAGGCCCGCCATATGCTCTTTCCAAGCTGCAGCCTCAAAAATGTGTAGGTGTCAAACTAGTCACTTTGTGAGTGATTTTTAATGCCGACAAAGCGTGCAGTGTGAACGCACCATTAATCCGTCCATATTTCCGGGTTGACAAATGCAACTAAAGGAGGTGATGCCTGGCAGACTGGCGAACATGGGTGAGTAGATAGGGCTGGGCATGGTCTAGGCTGTGATTGACATGTTGACAGCAGCACTGCTGCAGCGACTCAGAGACAGACAGCAAGAAGGATGGACATCAGCGTTAACTCCTTTGTCTCAGAGATATCTTTCTGAGGTGGATGGATTTCTCACCTCTTTCACCAGAAGAAAGTGAGTAGAGGGAGTGAGGTTCTGTGGTGGAGGGTTGTTTTATTGCTCCAAAGCAGTAGGGTGGCTAAAGTTTCAGCCCTCACAGCAGAGCAAATAGCAATGGCTGATTCAAATTCAATTTTAGTATACAGATTTAACCTGAACAGGATGCCACATTGACATTTTTAGGCAGAAAATTTAAATTTTATTAAGATGCAACAGAACACCAAAATACTTACCAGAAATGTAGACAGCACTTTTAGACACTATTTATATAATTTATCTGCAACAAAAGTTGATTTGGGGGTACAATTTAAGCTGCTGTTACAATTATCTGACATAATAGTGCATTCGATTTACCTTGGAAGCCGGAACCCGAAGCAGGGTTTAAGAAGCAAGTCGGGATTCGAATATGGCGGCACATAGATTGCTGTTGTTATTAGTACCTCTTACAAACTATGCTTCCAGCTGTACTTTCCATAGGAAACACCACTTTTAAATTGATGTATTTGGGATTTGATTATTCCCTGTTTTTGTGTGTGCATTTAGGACAGAACATTGTGTATAGAAAACAAAGTCCATCTGTGTGTAATGTTATGATAAGTAATGTATCAGACGACTGGGCAGACGTCTGCAATCATCAGATTTCTGCAGTATGTTCGGACGGATGCTCGGTTCACTGTCTGGCAATCGAAGGCGGCAGACTTCAGGCAGGGAGAGGACATTGTGGGACACATATGCTGAGCTCATGCTGTTAGAAGTGACTGCTAAATATTATTCATTTAATCTGGATTAGGGCTTTGACTCTCAACTTTGTTATTTGAATACAATTCGAATCTTTCAAAAAATTCAAAATATTTGAATGAATTTTATCCATCCATCCATCCATCCATCATCTTCCGCTTATCCGGGGGCGGGTCACAGGGGCAGTAACCTAAGCAAAGAGACCCAGACTTCCCTCTCCCCGGCCACTTGGGCCAGCTCCTCGGGAGGAATGTCGAGGCGTTCCCAGGCCAGCTGGGAGACATAATCCCTCCAGCGACTCCTGGGTCTTCCCCTGGGCCTCCTCCCGCAAAAAGAAGAGACCCAATCCTGAGGTCACCAAAACGGATCCCCTCCACGCCTTGGCTGTGCCTAGAAATCCTGTCCATAAACGTTATGAACAGGACCGGTGACAAAGGGCAACCTTGGCGGAGTCCAACTCTAGCTGCCGAGGGTGTAGAGCTGGTCCAGGCCAGGACGAAAACCACATTGTTCCTCCTGAATCCGAGGTTCGACTATCTGTCGGACCCTCCTCTCCAGAAACCCAGAATAGACCTTACCAGGGAGGTGTGAAGTGTGAGCCTCCTGTAGTTGGAACACACTCTGTGGTCCCCCTTTTTAAAGAGGGGGACCACCACCCCGGTCTGCCAATCCAAGGGAACTCCCCCCGATGTCAGTGAGACCTGGAGAGCCGCATCAACCAACACAGCCCTACAACATCCAGAGCCTTGAGGAACTCCGGCCGAATCTCACCCACCCCCGGAGCCTTGCCACCGAGGAGCTTTTTAAAAACCTTGTGACTTCAGCACCAGAGATTGGAGAGCCTGTCCCAGAGTCTCCAGACTCTGCTTCCAAACAGGAAGGCGTCTCGGTGGGATTGAGGAGTTCTTCGAAGTATTCCATCCACTGACCCAAAACGTCCCGTGTTGAGGTCAGCAGCACACCGCCCCCACTGTAAACAGTGTTGGTGGCAAACCGCCCCCCCGAGACACCGGATGGTGGACCAGAATAGCTTCTGGGCCATACGGAAGTCGTTCTCCATGGTCTCTCCGGAGGTGAGAGTTGAAACCCCTCCGCCAGACGTTCCCAGCAGACCCTCACAACAGGTTTGGGCCTGCCAGATCTGTCCGGCGTCCTCCCACACCACCAGAGCCAACTCACCACCAGGTAGTGGTCAGTGGATAGCTCCGCCCCTCTCTTCACCCGAGTGTCCAAAACATGCGGCCGCAGATCAGATGAAACGACAACCAAGCCAATCATCGAGCTGCGGCCTAGGGTGTCCTGGTGCCAAGTGCACACATGAACACCCTTATGCTTGAACATAGAGTTCTTTATGGACAATCCATGACGAGCACAGAAGTCCAACAACAAAACACCGCTCGGGTTCAGATCGGGGGGGCCATCCCGCTCAACCACACCTCTCCAGGTCTCACTGTCATTGCACAAACAATAGTCAGAACCCATCCCCCCACCCATAGGCGGAGGGAGGCTACCCTCTTGTTCACCGGGGTAAACCCCAACGTACAGAGGCAAGGCCGACGATGTCCAGTCGGAACCTCTCAACCTCGCACACCAGCTCCTTCCCCACCAGAGAGGTGACGTTCCACGTCCCAAGACCCAGCCGAAGATCAGACTGGCAATTAATAAATATTATAAATTTAATATTTATAAACAAACGAGGTTCGAATATGATTTTTGGGCAAAAGTCAAAGCCCAAATCTGTACCTTGTTTATAGCATACATTACATTCATTTAGTCACCCGGACAATTTGGGAGTCACTTGGAGTCCTTTGGGAGAAATTTATATCCAGTCACGATCAGTGCATATCCATATAATTGGAGTCAATGCGGCCAATCCGCCTCTAAATAAGGCATTTTCTTCTACAAAACTTTAAAGTTGAAAATTGCAACTTCCGATTTCCGAGTACAAATATAAAGCATCAGAAGTCCAGGCAGCTTGGCCCAATCTCAAAGGTATGAACCAACCAAAAGTGTGAAACCTGTTTAGCATTCCTTATCCAATCATACCTAGTCAACCAGACTAGATAAAAGAAGTACTTTTTATGGGTTACAAAAATTGCCTTACTTGCCATTATGTCTTTGCAAACCTGTTTTCCACAGCAGAGCAATTAACCACAACTCCTGCTTTCATAAAGGTGGTTAGAACAGCTGAATATTGATTGCATAAATGTGTTTAATTATTACCACCCGGCTGCTGCGTGCTCTCCTATTTCCTACTGAAGGAGCTACATTCACTATTTCAGTCTGGAGATTGGTAATTTTCAAGATTTTTACATGACTATAGTTTTATTTCATAAGATTTATCAGTTCTCTGTTTCTTTTGCAGAAAATGTCAAACTCTGTCTCTGTACTCCTGGGACTCCTCTGCTTCCTGTTGCTTAGACCCTCTTACTGTAAAGGCAGCAAGATCCTGGTGGTGCCTGTTGATGGCAGTCACTGGATCAACATGAAGATCATCCTTGAAGAGCTTCACTCCAGAGGCCATGAAATTACAGTTTTGCGGTCTGCAAAGAGCTGGTACATCCCCAGTAACTCCTCGATTTATACCTCCATTATTGTCCCATTGTTGCAGGATGAGACGGACAGGAGCTACTATAATAAAATGCTGGAAGATGTCATGAGTTGCCGGAGATATCCAACATTCATACGCACATTTTACCAACAGAGCTTGATTACATTAATGTTAGAAAAGGGGCATGAGATTCTGGCCAAATCTGTTAATACAATTTTAGAAGATAAGGATTTAATGAAGATTTTGCAGGATACCAAGTTTGACCTAATGTTGACAGACCCTGCGTTCAGCTTAGGGGTTATTCTGGGTAGTTACCTTAAGCTGCCGATGGTCTTTAATGTCCGCTGGATGAATACTGGGGAGGGCCATCAAACCATAGCTCCCTCTCCTGTCTCCTACGTCCCTGTATCTGGAAGTGAGCTTCATGATAAAATGGATTTTCTAGAGAGGCTAAAGAACATGTTGCATTATCTCTACAGTGTTTATGAGTTGTACTTCGTCATTAACCCAGCCTACTCAGATCTGTTCCAGAAATACTTCCCTCCTGGGACTGATTTGGTGTCTTTGGAGCTCTCAGCTGACATCTGGCTTCTCAGGGCAGATTTTGTTTTTGAGTTCCCTCGACCCACCATGCCCAATGTGGTGTACATAGGGGGGTTCCAGTGCAAGGAAGCCCAACCCCTCCCTGATGATCTAGAGGCCTTCATGCAGAGTTCTGGGGAACACGGGGTGGTGGTCATGTCAGTGGGGACAATAGTGTCAGCTCTACCTGATGAGATCACAGAAGCCATTGCTGCTGCTTTTGCTCAGCTCCCCCAGAAGGTGATTTGGCGTTTTGAGAGTGAAAAACCATCATCTCTGGGAAATAACACCCGGCTGGTGAAATGGTTTCCCCAAAATGATCTCCTAGGACACCCAAAGACTAGAGTATTCATAGCCCATGGAGGAACAAACGGAATGTACGAGGCCATCTATCACGGCGTTCCTGTTCTGGGTTTGCCGCTCCTATTTGACCAGTTTGACAACTTACTGCGACTGAAGCAGCGTGGTGCAGCTCGAGTTGTTGAGGTCCGCTCTCTGACCAAGGACAATTTCCTGGAGGCTCTGAAGGAAGTCTTAGAGAATCCGTCTTACCGTAAAAACATCCAACGTCTTTCTCAACTATACCGTGACCGACCAGTGTCTCCAATTGACACAGCCATCTTCTGGATAGAGTACGTCATCAGGAACAAAGGAGCCGCCCACCTACTGTCGGCAGGTTTCAACCTGCCTTGGTATTCCTACTTCTGCCTGGACGTAGTAATCTTTGTATTGACCTTAACTGGAACCTTCATCTGGGTATCAGTCTTGGTCTGTACGTTTCTCTGCTG
The DNA here is from genome assembly GCA_028564705.1 of Apricaphanius iberus. Taxonomy (NCBI): domain Eukaryota; kingdom Metazoa; phylum Chordata; class Actinopteri; order Cyprinodontiformes; family Aphaniidae; genus Apricaphanius; species Apricaphanius iberus. The sequence continues at coordinate 488,204 of JAPXFQ010001341.1, forward strand.
TAGGAGGTCCAGCAAGAAAATCAAACCAGAGTAATTCTGAAAAGAAAATCCCTCCTTCCTTTTAAATAAACATTCAGCTTTGCTACAGGGATGTGCCTGTAGCTGAAAAAAACAACAACAAAAAACTGTGCAATATACCAACTTATACCATGGTTGGGGCGAATACTCGATTCTGATTGGCTGGAAGGTGTACATTAAAAAGTGATAATGTACACCCAGGAAAGGCGTCCGGTCAAATTGCCTGATGACAGTTCTAAATTATTGCGCTGGCTCAAATGGCAACGGAGTCTCAACGTTATTTGCATCATCCTCTGGACACACACAAGCAGTAAGTAGTGTACTGGCCTTCTGAAATGATATTTTGTATCACGTAACGTAACGTTAAGCCATCATCTCGCTTCTCATCACTGATAAATCGCTGCGGTCGGCTCGCTCTACCCACGTTGCTTGGCAACACATGTATACGGGAGATATTAAATAGTGCGCTCGACTTATATAAAAAAAACCTTGCGATTTTAACTCTAAAACACATTAAAGTATTATTAATTGATTAAATATGTCTTTCTTTCGTAAGTGACCATGGTATAAGCGGGATAATGCCCTTCGAGGTGTCCATTATCAGAAAATAATGGACTTCGCGGAAGTTCACACCTCCGCGAAGTCCATTATTTTCTGATAATGTACACCTCGAAGGGCATTATCCCTTACATATCTGCCTCATACTCAGACCATAAACTCTTAACCAACTAAACCTCCTAACCAACTGCATTAAAACTGTTTCTGGACACACTGACTTCAGAAAACAAGTGTTTTTCCAACAAATCCTTTGTTGAGAAAAATTTAACATTTTAGTTATATGATTAGGACCAATAATGTATTGCTGAACTTGAAACGTTTTAAACTGATGAATCATCACCATGCATAAAAAAACAATTGTTAAAGTTTTTCCAGCCTGTAACATTAAACAGAAGACGTTATTATTAATGCTCTATAAGGAAGACTTAAAACGGAAAGCTGACAGATTGCCTTTGGCACATTAAGTAGAAATATAACATTTTGTGCTCTTGTACAGGATACTAAGAGTGAAAAAAAATAAAAAAGTCGGAAACTTTTGACAAAACTGAGTCTTTTTAAATCATAATGGGTAGACTAAATGATAATCTATTAATTAAGAGGGGTGTGTGATGTTTTCCTAAATGCTCTGGTATTTCTCTGTCTAGTTGTGTGTTCCTTTCTGCAACTTGTAAGACATTTTCTGTGCACCACTGATTAAAGTTGTTGACTTTGAAAATCCTTCTTTGAGAGTTCAGATTCTTTCAACGACAATACCTGGTCCTTCCACAGTGATTCTGAGTGCCTTTCCCCTCCTCTTCATAGACCTGGAAATCTGCTTCCTTGTTCAGGGAATTATCGATACGGTAGTTTTTCTCATCTGAGTAACAAAAACAGGGTGTAAAAAACCTGTAAGTGTAACATGCGAGAAGACTACATTTGATGGCTCCTTCTAATGTGGACTACAAATCCGTTGTAAAATGGGAGATTGTTGTTCTTTTTGTAACCCAGTACGAAATAAATGGCTATGTAAATTAGTGTGTATTTAAATATTGTTTAAAAATATTATTTCATTAAGTAATATTCAAAATCATTCATTGTAAAAGTAAAGTTCAGTTAAAAAGATTAAAAGATTGAAAGAGGATTTAAAAATCTGTTAAACCGTTCTAAAAAAATATTGTAATTCAGTTTGGCTATAAAAATACTTCTGACTGCTGTAACTGTTCTCGCCAGCATGTACAGGGTTAACTGAAGCCGCAGCCGTGTTGACTGGTGTGTGAAACACGGAGAGAGGAGTAAGCAGAGTGGATGAAAGGGGTGTGTTCCTCTATTGTAAGTCAGCATTATGCACTGCTGCATAACTTTCTCAGTTTAACAGATTTCGGAAGGTGAACTGTTTTTGACCTAAAGACAATTAACTCTTCACTTGAACTTGGAGCGTCCTGTACTTTCTTCATCTGTTTTCTCTTTCTTGGTGGTGCTGGAGGAGAAAGGACTGGCGTCGATGATCATTTGGGCAATAGGGGTTTGGTGAAACATGCAAACAACAGCCGCATCAAATTGTTTGGTCTTAGAAAGAAGACATATCCTTACTGAGAAAAAAACGGAAATCTGGTAACCCAACAGGCAGCCAAAGTATTGATTAAATGCAAACAGATACTGTACATATTGAAACAAGCACCATTTCAATACAAGCAAAAAATATTTGTCACTTTTACTTGTATTACACCTTTCACCTTTATTACACATATTGGACTTTGCCCCATCAGCTCATGCTGACTCTTAAACTTGACCCGAGTATCAAATACGATCCTGCTTTCTCACAACAGCCAGCTCAGTTTTAATATCTGCAATTGGATTCAGCAACATACAGGTTTGATTTTTCTTAATACCTTTGTATGAAAACACGACTCAATGTTGGTCATCTTCTAACTTATTTTCATCTTAATGTGAATCGATTTAATATGTTTTGAATGTGCTGTTCTATTTGTCCCGCAATGCCTAATTTTGGGGATTTACTTTCTTATTAGCTTCTTCCATTTGCATACAATAACATGTGAGATATGTACAATTTGGAATGGCTGGAGGAATAAAATAATAATAATAAAAATTTTCATCCCCTCTTAGGCACATTGGGAACCATCGTTAACATTTTCTAAATCAGAATACTCAATGTTAATGGCTCTTCTCCAGAGATTAAATTAATTTTCTTAAAGAAATATTCCATCCATGAGTGAAATCTAATGGTTTGTTCATACCGAACACTTTGTCAGCATCAAACAACGCTCACAAAGCAACTACTTTGACGCATATACACGGCATATACATTTTTAGCTGAAGCTTGCAAAGAACGTAGGCGGACCTTTCTCTGCCAGATGTTTTAAACTCTAGCAGATCACGGTTGGCTAGACGTCAGGCGTTCTTACTACAGTGAGACGCCCTGCTTGGTTGCCGTGCTGCCTCAAGAGCGTTAAAACCATCAAACGCTCAGTTGGCTGAACTTCTGTGTTGCTAGCATTATTTGCTTTGAAGCTTGAAACGCAGGAAAAGCTTGAAAAGTTGACGGAGCCAACGCTCACAAAGCGTCGCAGAGAATGCGACGCTCCTCTGACGGCGTCAACCACAGACTTTAGTTGTAATCTCGTCGCTCTTGACGATGACGTTTGGGGCGGTCTGAACGCAACATTAGCCTAATTTATACTTCAGTGTCTGCAAAGGTACAGAGAGTTGCAACCCCATTATCCGTCGATACACGGGCTCTCTAGCACCTACGCCAGTGGTTCTTAACCTTTTTGGTTTCCTGGACCCCTTGCATATTTTTGATCAACTCTGAGGACCCCCTATCTCGGAGGGGGAGGGTTAGAAATGTTACATTTAAATCATATTGTGGCATTTTTTTTCACTCTTGGGGCAAATCTGAGCTTTCAGTTGTAATCTTCAAAACAAAAACACGTCAATCAGTAGTAGCTCCTTATATTTAGGCATCTCCAGAAAAATGTTACAGAACAGGATTTATATGAAGCAGCCTCTGAACATTATGACAAAAAATAGATGCAGTAACTTTCAAACTTTCACCGATATGTAAATAACATTATGTTGTTGCATATTTCTGAAGAACACAGTTTAAAATAATCTGTTTATTAGATGCATATTTCTGAAAAATACTGTATAAATGTAGAGTCGTTTTCAGAAATATATATGTAACAAAACAGAATTTTTTTAAACTTCTATTTATATTTCACTGGGATGTAGTTTGTAACTGTTAGTGAAACACTTGTCTTCCACTCATGGGTTTCTGTAACCTGGGTTGAATAGTCCCAACAGTTGTAATGATTCCTGTCTTCAGTTGAAGTCTGTTTTGCTGTTTGGTCTTTATGTGTCTCAGAGGCAGGCCCGTCGTCACGGGGGGACAAACGGGTCATGTCCCAGGCCCTGGGCTGGGGGTGGGCCCATGAGAGACTTCTCAGAGCTCATTCGTCGAACGCTACGGAGAGCAAACATCAGTGATTGGTCAGCCCCAGATTATTTTAACAGAACGTTGCCTATATTGTCAATGTAATTACTAGTCAATGCAGCTTTTGAGAACTAGATGCCTTATAATGCAATCTCTGTTTATCTAATCTGGTCTTTTGGCGATTTTAAACACCAAGAAGTGTAGAGAAAGACAAAACAGACCGCTGTGTTTGTTTACATGCATTTATAGACTCTTCTGAGCTGCACTTCCAGTAAAACGCTTTCCCACTCAATCAGAACTCTCTCTCTGTTGGCCATTTGCTCCTTGAATGGACGTACGTTTACAAGCTGAAGTAAATTTCAGTCTGATGCTGCGTTCAGACCACACAGTGTCTAAGTCAAGCAATGCTCCCAACGCATCTAGATTGATGTATATAAATTTTTTAGATGAAGCTTGCAAAGCTCGTAGGCGGGCCTTTTTCTGCTGGATGTTTAAAACACTAGCGGCTAGACATCATTGACATCGGTCGATATCACTACAGTGAGACGCTCTAATGGTTGCCGCACTGCGTCACGTCCGTCAAAAGTTCAGCTAGATGAACTTCTGCGTTGCTTGTGTTTGCTACGTTGCTGCTTGAAATGCAAGAAACGCTTGAAAAGTTGATGGAGCCAACACATACAACGCACCGCAGAGACTCTGACGGACCTCTGAATCTGACTCAACCATAGACTTTAAATGTAATCTTACCACAACTGACGCTGATGTTTGGGGCGGTGTGAACGCAGCATAAGTCTCCTCCCCATCCTGTCGGCCCATGGCTCCCCAGCCAAAAAAATATATAAGTCAACAGAGCACTAAAAGTTTTTTGGGTTTTTTTTGTCTTATGTACTGAATTACATATATGTTGTGCCGCAGTTTAAATGATATACATTGATTTATTTGAATTTAAAATATTTGCATTTAAAATATCTACAAATCACAACTTGCATATATGATGCCACGGAGCTAACGCTAGCTAGCACTAGCCCGCACGTGAAATACTCATCGAGAGCTTGTAGAGCTTCTCCCGAATGCTGGCTCACACTTAACCGACTCTTTCTCTCCCAACACTTTCTACATGGCCAGATTTATAGTGCTTTTCTCCACCTTTATGTTCATTCCTTCGTCCTGGAGGAAGGAGGCGAGTATTGCAATTTTTCTCCTTCCTCCGCAAAGTGTTTTTACACAAAACCTAAAGTAACTTTAGCCGGCAGTCGAAATGTAGCATTTGATCTGCATCAAAATGGGTCTTTAAAATTCATTGACATCGTATGTCCGGTCCATGGTGCTTTTGTTTTTTGTTTTTTTGTTTTTTGTTTTCTTTAACGTGTCCTGTCTTGCAGTTTGCCACTCAGAATTGGTGTCTGAGTACCAAGTACAAGCCCAAAAGATTTACTTTCCCAAGCAGAGTATTACAGCTTCGTTGTAATACTCCACTTGATGTATATGTATGAAAAAATCTTTATTATTGATTACCGAGGGTTCAATTTCCTGAAGTCGTGGACACGAAACCGAGACAAGAAGGAAGAAAGGAAGAAGGTGAAGAAAAGAAACCGGACCAGCAGAGGCGCGAACCGACGACACAAGACAGGGAGGCAAACAAAGAACACAAGAAAACATCCCAGTCCTCCGCCTATGCCGGACGGCAGAGAAGCGGTAAAAAAAACCCAAAACAAACAAAAACAACAAACTGAACAGAACCACACCAATAGTTCAGATCCAGTAATATAAACTAACAATTACACATTCACTACACGCAAGCATGGATTAATAAACACAATACTAATGTTTCTGTTAAGCTCCTGGTAAAAGCTAACTAATGACAATAACCTCAGCTCAAGATATGTCCATCCACACCAATGTCCCCACACCTATGTGTGTGTGCGAGCATGCAGGTCTGAATAAGGCTTCCCCCATGCAAGTGATTGATAGTTAGTGTAAGGAACCGTCAATCCGTCCTACAGGAATCGACACAGACATGAAGGAGGCAGGACTCTGGAGGCATCCAGAGTCCCACAGAGTGCAGGAGCCGCAGGCAGACCAGCGCAGGGCCGATCACCCACCAAGAGAGGAACAGATGGAAGCCCCAGGGGAACACCAAGCAGGCGCAATGCTGGGGCCCGAGAGATCGCAGGGACGAGCCCACGGGCTCCGCCGGAAACCGGCTACGCTAGGGCGGGCCCGGAACAGGACCCGGAGGCCACGGGGATCAGGGGCACCCCGCCCCCCATGGTGCTTTTTTAACCAGATCAGAAAATAACTTTTATAGCTCCACTGATTTTCATCCATTTTTTTGGCAGTAGGAGACCAATCAACCAGAAGTAAAAGGGCATGACTTAGGCTCCCCATAAACTACTGTCGACCACAGACATAACTGGTAGCTAGATCCACCAGAAAAAAAGGTCTGCATTCCCTGCTGTTATGGTGGGGAATTGCTTTGCAACACTGCCACAAACAGAGAAGTACAAAAAGGAAATGTCTCCTTTAATATCCATGTGTTTGAGTGTGAACTTGCTGATGGAGAAATGTAAACTAGGCTTTAAAAGGAAGACATAACAGAAGAAAAAAAGGGACGTCATTCTACCAGCAGCCAATGTATTGACTAAATTCAAACAGTTACTGTACAAAATTAAAACATACACCATTTCAAAAAGGCACTAAAATTTTATCACTTAACTTTATTACCCATATTGGACTTTGCCTCACAAGCTTAGGGTGACTCTGAAAGGTGAGCTGAATTTCAGATACAATCCTTCTTCCTGACGACAGGCAGCTCAGGTCTAACATCTGGAATTGGATTAAACAACTTGCAGGTTTAATTTTTCTAAATACCTTTGTTTGAAGAAAATACAACTCCATATTGATAATTCTTTAACTGCTTTTTCATCTTAATCTGAAGGGATTTGATATACTTCATTTTCTAATATGTTTCTTCAAAATTCTAAAGTTTACAAACACTAAGATTGCTGTGCCTTTCAAAAATTCAGAAAGCCAAAACAAATGTGAAACAACATTTACCGTAGGAACATTGGGAAGTTTCTTAAATGTTTCTGAAACAGAAGACTCAATGGTTCCTCTATTCAGTCAAAATAAACGTTGTTAAGGGTTATTGTTTTCGTTTTTTTCCCTCTTTGCAGAACATGTCCAACTCTGTCTCTGTACTCCTGGCAGTCCTCTGCTTTCTGTTGCTCAGACCGTCTCATTGTAGCAACATCCTGGTGGTGCCTGTTGATGGCAGCCACTGGATCAACATGAAGATTTTGCTTGAAGAGCTTCACTCCAGGGGCCATGAAATCACAGTTTTGCACCCTGCCAAGAGCTGGTTCATCTCCAGTAACTCCGCGCTTTATACCTCCATTCATATTCCTACACTCTCGGATGGGACTGACAAAAACTTTTACATGAAAATGCTGCAGGATGTCATAGATTGCCGTGGCCATCCTAAATTTCTACACTCATTTTGTCAACACAATTTGCTTACTAAGTTGTTAGAAGGGGGCCATAAGGGTTCGGCGAGAATAGCTAACAAGATTTTAGAGGACGCAGTGCTGATGAAGAAGTTAAAGGACAAAAAGTATGACCTTGTCTTGACAGACCCTGCCTTTCCTATAGGGGTTATTCTGGGTAGTTACCTCAAGCTACCGATGATTTTTAATGTCCGATGGATTAATAATGGAGAGGGCCATCAAACCATAGCTCCCACTCCAGTGTCTTACGTTCCTGTATCTGGAAGTGAGCTTCATGATAAGATCGATTTCTTGGAGAGGCTAAAGAACATGTTGCATTATCTCTACAGTGTTTATGAGTTGTACTTCGTCATTAACCCAGCCTACTCAGATCTGTTCCAGAAATACTTCCCTCCTGGGACTGATTTGGTGTCTTTGGAGCTCTCAGCTGACATTTGGCTTTCTAGGGGAGATTTTGTCTTTGAGTTCCCTCGACCCACCATGCCCAATGTGGTGTACATAGGGGGGTTCCAGTGCAAGGAGGCCCAACCCCTCCCTGATGATCTGGAGGCCTTCATGCGGAGTTCTGGGGAACACGGGGTGGTGGTCATGTCTCTGGGAACACTGGTGTCAGCTCTGCCTCCTGAGATCACAGACGCCATCGCTGCTGCTTTTGCTCAGCTCCCCCAGAAGGTGATTTGGCGTTTTGTAGGCGACAAACCTTCATCTCTGGGGGAAAACACCCGGATGGTGAAATGGCTTCCCCAGAATGATCTCTTAGGACACCCAAAGACAAGAGTCTTCATAGCCCATGGAGGAACAAACGGAATGTACGAGGCCATCTATCACGGCGTTCCTGTTCTGGGTTTGCCCCTCATTTTTGATCAGTTTGACAACTTACTGCGACTGAAGGAGCGTGGTGCGGCTCGGGTGGTGGAGGTCCGATCTCTGACCAAAGACAATTTCCTGGAGGCTCTGAAGGAAGTCTTAGAGAATCCGTCTTACCGTAAAAACATCCAACGTCTTTCTCAGCTACACCGTGACCGACCAATATCTCCAATGGACACAGCCATCTTCTGGATAGAGTACGTCATCAGGAACAAAGGAGCCGCCCACCTACAGTCGGCAGGTTTCAACCTGCCTTGGTATTCCTACTTCTGCCTGGACGTAGTAATCTTTGTTTTGACCTTTTTTGGAACCTTCATCTGGGGATCAGTCTTGGTCTGTAGGTTAATCTGCTGTAGAAGGTCCAGCAAGAAAAGGAAAACCGAGTAATTCACCAAGAAAGGAACCCTAACAACTTTAGTATTAAAGTAAAGGAAGTTTAACACTACCATATTTATAATGTATCAAGCAGTCTTGGTCTGTAGGTTATTCTGCTGTAGAAGGTACAGCAAGAAAAGTTGAGTAATAGTTGTTTTTTTTAGGTAATGCATAACAATGACCTACAAGATCTGGTAGAGACAAACATTTACCTGGTGTGCCATTTATAAAAAATTTCTACCATTTTTGGATTCATTACAAAAATTAAAATGATAACTGAATATCCTAAGTATTAATGTTTTTATGATCTTGTGATTTATTAAGTTCAGAAATGCTCTGAATATTTTTCAATGTATGTCAGTCTTTGATGTGAATTATTTTACTTAAATATGAAAATCAACAGACTTTGAAATATTCCTTCATCTCAAATTTAGACCAGAAAATGTACTTTTATTAGGCTCCTTAGAGACCAGTAAACAGAGAACAAATTACCTGATGTTTGGTATTACAATAGGACTTTTTCATTTAATCCGTAGCTTTAAATAAGAATTTGCCAATTATGTTTGTTTTGTATTTACCATTAGGTAAACCTTAGCTTGATTATTAACAGATGTTATTCCTACTAATAGCTTTCACTGATTCTTTTTACTTACAGTAGTTATGTAATTAATGTAATTGTAAATGTAATTATCTTTGGATGTTTTGTCTTTTTTTCTTTTTTTTATCTGAATCCTGGGAATAATTAAGACATCTTTTGTGGGTCATTTGTGATTGTGCATTGATACGTCTTTATGGTGGTTAAAAACTGGGCATGCTCATCAATTAATGTAACCAATATTCAGAGCTAGTTCAAAGCAAACTACCACTGCTTGAGGCCCACCAGACCACCAGAGGCCTCCCATAAATGCTTGAATTTAGACGCAGAAGTAAAATGTTGGTTTATGGAGATAGAAGAAATTTGATGTGATGGTTTCGGGATCAATTAATTACAACATTTTCATATTTAAAGGAATTGCTTGCTTCGTAAAAGTGACAATAAATATTCTTTATAGCTTAAATGTGCTACTATGGTTACAATCTGATGCAATGAGTTTAATCTTCTCTTTGTGTTTGATCGTTGGTATGTCCGTAAATAATATATCTCAAAATTTCTTTAAGCTCTGCATTAATGCATTTAATACAAGTCAGACTAGGTCAGGACCATTTAATCAACACTTTTCTTACAGCCATGCAGGCCATGAACAGTCTAGGATGAGACAGACAGACTTAAAGAGTATTTATATTGACAAATTTTGAATATGTATAAATATAATAATACGTATAAACTATAAACTGCCAGAAAAAGTTAGAAGCAAGCCTGTGGCAGAGTCATTTAAGACCAGCATTCAAAAGTCTAATCACAATTGAGATGAAAGATTTAGAATAACAACTTGTTTTTGATGGAGGCAGAAGTGGGTAGAGTATAAATAAATTGTCCTCAAATGAGAATAGTATTTCTTCAATATATATTTTTACTCAAATAAAATAAAAATGTGTTCATGTAAGAAATAGCTCTTGCTCTAAGAATTAAAAAGTATTCAGTAAAAAGGCCACTTAGGTACTGAGTAACTTATAATGCCATTAAAGGGAAGAAAAATATAATTTTATGAGCAAATTCTGATACTTTAAAGACTAAAATTACAAAAAAAGTACAAATTTGAAACATAAATATAAAAATAATAACAAATTTAGGGATAAAAAATGGTTTTCCAATTCCAATTTTTTGGTTAAAACATGTTTTTTCTTCATTCAGTAAAACAACTCAGTGGATACAGTTAAGAGAGATTTTACTCAAGTAAGAGTAGCAATACTTTATATTACAGGTAAAAATGAAAGGTACAGTGTACTACTCTAAGAATACTCTAGTACATGTAACTGAGTAAATGTAACTAATTAGTAACCACATCTGTACTGTACAGAAGATGCCATCGTCCTGAATGCATCCAGATAATGAATGAAGGTAAAACATGTATTCCTTTTCAGTTGCTGGTGCATTTAGCCTCCACCCTGACTTGTATTTGCTATAGCTAGGGCAACTCTCTCTGCAAGTAAGAGTTAACGACTAAAGACTTTAAATAAAAGGAGAATAAAGTAAACAAATTCTGTCAGGAGGACCTGCGGTATTTAAATAAACTAATGTGAAACGGTTTATCTTGCTGTCGCCATACTGGGTTGGACTCGAGGAAAAGGTCACATTCAGGTGGCTTCCTGTTCAGAGCATGTTTATATCAGTCTACAGGCTCAGCGAGGCTCACACCAGGGCATACAGTAAGCTGGAGACCGCCTGAAAAGTCCCATGGGACTTTGAGCTTATAGGTACCAATTCAATAAATCAGAGATATTTGACATTTAAAAGGAAGCAATCTGAATGACCCTGCCCCCTTTGAAATCCTGTGGTAAAAAATACAGCTTGACACTTATTGTCTCCATAAATCCATTCACCACTCAAACAATTTCAATTGTCTGGGATGTTTTTCCTCCAGTTGGTGAGAAAGTGTACCCACAACTGAGATTTAGCTCACCCAATGTCTACAAGATAAACTCTATTTTGGCTTAAAAAGTTTAGCATTAACTGATCTGTTGTAAACCAGGTTAATTTTTTGTTTTTGTTTCTGAAGTTTCAACATGACCAAGCCTGAATTGTACAGTAAATCAGACAGAAACCGCAAAGCTTTCTATCTTAATAGTATGTTTCCTGTTTACTACATATGTTTTGTTTGAGTTGTACTTCAGAAAAGCAGAAAAAAATTAACAGTATAACAGAGGCTCTCAGCAAATTACACACACCTATTAAGATGGTTGTTTTATGTGCTGATAATAATGATGACGAAGCAATTTCACCACTTTCCCCACCTTTATTATTATGCTCAATTCAACTGAAAAATCTGTTAGGTGAAAAAGTGCAAACAAAGAAAGAGGTGTGACAAACAAAAGTGTGGCAAATTTGTGCACAAAGCTCAGAATAAAACTGTTAAATTAATTTCAGGATTCAGTCTTACTTTGTACACACTTCACATCAATCACAGTGAACAGGAATAACTTGATTTTAAGTTTAATCAAAGTTTCCTGAAGTTATGAGTTGAAAAGACGCAACACAGGAGCAAAATTATTCCATTGCACAAATGTATCAGTCTGGAGAATACTAAAAATAAAATCAAAATTGTTTTTCATTCGCAGTAGAGAGATCCTTTGTCTGTAAATGCTTATCTGTTCGGGGTTGCAAGGTGAGCTGGTGCCTATCTCCCTCAGGGTTCATCCTAGACGGTTTGTCAGTCCATCTATGGACAAGCAATCACTTGCACACACTCATACCTAAAGACAATTGAGGGACAAAATGTCCTAACAGTCATATTTTTGAACAGTGAGAGGAAGTTGGAGTACCAAAAGAAAAGCCAGGGATTGCACAGCAAGAACATTCATACTCCCTGCAGAAAAACACCAGGCTGAGATTTGAACTGCTGCAAACCAACAGAGCTACCAACTGTGTGACTCAGTGGGTTGAGTGGTTGTCTTACAGTTTGAGAGATGGAGACGATTGTAGATTTCAGAAAAAAACAGGGATAAATCAAAGACTGTCTCCATTATGGGAGAAGAAGTGGAAGTGGTTGAGGAGTACAGATACCTTGGAGTTCACCTGGACAACAGACTGGACTGGAGTATCAACAGTGAACCCGTTTACAAAAAGGGACAGAGCAGACTGTACTTTCTGAGGAAGCTGAGGTCCTTCAAGGTTTGCAGCAAGAGGCTGCAAATCTTCTACAAGTCTGTGGTGGAGAGTGTCATCTCTTCATCCATCATCTGTTGGGGTATTACCATCAGAACCAGGGACTTAAAACGGCTCAACAACCTGATAAAGAAGGCTGGTTCTGTTCTGGGGACAACTGGAGATAATGATGCAAAGAAGGATTCTTCATAAAATTAAAAAGATTATGAACAACCCTGAGCATCCTCTTCATGAGACTATCCTTTTTTTTTTTCATGAGACTATCCTACAGCAACAGAGTATCTTCAGTCAGAGGCTTCTTTATTTTTGCTGCAACACAGACCGCTACAGGAAATCCTTTCTCCCCACAGGCATCATGGTCTACAACAACTCCTTGAAAAATGAATTAGTAATGAGCTACAACATCACTCAATTTCCCCTTTGGGCTCAATCAAGTATTTTTGAATTGAATTGAATAACAGCAAAGAGAATTGCAGATACGCTAGTTCTTCCATTTAATCTCTTGGTATTCTCTGCTGCTTTTGGTGCAGATCAGTGACAATACTCAAAGCCAAAATATTTGTGACATGCAAATTCCTTAAAGGCTCAATTTTGTACATGGACACTACACCTAAAGGGATTTACCCTGTCAGATTTTCACTCTTAGAAAACTCATCTAATGTTCCATTGGCAAGGAATTTATTCCTAAATTGGATCTCAAAATCTGTGTATAAATGTGGGTGAATGTGGCTCTAGTGTACAGTGCTTTGAGTGGTCGATATGACTGGAGACAAATTATATAAATAAAACATAGAAATAAAAATAAAAATGCATATATTTAGTTCATTTACAATCTATTTATTCAAAATTGATAACAAGACAAGCTACAAACTGGTTTGTGGTGCTACCAAGAAGCCAACAGTGACTCTGAAAAAGCAGCAGCAAGTTCCAATAACTACTGTTTGTGTTCAGTTTGTAGCAAAAATATTTTTATTTTCACTGCAAGTATGCAAAAAGCGAAAGGGGTTGTAAAACAGACGCCTCTTTAGGTAAATAGAACATCCAGTTCGGTGTGCATCTCCTTGACCTTTACCGTCTATTTACATTGCACAAGCGGTCACACTTTCCCTTCAGTGAAGATCACTATAGATAAGAGGGAAATTTGGACTTTGTTAAGTGAACTCTTGTAAAGTTTGGTATATTATAATAACCCTGCTTGGTAACATAGAAAAATATTTTTTTCCCCAAACGAAAATACTCAGGAGGTCATGGATGTCCCAGCGGTCCACCTTTGGCAATTGTGACTACAGTGTGGCAGAGGAAAAATAGAGAGAGCGCATGTTTTTGTTCTGCGGCATAAAGGCGTTCTCCTGCCTCAGGATGTTGCCTTTAAAGCTGAAGAAGTGAGCTTCCTGTGTAGGAAGCGATCACAGAATAGACAAGGCCTGGGGCGAGACACCGTGTTCCCAGCATTTCTTGAGCTCAGGTCACCCATCCGCGTAGCGTAGCGCCACACTTGTGTGGACTCAAACTCAGTGTCAGCTTTCAGTGGTGAGTGGAAACCCCTGTTTATCATTGTATATGTATATTTTTTGTGCACCTGTTAGTGTCAGACTGTTAGTGCTCACACGGACTGCTTGGCAGGTTTTTAATTTCAGGGATGGATCCGGGATGCTTCAAAGATTGCTTCTCCACCGCTGGATGAGTTTATGAATATTACAACATGGCTACCTTAGTCACCCGTCTACCTTGAATGAATGGATGGTTACTTCTAATAAGGCGTCATCAAGTGTCCAATGTCAGGTGCTTAACCAACACAGACATGTCCAATGACACATGCAACCTCCCTCTGGACACAGACATCTTTGGGCTGACCTGCGTCTATGGTGTCATCTTTTCATTGGGCCTGCCCAGCAACCTACTGTCTCTCTGGCGCTTATACCACCTTGGCCGCTCAGGTGGGGGAGGCTGTCAGCTCGTCTACATCCTCAACCTGCTGCTGTCAGACCTCCTGCAGCTGCTCACCTTGCCCCTGTGGATCCTTTACCTCCAGGGGGCTCACCGTTGGCCCTACGGCCGGCTGACCTGCGAGCTGGTCGGCTACGTGTTTTACGTGAACGTCTATGCCAGCGTCATGTTCCTTTGCCTGATTGCGATGGATCGCTGCCTGGCCATCGTCTACCCACTCAGCAGCCGTAGGGTGAGGACGGTGAAGGTGGCGGCTGTGTTGGGTGTGGCTGTGTGGATCCTAACCTTCCTGTTCTGCCTGAGCGGCCTGCTGCCGTCTGTGTTTGACGCGGACCGGATGTTGTGTCTGGAGAAGTACCCGGTCAGCCCCAGATATGCTCACTTTAAGATCATCACAGTGGTTCTGGGCTTTCTCCTGCCATGTACTATTCTAGGGTAAGTTAGCTCCATGAACCAAAGTACTTCTATGCACAGTATTAAATCTCTATATCTTTTGATGACAAGAATGAGGCAGACTGTGGATGTTTGATGCTTAGTTTTGTTCTTTCTAAATGGGACTCTGTGGAATAGCTATCACCAGCCAGTATCTTAACTGCAGTAGACGGCACTGAGAGTTATCACACTTTGGAAAATAAGGGAGTAGAAAAATCTCAAAGGCAGCCAGTATCTAAAAGCCTGTAGGCCACATCTGGCCCTTTGGATGTCCTTGAATAGCCTGCATTAAAGGAGAAGTACCGCTCCTTGCAACCTGGACCTTTTTACGGTATTATGTATATTTACTCACCTAGACAAGTTTGGAGCCACTTGGAGTCCTTCGGGAGAAGTTTAGATCCATTTAGATATGTTTGCAATCTGCATGTATCCATATAATGGGAGTTGCTTCTAATTAAGGCATTATCTGCCACAAAACTCCTTCATTTCGCCAATGTTCTGTTATTAATCGCTAAGCTCTATTCCGTTGTGAGTTCGGAGCGCCTCAGAGGTGCTTTGTTGTCATCCCTAGGGGTGTTTTACAGACTTTTAATCCAAGACGCAATTTAAATGGCGTCACTGCTTCTAAACTGCACTAACCAAATCAACAAGTGGACTAAGCTCAGTTTCCATAGGCTCACTTTCTGCAACCTGCACAAACTACAGCTGCAATAGCAGACATTTAAATCACCTGTTAGTGTAAACTGGAATTGGTTGGATTAAAAGACTAAAATCCTCTGCAGGCTACACTGCAGCACCTCCGAGACGCTCTGAACTCACAGTGAATTTGTTGCTATTTATGCTAAAACATTGTGGAAATGAAGGAGTTTTTTGGCAGATAATGTCTCCTTTATAAGCTACACTTTGTTTGCCCCATTTATGCCGATTATATGGGTATACACTGATCGCCAATGGATAAAAACTTCTCCCAAAGGACTTCAACTTGTTTGGGTGAGTAAATTAACATAATTTATGCTATAAATAAGGTCCAGGTTAAAAAAAAGGTACCTCCCATTTAAGACAGCAAATTACCTAAATTTCTCCAGATGTGCTATATTTTCCCAATTTCTTGCAGTCATGCTTATACCATGCTAATGGAACTAAGTGTCAAGCTAAGAAATACTAAAGTTAGAGTTAGCAACTGAATAGAGTCAAGAAGCTAATCAAAACCAAGCTAAAATCTGTTTAGAGTTAAGCTAACACCTGTTCATAGTCAAACTAACATTTGTTTAGGGACAGGCTAATAGCTAATTTTAGTTAAGATACAAATACAGATATATTTTATTATTCCCAAAGTGAGAAGCTTGCATTAATTCAAGCTAACAGATTTTTTAATAGATTTTTTAGTCACTTATTTGAATTTAAAATTATTTTAAAATGTCAATGATGTACGACTAGAGATACTGCTAAATACTAAATAAAAAAAGTTGTTAGGTTAAAAAAAAAACTTGGACGAAAAAGTCCGCCTCAACATTCTGGTAGAGCTTCGGATGCTACGATGCCGTCAAGCAGTACATCTGGTTGTAATCAGTCCTTCACTGACCAATCAGCAAATCATTAGCAAAATGCTAGCGCGTTATGGGCAACAACAACTCAACCTGTAAGAAAACGAAAATACACATGCACTCGTTCATTCAACTTTCGATGTATAACCCATGTTGAACTTGCAAAACCTAAAATCAAATTTTAGATTTCTCAACAGCAATCGGGTGAAAGAGACAAATTTAGCCGTCTGGCTCCATAGACGCCCATTCATCTTGCATTCATGTTGATCGCCCCCAGTGGAACTCTGGTGGAACTGCAACCAAAATTTGTTACAATGGGATTTAATAGAGGGGCAAAGCTCTCCATAGACCAGCTCTGATGTTAGCAAATGCTACTTCCTGTTGAGAAGCTGTGGCTTGTATCAGCATTTCGTGCTGTCACCACAGAGCTGTCAAAATAGATGGAGCCTGCAGCAAACTTTTTCAAGATGCCTTGGAAATTTACAGAGAATTTCAGTGGACGATGTTCATCGCAATACCAATGCCTTTTAATTTTATTCACAAAGTAAACGTGAAAAGGGATTTAAACTGGAAAACATAAAATTTGAACCCCATTTCAAATTAAATTTGTGGAGCAGATGAAAACTAACAACAGCTCTTTGTGTATAACCTGGCTCACATCACAAGCTCTTTACTTCTCCAAAGACATTTAATTTTTACTTTGAAAACTGCGCAGTGTTATTGGTTGTGGTTCTATGAGTGTGCAGTGAGTCATTTCAAACCATAGTAATCCGAGGTGGGACGAAGTCATTGCTTTGCAAGTCTCAAGTCATTACCCAAAAGTCTTGAGTCAAGTCTCAAGTCTTAAACTTCAAATTTCAAGTCATTTTTACAAACAATGTTGCAATTTAATATTTACTGTAAATCATAAACCATGTGTTATTTTTACAATCTTCATTTATTTGAATACCTGATTAAACAAGTGGAACATTTTGAAAACATTATGAACGCAAACCTCAATGTTGTACTGAAATTTAAAGTACATTCAAATTTAATAAACCTAATTTATTCTAATTTAGCTAACAAGCATAGTCTTCCTTTAAACTGTAATTTCACAGATTCACTGCTAAGGATGAAAGAGATTTAACGAAAGAGTACTTTCGATGTAATTTTCAAGTTGATATTTAGATTTTTAATGGACACAGGTATTTACCTAAAGTATAGTCAGAAATTTGCAAGAAAAAAATACATTTGTCAGAAATAAAAAAACATGTTTTTTTTATTTTTATATTTGCATCTGCATATTTTAAAAAGTGTAGCCTAAATGATTCATGCGATTGTTTTCCTTTACTCAGAACGACTTCTCCCGGGTTCAGATGAGATGAACGTCTGCTTGTTAAGAAGGGATCAGTGCCACAGAATGAGTCAAATGACGTAAAAGTGAACAATTTGAAATAACAGATGTTTTAAACTTTAATTATTGGGTAAAGTATCAAGTCCTTTCAAGTCAATAGGTTCAAGTACGAGTCACAAAATTAATGGCTCAAGTCTGACTCGAGTCCATATCTATGGGGAGCCTAAGTCTCCTTCCCTTCCGGTCGGCCCGTGGGTCCTCTGGCTGAAAAAATAATGAATGGACGTCAATGGAGGGATAAAAGTTATATTCTTGTCCGCTTTGTCTTACATCCTGAATCCCACATGTTATAATTCGATTTAAATGATAACTAATAATGATGAACATTTAGACTTATTTGTCAAGGGATTTAGGATTTATTTCATTGTAAAACTGCGCAATTAAAATACCCACAAATCAGAAGTCGCATTTATGACATCATGCGGCCAGCGCAAGCTAACACTAGCTATAGCACGTAAAACACTCACCTAGATCTTGTACAGCTTCTCTACAATGCTGGCTCTCACTACAACGACTGCTTTACCCCTGACATAGCGGCTACTTTCCACATGGTCAGATTTATTGAGGTTTTCTCCGTGTTTAATGCTCCTTTCTTCGGCCTGGAGGCTGCGACCATCGCTCTCCTTCTTCTGCAGTTGTAGTCCACTGAATATTTGAACACGAAACCTAAAGTAACCTTTGCCACCAGTCGAAAATCAGCGTTTTCTCTGCATCAAAATTAGTCTTTAAAATACAAGGAAATCATGTCGATTCACGGCGCATTTCAAAGAGGATCAGAAAATAACTTCAATCACTCTATAGACTCTCATTAATTATTATTTTTTGGCAGTAGGGGATGGACCAAAAGGAGAAGGCGTTACTTTGGCTCCCCATGATAGTAAGATGTTCTGCAGACCATACAGTTGGATTTTGTTGTGTTAGCAAAGCTGCAACAATAAAAACTTTTTCATGGAAGTGTGATGACTTGAAATATCCAAATCTAGGGTTCATGTAGCAAAGTTTTAGTTGTTGGCTCACTGAAGAGCTATACTTGAGTCGTCCATGGAAATTTCTCCCTGATTCTCAAAACAGATCATCTCCACACAAGTCCTCTTCAAAAATTATTAAAAACTATCCCTTAAATTTGAAACTGATCCAAGGTGTAGATGCATGGCATGTATTATTTCCATCAGGCTTTGATTCATTCAAATCAAAATAAAATTTTTTGAGCTATAAGCATATTACAACCTGTTACAATTCACATTAGAAATAATAACGAGGAGTAGAAACAAACATGAAGCAAAAAAGGACATTTAAAAAAAAAAAATTTTCTGTATATTTGAAGAAACAGGCTCATGTCTGATCTGAACCTCTTCTTCCCCTCCAGGTACACCTCAGCACATATAGGCGTAACACTACGGCGGTCACCGTCTCTCTCCAACCACGAGCGATACAAGATCGTAGGAATCCTGGTCGTGATAACTTTCAACTTCATTGTAGTCTTTGGACCCTACCACCTGGTAGGGGGATACAGATTTGTGTCCCTGCTGGGGACAGACGAGCCGTGTCTGTTTGAGCAGTCCATTTTCTACGTGTACCGCCTGTGCTACGGCCTGACCAGCCTCAACACTTTGCTAGATCCCCTCTTTTACATCTTCCTCTGCCCAGATGCTCGGCTGGAGCTCCAGAGGTCCCTGCCATGTCTGAGAAGAGCACCTAACAACCATAAAAACATGACCATGAGTACCAGATACCACCTGGACAAACAGAGGGAGAATGAAAACACCCATGATAATTTGGTAACAATTTAAACTGGTCTGATCAGGTGAAATGGGATGATAAGTCAGAGCAATGTCTCCATCTAGTGGAAAATTGTTTTTTTATCTTTGGCTTTAGCTGTCAAGAACCAAACGCCAGTGTTTAATTCAATCAGATTGTATGCTTTTTTTTAAATAAAACAAAACATGAACTACCTGTTTAAGGACACACCACATGTTAATGAATTTTAAGTTTGAAATTTCACTAAACCAAAACTTTCAAGGTTTTTGGAGGCATAAGTTTGACTTGCTGTTCTGCTGCATGACCCCCCCCCCCTTTTTTTTTTTTACAGATAAAATGTTTTCATTTTGCCAGTCTGCTGCCAATTCTATATAAAGAAACGATTGCTGTGTTGCCAAAACACAACTGAGGCAATTTGTTGTGCAATTCCGATAACAGTCTCAGCTTGGCAGGAATCTCTGTTTCCTCCGTCTACTCTGTTCCCTCGCTCTCACAGTAGAAAACATCAATACCATGGAACTGTTGTACAAAATGTATTATTTGTGGTTACACTGCATGGAAATGCATATTTTTTTTGTTTTTTACAAAACAGATTTAAAAATGTAATTTTAATTTTAAAAAGTGCAAGAATATAAAATGATGCAAATTTCCAAGAAGATTCTGAGTCATCTCTGACAAACGGCTATGATAAAGTCAATCTGTTTCTGAAAAATTGGTCTGGTAAACTGTTAACTAGTTGCATAAGCATCTCTAACCTCTGACAAGATCTATAACGAGACACCTCAGGCATCTGTGGTTAACTGCGCTTGGCAAAAAAAAAAAACATGGCCTGTTTGACTCAGCAAACTATAACTGTTTAACACCCAAACTAAAATGAGGAAATAACATCTTTCTTTTTTTTAGCACAATGATAGTGAAAAGACGAAGCACATCCTGTACAGCACTGCCCTGTTCTATGTGTAAAAGTGTTGGGCAGCCAGCCAGTCAAGCAAATAGGTTTACCAAACTTAAGGCGCTGTTTTTTTCTCTCTTACAGTTACTCCTTTCAGGCTAAATAGACAACAGTAATGACCAGCAACAAAAAACAAAGTACATCACACATCCATGGTGCTGTGAAAATGTTTTAAAGCAATAAGCCAGACCTTTTTTAAATCTTTTAAAGAGGTCTGCACTAATAGTTCTTCATTATTGTGTCTTTTAAGAGGTATGGTGAGAAAATTAATCGAATAACTGACAATACCTATATCCCCTACTTTATGCCGGGTTTTCAGCTACATATTATTTGACGTGTTTTTCTGTAAATTTGGTCACTAAATGTTTTGTGACACAGTGAAAATCAAATTAGAAACAATATAAAACACAAGGAAATTCATAAAGATCTGGTTAGAGTGAGCAAAACAGAATGTTTAACAGTCCAATGGATCCACAGCCTTAAAGAAAGTTAGTTTCTAATGATGTGTATGAGCAACATCAGTCTTGTTTTTAAGGGGAAAATGGAGCAACAGATCGATATTAACGTTCCTACCCTCAACTATGGTCACAAGCTTTGTGTAGAGACAGAAAAGAATGAGATGAGAATGAGTTTTCTCTGTGGTTTTTTGGAGAGAAGGTCGATTATCCATGAGTGGCTCAGAGCAGAGCTGGTGCTCCTCCACATTGAGAGGAGCCAATCGAGGAGGCTCAGCCGTATGGTTTGGATGTCTCTTGGACGCCTCCCTGCTGAGGTGTTCCAGGCTAATCCCAACACATGATGGACAGACTATGTTCTCCCTCTGCTGGCCTGGGATCACCTTGGGATTTTCCCAGATAAACTGACCTAAGTAGTTGGGGAGAGGGAGGTGTCGGTCTCTCTGTTTAGTTTGCTGCTCCTGCAACCCATAAATGGATAAAATAAAAACCATAAATTATTTACGTTTTTAAGTCAAAAGAATTGCTATTTGAGAATAATAATTTTCCCCTTTCCCATATCAAATTCCCAATAATTTCCCCAATAAATTACATACTAGTTGAGATGTTATTGTAATTCTGAAGGAGCTAGCATCAGGATTGCTATCTTGTTAGTATTTAAAAAAAAGAAAAAATTGACAGAGAACCATTCCCTGACCTGCATTGACCATTGTACAGTGATAAAAAGCGTATTCAGTTGGTGGAGCTTAAAAGAAGTATATAACTGAGTGTCATCAGCATAATTAGATAGACGGTGTCAATGAAAGACTGAGTGACGAACTGGAAGGGCATAAGCAGAAAACCATAAAAAAGACCTGAACCTTGTGGAACTCCAATTGTTAGAGAGGCAGCATAAGAGGAGAACATTGCAGTCCTGAAATCTGTCAAACGGATCAAATGTAGAGCTAGAACCTTCTGCCGGTTCTGGTAAATGTTACGGTCGACAGTGACAAACACTGCACCGAGCTCAAGTAGGATCAATGCAGAACATTTTCTTATGATAGGAGACATTAAAATATTATTTTACACTTTAGCAGTGACAGTAGAGAGGTGCCTTAGAAAGCCTAACTGAAAAAACTAACAATCCTAACTGAAACAGCTTAGAAATAAGTCAAAGTAAGATGTAGATTTGCCATCTTTTTTTTCTGTACAGTAACCATTTTAGTTTAAAAAAGGATGGACCAAACCCGTGCTCCTGAGAATTAGGAATTATTGATGAGAGTATTGAAATGACGTAGGTAAAATAAATCATTTGTAGAAACAAATTCAACCCTTAAATTCCAGAACATTTCTATTGGCTACGTGATTCATAGGTCATGATCAAGAGGTATAACAATCATAATTTCTTAAGAAAATGGTAAGAAACTGTGCTGAAGATGGGTTGAAAAAAAGCACTGCACTTACAAAGAAAGACTGAGAAATAATGAAGAGCTGTTGATTGAAGCTCTGAAAGATTAAAGGTCTGGCAACATGAAAGGGTGACTCAAGTCTGTACATTGCTGGGGTTTTGTGGAACAGGTGCTGAGAAGAACATGAAACAAACATGAAACCTAGAATTGAAACCTTAGCTCTGAAACCTTTTACTTCACAGTGTACTTGAACCTCTTTCAATCTACCGAGAGGTGTGAGTATGGAACACAATTTTGGTGGATGTTTCTTCATAGCAGAGGGGATTATAGATAGAAAAGGGCAATGAAGCAACAGAAACTTTCACTTTGAAGGTCATTGTTATATTGATCTGATTGGTTTTCAGGTTTAACTACAATCAAGGCATTTTTTTTTATATTTAAAGAAGCACGTTGGAGTTGCTGAGACTGTCCCCCTCTAAATCTCCTGATTTCAGACTTAACACATGCTCTGAGTGTTTCTTCTTCATGGCAAACTCGGGGCCACTGATGGAGTTGCGGACGGTACTGCGACGGCGGACCAGTTCAGCCAGATCCTCAGCGAGGACGCTCTCCATGACCGCCCCGAGGGAATGCCTGATTTTACGGCACAGGTCTGGGCAGCTGAAGACATACAGGATGGGGTTGAGGACACTGTTGAGGAAGCCAATCGTTGCTGCAATTGGAAGGACTTTGGTTGCCACTTTCTGCAGATTACTTCCTTTGGAAGCCATAACCTCAATGATGATGAAGAGGTGGTATGGAGCCCAGCAGAGAACAAAGGTCACCACCACGGCTATCACCAGTCGAACAAATCGGAAAGATCTGTGACAGCCTCTGCGTGCTAAGCTAGCATTCACAACCATATAGCTGACAATAATGATGAAGAGAGGAAGCAGGAAGGCAAAGAAGAGCTTCATAAAAGCTAAAGCCTCTTTGCGCTGCCTACATAGAGTTTTGAGGTCAAAGGGTTTGCTTGGGAGATACAGGGAGAAACTGTAGTAGCACAGAAACCTTCCGCTTGGAAGAGGAATTGCGTCACGGAACATGTAAAAGGGGATAGTGCAGATTATAGCAAAAGCCCAAATGACGCAACAAATTTTCACCACTAGATCTATGCTTCGGTAGTTCTGAGCCCAGACTGGTCGGACCACGACCAGGCAGCGGTCCAGAGAAATGGCCGCCAGCAGGAAGGCGCTGACGAACATGTTGAGGAAGAAGATAGAGGAATAGATACGGCAGAAGGTTGAGCCCAATGTCCAGGTGTATCCACTGGCCAGGTAGAGAGTGAAGAAGGGCAGGGAGGATGTGGCCAGCAGGTCTGACATCGCCAGGTTCAGGATCCAGATGCTGATGATGGAGCGATTGACACGGAAGCCCACAACTCCCAGGATGAGAAGGTTTTCTATGATGCCAATAGTAGACACAATGCCATGGAGGGAGGTGGTAAAGATGCTCATGGGGCTCAACTTTTCGGCAACAAATGTTTGGTTTGACGTGGCCGAGTTGTTCTGAAGGAGGCAGTCCATCTTGGAGGGAAGAGATTGCTTAGAATATAAAAGAAATCTGAAATAAAATGAAAACACGAATAATTAATAATGAGAATCAATAACATAAGTTAGAAATATAATATGTAACAAAAATAAGTTTAAAAATTCAGTCAAAACAAGGTTTAGATTTACAGCCATGCTAAAAAGCAAGCGCACTCCCTTGTAAATCAAAGGTTAGCCTTCCAACCATTGTCTTCTGTCCATCTAAGAGTAGGTCAAGGAGGCTAGCAGATTCAGCAAAGAAACCTAGTCATACCTCTCAAGGGGATCTCAATACTTTCTTTGGCTACATGGGATGTATAGTTC
This sequence comes from Apricaphanius iberus, assembly GCA_028564705.1. NCBI lineage: Eukaryota > Metazoa > Chordata > Actinopteri > Cyprinodontiformes > Aphaniidae > Apricaphanius > Apricaphanius iberus. Next base: position 512,482 of record JAPXFQ010001341.1, read on the forward strand.
CTGGGATAGTACCCAGTAGGAAAGACCTGGAAAAAACTCCAAAGGAAGACCCCAAGACCAAGCATGACCACTCATTTCAGACGGTTGTATCCGGGATCCTGTTCTTTAGTTCATGAACCATAGGTCACAACCACAGGTAAGACTCAATAGGAGACAGGTTGGTATATCAAGATCTTCTCCTATTTAGTTATCTTTTTCTCCTGGGCAACTGACCAGACCAGTACCCACAGTACCAAAGACATCGCCCTGAAAACCCCAAAAGATCCCTGAACTCCTCTGCTTGAGACAAAAGTCTGGTTCAAACAACAGTGCTGGCATCAGTAAGCCTTTTGGTCATTGATAAGTTCTCAGTCTGTGGTGGCAATGTGCCCCAATCAGATGTTTTTCACCAAAGACTATGGCATGGGGTTGGTGTCTGGGCAGCGATGTACAGGGTTGTGTTTAAACCATGAGACAGAAGAGTTCATGTTAAAAGCAGAAAATAATTTGACTTAACTTAATGATGATCTGCTCTTCGGCTCAAAAGGCCAGATGCTCATGGATCTCTGCATAACTCATACAGTTTACAGATGCTAACGGAGCTCACCATGTTTACTTGCATTTTATATACTTTTGCCATTTGGGGCTCTACGCACATTTCACACATCATCATTACATCACCTTCTATTGCTGCAAGGCATGCTCTTCATTCACAACACCAGCAATGCGGGAGTATTGCGATAATATTACTGTCAAGCTTGCCAGCACCAATTCTGCAATGCTGTCGTATTGCCATGGGGCCAAGGCACGTTCAAAAGGCACAGCATTTTGACAATATTACCCTAACAGGAAGGCATAGTGTGTCTTACAAAAACCCTAAAGATCGCCTGCATACCCAGAGGAGGAAATTCCCTTTTTTGTCCTGATTGGCCTTCAATTTTTCTGGATCCAAAATAATTTACATCTAAGAAAACTTTCTTTTAAAGACAACACTTTCCACAAGCTCACAAAAAACTATTCAAAACCTTAAGCAGCAATACCTGACGTAGTCATTATCTGTTTCTTCTGATCCGCTTAATCCTCCAGAGGTCGCGGGGGGGCTGGTGCCTATCTCCAGCTGTAAACGGGCGAGAGGCGGGGTACACCCTGGACAGGTCACCAGTCCATCACAGGGCCACACAGAGCCAGACAGGATAAACAACCGTGCACACACACCCCCACCCCCACACACACACACCTAAGGACAATTTAGAGTGATCAATTAACCTGACAGTCATGTTTTTGGACTGTGGGAGGAAGCCGGAGTACCCGGAGGGAACCCACGTATGCACAGGGAGAACATGCAAACTCCATGCAGAAAGACCCTGGGCCGGGATACGAACCCATAACCTTTCTTGCTGCTAGGAAACAATGCTAACCACTGTGCCACCGTGCAGCCACTTTTTGATCGATTATTGATCAACCCAACGTCCAGCTTGTCCTCAAATATCAAATAATTTGGTAAACAAAGAAGTTCATAGTCGGCTCAAAGACCAGAAGGTGCTCAGCTTGGCTTCTATTCAACACCCTTAAGAACCAGAATCAGCTTTAATGGCCTAGTATGACACATACAAAGAATTTGACTCCAGCAACGTTTCTCTCTAGTACAGAACTTAAATAATTGAAGTAAAAATAAATACAAATAAATAATAAATGATCATATATACACCAAACTGAGGTTATTGTACAGTGAGTATATACAACATTACAGAGTTACAGTTTTTTGTTCATGTGAATGGACTCACACTCTGTGACTACTCATAGTTCATCAGAGCAAGAGCCCGGGGGAAGAAACTGTTCTTGTGTCGGGTGGTTTCGGCCTACAGTGTTCCGTAATGCCTGCCTGAGGGGAGGAGCCTAAAGAGATGGTGGTTGTGAGGGGTCTGTGGTGATTTTCCTGGCCCGCTTCCTGACCCTGGACCGGTACAGGTCCTGAATCGAGGGAAGATCAGTACCAATGATCCTCTTTGCAGACCTGACTGTTCTCTGCAGTCTGTCCCTGTCTTGCCTGTTGGTGGATCCAAACCAGACAGAGATGGATGAGGTCAGGACAGACTGGACTATTGCTGTGTAGAATACGGTCAGTAGCTCCTGAGGCACGTTGAAGTTCCTGAGCTGATGCACAAAGTACAGCCTCTGCTGGGCCTTCTTCCTTATAGAATCTATGTGGGAGGTCCACTGTAGATCCCGTACAATGGTAGATCCAAGGAACCTGAAAGACTCCACTGTGGGGACTGTCCTGTTGAGGATTGCGAGAGGAGATGTTGATGAGGGCAGTTTTTGATGGAGGCACCTTGGGATGATGATGTATGATGAATGCAGAGCTGAAGTCCACAAACAGGACCCGAGCGTAGGTCCCTGCAGAGTCTAGGTGGTGCAGGATGTAGTGGAGAGCCATGTTGACTGCATCATCCACCAACCTTTTTCCTCAATAGGAGAACTGCAGGGGGTGTAGCAGGAGATCCGTGATGTCAGCACCAGTCGCTCAAAGGATTTCATGACGACAGATGACGAGGCAACTGTCTGTAGTCCTGTAATAGGGGACTTCTTGGGAACCGGGATGATAGTGGAGCGTATCAGGCAGGAGGGGACCTTGCACAGCTCCAGGGAGTGGTTGAAAATCTGAGTGAAGATGAGAGCCAGCTGGTCAGCAGAGACAGTCAGACAGGACGGAGACACACCATCGGGTCCCGGTGCCTTCTCAATCCTCTGTCTCTGAAGTAGTTGACGCACATCCTGTTCACAGATCCTCAGCGCAGGCAGGGGGTCGGGTACGGGGGTGGTTTGGGGTGATGCTAGGCCTATGGAAGCAGCAAGGGTGTACTTACTTTTGTTTCTCTCACACTGCTTTTCTATTTTGGCTTAGCCTAATAAATAATGATTTCAATCTGACTTAGATCATTTTAAAACATGTTAAAAACATTTAATTTTTATTTTTTTTAGCAATTTCCTGATATGTGAATCTATAGAACTGAAAGAGGGCGTACTTTCTTTTCTTCCATGACTGAATCCAATTCGAAAATTGGTTTAACTTAGAAATAAAAAGAATTAGTACAAAAAGGAGATAAAGAATCTAAAATTATCTAAGATTGCTTTAATTATGTAAAAGTTACTGGCTGAGGCAGAATTAATGTGAACTGGAACTCTGAGGTGTAAAAGCAATGAGTTTGTTATTTTTTATCTTGTGCTTTCACATTCCTTGTATTTGGTTTGATTCTTGGTTAAACTTGCAAGCATTTTTAAAGGGGTGGGAAGATAACTTAATTTAACTCTACTCAATAACTCAACATCAATTTAGAATACCTTTAGTTACAGGGCAATCATAAAACCGAGTCAGAAAGACCAAATCCTGCATTAATAATAAGTAACAGAAAAAATTAGGTCAGAACTCACATGTACAGCAAATATATATATTGACCACTTAAACCCTCTAGTTTCAAAGCTTTACAGCGTTAAATGTATCATATAAAGCAACACCGTGGAGAGTTGGTTTAGATGTAGAAACAGTACTAATAACCAGAGGAATTACCTCATGATAGATCTCATAGAGATATTATCTGTCTACAGCTGTGATTCATTTTCTGATCATTTGATTTGAGATCACCATTGACGTCCAGTTTCGTGTTTCACAAGCAGCTGTGTTGGCCTGATCCCAAGTTTGCATAAACAAGAGATGAACAGGAAATAGCATTGGCAAAAACAACACAGTACGTTATGGACAATGGTAGTTTGGGTCAGAAGTAAAACTAAATCAACTAAATGATCATTAAAATTAATCTGACCCCCCAAAAAAGAGGCTTGTGACCCCAATTCTTGGTTGAACTTGCAAGTATTTTACTGAGTCTATTAAAAAATGGTACAATGATACACAATCAGCATCAAGAGCCAATATATTGACAAAAATGTTGTTTTTATTTATTAAAGTCTTTTTTTTTATCGTTCACACTATGTAGAAAATATTCATATGGTTTCTCATTGCCTTTTTTGTATTTTACTCATTCTCTAAAGAGGATTTCAAGACATGTTACCCTAAGTAGGGTTCCAGCCCCAACTTTGGGAGCTGGTGCTCTAAATAATTCACAAATAAAGAAAAATAATATACATTTGATAGAAACAATTAATTGGCTTTAAATGTTTTTTGTGCTCATAGTAAAACTACTTGCGCGTATTACTTACGTACCAAAAATAAACTAATAAGTCGTGTTAGAGACGCTTATCTGGGTTTGGTTGAATGAGACTTGCTTGTCAGAAGAACCGGTCAAATCAAACAGTGTGTAGATAAATCATAGCGTATGCTGTAGGGGTGAAGCTTACTCTCTTTGGTTAAAGTGGTTCTAGAACAATTGTTTTTGATAGTTGGAAACTGTTATATGCCTCTGTACAGCATATGAAGCTTTGTTGGGAGTTGGACCAGACAGGAAAAGTCAAATACCCGGAAGTTTCAAAATAAAGGACACTTGCAGATTGTCGATTGCTTGACTATGAAAAAAACAAGAAAACATGACTACATGTGGTAGTGATGAACACACACATGGCATACATAGTAACTCAAACATGCCTAATCAAAGCAAATTTTCACAATTACATTTCTTAATTTATCCTCTCATTTACCACGTATTTTAATTAACAGAATACTAGCTGGAAATAACTAGCCTGTACATCAGATCTGAACCCAGAAGTTAGCATTTCCACAGGGTCTATTCAGTGAGGAAATATTATCTGCAGATGTCACCTACCAACCGGCTTTGTAAAATTGGAAGAGTGGGGAGACTGGTGAAGCAGTTAATAACAACGTAGCAGTTTATAACATCACATTCTACTGTGGATCTGTTGTTATTCTCTGCTGCTTTGGGTGCCTTTTGGTGCTAATTAATGACACCACTCACCACCGAAAAGGTTGCAATATGCCAATGTCTAAGGAAATAATTTTGTATGGAGATACGGCAGATGATATGAGGGGGGACGCCGATTTACCCTGTCACTGAAATTATTAGGTGGAATCCTGCCTATTGTCCCTCCACTGTCTCCTCCAAGGTCTAAATAAATGTAAGTTTGTGAGTGTAATTTTCAAAACATGAAAAAAAGCTGCACCTCAAGTTAACCAAAGATATTTATCCATACTTTTATTCCATTTATGTAGTTTATAACGCCTTAGTTCAAATGAATATCGGCTTGAATTGTTTTTTGAAAGTGAAAAATATTTAATTTTGTATTTTTACTGAAAGTACCAACTAAAAATAAAAAGAATCTTTCACTGACTGCATTAAACCAAAAACCACATTTCTTCCTGCATTTGTCACCTCCATGTTTTACCTGCAGCTTTGCTCTAGCTTGTATGCTGTCTGAAGATGAAAGAGGAATTAAGCTGTGCATTAGCAGCTTATACACATCTTCACAGGTTTGCCTCTAACATTACCCACATCCTCTAAATAATTGTTTGCTCTCTGCGTTTAAAAAAAAACTGTTGGATCCCAATATAAAAAAGTAAAGGAATAAATAGAAGTGATATAACTGTATACCATTTCTAAAGTTGTCTCAAAGATGTCCTTTTAATTGATAACTAAATGTCAAGTAGAAGCTCTGAGGCCCCGATTATTAGTGAAAAAATATACATGTTAGACTGATCAGGCATCTTATTATGTTGCTATTATTATGTAGATTGTGCAAACCAGGTAAAGGCATAAAATTTAATTTTGGGCACATTTCGAGAGGTTAATTGAAATAAATAGGGTTTACTCTCATTTCTAGCTTTCATTTATTCAGTTTCAGGTCTAATAACAATACAAGGATGAAGGTTTAGCCATCAATTTTGCATTGGATCTCAACTCCAAATATTCAAGTAGGGCTAGGCGAATAATCAAAATCGTGATACTAAAAAGGTCGGTTGCAAATAATCGCAGGGTGTGTTGTCATTGTTATGCCAACTGACCAATCGTGCCTGAAGCTATTCCTTAAAAGCAGCAGGCCCGTGCTGGTAGATCAAACAAAAGTGCAGTGTCAACGGTGTATGGCTGGGGAATAATTTTTAAGGAAAATGGACAACAGGGTAGGTGATAAAGATGACCAAATTGTTGACAATGAGCACAGAAGAGAACACGGCCATAACATTGTGGAGAGAAGTGGCATCGTGAGCTCATTAGTTTGGAAATGGTTTGGATATTTCAGAAAGGACAACAGCCAGACTAAACAGATCTGTAAAATCTGCTGGTGGGCCATTTCGACAAAGCTAGGTAATACAACTAATATAACTCCTATCATCCCTCTGAGTAAAAAGAGACATTGTTAGCAATAAAACAGTAGCTCTTTATGCAACATTAATAGTGAAAGCTGTATATAATTGTTTTTATCATTTATCATCATCATTTGATGAGACTAAATAAAATCGAAATGTTCAAATACAGTGAAAATAATGTTGATTATTTTATTTTTATAATCACCCAGCCCTATATTCAGGTAAAAAATTGTCTTGTGCAGGTAAAAATATCAATTAAAGTAACTCACCGGGATGCTCTGTTAGTTGTGGTGCCGGCTACAGAGTGACAGCAGAGAGCAGAAGCCTTGAGTATATTCAAGTAAAGCAATAGGAAGTCTGAAAACCTCAAGAGGAACAAAATCGTCACGGGGCAAAGTCTCAAACAAATTTTACAAGAAACTAGAACTGTTTAGACTGAAGTGTAATACTTGTTTAAAGAAACTCACATTTTTTTCAAAAAAAAATATTATTCAGAAACACAAGTGATTCTACATTAATTGAATTTCCTAATAATGCTGCTCTCCAAGTTTTGTACTTTGTGAAAAAAACCTTTATATGCTCAAAATACTAACCCTTTTATTTATGCGCATTTCCTCGCTGTGCCAAAGATGACCATGATAAACCCTCACAAGGGTTTGTTTACACACTGATCACCCTCATGTGAAAAAGAATGGATCATTAGACTAGTTTGCATCAAGTAGGACCCTTTATTTTGGTGGAAAAAAAGAATTCAATCTACTGTGACAAAGTGCAGTTTCTTCATTTAGAGGAAAACAAAATGACTTCTACGAATAATGAATAAAAACCACAGAAAGATGTTTATCAATTTGACTGCTGATACGTCACCAAAGGTGTTACTTTACTTGCATATATGCAAGGTGCAATCTTTCTTTTGGCATTTTGGTTCATTTCTGCCTACACCCACATTTCTGGTTAAAGAGCCAGGATAAGATTTGCACTATTTTTGATTCATCAAGCTAGTATGGTTGAAACTACTATTGTGTCATTATATTACAAATTTAGCATTTCTATCTAACATTGATAGATTAATTTTTAAATTACACCATTATATTTAAAATGGGCATGTGCAAGAGCTGAATTACCTGTTCAAGGAAGAACTGAGCCATTTGATTAAACTGTGCTGGAGGTTCCGGAATAGACCAAGGCACCCCTTTTTTTCTCAAAGGAGCAATTCTTAGTATCTTGTGCTTCTGCTTTTTAGCTTTTAAGTTATGGTTAAAAGTTTTGCAAGTTTTTTTCACAATATGGAGCAGCTCTTAGCAATAAATTAGTAGAAGTAAACTTGAAAACTATATCTCCGTTTGGAAAAGTAGTAAAGGAACAAACGGGAGGAAGTGAGATTGATTTATGTACATGTTGATGCATCCTTGAAGGGCAATAACCCCCATATTTCTCTATGGATTTTGCATCCAAATTATATGTTTTTTTTGTAACCACAGAGTTAAGATTGTGCAAAACAAAAGTAGGGTTTTTATTTGGATTTTATTGTTATTGCAGCACCACTGTAATTTACAAAACATTAACATTTTTTGGGCACATTCCACTTTCTAAGACTACTTAACCAGAGTCAAGCTAATCAGAGTCAAGCTAACAGCTAATCAGAATTAAGATAACAGTCAATTAAACTCAGCCTAACAATTTATCTGGGTTAGGCTAACAGCTAATCAGTCAGGCTAATAGAAATTTAAATTCAGACTAATAGCTAATTAGAGTCAGCTTAACAGTTGATCAAAGTCAGGCCAACAGTCAGACAAAACACTAATCAGAGGCAGGATAACAGCTAATAAGATTCAAGCTAACAGCTATTTAGAGTCAAGCTAACAGCTAATCAGAATCAAGCTAACAGTTAGTTTAAGTCAGGCTAACAGCTAATAAGTCAGGCTAATAGTAATTTAAACCAGACTAATAGATAATAAGAGTCAGTTTAACAGCTAATCAGAATCAAGTAACAGCTAATGATAATCAAGCAATTGTCAAATTCCTTGTCTGTTAAACACTGACACTGGTGGCCTTTCCTGAAAGTTAACAGAAAGGAAATTGTCAGAGAGAGAGAAGGGGGGAACAAATGCACCAAAAATGCTGCATCGAGAAATCATGCATCAGAAATTCAGATTTTCAAGTGGGAAAAAAAATCAACTGGAACGACCTCCACAGTTACATCCCACACCGAAATTTTTTCTTGTTCTGACTCTAACTTTCAATATGGCTGCTCCTTACGTCAACAATAGTAGCCTACCTGGTTGAAAACATTATTGTACACAGACACACATAAGAATTCTAAAATCATTAGGTGTTTTCAAAAGAAACACAATGGCGGCATATTAGGGTAATATTGCCGGCACGATTGTGTCTTTTCAATGCTCAGTAGCGACATGGTGATGAGCGAATATTGAAGTATTCATTCTGGCAGGCTTAATAGTAATATTACCACAATGCTGGACTATGAATGAAGATTATACCCTTTGGTGCAACAGAGGGTGACTTGATGATGATGTATGGATTGTGTGCTGAACCCTGACCGGGAACAGTGTTTAAAATGCAAGTAAACATGGGGAGGTCATTTAGCATTTGTAAACTGTATCTGGCCTTCAGAGCTGAAGAGCGGATAGCTATAAAGTTGAAGGGGACTGTGCGCACAGCCACCTTTTGGAGCGGCTCGCAAAAAGATTTTAGGAGCGGGGCATCAATCGGGATAAAAACAAGTTACATTACAGACTCTTTGGTCTCACAATTTATATTTAACCCTGCACGTTCACACTCCTATATCCCAGCATTGTGTTATGTTTTGTGAAAGACACTAGATCGTGGCACACTGCCGCCGCAGGATGACCACTTACGGATGGCAAAAAGGCTTCCTGATGCTAAAATCTGAACGGGGTTTATTTGGTAGTTTTTCAGCTCTGCTTTCCGTGTGACAAAATACACAAAATAACCCACACTAACATTTGCATGTTTGGTTACAGTAAGATCATCTAAAATTATAAAATAATTATTCAAAACAGTGGTGTAAAAAGACGAGTCAGCAAAAACCTTCAGCTGCACAACTTCAGCTTTATAGTTTCCTGGTTTAATTGATCATTTTAGAAGAAGTGTGAACACTACTCCTTTAAAACATCATAACCAGCTGTGCATTCCTCAATGCACTGAAGCTTGAGTATTCTTCCACATCTGTAAATTCCTTTATATTACAGGTGTAAAGAAATAAAACCCTCCGTTAGATATAGAGTTAACTAAAAAATGACACAAGGTTTTACAACTATTAATATGTCTTACATAAGCAAACAGAAAGCCACATAATGGGTGTGGGTGTATGAGAATAAAACATTGAAAAGGACAGGGATAAAATTAAAGAGTTTCTCCAAAACCAGAGGAAACACAACCACCTTAGATCATTTAAACAGAGATCAGGACAGCATAGATCAGGTTCAGGTTACTTTATTTATACCCGTAGGTAGATTTGTTTTGCAGATGAGGAGAAATTCGTCCTTAGAACACATAGGCACAGACAAGTAAACACAAGAGTAACGACGTGAGCTTATTTAAAACGTGACTGAAAAAACCCTTTGTTCCACAGATCAGGACATAAAAGAAATTTAAAATGAATAGATAAGCAACTCAGTAAAAAAAAAAAAGGAAAACATGTGACTCTGCCATACGTCCTATTTCAGCTTGTTCAGTGCTGTGATAGCAGCAGGAACAAAGCTGTTTCTGTGTCTTTGGGTTTTACATATAGGGACATTATACCTGTGGAAGTGTGCAAACTTTCTTAGGCAGTGGAGACGTTGATGACCCCTTTTGCATACCACTTCACAATTATCCTCAAATTTCAGTTTGTTGTCAATAACGGTCCCTAAGTATTTATACGAATTTACACATTAAATGGTCTGTCCTTTGATTAAAGTGCTATCATGCATGTGAGCTTTCCTTCTAAAATCGATCAACATGTCTTTGGTTTTAGTGGTATTTAGTTGTAGGTAGGATTCCTCACACCATTGGACAAAATCCTCTATGACTGGACCATGTATGGTTTCACAGTCTTGTAGGAGAGTGACAATAATTGAATCATCAGCGTATTTTATTATATTACTGTTTTTGTGTCTACTCCTGCACATGTTAGTGTACAAAATAAAAAGTATTGGAGACAACACACACCCCTGAGGAGAGCCAGTGGAGGAGCACTTTTGGTTGGATAGTGAGCTGTCGACCCTTACTCTTTGTGTCCATGTTTGTTAGAAAATTTAATATCCAACCCACTAGATTCCTACTAAGGTCGAATTGCTGTGACAGTCTCCCTACAAGGACATGTGGTTGGATTGTATTAAAAGCAGAAGAAAAGTCCAAAAATAGGAGCCTGGCATGTGTCCTATTAAAATCTAGATGTTTAAAAAGCAGGTCTAGCAAAGTGACTGTGGCATCTTCCACTCCTCTGTGAGGCCTGTATGCAAACTGTAATGGGTCCAATAAATGCTCAGTTTGCCTCAGAATCTCAGATTTCACCAGTTTCTCGAAAGTTTTCATTAAAATCAACGTGAGAGCAATAGGTCTAAAATCATTTAATGTTTTGGGACGGCTGGATTTTGGAACTGGGACGACAGCATCTTTCCATGCTTTTGGTATACGATGTTCCAGTAAAGATTTATTAAAAATATAATGAAACATAGGGCTCAGCTCATGTGCACAGGACCTCACAAGTCGGCCACATAGGTCGTCTGTGCCATGACTTTTGTTATATTTTATTGCACAAAATTCCCTTTTAACATCCTGCAGCTGAATATTAAAATGCAAATTGGTGCTCTGTGTTCTGAAGGCCGGCAATATTTTTCATGCATGCCCAAGCTGAGCCTAACTTGTTTGTTTCCTTCCAACTTTGTTTTATAATCCTGTTTTGCTTTTAGAATTTCCACTTTGAGCTCTTTTGTTACAGCCTGACGATCGGAAATGGTCCCCTGTTGGATGCACATAAAACCTTCATCTTTACTAATGCACAGACAGGTTTTCCAATCCAATGCACGAAGAGGCTACCCCCCCATTAAGGTTAATCCATTATTTCGGTAAAATCAGAAAAACAAGCCGAAAAACTATTTACCCCAACGAGTTACAGGCGCCGCACGCTCAACTGTGGAATATAGATTGTATTTTCTGATATACAGATATATTAAAGTATTTCTTTTATAGTTTTATAGCTTATGGTAAAAGCTGGTGGGGCGCAGCCCTAACTGACAAGAATGACGACCCACCACTAGATTAACTAAATACACCGACCAAAAAACCAGACACCTAAGAGTCTGGTAAAGCTTACTAACACTAATCACCTGGATGAATTTCAACTCAACTCCATCACTTTAAGGATTAAATTCAATAAAAAAAATTCTCTACTTATCCCAAAGGGATTTTAAATGTTGCTGCACCTGTTATTATTAAAGTATCTTATAAGAGGTGGTAGCAGTCAGTCTCGCAACGAATTTGAAGAAGCCTCCGACTGAAGACTGTTGCTGTATGACAATCTCATGACCGTCATGACAGGCAAACAGCTCAATTTCCAGGCAGCAGAGGTGATATTCCACAGTAACATGCACTGGATGACTCGTTTTTTTTGATAAGCACTGCTAATCCATATCATTAGCTTTTACAGCACCTCTTTAAATCTGTCTGGTTGTGTGGATAGAAAGATGTTAGAGATATGATGGTTGGAACTTCTTCCTTCTCTCTCTGCTCTTTGGTCCTTCTCTGGATCCACGCAGCCTCCTTTTCAACTCCCCTGGGATTCTGGGTCGTATTTCAAGTTTTCTTATGAGATGCTAATTAGCTGCTTCAAATTTTAAAAACAACACCTTGTTGCCACGGTTGCGCCTCATAACTGCCTGAACAGTGGGCCCCAGTGATTAACAGTTTTTAAATTAAAATGTGCAATTCAGCCTCAGCACAAAAGCAAAACTGCTGATGCTGGCTGTTAGCCATCATCCACAGTTAAGTCCGCAACCAACATGGGCTGATAGGCATATCGGAGAGGAAGTCATAAGCCACGAAAGCAACACAAAAAAGTCAGACTCTGGTTTGCTAATGAACTCAAAATCTAAATTCTTGGAGACATTTCCTGTGGTCTGATGAAGCTAAAAAGTTGTTTGGTGACAGTGATAGTTACAAATGGAGATTAAAAAAAAAAAGCCACGAAATCACTACTCCAACTGGGGAAGTATGGGGGAGGCCACATCATGGCGTGGGGATGTCTTACTGGAGGAGAAACTGCCGCTTCACACCACAGATAGCAACTTTTTAAGACAAGCATGCAGCTAAAATCAGTTACTAAGTGGCTAAGTGGTTTTTGTGTGGTTAGAGCGAGGGAGGGGCTGGTGTTGAAATTCAGCCCAGGTTCTGAGAGAAGTTTTTATCTTATCACACTAACAATTGCATAAGCTTAACGAAAAAACCTCTATTACTGGTATAACAACACAATATATAACATCTGACATACGATTGTGTGTGTTTAATGATATGAGAAAATAAAATAAAAGTAAGCTGTTCAGGATAGTAAGAAATATGTGGAGGCCGTTCATAAAAATCAAACCCTTCATCTTCATCTGGATCAATTTCAAGGGTGTAAAACGTTGTCTTTTCATGTGCATCCTTTCTTTGATACAGTTCTGCTCCTCTTCCTTCTTTGTTTCTCTCTTTTTATTTTTTGTAACAGGAAAACATCTTAATTGTTGACTGATCGGGCAGCTAAGCCGATTACATTTCAATAGTAATTTAATAAATGAGGGGTATGTTTTGATAACTGGAGCTAAAAGAAAAATCGATGTGGAACCTCTTTAAATGTCTCCACCCTCAGATAAATAGAGCAAAACAAGGAGATTGCTGCTGCTGCTCAGGTTTGATGGGTAGATATCAGTGAATCAGTACTGAATAGACTCAGCCTTTTCTCTGACAATCCTCTGTAGAGGAACGGTACGATCTTAGGCTGCAGGACTGAGATAAGTGGCTCAGTTAGGCTGAATTTGATAACTTTGTTTGCAACTTTATGTGAAAGCACCGCTGTGGTTCCCCCATTGCTCTCGACTTAAAACGAGCACGCACCATCAAGATATTATTCTGCTGTCGTCTCGTGCTGCGTTTCAAAACTTCTTCAACCTCTAGTGAGGAGAAAGCAAAAAGCGAAGCAGAAGTTACCAAACGTGAGGACAAGCAAGGCGCTCACGTGATCAGAGAAAAGACGTCTTTCATGTTAAAACTGATGGTGGAAACACCAAGACATGGTTGGTTGCAGTTATCTTTGTGCCATGTGTAACTCATGTGGTGGTATGGGCTCACACTGACACCTGCTGTTCGATTCCTGTAATAACATCTCAAACAACTGTTTCCTATTGTATCTTCTGAGGGTAGGGGTAGTTCATAGCACTGTTGCTTTGCAGCAAGAAGGTCCTGGGTTGAGATCCTGGCCTGGGGATCTTTCTGCATAGAGTTAGTTGCACATTATCTGAAAATTTCTCTCCCACCGTTAGATTAACTGATAACTCCTAATCACCATTAGGGGTGTGTGTCTGTGTGCATGACTGGGCCTCAATTACACTATAAGGCGTGCTGTACTTTATATTTGGGTATTCTAATAGACTTCATGGCTCTAAGTGCTATTACACAATGCAGAACAGGAATTAGCCATTCACACTTTAATTTTTCTACTCCGTAGACTGTGACTGACTGCAGGCCGTTGAACTTCTGCCTTCTGTCTGACAGAAACAGCTGCACTTAATCTAACTTTATGAAACCCACACTGTTGGCTCCATATCTGGAGACATTTGAGGATTTGTTTCAGTACCATTTGAATGCATGAAATATAGACATACAGAGTTTAAATCAAGTCCTCCTTGCTGTGGGTATAATGGTAAACATGAAACAAGGTTTCAGTACATATTTGGTGTTTTAAAGATGGTATGTCTTTGTAGAATTTAATCAAGAAAAAGAGCATTTTAACTTCCATCATTTTCTGAACCGCTTAACCCTTGATGGGTCATGGGATGGGGGGGTGGGGGGTGGGGGGGGGGGTCTGGTGTCATTTTCATCTTTCAACGGGCGAGGATCAATAGGTCATCGTACGAATGTATGTAGTCAATGTGTGAATATGATTGTGGAGTTAAAAACAAAATTCTACTAATCTCTATTTATAAAGAAGAGCTGTGGCAATTGGATTTGTCCCTTTACTCTAAAAGTTTTTGGTTTTTAGTCATTTTGAGGAATGTTAATTAGTTGGGATTAATTCACAGCTATCCCTTAGGTAAAAAAAAAAAATTATCGTTTGACAATCCTAATATCTAGCCGTCATCAGAGCCCCCCCTGGAGAAAATCCCACCAGCCGCCACTGGACGGATGGATGGATGGACGGTGACCTTGAGGGGTAAACACAACACAGTCGGAGTTTGGCTAATTGTGGTGATCATGTCGGGCGAAGTTAAACGTTTTTATAGAGATCTTCTAAGGTAAGTTATGTTTTATATATTTTGCCCACTGTGGTTTTGGCTTGGTCATTTTTGCTTGTAGACTATGGTTGATTCAAATACTTGGGGTGTTGTTACTTTGTTGCTGTTAGACCACTATCCCGCTTTCACTGCAAAACGAAGCTAAGATTAGCCTCATGTCTGCCCGCCTTAATCGACGCACAATGAAGCAAGGTAATATACTTAACCATGTCACAAAACCCTGTCGAATTGACAAAGAAATTGGGACAAGTGCGCAATTACACACAATTCGGGTGAGATAACAGACTTTTACATATCTGTAAGTAATTGCAGCGGCCGTTCCAACTAGGGGTGTCAAATTATTGTGTTAATTGCGATTAATTAATTACAACCATTTTTAGCACACTATGTTTTTTAATCGCGTTAATCTATTTTGTTTATTGTTAATTTTATTGTTTCTTTATGCATTTTATGCGCTGGCATCCTGTACAACGCTGACGTACCCCTGCTACATGCCTTGAGAGCTGGAATATAGCATCAATATCGGAAGAAATTTACGCTCACTGCTTGGCTGGATTGCCTGAGAGTAGCTCGTTAGACTTTGAGTTTGCTGTTGAATTGTGAATGTAAAAAGTGTGCAACTAAGCTAGGCTACATTGTAACAACAAACATCTTGGGTAGGCAAAACTATTGAAAAACATTGAACCGTGAACGGGGGGCTTTATCGGGGAGCATTGTTGTAACATCGACTGTCAGATTACGCATCAATGGGCTGTGTAACTTTTTGGTATATTGGTCTGACCCAACCAATTTCCCCGTGGCCCGACCATTTAGTTATCTCTGGCTATGTCACTGGTTCACACACCCTGCATTGTCTGCGTCAAGCAACGCTCCCAACACATCTAGTTTGACGCATATACATCCTTAAGCTGAAGCTTGCAAAGCTCGTAGGCGGGCCTTTATCTGGCTGATGTTTAAACCACTAGCGGATCTTGGTTGGCTAGACAACGTTGACGTCACTACAACGCTTGAACATTTGACGGAGCCAACGGGCACAACGCAGAGACTGACGGACCTCTGACGTACTGGACCATAGACTTTACATGTAATCTTGCCGCAACTGACGCTGATGCATGGGGCGGTGTGAATGCACCATTAACACATTAAGCCTGCTAGCCACCATTTTTGGGGGCACGCCTCCTAGAGTAACATTTAACTTTCAATTCTAACGTTTGGGAATCGGAATTGTATTGATTCTTTATGTTTGAATTTAAATTAATCTGTACTTCACAATGTGTTTTATTTCCATAGAGAACTCAACCCACTAAACATTAGACGTCCTATGAACGTGCAGATCATGTCTATATTACGCCGGTCGGTCCAAGACCAATTCTGGACTACTAAAGGACGTGCAAATTAGGTCCACTATTTGGACGTCAATATGCAGTTTAACATTTTAACCGTGAACTATGAATTTTGTCAATGTCATGGGACGTCTTCACACAGGTGCAGGAAAATGGCGTTAACACTTGTTATTCTCTAATGTTGGTTTTTATCTGCTGAACCTGTTTTTCCATTTGGAGGTCAAGAAGATACAGAAACACTTTCACAGGAAGTACTTTACTCTTTTATAACATGTGACTTATCTATTTAATGTACTTTACCTACTTTGAGTACTAGTGACTTAAGATTTTTCTTTTAAAAAAATGTTCAGAAAAGTTTTATTTCCGACTTGAAATTATTTTTTAATTTGTATTAATTTAGTATTTACAATATTCGATTTTTTAACATGACTTCATATTTTTGTCTGGAGGATGGTCTGATTTTG
Organism: Apricaphanius iberus; assembly: GCA_028564705.1. Lineage (NCBI taxonomy): Eukaryota > Metazoa > Chordata > Actinopteri > Cyprinodontiformes > Aphaniidae > Apricaphanius > Apricaphanius iberus. Next base: position 529,052 of record JAPXFQ010001341.1, read on the forward strand.
AACTACTAAATTAGGAGTTATGATAAAACAGTTAGTACTTTGATAAGCCTTTGGAAGAAAAAAAACAATCTTTTTTAATCGTGTTTGGGTAACATCTTGCATGGCTATTTTATTTACTTTTACCTGGAGTAAAAATGGGTTAAAGAAGTCTACTACTGTATCAATCTCTGATTGTGACTGGTCCGGGTCCTCTTGGCCCCCATTTATCGTAGAACCGCCACTGCAGGAAGCACTTTTACCGAGCGCTATATGTGGAAATGCCACAGGGACGGAGGAGAAAAAACAACAAAAAAACGCAACCTCCAGGAAACTGACTAGATTTGAAGATGATGAGTTCTTATTCCAGCTGCATTCACAAAACATTATAACCATCAGATGAAGCTGCAGAAATTAAACGCAGTAAAACTGTTATAAATATGAATTATCTGCCGTTTTTAGCGCTGGTAAAGCTGAGCAAAGCCCCTACACCCTCTCAGAGGTTACGGGTTTTAGTTTTACTTACTCAGAAAGTTGGCGTGGTGATATTTGTGGACTCCGGGTTTCCGCTTCAGGCTCTGTTCGCATTCATGTGAAAAAAAAAAGACGTTTCCGCTCAAAACTTGCTGATCGTCCAAATAAAGTTCTGCAGGAAAATATGTGTGTGTGGGGGAGAAATAATTGTCAATTCTAGGGAACTCCAGACACTTGATTCAGAAGCCTGGACAGACGTGAGGAATGTCGGGAGGAGTTTTCACGGAAGATTATTATTTGGGCCGTTTATGTCGAGAGACATTCAGCTGTTTAACAGAGGATCTGCATTAGATGTTTATTGACCCCCAGAGAGCGCCGAAAGCAGATCATTTGCATTCAGTTCATCCGGTCTGTCACACCAGCCCTCAGCATATCCAGCCTAATAATCCTTCCAGATAACTTTTAATCGGTTGGTTTATGGGATCATAAAGTCCTCAATGAAACTTTACTTATAAAGCTATTTTATAAAATATTTTTTATGACGGAGTTTTTGGGTAATTGTAAAACGAAAATATTTTCCAGTAAATTTCCACCCAAAAAACTCATAAAGTCACATATCTTCCAGAAAAAAGTCACATAACTGATCATTTTCTGTCACAAAAGTCGTAAGATTACAAGTTAAAAGACACATTTTTAGATTAATTTCAGATATTTTCTAGGAAAAAAAGCGTAGGCTAATTCTCTGATGTAGAAAAGAAGACAATTTGTGAGAAAAAACGTTCAAAAAATTATGATTTAAGGCATACATTATCGATATAACTAAGATATTTCTGATAGCCTATTGTAAAGTCAGAAAATTGTAGAAAAAGAATACCTATAATCATAGAAATTTCTACGTTTTTTGTTGTTATTGTTTTCCATTATTTTATTTAGTGTTCTAATTTAAGCATTTACACCTATAACTTTTCCCATTTCAAAGTCTTTCTGTCTTGACAGTTTCAGCTTTCCTGACTAATGAAAGTGAGGAGACTAAACTATCACTACTCTGACTGATTTTGTCATCAATGCTACTCCACTAGCACTTCAGAGAAATGCAAAGCTGTCATGCATCAAATCACATGCATATATACCATCTTGAACTCATCTCCGGTTGCTCTTTTCCAATGTTTAATTAATAACCTATATTTCCTGGTAAACGTTTAAATGTCCAAACGTGGTGTAAGTTTCATTTAAACACTTGCAAAAACACAGACAATAAAGGCCAAATGTACAGTAATGTATGTTAGACATTATCTTACCTCACTGAACTACAGTTACAAGACAACAGTTCAAGAGCGATTTGTCACATTTTATGTAATATAGGCTGCTAGAAATAAAAAAAATATTCAAAGCAAAGTTTAAAGGAAGGATAACATTTCACCTATCATCTGCTTCGGCAGTGTGAGAAAGCAGCTTGTTCACTGAAATCAGTTAAGTTTCAGTTCCTCAAAGCTTATAAGAAACTTGAACGAATAAACACAAGATGATGGTCATGCCCTCCCCTGGTGCCGTTTGCAGACATGCCAACCTCATCAAAATATTTTGAGTACCACTTGTATTGTGTGTCTTTTTTTCAAACATTTTTCTCTTTTTCGCAACCTCATTACTTTGCATGCAGTAATTTTTGACATTCACTGGCTGGAAATTGGTTGTAAAAATGTTTTGATAACAAAACGTTTAATAAAGAAAATATTGACATTTTGTTCTGTACTGGTCAGGAGCTTTAAATTATTTTTGCCCTCCATACGGCGTCGACAGTCTGCCAAAAAAAAAAAATCACACATTTGTTCAAAGTTCTTATTTTGACTAGATTAGTGATAAGCATTTTTTTAAACAATTTGACCTGAATAAAATATCTGCTTTACACAGGACATTTTAATTTTTAAAGAAGTTTATATAGAGGCTCGTAACACCCAGCTTTTGTTTTGATAGTCCAATTCTGCTTTCTGGCAAAATAATTTGTATATTTTCTAAATATTCAGGAACCAACAGTGTGAGAATCAGTGATTGTTCCTCTCCCTCATGGGGTGTACAGCAGGGCTCGGTTCTTGGCCCGCTTTTGTTTAGTATCTATATTCTCACGCTGGGTTTTATTTTCAAAAAGCATAATATTAACTATCACCTCTATGCAGATGACTGTCAAATATACGTTCCCCTGAAGGCAAACACCTCAGTTCAACCACTCCTGGACTGCATCGTCGAAGTTGAGGCTTGGCTTGCCTTGCCTACAACTTCTGCTGCTAAATAACTCTCAGATTGACCTTATTGTTTTTACTCCGTATGGTTCATCTTCCTCTGCCCTGGATCCTTCTGTGTTCCCCTTAAAAGTCAAACGGTTTCTAATCTCCGTCTAAAAATAGACTCGGCCTTAAAAATGGTTTCCCATGTTGACCAGATAGTTAAATCGTGCTTTAAACAGCCGAGACGTCTTTCCAAATTAAAATGCATCTAGAAACGGCACCACCTTGAGACGGTAATTCAAGGTGATTCAAAATGCATCCGCATGATTTTTTGACAAATACTGGCCGTCGTCTGCAGCATATAGACCCCGGTTTTAGCAGGTCTTCACTGGCTCCCTGTGCACTTTCAATAGGCTTTGAAGTTTTATTGTGCGTTTTTAAATCATTGAATGGCTTGACCCCTCCATATGTTTCTGAGCTACTCTCCCTGTATACACCGGGCAGGTCTCTACGGTCAGCCAACCACGACTTACTAAAGATCCCGAGAATTCGCTGTAAAACCCGTGGTGAGTTTCTTTCCGCAAATTCTGCCCCAAAATTGTGGAACGACCTTCCCCTGGATGTCAAACTTTCTTCAACTCTCCAAGTGTTCAAGTCTCGTTTGAAGACACACTTCTTCTCTGCTGCTTTTAGTGCCGTTTCTTTTACTTATGTTTTATTTATCTGCTATTTTATGTGCCTGTTCTTTTTCATTGATTGTCCTAATTTATTTCTTTTAGTTCTCTTTTACTGTACAGCACTTTGGTCAGCTCCCATGCCAATGTTTTAATATGCTTAAACAAATAAATGGTATGGTTATATTTAGCTGAGGGAAATATTTAGTTTGGAAACTAAATGCACAGAAATCTAGAAAACATTTTGTGGCAACTGTTTTGACAAGAAAAAATATTTAAAAACGACAGCCTTTAAACGTCAGAATGCTACAAAATAAACTTTATTGGTGCAATACCAGGAAACAATTCTGAATTTCTTCATACAAATGTACAAAATTGATGTTTTAAGGCCTAAAACATAGCTGCATATTTAAAATGAATATAGATGTAAATTGTCCTTCATCTTATTTCCTGTAGAGATATGAGGCAAAACATCACCTGTAGCTGCAGAATGACGGATTTACCTCAGATAAACAGGAAATCTATAAACGGTAGGTTAAAAATGATTCATCATTGAGATCATTGAAGGGCTCCTGGAGTACAGTACAGCTGATAAACCGTTTTGCTAAGAGCTGGACCCAGATTTCTGAAAAATAGAGAAAATAAATGATTAAATGAGCCTGATGTTCCTAGTTTAATCACTTTGACGATTGAAGCTTAACGAAAAGCTCTGCAAACCTTTTCAGCTTCCCGTATCGAACGCCAGAGAGGAGTTTCTCCTTCTCTGCTTCACCTCCACACTTTTCATAAGCAGACAGAAGACTGAGGAGATGAATGGTGAAAATCATAAACAGACTTATCAATTTTAAGATTTCATACAGTAAATTAAGGTTTACAGTTTAAAAAAAGCTTCATCTTCTGACTGAAGACCATCACAATGGCAGCTGAGATGATATTCAACATCAACATGTCCTGAATTAAATCAGCATATCATTTGCTTTTTGCCTTTCCTCTCTAAGACCCACTCCGATCATCTTTTAAGCTATTTAAAGATGTTGCCAGTGGTCTTTAAATTATTATTTTTGTTGTTTCAGGCCAAATCCACAAAATCCGTGCTATTTTCTCGGACCTACATTTCGCCTGCCGCTGTAGCTCTAACAATTCACCTCTGTGTTGTGGGCGGAGCCGTCAGTGCGCCGATGCCCCCCTCTTCACTTCCCTCCCCATTGCATTGAGCTTTCCGTTTATGCTAGCTGTCCCGCTAGCTGATAGCCCGTCACATTACCACTGCAATAACGGAGCTATCCAGCCGGATGCCGACGAGGAGCACGAAGACGCACATAGACGTACTACTGGATTCATGAGAATGGAATGGCGACGTCTTTGGAAACAGAGTGGAGGGGTGGAAGGACCAAAACTTTCACAGGTTTAGTTCTGCTGTTAATTAGCCTTTTTATGGGCTTTATTATGAATGTAAAAAGACAGTTTATATTTGAGATGGATCGGTTTTGATCGGTTATTGGACAACGACGGGGTAAATCCCATATTCTTTGTCTTGCTATTTTACAGTATACTTGCCAACCTTGAGACCTCAGAATTAGGGAGACCTTCAAAAGTGGGGGGTAAAAAAAATTAAAAAAAATCGAAAATTAGATATATGTCTGTATAATAATAATTATTAAGAATACTTGAATATTAAGAGTATTTATTTGTTCATTTGACAAAATAACAGTCCACAGCAATTATGTAAGTTCAGAAATTAAACAGTACCTCCATTTTTTGGTGAAAAAGCGTTTGTGTAAAAAGGTCGCAATGTTTCTTTATATGCTTTCATATCACATTGTCACATAAACCTCAGCAAAATAAAATGACCTTAAATTGTAATTTTAACATGACGACTGCTCAGATTGGGTCCCCACTACAAGAACACTTGTGCTTTTATTTTGGTGCTACAGTCCCATCCTGGACCCTTTTAGCCCCTCTTTATTAACCTCCTGGATACGCCCCTGCCCAGCAGCGCTGAGGAGTTTAGGAATAGTCCCTATTAATCAGTCCAAAAACTCGTGACGATTTTGACACAAATGTTTTTGCCAGACCAAATGCAAAGACTTCTGAAAACTTGTGACTCGCTGCTGCGCCGTGCGTCACTGATTGTTTTCCTCATAGACATAAGAATCACGTAGGCGACCAATTTTTGATTAAAAACGGCAACTTTAGCTAAACGTGATGGATTTTCATGTCTGGGATGAGGAAACTGTTCACGTATTTAAAATGTAACACACTTTATTCTAGATCCATCTCACATTAGAAACAGGGATGATACATGATATGCGACACCATCAAATATCGGGAGAAATTTGGGAGAATGGTGGCACCGGGAGATTTTCAGGAGGCGCACTGAAATCCGGGAGTCTCCCCGGAAAATCGGGAGGGTTGGCAAGTATGGTTTACAGTTATAATTGTATCCGTGATTGGTAAATATTAAAATCACAATACTGTTAGCTTTCAAATTATATAAAACATGTATAAGTTTTCCTCAAAGCCTGAGCGGGCGGTTGGAACGGAGCAGCAGCTTGTAGCCCGCCTAGTGGCCATGTTAGGTCACAAAGGCAGTCTGTTTCAAACTGCGTTTTAGTGTCTACTACAGATGCAGAGATTTGAAAGCAGAAATACTCAGAAATGCATTTTTGAGCTTCATTTTCTCAAGATATGTCCTCTAGCATCAGAAAAATGACACAAAAAAAGGAAAACAACACGAAAAACATGATTTTTATGGGAGTGGGTCTTTAAATCTGTGTTGTCGTAGGTTTTAGAGAGAGACGTCGGAGTTTCCAATTTTGATCGATGGAAGAGTTGGTTTGGATTTCCTCCTCCATTCTCTCTGCTCTTTGGTTCTGCTCTGCATCCAAGAAGCCTCATTTTCAGCTCCTCTGGTTTTGGGGTCAAAGTTCAGGTATTTTTTTTAAAGATTTGGAGAGAATAATCAGCAGCTCCCAGTTGTAAAAATATTACCTTCTTGCCACAAAAGTAATAAAGGGTAGTAACACATCCAAACAGGTTAAACAGCCCTGATAGTATGGGTTCAAAGGATCAGAAGCCTGCAGAACCCTTGTCTAATCTGGCTTCCGAAAGGTCCGTTTGAGTGTTCATTAACCTGACAACATCAAATCAGTTGTAGTTCTAAAGTTCATGTTTTCTTTTCTTCTTAAAGTTTCGCTTCCCTTTTCGATAAACAATTTATTTTTCACACATTCACCACCCTGAATTTCTAATGAAGGTTCACTTGATTCCTGACCTGCAGTAAGTTCTGCTTCCCAGGCAAAAAATACGAACGATTCCAAAATGAAGCAGTAGTAAAACCATTTATGCAGATTCCCCTCTCCTTGCCTGAAGTCACATTATATTTGGTCAACTTTGGTCACTATAAAGGCGTGACGTCTTAAGTTACCTGTGTGGAGTGCTGTACTGCTCCAGTATGGCAGCTGCTTTGTCCCCGGACAAACCGCTGATCTGCATCAGCTGCCTGGCAAACACTTCTCTCACTGTCTGACACTTTGGAGGAAAGAAGGAAAAAAAACAAATAGGATCTGCTTGTTCACAAGCAACAAGTTTATAGGGAAAAAAAAAACATCAAGAGGGGGAGACTTTCACCTTGTTTTTCACAGCACCGTGGTTGAACTCTGCAAAAGAAATGAGAGAGCAGGAGGGGATCCCTCTCTCCTCTTCGTCACTCGCTGCGTCTCCCTCCAGCTCTCTGGAGCGACAGATCAACGTTCGGTTCTGAAACACAAAAAAAAAAAAAAGTCTTTAGAATGGCAATACGGTTTTCTTGCCAGTTGATAAAACCTTCAGTAAAATGTTGCACATTTAGATTATTTTACACACACTGATATTCATTACCTATATGGAGAAAAACAAACACAACTAAATATTAAAAGGAAAAAAAGAGACAGAGACGTTTTCCCACCTGGTACAGCTTGGTCAGGTATCGGGTCATGACCGTGAGGTAGGCGGCCGACTCCCGAACATCTTGGACTCTTTTTACGAAGAAGCCGTCAACTACCTGCGAAAAACAGGTTATATTAGAAATAATCCCTCTTTGTCGACAATTTTTAAACATTTTCAACTGTACGACAAGAACAGAGCGCTCCATCCTTGAGGTAAAGAGCCGTAAAATCATCTATAGCTTATCTTCATGTGTTTTGTGAAAGGATCGATGTGACAAGGGGGACGGAAGTCAGCCCCATTCATCCTTTCCTTAATATGGCCCCAAAGCATGATGTTTCCACCCCCATGCTTCACAGTGGTTACGATGTTCCTGGGATGCAACTCAGCCCACCAAGTGGCGCTTATACCAAAGAGTTTATTTTCGTGACTCATGACATGCTCCCAATCGTCTTCTGGATCATCCAGATGGTCTGGAAAACTCAAGAAGGACCGGAACATATCCTGGCTTTAGCAGGGGGACCTTTTGAGCGCTGCATGATTATAATCCATGACGACACAGTGTGTTACTAATCGTAACCTTTGTTACTGTGGTCCCAGCTCTCTTCATGTCATTGACCAGATCCCCCCAGTGAAGTTCTGGGCTGTTTCCACACGGTTCTCTACATCAGCGGTTCCCAAAGTTGGGGTGAGGAGCCCACTCTGCGTCATGTACATGTAAGTGTGGGGTCTTGAGATTCTCTTAAGAAAAAAAAGTCACTAACAGAAAAGGCAATGAGAAAGCATCTGTATTCTATAAATTGAATAAAAGTTAAACCAGGAATTGAACTGATAAAGGTGATATATATTTCTTATGTTGCCACTGTACCACTTTTTAAGTTAGCCAGAAAAAATGCTCTTATCTTCCATCAAGTTTTTAGGACACGGATCTCTTAACTTTTTATGTTGTGGGTCAGAGGCTGGAAAGTTTGGGAACCACTGCTCTTGAGATCTTGCACGGAGCCCCAGGTCAAGGGAGATTGTTAATGACCTTGTATTTATTCCACTTTCTAATCATTTCTCCAACATTTTATCTCTTCTCACCAAGCTGCTTGCCTATTGAAGATTGGCTCATCCCAGTCTTGTGCAGGTGTACAATCTTGTCCCCAGTGTCTTTGGACAGCTTTCTGGTGTTGCTTATGGTGGAGTCTAACTGTTTGAAGGTGTAAACAGGTGTTTTACACGAATTACAAGTTCACATTTTCGGCACCGTTGCACAAATAAATTATCTAAAAGTTATACCGTGTGATTTTTGATTAAAAAATTTCTACATTCTGTCTCGTACAGTTGAAGTGTACCTACGATGAAAACTACATCTTTTTAAAAGGCAAAACTTGCAAAGTCGGTGGCTGCCCAAATTTTTTTTGTCTCAATGTATTCTTTACCTGTGTGTTGACGATGGCCTGATGTAGAGTCGCTTCAGGTAAACTCAGGTGAGCAGCGGACGAGCTGCTGCCCTCTACCAAGTAGATGGGCCTACGAAGACCGCATCGCTTTAGTCTAAACTGCAAGAAGAGCAAAGGAAAATAACATATTCAAACCTGGTATATTTATTGCTTCTTTATGTTCAATCTTACAGAAAATCCTTTTTGGTTTGTAAGACCTTTAAAGCAAAGCATGTAGTCCGACACTACTCCAACACATCTGAACAGACTTTGGCATGTAAAACCTCTGGAATTTGCAGAAATCTTTTAGAAATACATTAGTTTAAATATGTATACACTACTTTCTTCTAGATCTTCGGTTTACACTCAAATAAAAAGATACACCACTATTTTTGTACTATTTGTTTTCAAAAAAAAAAAACTCAGATTGCATAAATGTACAGAAGGAGAAAAAACAAAATGATTTGCTGGATAAACAACTCTGCTAACGTGTTTACTTTCTGTTCCCTGAAGCGTCCGTCGATGATGCTCCCACACAGGTCGTCCATCCTCTTCCTCTCAATGATATAATCGAGGACAAGCTCCCTGCCTGCAGGAGCTCGCAGCTGACCTGGACATGGTTATTTGCAAAGAGAGCATAAATACATGCTGAAGCTGGTTTTCCTGAGTGAGATTGTATTTAATACTTTAATTTCTGTGGCTTTTCTGCCTTATAAACTGCAGGTAACTAGTGTAGAGAACACAGATAAGCTGTTAAGAACTTTTTTGCTGGTAGATCACATAGTGTGTCCTCTATACTTGAAAATGGGATTTTTGGAGTTAGATTCAAGGTATCAAGATTTTGATTTATTTTTTGAAGTGAAGTCACTGATCTGCTTCAGCAACTAAACTGCAGTAGTAAGTGTCAAGAGTGATCTTAGGTTACAGAATAAGGAGAAAAAAAGTAATAAAGTCAAGCCAATAGCCATTTAATGTCAAGCTAACAGCTAATGTAGTTAAGCTAACACCTAGTCTGAGGTTTCTCTAAACCTCAGACCTCAAATTTGGGTCTACAGAATCAAGCCAACAGCTAACTGAGTCAAGTTAATATCTAGTAAAAGGGCAATATACAGCTAAGAGGGTCAAGCTAGCAGCTACCCAAAAGCAGGCTAAGAGCAAACAAAACCAAACTGACAACTAACAGGGTTAAGCTATCAGAACCTCAAATTCTGCTTAAAAAAAATTAACAGAGTTAAGCTAAAACAATTTATTATCAAGATAATAGCGAGCTGAGTCAACATGAGTCAACATGATGACAGTTAATTACGTCAGGCTTAGAGCAAATAAAGCCAAACTATTGGCTAACAGAATCAAGCTGACTAATATAACAGCTCACAAAAATCAAACCGAAGACTAACAGGATCAGGAATACAGCTATTTCAAGTCAGACTAAAAGCCAACAGAGTCAAGCTAACAGCAACTCCTGCCAGCAGCTGCACTTAGTTAAAAACGTTATTTTCTACACTGTGGTGAAGAGCGCGTAGCAGTGAAATCAGTCCTGGCTGAAACACTTCCCCTCATTAAAATTTCTGAAGTTGCCCGAGCTATTCACCGGTAAAGGGTTTATTAAACATTCATATCGTAACGAAAATAAACACCGGTTTTCGGTATGAACCTACTAGAGGTACAATTATGAACTGGTCATAAGAGCCACATTTGGAACCAAGTCAACTGTCATTTTGAGATGAAAAATTTTTCATATTAGGTTACAAGCTGGTCACATTTACCAACGTTAGCCTCTACCGATTTAAGAGTACAAAGAAGAACGTAAGAAGATTAAAACAACCTTTAAGAGTAATTGGTCAGGGAAATTACAACTCACATCTGTTGATAATCCTGCTGACTGGCTGCTAGGGGTTTTGTCTAAACAGGAAAAGAAATTTGTCGAGTTTGAAATTATATTTTCTTAAATTTTTGTTTTGTTTTAACAATCTCTATTAGAATTTGCAAAGGTATTACAAACCAGACTTTGAGCTAAAAAGCACAAAAGAAAAAGATTAAATTCTTTTTTTATGCCCCATGATGTTTCTACAATCTTTGGGGGACCCTTGACAACTTTATGCTGATGTAAATCTACCTCTCTTTTTTTTTTTTTTTTTTTACAGACCATATTTAATCAGACGGCTTTTGAGTAGGGGTGTCACAACCTCGATTTTGTATCAAAGTCGATCTAAATTACGTTATCACCTTGCGCATCAAAATCCAAAAGAGTATCGCGATCACCGCCTGTTCCTATGTTAACTGTGCGTCCCTCTCGGCACTCCGTAGAAAAAGTTAACAGGCGACTGTCTATTTACTCAGATTTCCTCATCACAAAGAACCACACATTGCATTTTCCATAATAAGTAACTCTCACCAGTTCTCCTACAACTCACAACAACACCTGGTAATATTTTAACTGCCTATCTAACTAATCCTGTCTAACCCCATCTACAGAGCATTTTAGCTGACGCTAGCAAGTAGCTATTAGCTAAGCTACAGCTCAACCACGGCTAGGATAGATGAAGCAGCGCGAACAGAACTGAAGCCGCTCCTTCTAGTCTCAAATCCCCATTCAGGAAATTTTAGTCCACATTTGCATTGTAAACAAGAGGACCGCTTTTAGCTGCATTTTGCTCGGTCCAATAAGCTGTCTGGATCAATGTATCCAGTTGTTCTGCAGTAACTAAAAACAGTCACTAGATGGCAGCCACTCTCTGTTAATCAACTGTTATTTAAACAAGACAGTTACACTTTTATTGTAAATAAATTACCTCAGTTTGACTATTGATGCCTAATGTTATACATTACACAAGAATAATAAAATTGCACCAATTTTGTCTTTTTAAATAATATTTACTGTACAAAATTTAATGCATAAAACCAATGATTGTAGACTAGTCTAAAAAACTACATAGGGCTCGTTACTGTAAAAAGGCAGAAACTACAAAATCAAATCGAATCCAAGATTTGGAGAATCGTGACACCCCTACTTTTGAAATATGTAAAATTGTAAATATAGCTACAGAAAATAGAGTTAGTTGTGATCTATACAGAGTCGCCTATTAAACTGTAAATCCAGTAGAGCTGTTCCATTTTCCACTTAAAGGCACTATTTTTTTAAAGTACATGTTGAATGTATTTTTGCTCTGGTTTTGAATGAGTTACCTGGAACAGGCGTGACCCTTTCCCGAGCCACCCACAGGAAGTCCCCAACGTTCAGCTTCCTGACGTCGAAGGCGACTCCGTTCCTTTGGAGCTCTTTGACGAGCTCCTGCTTCCGGTGGTGGCTGCCGCTGCACAAACCAAGACCATTTCATTCACAGCGTTCACAGCGTTTAAACACAGACATGCAGAAACATTTCTTACCCGGTGGTCTCGATGAAGTCAACACACAGGATGATATCATAGGTTCCAGGGAGAAGACATTCTCCATTCGGCTTTCTGATCGTGGTCAGGATATTATGTGGTTTAGACGCCTCGCCTGAATCACTTCTCGGCTGAATGACGCAAGTAGCTCTCTGTGAGAGGGTCTCGGGCTCCTCCTCATCATCGTCACTGGCAGTCAGATCAACCACCGCTTCTTCTTCCTCTAGTCCGTCTTCTTCACTCCTGTCCTCCTCGGGGAGGTTTTGCGTTTCCTTTTCCACCGATTCCAGTCGCTCCGCCAAAGCGAGACCCTCATCGGTCAGAGAATACCTGAAACGGAGAGCGACGCTGAAACCTGGAGACTCGTGGTGAAGACTTTACTGAGCAGAGTGCCTAATTTGATACATTACAGAAGAATAATAAAAATTATATTAATTTTGTTTTTAAAATAAGATTTACTGTAAAAAATCTAGGCTAAAAATGACATAGGGCTCTCTACTGAAAAAAAACAAACCACCAAAATAAAACATAAAAATCGAGAATCGGATCAAATTAGACCCTAAAAATCAAAAACAAAATTGAATCGAGGATTTGGAGAATAATCTCACCCCTACTGACTACTGATTACTCCTTCCAAAAGTAACTATTTTACTTTACTGATTATTTTAAAAGTAAAGCTAGATTACACGTTGGGATACACTGATACTGATATCGGGGCCGATTATGTTCTAATGTACTTGTATCGGTAACTAGGGATGCACCGATCCGACTGTTTCAGTCTGTTTTTGGGTAATTTTCATAAATATTTTTTATTTAATTCACCAGAATTTGCTGTAATAAGCACAGAAGAAAATTAATCCCGTCTTTCAATTCATTGCATTTTTTGGTGTGGTATAATATAAAGTACTTAGATCTAAGTATCTGTATTATATTTGTTTGAAAAAAGTGGTATCGTTGCATCCCTAATTACAAGTTACTATCAGCAGCTGCCGATAACTCTCCCCACTGCCTCAATATGGAAACAGTAACCGTTTTTGGTTATACTCACTTTACTGGAAGTGCATTTTAACAGTAAGACTGGAAATATACTTCATTTTTAACCTCACGATGACACAGACAACATGCTGAATACTGAAGAGTTCCACTAGGAGGCAGAGTACAGAACTAGGCGAACCAGATAGAGCGCCAGATTTGTAGGGTAGAACCAAAACAAACATGGCAACCATAGAGGAGTAAATCAGCTGTTTAATTTCAGATTACAGCAGAAAAAGACGGCATCAGGGTTGTAGAAGTTAAAGTGGATATAAAAAGTCTACACACCCCTGTTAAAATGATAGGTTTTTGTCATGTAAAAAAATGACAGCAAGACAAATAATTTCACAACTTTTTCCACCTTTAATGTGACCTATAACCGGTGCAATGCAATTGAAAAACAAACTGAAACCTTTAAAGGAGAAAATATAAAATAAAATAACCTAGTTGCATACGTGTGCACACCCTTAAACTAATACTTTGTTGCAGCACCTTTGGCTTTTATCTCAGCACTCAGTCTTTTTAGGTAGGAGTCTATATGCATAGCACATCTTAATTATGCTTATTTGCCCACTCTTCTTTGCAAAACCGCTCCAAATCTGACAGATTGTGAGGGCATCTCCTGTGCACAGCCCTCTTCAGATCACCCCACAGATGTTCGATGGGATTCAGGTCTGGACTCTGGCTGGGCCGTTCCAAAACCTCAATCTTATTCCGGTGAAGCCATTCTTTTGTTGATTTGGATGTGTGCTTCGGGTCATTGTCGTGCTGAAAGATGAAGTTCCTCTTCATCTTTCTAACAGAAGGTCGAAGGTTTTGTGCCAACACTGACTGGCATTTGGAACTGTTCATAATTCCCTCCACCCTGACTAAGACCCCAGTTCCAGCTGAAGAAAAACAGCCCCAAAGCATGATGCTGCCACCACCATGCTTCACTGTTGGTATGGTGTTCTTTTGGTGATGAGCAGTGTTGTCTTTGCCCCAAATATACCTTTCGGAACTATGTCCAAAAAGTTCTGCCTTGGTTTCATCAGACCATAACACATTTTACCACATGTGTTTTGGGGATTTCTGATGTCTTTTTGCAAAATTAGGCCAGGCTTGGATGTTTTTCTTTGTAAGATAAGGCTTCCGTCTTGCCACTCTACCCCATAGCCCAGACATATGAAGAAGATGAGAGATTGTTGTCACATGTTCTACACAGCCAGTACTTGCCAGAAATTCCCGCAGCTCCTTCAGTGTCTTTGTCGGCCTCTTGGCAGCCTCCCTGACTAGTTTTCTTCTCGTCTTATCAATTTTGGACGAACGTCCTGTTCTTGGTAGTGTCACTGTTGTGCCATGTTTTCTCCACTTGATGATGACAGTCTTCACTGTGTTCCATGGTATATTTAATTCCTTGGAAATTCTTTTGTAGCCTTACTCCGGACTGATATCTTTGAGTAATGAGATCCGGATAATGCACTGGAAGCTCTCTGCGGACCATGGCTTGTGCTGGAAGATGTGGCTACAAAAACATCAGGAAAAGCCAACTGGAACAGCTGAACTTTATTTGGGGTTGATCAGAAGCACTTTAATTGGTGACAGGTGTGTGCTGACTCCAGTTTAACAGGAGCTTGAATGTAATTGGCTAAATCTGAACACAGCCACGTCCCAAGTTATAAAAGGGTGTGCACACTTATGCAACCACATTATTATCTCAGTTGTTGATTTTTACTTCACCTCCCTAAACGTTTGATTTTCAATTGCATTGCACTGGTTATAGGTCACATTAAAGGTGGAAAAAATCATTTGTCTTGCTGTCATTTTTTTACATGACAAAAACCTAGCATTTTAACAGGGGTGTGTAGACTTTTTATATCCACTGTATATAGGACCATATCTACCGCTATTGTTGCTTGTTCTGGTTACTGGTATGCAAATAGTAACACGTTAGATTAGTCATTACTGAAAAAGTGGAGATATTAGGAGATACGTGCTACTAAGTAGTGCGTTACTGGCATCACTGGTGCGATAAAGTACAAAGAAATCTTTTAAATCTAAAATTAATACTTACCTATTTAGACTCGCTTATGAGTAACTGTTTTGTTAGTTTTTAATTGTCACATTAATTATTGTCTTAATTACTGTAAATGCTTTCTTGTGTTAAAAACTGTTAGCTTTCTTCAGCAAGATCAGTTAATGAACTAAACCTGTGTTTTTTACTCACTTGTCCCTACATTGTTGTATTTTCTTGATTTTCTTATTGTAACTGCTCATCTGTATTTAATCATATTTAAAGCACCTTGAATTGCCCAGTGTTGAAAAAGTGCTATACAAATAAAATTGCCTTGCCTTGCCTTGAGTAAGGCTGCCACAAATTATTATTTTGATAATCGCCTAATCACCAGTTATTTTGTCGCTATTAGCCGACTAATCGGATTAAGTATAAACACTGTTATTGCATAAAGCTGCTCTAATATAAGCCTGTTACCTCTAAGTGTTGTTTAAAATACTGAATATTAAGATGATAGCTCATTTAATACTTATGAGCTAATTATAATAAAACATTAGCATTACAGCAGATACATGATGTGTGCTAAGCGTAGTGAAATTACCATCACTACTGCTAATGTTGCAGCAATCGAGTAATACAACAGCCACTTCAGTCAGGGGCTTCATCAAAACGACTGAATCATCCTTCCTGGCCACAGCCATTTAACATCTAAAGTCAGAGTAAACACACACATTATGTGTTTTTTGAAATGTAATTATATAAAACATGAGCAGCCGTTTTATTTATTTTTTTGTCATGACACCTGCACCTTGAAGTCTCATAAGTAGCAGCAGCAGCAGCTGCCTGCTCCATCTATGAACGGATCAGAAAAGAAAATCAGAAAAGCTTCTAAGCACGAGACAATCTGGACATTTTCAGCCATCTATGATGTTTTAACGAGACGTGATAAAAGGTTCCAGCGATTTGAATACTTTTGGTCCTGGCTGAAGATCAAGGGAATGATTTACCAACCTGGCAGGGTTGTGAGTCTTTATCAGCAGGTTTTTCTGGATCAGAGTGCTGACTGATGACCAGGCCGTGTACTTGCTGCCAAGATCGGGCTGCCGGCAAACACAACAGAGAAAGTTTTATAAGAGGAGACGTACCGACAAAGGGACCAATAGCAGGAGATCAGATAAAAAAACACTCACCACACTGAAAGATTTGTCACAGAGAGGCTGAGCTTCTGACTGAAGCTCCATCTTAAACATGTAGCCTTTACTGCCCGGTATCTACGGGGAGATAAATGTGGAAAAGCGTTTGATTCTGATCAGAGCAAACAATGTTTTAGAACAGAACTTAGCAATAGGGTTTTACCTGTGAGTGTCTGTAAAGAGTGAGTAACACAGCATATCCTCCAGACCTCTTCTGGGGTACGTACTCCCTCTTCTTCTTCTTTGTCCCTCCTCCTCCCCTGGGCTTCCCATCATCACCTGCATCATTCCTCTATAACAGATTCATCACAAGATAAAACCTTTAGAACAAAAAAAAAAAAATACAACTTTTTAGCAATTAACAGTTTTCAAACAGGACATTACATTTAAAATATTCAGTTATCTTTTTTAAACTATTTTATAAAGAGATCTGGTGAACAGTACTG
This sequence comes from Apricaphanius iberus, assembly GCA_028564705.1. Taxonomy (NCBI): domain Eukaryota; kingdom Metazoa; phylum Chordata; class Actinopteri; order Cyprinodontiformes; family Aphaniidae; genus Apricaphanius; species Apricaphanius iberus. The sequence goes on from JAPXFQ010001341.1 coordinate 545,794, forward strand.
GTGTTTCTATATTTTATTTTTATTTAAATTATTACTTTACATTATGAAAATACATGTGGACTTCAATGGTGTTTTTATTTTTATTACTTATTTATATTTTCAAAAAACATCCGTGGAATCTACCAGTGTTTTTAAATTTACATGTTAAAAAAAATATTTTGACTCTAGAAGTGGTTTTTATTTCATTGTAATTTTTTTCTACTTTATTTTATATTTTAAAAAGACATCTAGTAGACTTTGCTGGTGATTTTTATTTCATTTACTTTCTTGCATTTGAAAAATACTTTATTGAAAAAGGACATCTCTTGTATTCTTTTTTTTTATTTTATATTATTCCTACATATAAAAAATACATCTGATGGACTCTACTCGTATTTATTTGATTTTATGAATTTTATATTTTAAAAAGGCATTTGGTGAACTATCCTGGCTTCTATTTTATTATTTTACTGTTCATTTATCTGCAGCTTAGAGAGAAACAGCACCCTCTGGTGGAGGGACGCGCGCACACCAATTAAGAGTATTTCACTTGAAGTTTGGAAATAAGGCATGTTACAATACAGATAAGGTTAAATTATTTGTGTGTGCAGTATTTCATGCACGTTAATAAACACGTTTTTCACTCCTCATCCTGTAAAATACAATTTATTGCCTATTTAAAAATATAACCAGATCAAGACCGGCTAGTTTATACTGCTCTGTACCTTACTATTTAGTACAGGGATGTGAAGACACAAACAAGGAGACAATGGAAATCCCGTTTTGATCACCTTCCTAGGAGGAGCCAGAGTGTTGTTGTCTCTCCGACCAGGAGGGGGCGCACCTTTGGGCAGGCAGTGTAATGAGGCGTTAGGACCTGAAAGAACAAAAGTGAAGGAGAGCGAAACAAATGCTAAAGCTTTTATTTTATAAAAGATTAAACCAAAATAATTTAAAAATATATATTTTTCTTAAGTTCCTGAAATGGAACAACAATGATCCTTTTTTTTGTCCCACAGAGGGAAAATTCAGCAGTAACAGCAGCAAAGTGACAGGTTAATGGAAGCATTTGGATTCACACAAAAAGAAAAGTATAAAAACTGGGATCCGCTCCAGAAAGCAGGTTATGTGACTTACATGGGTACGTTTTTGGGACCTCAATTTTCGGTTCCGAAGACGGAGGTATCTTTCAAGGTATGTTAGTAACCATAGCAACTTAATCTCTGAACATAACCCGGTCCAGGTTATGTTCTGGGTAAATTCGTTCCAGAAAGTTTCTGAGCGTGGCATGAACATTTAATTTATGATCCTTTGGTGGTGGAAGAACAGATTATAGTGTATTTTGTCAAAATACCTTTAAATTGTCAACCAGAAACTGTAGGACAAAACCAGTTACATATTACAAAGAATCAAAAACTATTTCACAAACATATTAGTAACATGTAAAAGTATTTCAAATAAGATTACAGAACACATTATATGCAGCTAAATAAAATAGTCCTGCATTGTGAAACAATGACTACAGCCAAGTGCATTAAAAGGCCATTAACTGGCAGCAATGAAAATTGTTTAATTGGAATATATTATTATATTTGTTGTAAACTTCCATTCACAGTCTCTGGAATAAAGATTATGTAGTGCCTGCAGGAATGCTCTCAACGACTGGTCTACCTTTACAGAGCCAATTCCTCAGCTGGGTGAGGGGAGATGGTGATGGCCCCCCATCAGTTAGACGGGCCTCAGCCTTCTTTTGATTAGCTAGATGATAGGAAGAATGTACAAAAATACTTAATATCCTTACATCTCTCCAGTAATTTTTTGATTTCATTCTTACCTCTTTGGGGAAAAGAATTATCTTGACTTGAGAAAGATTTATTTTGGATCCAGAAGGATTGCATCTAATTAAGTTAGAGGTCAATATATGTCTAAATTAATGTACAATATTATTGTAATCTCAACAAATTGGTGGCAAAAGAAGGTGAATTCTGAATAATGATCCAACACAGAGGAACACATTTTAAATTATACATATCATCCAGCATCACTTGACATCTAAGGGGCAGGAAAATAAATAAAAATGAAGATTGTTGAGTTATTATATTTAAGGCTGATGTCTGGAAAAAGGCTGAGCCAGTAGGAATGCTATGTAATTCAAATTTAAGTGCAGTGTAATGTTTTAACCCAAAGAGGGCACCCCAGTGATGTTTCTTTGGTAGAAATATATTTTTTAAAACTAAAATGTACTAAAAAAAACATGAAATTAATGAAGAGACATGTAGACCGTACTATTAGACACTCATTAATACAGCTTATCAGCAGGGGGGGGGGTGAGTTGGACTTTAAACTCACACACACTGTTATTTTTTGTCAAACCAACGTTCTTTCTTTAGCTTCATTGCTGTTTTTTCATAATGATTTGCTTGAATTCCTCATAGGTCATCATTACTACTTCCAACTCTACTTCTTTGAGGTATTGTGGCCTTTTTTTCTCTTTAGTCTCCTTTGTGACTCTTGAATTCTGTGATCCATTGAGAGGGTTTTTATTTTTCAGGGTTAACCAGGAGTAGGTTGATTAGCCAGATTCTTATCAGGTGTTCTGGAACCGACATACTCTGGCTAAGCAGGTTTTGGGTTGATTAACCAAGACTTCAGGGTTTACCACATGGTAAGTTAACCAAGCTTTCTGGAACAGGCCCCTGGATTTAAGAATATGTACATTAAGGACAAAGTTACAAAACTAGAGTAATGCGCACTTTTAAAAATAAAGTGATATACTGAGATTAGACTTTGGAACTGAGTAGGATAATAAGAAATATATATATATACACATTTCAAAATATTAGAGTACCGTATTGTACCAAATATAGGACGCGTTTTTTCTCGGTTAAAATCATGTAAAAATGCGTGATCATTTTATAATCGGGGTCTAACCACTGACACATGCTGATAGTTGTCTGGGGTTGTTACACGACTGCAACAGCAGAGGGAACAGGAGTGGCTTCTGTCTGGTGATCAAACGCTCACACAACCTGGAAAAATTAAAAAACCAGCTGTACTTTGGCTTTGTAAACGGACCCTCCTGGAATGGGATGAATTAAAACCAGAAAGCATCATCAATGGCTGGAAGATGTCCTGCATATCAAATGAATTGGATGGTAGTGAGGATGACCTTCTGTGGGAGGAGACAGAACCGCAGCATGACAGTGAGCACAGCGAGGAAGAGGACGTCTGTGAGTTAAAGCCTCATGCAAACTGTCAGAACTTTGTCGTGACAAAGTTCTGACAGTTTGCGTTACAATATTGTTGGTTGTTTTGCTGTTTTGTTAATTATCTCTAGTACATTTCCTGACAGATATAGTACAGATCATAGTAATTGGATTAATAGATAAATATTAAAGCGGTCTGTACTTATTACTTAAATGACTTCTCAACATTTCAATAAAAAATATTTTCTTTAAAAAGTGAACTTAGTCTTATTCTGAAGATTAGCATCTGAAATGGGGGAGGGGAGGGGTCATCTTATAATAGGGGCCGACCTTTATTCGGGTCAATACGGTATTTACAGAATGTGTAGTTGTGCATTCAAAAACAAAAATGTCCAAGAAAACCGTGAAAATACAAAATAAATGTGGAATTAACAGCAGACAAAATGTTATTTAACAGAGTTAAATAATGCAAATTAGAGCAGAGATGTAAACATTATTGAGTTTGTTAGGAGCAGTTTTGGTTGTACAGTCTGACAGCTGCAGGGAGGAAGGAGCTGCAGAAATGCTCCTTCATACATTTAGGATGCAGCAGCAACATATCAATGCATGGGGTGGAAGACTCTGTCCATCAGAGATGTTATTTGGCCAGAGTCCTTCCGTCTCCCACCACCTGCACTGGATCCAGGGGGCGCTCTAGAACAGATCAGGCCTTCCTGATTAGCTTATCCAACCTATCAGATGTAGATAAACTGCTGATCAAAGTAGTACTTTAGGACCACTCCCTGAACTCCAAATGACCTCAGCCTCCAAAGCTGATAGTCTGCTCTTCCAGTAGAGAGCATCAGTTACTGCGTTTACATGCAGCCAATAACCCGATCAAAACCGGAATATTAGCGACAACCCGCTAAACTCAGTTAAACCAGTTAAACTCAGAAAAAAACTGAGATCACTGTTTTTGGCCCACAGACACAAAGAGAAAGTGTTATCAGTCATCTTGAGTTTCTCTGTCTTCAACCAAAAAATCAGGTTTGAAATATAGGGGTAATCATGGACTCGGACCTGCACTTAAACAGCCACATCAAAGCAATAACATCAACAGCTTTTTACCATCTGAAAAACATTGCTAAGATCAGAGGAATAGTGTTGAAACCAGACATAGAGAGACTTATCCATGCATTTTTCTCCAGCAGGTTAGACTACTGTAACGGCCTGCTGACTGGCCTCTCTAAACGAGCTGTTAGACAACTGCAGTACATCCAGAACGCTGCTGCTCGATTCCTGACAAGAACCAGGAAATACGACCTTATTAGTCCAGTGCTCCGGTCTCTGCACTGACTTCCTGTCGCTCAGAGAATAGAATTTAAAACAGCTCTGCTTGTGTACAAGTCTTTTCATGGTTTGGCACCAAAGTACATCTCTGACATGTTAGAGACATATGAACCATCTCGGGACCTGAGAACTTCAGGGAGGGGTCTCCTGGTGGTTTCCAGAGTCAGCAATAAACACGGTGAGGCTGCATTTCAGTTTCAGGCACCTAAAATATGGAACAGTCTTCATGAGGATGTGAGACAAGCCTCAACTCTGACAATGTTTAAATCCAGGCTGAAAACAGTTATTTTTACCAGTGCATATGACAATTGAAAGTATTTTATCTGCACTCCTGCTTTTTATTGTAATTAATTATTTTGAAGTTGATGGGTTATTTTTTTGGGGGGGTTTTCTTAATTTATGCAACTGTGAAGCACTTTGAATTGCCTTGTGTATGAATTGTGCTCTACAAATGAACTTGCCTTGCCTAGATCAAAATGTGAACAAATGAAGTCCATTTTGTGTAACATCAAACTCTACTATGTGTATTGTTGTGGATTTAAGGTAGAGACTATCAGTCACTGCGTTTACATGCAGCCAATAACCTGAATATTAGCGACAACCCGCTCACGCACGGCCATGTGAACACCGGCAAAATCCCAAATATCTTTCTCATGTAAACGCGTATCGGCACAACCCCATCAAAAGGAACAATGATTTGTGTTCTGCACACGTTCTATTCACAAGCAATCTTGGTCTTTTAGATTAGAGAAACTTCTTGTATGAGCCGACTGGAAAACAAATCCCATGTATACAAGAGTAACTCTCTCTGCTCACACATGTGAATGGATTATTCAGGATGTTTCAGGAACCAGAATAGCTACCTTAACCCGAATATTGGCTGCATGTAAACATAGTCAGTACTGACTCCAGTCCACTTTGTTCAGGTGAACACCCAGGTACTTATAGTTACTACCTAAATTAGGCCAAGCTCTGCTTTAAGATAATTGTTTCACAAATCAGTCTGTTCCTCCGTCTCCTCTGCCTGTGCATCTATCCATCGGTTTATCCATCCATCCCCGTCTGTTTCTTACCGTTTTCTCTGTAGTGTCGCTGCAGTTTGTCATCCAGGATTTTGCAGATTCCGTCTCCAAAGTTTTGAAGGATTTTTGCCTCCTTAGCGTTTTTCAGTGGAAGCGGATATTTATTCAAAGAGTTGATAGCCTGAAAGAAGAAGACAAAGTGCTAAACTAATTAATTTTAAACTTTTCATCCTCCCAATTCTTTTTTTTGTATTTACTTTCAAAAAATTTGGTGGGTTTATTTATTGTTTTTATTTTGGTTGTAAAAATGGTCAACGTTTAATTGTTTCTCTTTATGCTGATCATAGATCTACAGTAATGTGCAAAAGTTTTAAAACATGTATTTATGCTTTCCTTCCAACATGGTTGTAATCTTTAAAGTGTGTTTAGGTGTTTTTCTACCAATGGTTGAACTTTATTAGGAGCACACTGCAGTTTCTATTTGAAGAAAGAAGAGGAAAACGTCTTGAAAAAAGTGACAAAATAAACTATCGATGAACTGAGAGATTTATCTTCCACCAAGAAGCAGCTGTCCCCGAGTCTACGGTGAGACGGCTACCTACCTTCTGGTAGGTGTACTGGATCTTTAGGCCCTTCTCCTTCGCCTCGTCCCGAAGCTCAGTCAGCCACTGGAGGAATAGCGGGTTCGGACAGGGCGGCAGGGGGCGTTTCCGACCGAACCGAACCGGCTCCGAATCGGGCATCCCTGCGGAAACCTGTGTGGAAAACAGATACTACGGTAATCTCATTTAACAACGCGAGAAGCGAGTGGGAAGCCCGAGAGAAGCTAGGCTAACATTAGCAGAGTGCTAATCTGAATGTTTCCACTGAAAAATAACAAACTGCAGAAGCATATGAAGAAATGAATATATTTTATACAAGGCACACCGATAAAGAGGTAGTTTTGTGTCCGTTAATGCCGCTCACCGCGTTATCTTCTCAATAAACCAGAGGCTGGCGCCTTGTTTTCAAACACACCGGAACACTTCCTCATTGTTGTTGGTCACGTGATCAGCAGCGTCGGGTCGTACAGCGCAGGCGTGAACAGCGACACCGAGCGGCGTGAAAGACCACATACTGAACATGTTTTTTTTTTTTGTATTTTAAACTTCCATCCATTTTCTGAACCGCTTAATCCTTAATGAGTCGCGGGGGGTGGGGGTGGGGGGGCTGGTGCCTATCTCCAGCTGTGAACGGGCGAGAGGTGGGGTACATCCTGTACAGGTCACCAGTCCATCACAGGGCCACATGGAGACAGACAGGACAAACAACCATGCACACACACACCCCCACACCCTAATTTAGATTGATCAATTAACCTGATATTCATGTTTTAGGACTGTAGGAGGAAGCTGGAGGGAACCCAAGCATGCAAACTACCAAGCAGAAAGGCTCTGGGCCGGGATACTAACCCACAACCTTCTTGCTGCATGGCCACAGTGCTAACCACTGCACCGCCGTGCAGCCTATTAAAAACTTTTACTTAAATATCCAGAAGGCTGTAGCAACGACATTGTATAACAACAACAAAAACTAACAAAAAAAACTCTAATGAACGGCCCAAAATAAACAAACTACTTATTAATATGTTATTAAGATAAATAGTGGGGCTTCTTTGTTATTTGCAATGTTTAGCGACTTTAAATAGTTGAAATTCGTTCAGCCAGCTTTTAACTTGTGGTTTAACTTTTAAGTATCAACATTTATTTATTTATATAAAAGATCCCTAATAACAGCAACACAGATCGGATGACTGCGTCCAGATTTTGATGATCATTAAATTAACAAAGTTTAGTGACAGAGAACAATGCAGATGATAACTGAACCAAAGCCAGAAAATGTAAATATAAAATTAAAAACATCTTCCTCTTCTGGGTTTTGTAGCAGATGTTGTTGCATTTGTTTTGTTTGATGTTCTTATTTATTGTCTTTCTGTTTGTCTTTATCTGAATTTTAGTATAATTTCACACTGGAAAATGTAGGAAAAAATTATTTAAGATCCTACTTTCTGTCTTTTCCAGCTTTGTAAAATTTTAGAAGAGAACACTGAGTGGCGTCCTATTGGAAACACTATTGAGGAAAAAGAGATGACGAGCTTTTGAGGGAGGAGTTTTGTTCTGAAATCGAGTCCAATAGGTTTTCTGTCAGAAGGGATAATGACAATCTTATTGTGCAATAAATAGGGATGTACTGATACCGATACAACTGTAATTTATTGTACTGGTATCAGCTAAAGTTAACTGATACTTTAAATGTGTAAACTCTGTAATAATTTCACAGAAAATTTTTGTTTTTCAATTGACATTTTAGTTTTGTGCAAATTTTTATAAAAAAATGTTTTTTATCAAAATCAAATTCTCTATCATTTAATAAAAACTTTGTGCCAATTCACTGTATTGTTTTTGGGTGGTAAAAGTGTCGGTATTGGTACTCTGTATCGGTAAATACTCAAATCCAAGTATCAGAATTGCATTGGTTAGGGGAAAAAAAAGTGTTATCGTTGCATCCCTAGTAATAAGAAAAGGCAACTTATATCACGTAACGTAAGGTAAAGCCATCATCTCACTTCCCCTCATTGATAAATTGCTGCGGTCGGCTCGCTCTGGCCACATTGCTTGGCAACACCTGTATACGGGAGATATTAAATAGTGCGCTCAATTTATATAAAAAACCTCTCGATTTTACGTCTAAAATACATGAAAGTATTATTAATTGATTAAATATGTCCTTCTTTCGTAAGTGACCATGGTAAAAGTGGGATAATGCCCTTCGAGGTGTCCATTATCAGAGAATAATGGACGACGCGGAAGCAACCGTCCGACGTGAAGCGGAGGACGGTTACTTCCGCGTCGTCCATTATTCTCTGATAATGTACACCTCGTCGGGCATTATCCCTTACATATCCAATGACTTTTAATCAACATATTCTACTTATGAAGAAGGAAATATCTATCTATATATATATATATATATATATATATATATATATTAGTACTTTCTTAAAAGAAAAAATAAGGCATATTTAGTACGCACCACACATTGCTTGCCAACTGTTATTGAACTGACCGTAAATTTCGAAGGTTTGTTGAAGGCACCACAGGTGCAAGTACAGCGTATAATTTCTGCATTTCCCCCTCTTTGTAAGGAGAGATTTGAAAGATGAAGGTAAAGAACGATGTTTATGTGGCTTAAAAAATTATTCAGTATTCTGTTCATGCTCATTTCTTTTTTACCTTTCAACTTTTTCCTTTCCACTGTCGCTTCATGCTTGCTCAGTGTGAGGGATTGCTGAGAATTACACGACGCAATCTTCTGTGGTTCTCTAATTTCTACATTAAACATTGTAAAAGGTGCTATATAAATAAACTGAATTGAATTGAATTGAATTCACGTGGAAGTAACACAACTTATCTCTCTCTGACGCTGGATGAAATGAACCGAGAGGTTTATGACGTGTGATCATGCTGTCTACGCTTGTGCAGTGTGGTCTCTAAAGTGCAGGGAATATCAGCAACAAAGTACAACAGAAAGTAGGTCGGAAATGTTGCTAGATTTGTCGCAAGGCTACCCTGAAAATACAGAGGACTCGCAAGAGCACAATGTGAATTGTCTCTGCAAGACGCTCTGGCATCAAGCAATGATACTGTTACTACAGTTCGGGGAACCAATCAAATGTGTGTATCTGATGTAGGTGGGCCAGAGGTGAGCTAAACTGATGACGACAACACTGCGATGTCAAGAATTATTTTGTAAACACTGAAAGATGGCTAAACATGAACAGCAGTTGTTTGAAACAGCTTTGGCCACTACAATGAATGAGTCATGCTGCGTTCAGACAACAGGCTTTGTCAGCATCAAGCAAAGCTCACAAAGCATCTAGTTTGACGCTTCTATGTTGAAGATTGCAAAGCCTGCCACTTCTGAGCAAACACCCTGGATACACCCCATTCTTCGGATGCGTTCTGAGTTTGGGGAGTTTAACCATTTGCTCCAGGAGCTACATATGGATGAGGTTTCCTCCCAGCGCTACTTTCGTCTGTCCCACGCCCAGTTTGACAACCTCCTGAACCGCATCGGTGCTCAGATCGCCTACCAAAACAAGTAAGTGTTATTTATGATTTTTTAAATCTGCGAGGAAGGATCATAAAGTTCTCTGCGATTGCAGACTGCAACGATGACTTTGTCTTCCATTGTTGAGATACGTGTAGTGAATGAAACCCTCTGATTGGTTTAACGCGCCACTTCAGGACCGTCAAAACCATCAAAAGTTCTGCTATCTGAACTTCTGCGTTGCTGGCTTTTGGCGCATTGAAGCTTGAAACTTAGGAAAAGCTTGAAAAGTTGACAGAGCCAAAGCTCACAAGGAGCTGCAGAAACTGTGACGCTCCTCCAACGGCCTCCGCCATAGACTTAATATGTAATCTTGATGTTGCTGACTCTGATGAAGGCCGTGATCTGAATGCACCGTTAGACTTGGCTTTTCATCTAAAAGACGAACAGAAAACTGCACTCAATTGTTCTTTTGCAAGACGGACATTTTTGATGTTTTGCCTACTGGATATGGCAAGAGTTTAATCTACGTTAGATCCGCTGGTAGGTCTGGATACGTCACACCGTGTATTGTTGTGATTGGTCATGGCGTTATTCAATTGCGAACAGTGAGAGTTTCAAATGCAGGCTTGGTTCCGCCCCTCAGTTTTGGCCCTTTTCATTACTTGTTGCCATAACCTTAATCTTAATAGATTAGGGTCTGGATTTTTCCAGGATATTGCTAGGCGCTTTTGGGGAATAAATGTTGTTAAGGGGGTCTGAAAAGTCGGTATAACTAGCAACAAAGTCGCTAATTTGGCAACACTGGATGGTCATTGGAGCCAACGTGCTACTGTCGGGGTTAGGGCCGGGACATGTTACCATGGTTTCCTGAACTGCAACTCTGTTTAGGTAGAATAAAAATGGTGTGAATCTTATTAGTTATCTCCACCAGTCTCCATCTCTGCCATGTTTGAAATTTGAAGACAATTTGTTTTCTTCCCTAAACTGCTCAAGCGGGCCCACTGGGCCTGTGCCCTTAATGCCCTTGTTGTAATCAGGGCTTGAAAAGGGGTGATTAGTAGAGAGGAGTTGGACGCATAAGTTGGAGCGTATAAGAATCTGTTAAAACCAAGAGACAGCAGGATGTTTCCAAATGCCAGTCTCCTCCCTGGGTGACCAATGGTATACACCCAGTAGAAACAGTTGAAGTGGGACCCTCTTATTTAAAAATTGTTTCCTAATGTACAATTTGTTTTTATGTCACTGAATACACAAATTACTAATAAAGGTTAAATAAAATATTTCTTCTCTGTGTTAGTCTAATTAGATATTAATTTGTTTTAGGGGGTTATTATATTTAAAATTCTTAGATTTTTTTACTTGTTTATCTTGGTAAAACATACTGGTTATTTATTTATTTATTTATTATTTTGATTAAAAATGTTTTTGTTGTTAACACACCTTTTAATGTTGAGAAGTACTGCACCCCATTTCCTTTTGTTTTAAGGGTTTTTACACAAGTCTTCCGTGGGGGCCAATAAATGTGGATTATGCTGGTTTCTTTCACTATTATGTTTCCCGGTTTAAGAAGAGGTAAAAGAAATAGTCTGGAAAAATCTGTAATTTAACATAAACGAACTAAAACACTGATAAACATTAGGGAGTAATCAGGAAAGTGTTAGTTTTAGAAAATCACCTCTCAGCCCTGACTGAAACACTTTATCTTTGCCTTCACAGTTTTGCTGATCCCATTATCTTCTGACACAGAGTCTCTCACTTTGTAAAGACCGTTATCCGCCTCAGTTTTCCTCCCTGTATCCCGGGGCTGACAGGAGCTGGAATCCTCTGACAAGACTCGACAGGGATCAGGAATCCAACCTCTCCCTCCCTCGTAGCCGCAGCCTGTCCTAAACACACAGTGAGTCTAAAGCTGAAAGAAAGAAAGAAAGAAAGAAAGAAAGAAAGAAAGAAAGAAAGAAAGAAAGAAAGAAAGAAAGAAAGAAAGAAAGAAAGAAAGAATAATTAATCACATGTCACCCTCTGTGATAGAGGACCAGCAAATCAAAGAAGAGAAAATGGCTTTTTGTCACTTTAAATGAGTGGAGCCTGTAGCTGTTTTGTATCATCAAGTAGAAAAAGGTTCAGGGAGTCAATGCTTGTTAGAACCACCTTAAACTGTGAAAGTGTCTTTGGGTGTGTCTATACCAGTTTTGCACTCCTACAGACTAAAATGTTGTAAATTCATTGCAAAATAGCTTAAGCTCAGTCAGTCTTTCGACTGGGCTTTGGAACCGGGCTTTGACTAGGCCTTTCTAACACATTAAGTCTGATCTAAACCGTCCCTTTGTAGAGCTGAAAGTTCTCCTGCTGCAAAGAGAACCTCTAAGTGGACACGGTCCTCTCCCTGCCAGAGAGAAGAGTCCCAACAGCATGATTCTGCCATTACCGTGTTTTAAAAGTAGAAGTCCTTCATTCACGGTAACATTGTCTACAGTAAATGCTGTGTTCCTTTCTGATGAAGCAGGACATTTTATGAATTTCTTTTTAAAAACGCAGCCCCTGCAGAGATGATTGCAATAGCCATGGCTGCGTCTCCAAATAATCATTCCTGGCTTAGGTCTGTCAGTTTACATCTTACTAGGTTTGGAGTTAATGGAGTTAACAGAAGGTGCACAGTTGCTAGCAGGGTTGCCTTGCAGGTCCTGGGTTTAAATCCCGACCAAGGTTTACATGTTCTCCCAATGCGTGTTTCGGTTTCTCTCAATTTTTTCTGTTCACATGGCGCGGATCTCGGTCTGTACTGGAGTCCAGTGTTTTACATGACGGACTCCACCAAAACAGCAGGTGGCGGTATACAAATAATTCTGTAGCTATCCAACAAACGAGGGAATGAGAAGTACCGACGTCATAAAACGAGCGACAGCCTGGAATGTAAACAAACTGGTCTACCGGTCAACTTGCTACCTGAAGCCATCTACAAGGTGAGTGTTGTAGTAAACCCACTGTTTTGTAACCTAATGTGTTGCTGTGGGATGCTTGAATCGCATTGTTTTGGTCTGTTCGTGGTCGAGTGGTGATTCTATAATTTTGGCCGTCGGTGTCGTCATTTCCGTGTGGAGTACGTGTTAGGTATGTGTTAGGTACGGCCAGAGTACGGCTTATGTTCACATTATACGTATCCACTCGTACCTGGACTCCAATACTACCTCCAAGACAGGTCTCTCTGGCCGTATCCTGGCACGGTCCAGGCTGCGTTCACATGGTACGAAATAAGTGGATTTTGACCAAATACGGTATTCGAGCTCGGACTCACGTACCATGTGAAAACACTCTTAAAGATGCTGCCTCCCCAACCTGATGATGGATGGCTGCATGGATGGTTGGATGGATGGATGGTTGGGAATATTATTTTACAATCAAATCGTTCTTTAAACACATCCAAATAGCTTTTTGGATAACTTTTTATCGTTTCCCTCAAACACACATTAAAAAATGTTGTTGTTTTTTTTTTTAAACTTTATTTAAACAAACACTTGCACAAAAACTTTCAAAATGTGAAATTATTCTGTTAGTGTTCCTGTTACTCCTGCACCCTGTTTTGAGCATGTAATTATGTGTCTAAACAAACCAGGACTGTGTGGCACAGTTAATCTAGCTCCGAACTGAAGCCCAGACAAGATGTTGAAATGCCGGTTTCTCAGAGGTTTCCATCTGACTCATGCTCCTGAGGCTTCCCTCCTCAACTCCACACTATATTATAAAGCCTTAACGTCTTCAATGGAACAGACAGCTAAATTTCTCATCCTGATTATTTGTCTGATTATTCAATGCATATATAGAGAAATTAACTATTTAGCAAAAACATCTAAACAAGCCGCCGGCATGTTTTGGAGTAGATATCTGACCAGTCTTCTAGCCAGAACTGGTAGAGGTCATATAACAGGTTGGTCAGAGTAACTAGTGGTTTGTTTCCACTCAGTTGTACGACAAAACCAACCCATATCGCACCATTCTTGGAACCCCTTCAGTCCTAGGTCCATAGGACAATGGTACAGTTAGGGTGGAACTACTTGTCTCACCCAACATAGTCCATCAATTGGACGTAAGAAGAACGTCACTGATGGCATACAAGTGTGTCAGGTTTTTTGTTGCACCAGTAGGCCTCCTCGTTAGGTGTTTGGGTTTAAACCTGCCAACCCAGTGAAAGACCAAAGGCGGTGGAAACGCTTTCCTGAGTTTTCCGCACGAGCGGTCTCATTTTGACGGGATATTTTCTATATATGACTTTTGTTTTAGAGTGGTGATGGAAAAATCTGAAGGCCATTGGTCATTTTGATTAACTAGTATTCACACTTCTGACCACTTGGTGAAAATACGCAGACTCAACTCTTGTTTGTTTTCAAGGAACAAACAAGAGTTGAACTTCACCAGTTCTCTCTAGAAGAAAAAATAGTCTAATTATGCCAAAAGTCCACAAATATGGCTACCAAAAGGATGCTGCTGAATATTTTCCATGACTGAGTATCTTTTTAGAATGATTACAGAAAAATCTGAAGGTTGTCAGCTTGGTACCAATGCACACATTTAAAAATTTACAGATAGAGTACAGGTAATTCTCTCAATCACAGCCCTTAAAATGAGGAAAGAGCTTCATAAAATCAAGGTGAGGAAGGCTGCAGGTCCAGATGGCATCAGCTCCAGGTTCCTGAGGAGTTGCACAGATGAACAGTGTCACATTTTAGGTTATCTGTTCAACCTGAGCCTAAAGCTGGGGAAAGTACCACGGCTGTGGAAGACCTCCTGTGTGGTACCGGTACCAAAGAACCCCACCCCAAGGACCTGAGCAGCTACAGGGCTAGTAGCCCTGACATTGCATCTGATGAAAACTCTCAAGAGGTCGGTTCTTAACCATCTGCGCTCCCTGGTGAGGTCGTCATTGGATCCACTGCAGTTTGCTTACCGACCTGGCATTGGAGTGGAGGACGTCATCATCTACCTCCAGCACGAAGCTCTGACTCACCTGGAGAAACCTAGAAGCTCTGTGAGGATCATGTTCTTTATTCACTCCAGTTCTTTTAACACCATCCAGCCACGACTTCTGAAGGAGAAGCTGGAGCTGTCAGGACCATCACATGTCCCAATGGACACTGGTCTACCTCACAGGACACCCACAGCATGTGAGGACACAGGGCTGTGTCTCCGATACGCTATTCTGAAGTACGGAGGCCCCATAGGGAACTGTGCTGGCACTGTTCCTCTTCACCCTCTACACTTCATCACGCTGCCACCGACAGGAGTTCTCTGATTGCTGTGCCATAGTTGGATTCATTACAGGTGAGGACGACTCAGAGTACAGACAGAGGACTCTGGACTTTGTGAACTGGTGTCAGCAGAACCACCTGCTGATCAATGCTGGGAAAACCAAGGAGTTGGTGGTGGATTTCAGGCGACCCAGAACCAACACACTGAAAAACCTGGGAGGTGACATTGAGAAACGGTAGTGGACTCTTATAGGTACCTGGGTGTTCACCTGAACAAACTAGACTGGAGCCACGACACAGAGGCTCTTTATAGGAATGGTCAGAGCAGACTCTACATGCTGAGGAAGCTGAGGGGGAGCGCTGTTAACGACCTTCTATGATTCTGAGGTGTCTTCAGTCGTTTTTTACAGAGTTATATGTTGGAGCAGCAGTTTATCGACAGCAGAGAGGAAAAGGTTGGATAAACTCATCAGTGCAGGTGGTGGGAGACAGAACGACTATAGTTAAAATAACATCTCTGATGGACAGAGTCTCACACCCCATGTATGAAGATGTTAGTGAACTGCAGAGCTCCTTCAGTGACAGACTGCAGCATCGTAGAAGTATGGAGGAACGTTTCCGCAGGTCCTTCCGCCCTGCAGCTGTTACACTGTACAATCAAAACTACTCCCAACAAACATAGACGTTTACTTCAGCGCTGTAATTTGCACTAATCAACCGAACAACTAATACTGTTATATCTTGCACATTATTTTTATTGGTTTATATATACTAACTCATTGGAAGTTTACACGTTTACTTTTTAATGTACGGTACAATGCACAGTTTGTACTTTCTAAATATGCTGATGTAATATATGTATAAAATCGTATTTCTTCTGTACAAATTGTGTGTATTTCTGTTCTGTGTTCATTTCTGTTTGTATATCTGTTGGGTTTTTTGCTGCTATTATGACTAGATTTCCCCTTGTGGGACCATTAAAGGTTTATTCTATTCTATTCTATTGTATTCTATTCTATAACTAAATCAATCAAAAACAAGATTTCCACGAGAGCATTCACTTCATGTCGCCAGTTGTGATGGACTGGCGACCTGTCCAGGGTGTACCCTGGACAGGTCCAGCAGTCGCTCCAGCAATCCATCGCCCGTTGACAGCTGGAGATAGGCACCAGCCTCCCCCGCGACCCATTAAGGATTAAGCGGTTAAGAAAATGGATGGATGGTTGCAATTCAGTTTGAGTTGTTGAGTTTAACCACATTTTGATTTAGAAATGTATTTCTATGGACTTATGTTATGTTTTTACATTTTGTGTGTGAAGCTCTTTGACCTTTTTTGTTGTTATAAAACATGAGGTTACACCAATAAAGTTGTATTGCATCATTATCCCAACCTGAAAAAAATACATAAAACACGCACACAAGTTTGTATTGCTACCCATATTAGTGCCCTCCATTGACTTGCATTGTTTTTAATAACTGGATTTATGCCTAACCCTGATACTTTACCTAACCCTAACCATAACTGATCTATTCCTAACCCTAAGTCTAAATAAAACTTAATTCACACCATACCTCTAAACCTAAAAAAGGAGTCCACCGTATCAGGACTGGGCTTCGGTCCTAACAAGGTCCATTGGTCCTAGGAAAGGCTAGTGAATATTCCAAAACCGGTCCTAAGACAGGTAGCAATACAAGACCAAACACACACAAACAGTTCAAATTAACTAGTTACCTTGTATTTAGATTCAGATCAGTCAGACTTTTCTCTAGTCTTTTAATTTAGTTTTGATGTATACCTCTTTTGGTTCTCTGAAGGTCTTTTTTTTTAACAACTAATAAGATTGTTTGCCAGCTATGCTGATGATACTCAGCTTTACATGACATCCAGGTGACTATGAACCCATCCAAACAGTAAGCAATTGCTTTAAATAAAGCTATGTGTGGATGTGCCATATTTTTTCCAACTGAATAGAAACAAAAGTAATTATCTTTGGACGTAAGGAGGAATGACCAAGAGTCGGCACAAGCTTCCATTACTAGAGCTACAAACTACTTGTCAGGCCCACAAATCAAGGCTAAAACCCGTTAATAGCTTCCCTTTAGTAAGAGATTAATAATAGCGGAAATTTCATAACAGTATAATGTTTTAATGTTCTTTATATGTTCAATGTTGTTCTATTCTGTTTTTATTGTTGCTTTTATTGAATTCTCTAATCACCCAAAGCATCTTGAATTGCTTTGTTGCTGAAAGCGTGCCATACAAATAAACTTGCCTCGCCTCTTTTCAATTTATTCACTCATTTATTGTTTCACAGATTTGAAGAACAGAGGGTAGAGCTGCTTCCTTATTCTTTTAAATATCCTCATTATCAAGCAGATTATTCCCATTTCATTCAACTTCTGAGCTGCAGGTAAACTTTAGATTAAAAAAAGCACCACAAAAGTCTTTTTAAAGTCAGTGCTATGTAATATATTATTTGCTTTAATAATAATAATGTATTTTTTACATTAGAAATATTTATCTCTTCTGTTGCACAGAGAAGCCCACCGGTAATGTAGTCCCATACAAAAATATGAAGATGAGTTAAAACATAATGAGATGTTTATGAAGAAAGGCTGGGTGGATGTTGGATAAAAATTTCTACGGCTGATCTGGAGCATCTTCTAAAAATGTTCTGTCTCGTTTGAGGTTCTAACAAAGTTCTGCTGGGGAGATAAGAAAATCTGCATGAAATTTTCTGTAGCGGATGTAAAAAAGAAAAAAAAATTCCTGATCGTGAAGGTTACAATGTCACAAACATGGTCATAATGTTTTGTCTCATTCTAGTCAGACTTACTCCTCTTGATGCATCATTTCATTATACATTTTCATACAAAAGAAAACCCTGATCCCATTCCCATTTATAAATATATAAACAATACACTCTTAATGTCCACGAGTCAACACATCCCTCCTTCATACATCCTGAGTTTATTCCGGTTTCTACGGCCCAGCTGATCCGTTGGTGTCGTCGCTGTCGGCTTCCCTCGGAGAACTCGGAGCGGATCCTCCGACGGAGCCGTTAGCCGCCGCTCCCAGACCCCCCACCCTCCTCGCGACCTTCCCCTTCAGCAGCTGGCTGTCGGGGTGCAGCGAGTGGAGGTGGAGGAGCAGGTCGTCCTGAGTGCCGGCCGTGTGGCCACACTCCTCGCAGACGTACAGCTTGTTGCGCCGCTCCTTGTAGGCATACTTCAGGGTGACACTGTGGATCTTCTTCATGTGGGACTCCAGGGAGCAGCGCTGGGTGAAGGCCTTGTCGCAGAGTGAACACTTGTACGGACGGACGCCTGAATAAAAAATAAAAAGGTGTAAAAATGTTAAGAGCCTTCCGGCACCCAGAGAACGGACATGAAAAGCAAGGCGAGCGAGTAGCTACCTGTGTGTGTGCGGACGTGTCTCTTGAGGTCAAAGGTGTCGTTGAAGCCTTTGCCGCAGAAGGTGCACAGGTGTCTCTTGGTGTCACTGTGGCACTTAACGTGTCTGTTCAACATGCGCTGGTACTGGAACGTCTTCTGGCAAATCTGAAACGGAAGCCATTTACAGGCACATCACCTTTACTGAACACACAACATGACTGCAACTCAGGCCAGGGTCAACCTTTGCAGATGCGTTTTAACCTGCTTTTCTCATCTGACTTTGGTGACTTCAATGGAACAATGTCGTCACATTGACACAACTGATTTGTGTGTGCAGAATTAAAACAAAAAATATACAAAAAATACATACAAATTCATCTGTGTAAAAATGTTCCATAACTAACCAGTTCAGCCGCTATTATTACAAAACTTACAGTTATCATGTATCGTTTTTACCATTAATCTCGACATCAGAATATTGTTGAAAATTGATGCCCAATGATTGAAAAGTATTGTCAGCTGCACAACATGTAACCATAAAAAGCGGGTCTAAAACAGATGGGCTCCAATACATGGGTCCCAGTTTATGGGGGCGGGCATATTGGATGCCATACAGTGCAATACACGGCAGGACTGTTATAAGAAAACCCGAGAATTTTATTTAACAGTCCTGCTGCAGCGCAAATGTGTATTACATTACTTTATATTTTTGTCCAAATACATAATTTTCATAATATTATATCAAATGCTATCACCTCAAAACTATTCAAGGACTGAAGGCTTTTTTTACTCTTACTAGAGCCCATAAGTAGTGGCACTTATACTTTAGAGCAATTTTTGGATACTCTACCAGCCTCTGCTTAAAGGTTACTTAGTAGGGTGAATCTTCTTTTAGGAACTTAAACAGCTGAATTAATAATCTGTGCAGCAAATTCAAAAGGATCATGGCTGATCTGGAACAATCAATAATGAATAAAATACGAGTGTAGTGATGTTAAACATGTATTTATACCTGGCAGACAAACGCTCCTGTCGTTGCGGGGGGAGAGTTCTGACTTTGGCCCATTGATCTGTTCACTGTAGTCGCCGCCTCCGAAGGGGCAGGATTTTGCTTGGGGGCGGCTGGCATCACAGTGGCTTGTGGCGGTAAAGGTTGTGGATAGGAAACGGGGGGAATAGCTTGAGGAAGAGGCGAGGGATCGGGAGGCAACTCGCCTGTAGTTACCTGTCAGAGAGAGAAAAAGGTGTTCAAGTTGAAATGAACAAGGCATTGTGATTGTTTCAGTTTCAGCTGTAAGATCTACTAAAGGGAGATGTAGAAAGAAGCTATATTTGCTTCAAAATGCTTTAAAAACAGCTTCACCTACACCTTCATTTACGGGTGAAACTCCAAAAATTAGAATATTGGGCAAACGTTCTGGATTTTCAAGGATTTTAAACATAAAAATGTTGGACCTCTGAGAAGTATAATCATGCTGTACTTGGTTTGGGACCCTTATGGATCAATTACTGCGTCAGTGTGGCGTGGATGCTATCAGCCTATGGCACTGCTGAGGTCTTACGGAAGGCCAGGATTCTTCAATAGTGGCCTTCAGCTCTTCTGCATCATTGAATCACTGAAATAAATGAACTTCTGCACGATATTCTTATTTTTTTAGTTTGATCTGTTTAACATTTTTTAGAATATCTTCAGTGATTTACCAACAAACCTCATCCTCAAACAGTTTCAGATCCCATCAACCGAAAGCTGCAGTCGTGTCTCATTTCTCACCTTAATTTTGGATCGGACGTACAACGACCCGCCATGTGAGCTCCGTCTGATGTCTGACCTCCCCGGTGACTCGTTCGGACTCCACGGTTGTCCAAGCACCGTGCTGGACGGCAGCTCGGCGTGGCTGTCCGATGGACAATGCTTGGTGAGGCAGAGAGGCCCAGTCTCCGCGGGGCTCGCCTCGACTTCCGTCAGGACCGATGGTGGGAAGATGGAGACTGTGTGGAAAGGGGTAGAAAAATGATCCACATTTACATTGTGTTATGATTAGAGTTGCACCGATACTGAAACTGGTATCTGGGCTACTACCGTTCAAATGCACATGTATGGCTGTATCAGTTATTTAACCGATAACATGAACCAATACTTAAAACTGCAATACTTCCACAGAAAATGTTTATTTTTCACTTCAAATCTTAGTTTTGATGTAATTTTTTTATTATCATTTTATTTTTATGTAATTCACCATCATTTTTTAAAACAAGCGGAGAAGAAAATAAACTATGTCTCCTAATTTTTTGCACTTTTTTTGTGTGGTAAAACTATCTGAAATTAGTCATATCCAATTGTCAGTATTAGGGATGCACTGATCTGCTTTTTCTGTTTTCGATACCGATACCTGAAATTCATAATCTGCCGATACCGATCCAAACAGTACTGAATTACATAAACTGTGTGCCGTTTACAAAAAGGAACTAGGGATGCAACAACACCACTTTTTTTCAAACTGATACAAAACCGACATCTGACTACTTATCGATTCTGAAATGCAATGAATTGGAAGACAGGTTTTTATTTTCTTCTCTGCTTGTTTTAAACAAATGATGGTGAATTAGAAAAAAATTTAGCTAAAAAAAAATTACTGCAAAAGTGAAATTACAAGTGAAAAATAAACATTCTGATCGAAATTATTTTAAAAAAACGATACAGATATGAGTACATTAGAACGATATTGGCCCTGATAGTACCTGTTTAAAAAAGTGGTATCATTGCATTTCTACTTATGATTATATTACATTTACATTATTTACAAAGGAACAACCTATAGTTCAATTATTAAAAATCCTGGTAATGTATACGTTTTTTTAAAGTAATAATTCTGGTTTTAAAAAGTCTTTTCTAACTGGCAGGTGTGGATTAGAATACTGTTGACCAAGGGAGGGAGATGCAAACAGGGAAAATTAAAGAAGAAAATTACTGCATTACTGCGTTTCACAATAGGCAGCTACCTTCCACCGTTTTCATATTTGCACAATTGCTCTACAAGCACAACATACAGAATAAAATAAGCTTGTTTGTGCGGGTAGGTGTGCTCCTGTTTTGGCCTATTGTTGAGTACGACTTGCTTTGCACGCAGACACATGCCTAGAAACACACACGCACACGCCAACCTATACAAAGACATCCCCATTACAGTTAGACTTGCCGAACCAGACGGTCTAGCAGCGCCAGCTCTTTCCTTTCCTCAAACAATCCACCTCCGCAGGGCTGAGCGTCAGGGTTCGGGAGTGCTTGTGTGTTAGCGTGCGCGCCCCGTGCGTGGCACAGGTATACACGAGCAAAACGTAACAGAAAACGGCAAGGAAAGCAAGGTGATTCACAGAGAGAGCCAACGGCACATTATAAAAGGCGTGCTTTTGTGCATGTGTGCGTTTTTAGGTAGGCCATCTGCAGGTGTGGCCGAGTGGAAACAAGGAATCAGTTTAGTTTGTCAGACCAGAATCTGATAAAACTCAAATGTAAATGCAAATGAAGCCACCGCAGCTGGCTTTAAAGATGAGAAGACACAAAAGCTGATCTATAAACTTACAGAGTTAACGGTACGGCCTGACACAGTGAGGGCTCTGTGCAGCATCGCCAGTATATTTGATATTGAAATGTCACTCGCGGAGCCCCGGCGGGTCTCAAGACTGAGTTTACAGAGAGACGAGCAGGTTGTTATGAGGGGCTGTCAACAAAACTAAATTACCACCACATTTAATAAGATTTTGGGATTGTTGCTGTGACCTCACATCTTACTGAGAGTCAATGTCTCTTCAAAATATTTAATTCCTCCACAATTCAAGGTATTTTGATTCAGTATCAAGTTTCTTAAGACCTACCACATAATCTTTTGTTGCTTTTTGAGAAAAAAAGGAATCTGTTCTTCTGTTCATCCAGGTGGGAACTGGTTTAGGAAGGAAACCGAGACGTCGCTTCTCCTCTGTTAGATTCTCCGGCTCATTCTGGGGGATAATAAGCCATTCCAGAGGAGCATTGGGATACATAGCAAGCTCTGGGTCTGCACTAGGTTCTCCTCCCATTGCGATGAGCCTGGGAAAATTTTTAAAAGGAGGCATCCCAACCAGATGCCTGAATGACCTCCAGTGACTTCTGTCGATGCGGAAGAGTAGCAGATCTACACGCAGTTCCACCTGGATTGCTGAGCGCCAGAGCGACAACAGCCATCCTACATTTTCAGCCTCTTGTTTCTGCGAACTTATACATCTAGTATATACGTAGAACACATCACCTCAGTTCTAAAGTTCTTACACTGGCTCCCTGTAGCTCAGATAATACACCTCAAAATACTCCTACTAGTTTATAAATCATTAAATGGTTTAGCACCAAAGTATGTTGGAGATCTGTTGTCACTATACCAACTCCCAAGACCACTTAGGCTCTCCAACTCTAGTTAACTAAACATCCCTAGACTTAGAAACAAACACTGAGAAGCAGTTTTTAGTTTCTATGCTCCCCTATCAGGAACAAACTTCCAGACGACTGTGAAGCTGCTGAATCGTTAAGCTCTATTAAATCAATGGTAAAAACTCATCTATTTAGAGCTGCCTTTGAGTGATGTTCTAATATAATATTGTGTGTATTACGCTTGATTGGTATTTTTGTTTTTTTCTCTAATGTTGTATTCTGTGCTTTTCCTAAATATTTTTTTTCTGATATTATATGATTTTCTTAATTGCCGTTTTATACTTTTATGCATTTTCAGTTTTTATGCTTTTATCAAATGTTTTGTTTGTTTCTATACCACTAAATCATGTAAAATACCTTGAATTAGCTTGTTGTTGAAAGTGTGTTACACAAAGGAACTTGCCTTGCCTCATAGATTAGAGTCAGAACAGAGATGCACCTGTAAAATGGGAGCTCGGCTAAGTTCTTTAATTAGCACAACAAAACCTATTCCTATATCAGACCAGACCAGATCCCTATCTGTCCATCAATTTATCTTTACATTCAATCATCACTTATGCATAGGGTACCAAGATGCTTTAACTTCGGCACTCGTCGCAAAAAACTAAACCCTCAACCCAGTTGACTTGTCCTCCAGGCTTCTTCATACTCTTCTACTCCGGGGTGTCAATAGGACCACATCCCTCCTCCCCAAAAAACAAGGATGAGACCAAGGAATTCCCAAACCAGAAACCCTCCTATCCACGACTATGCGTCAAAATCCTGTCCATAGAAACCACAAAAACTGAGACAATGGTTAGCCATGGTGGGACTTAACTTCTTTTGCTCATGGCAAAGGTCTGGTACACCATTCAACAGCCCAGTCAAAAGCCAAGTTACTCCTCCTGGAATTGAGCGAATGAATATCGGGTCTCATACTTCTTTTTAACACACCGGTGAAATATTTTCTAGAGATTCAGAGTTGATTGATCCCTTAATCGGTGGGAAATATTCGTCATGCCCCTTTCTTGAAGACTGGAACCACCATTCCCATCTGCCACACCACTGGTCTTTTAAACACACAAAATGTTACAGAAGACTAGACGTTATCCCGGAGTTAATTGCTTAGTTCTTTTTTGGGGCTTCGTGGAGGTATAACAACAGACTTGCAATTGTTTGCTGAAGATGTCAATACTGCATACAGAAAAGTGAATAACATTTCCTTGAAGTTGCCTTTAAACTGTCTTAATTTCTACTGTGCATTGATAGTCTCTGTGGTGACCTCTGCTTGTGGACATTTAATCTCAAGTTATATTGTTTGCTAACCCCTCCTTTCCCCCCCATCCCCAATGAATGAGATGTGTGTATGCCTCAGAGTAACTAGATAAAGGGATTCCCGATACCCAAAGTTCTATCAATCCGAGTTGAAGAGGAAGAAGGAACACCAGTGCTGCTTGCACGTTTATTATTTTTTTAATTTATAGCGTTGCTCAGCTGAGAGAAAGAGTCAACAATCAGTAGATAACTTTATCAAACACTGGGTGTGAGTCAGTGTGTGTTTGCTAAAGGTGTATTGTCCGTGGCAACCGGCTGTTCGAAGGGTCCGTTACATTTTCCTCCATTCAACAAACCTTGAGCCAGTTTTAGCAGCACCAACACTGAAAGCAAATCCCCAAATCCCAAGACGTCATTTAAGGACCACTGATTTAGCACATGGACATTTTAGAGCGATTATTTTACTCCTTTTTTTTCCAGTTTCATGTTTGGTTTATACGGTTATATGGTTTATATCATTATTACGATAGCGGTAAACTTCACAAAAATATCTAAGCAAATCCATCCATCCATCCATTTTCTTAACCGCTTAATCCTTAATGGGTCGCGGGGGGGGGGACACCCACACCTAAGGACAATTTGGAGTGATCAATTAACCTGACAGTCATGTTTTTGGACTGTGGGAGGAAGCCGGAGTACCTGGAGGAAACCCACGCATGTACGGGGAAAACATGCAAACTCCATGCAGAAAGCCCTCTAAGCAAATCATTGGTAAAAAAAAGAACATGAACAACAACAACAATTATTTATATAAGTGGCTAGAAAGTTTAGCTTTGCTAAGTTGATATTCTGCCAATAAATTCACAGTTGTATTTTTTCTCTTTGCTTCTGGTCAGAAGTAAAGAGTAAAAAATATTTTGAATTAATTAAACATGAAAATACAAAAAATTGGAAAGTAATAATGCTGGAAAAGATTCATTTGTTCAAAAAGTTTAGGATCTGAGTTTTAGTCAATATCTAGACTCACTTATTGGATTTTTTTAGAAGATGTAGCCTACTGTAAGTACAATTTAGATTTTCTACTTTGGAGAAAACATTAGAAGATTTCTTGGTGCAAAACAGAGTGATAGAGCCTGTTTCTTTTGAATGAAATACCTAGTGACATTTAAACCTACAGCATCCTAAATATCCTTTGTTCTTGATTTTCCATTCGTGCAATCAAACCATTAAAATAAGCATTTTTGATTTTTGAACAATTGAACCAAAAATTAAAACTAACACAAATCAAAATATATCACATTTTGTTGAGGAATCCAATGGGGCGATACAACATTCACACATACTAAAGGAGTGGGGATAAATAAATGCAGAATAACCTGTTTAACAGGACATTGCTGATTTATCAAGAATGGCACATTTATTTATGTACTAGTGTTTTACTTCTAATATTTAAAAACAGTTTAATACATAAGATTTCCTTCTTGAATTAAGCTATTTCCTAAAGAAACATTAAAAGGATGGTGGAAGAAATGTCAGAGCTTACTCTGAAAATTGATGTCAATAAAAACAGCATGTTTGTTGTTTGCATCATTAAGACTGCCGTTACCCAACTACAATCCCATCAGATCTATGGTAATCCCAGAGGCGGGTCGAAGTAAACTGGGTTCACACCAATGATCCATCAGAAACAGGCCCTGGCACATGTTTGTGGGTTAGGAGATAAAAATAAAACTCCCAACACGCACATACAAACACACCGTGTGGAAAACTGTCCAAACTGATGGCATCTGGTGGCTTATACAAAGTATTCAACACGCCTTCCACTCTCTTTCTCTCTCTAAGGTAATTATCATACCTCTATGTGTGTGTGTGTGTGTTAATGCGTTTTCATTTTGGTTTGTGCACGCCAACGCACTCCAGGCAGGTACATCAAGTAACGGCACATACCAGAAACTGAACCAGAGACCGTTGCTGGGTATTGTTAGAGGGTGTTGACGATGCGTCATTATGCACAGGTGCTACAGGTTTAAAAAAAAAATAATAATCTGTAATCTGCTGTAAATTCAGTGGCGTAACAGCATCTCATACAACGGAATGATTTTACACACAGCTTCTGGAAAAATCTAAATCAGTCTGCAGCATGAGAATATCTTAAATAAACTCAGTACGGAGTGTTTATGCGGACGATATGGCTTTCTGTCCAGGGCGTAGCCATCAGAGGGAGGCATGAGTGAAAACAGGTGTGCACGTATTCTGTGTCGTCCAGTTTCAAGTACTGTACAAAAAAAACTGTCTCTCCATGTCACCAAAGGTGCCTGGACCTGACCGAAGGTGAATCTGGACTTGGGCTAGAAGATACGACCCCAAATCTATATCACCATATAATCTAAAGCAAGAATGCCCAAACTTTTCTCCCTCAGAGGGCCAAAAATAATATTTATCAGGGGGAAGATGACCAAATGTAATAATTTTACTTGAAATACAAACACCAAGAGTAAAAAATAAAATAATTTTATTTATTATACAGTTATTTAAGATTCCTTTCAGTGTAAATAATAAAAACGACAAAAAAGTCACATTTATTCATTTTTAAAAATACCTAAACTGCCTTATTTGATTAATTTTTAGCACTGATGCCAGTGAAAAAAAATTATATGCCTCTCAGAATTTTTCTAAACATTTTTTTGCCCGAGTACCACTGACAATGCCATTCCACGTTGATAGCAGCTGCTTAAGCTAGCAGCCAACTTGGTAAAATATGAAGTTGGAAGTAGTTTTATCCAATCCTGTGCAGAAGCAAAGAATCTGTTCATGGGAAGTTTTGTAAATTTATCAGATATGATTATTCATGGTCTTATAAAGTGAGCAAATCTAAATGCCTAAACGTCTGCTGGCTACCCCTTGTAGTTCCTTGTAATTCAATTTTAAGCTTAATTTGTTATAGTTAGGGGTGCAACGATACCGCTTTCTTCAAACCGATACGATACCGAGTACCAATGCCGATACTTCTACCACACAAAAAAATGCAATGAATTGGAAGAGGGCTGCTTGTTACAATAAATGATGGTGAATTAGATAAAAAAATATAAATATTGATAAAAATGACCACAACACTAACATTTCTGGTAAAAAATTCACATTTTCTTTGCAATTATTACAGAGTTTTGACATTTTATTTATTGGTTCCTGGTATCGGTTAACTTGAATCGATATGAGTACATTAGGTGGTATCAGGCCGATACCCAATACCAGTATCGGTATTGGTGCATCCCTAGTTATATTTCAATTCTAATGTATGCATAGGGTTAGGGTGGGCCAAACTGAATGACTTGGGGAGCCAACTTTGGCTCACGGGCCCCGCTTTGGACACCCCTGATTTAAAGCATGTGTGGTGACGATATGTATTGCTGTATGTTTTTTTTTTTTTCTTTAGCTATGTCAAAACTGACTGCTTATGATCATTCTTTCTTTCCAGATACATTACAGCAGAACGACTTCTAAAAGGTTTAAAATTCCATTTAAAGAACATTTATTGTGCAAAATGCATTTAAACCTATTCAATAAATTTTCCAAAATAATGCAACACAAAAATTATCTCAAAAATAACAAAATATATTTTAAATAAAATAAAAGCTAAATATTATAATACAGTTCAAAATTGCCTTTTCTCCCGGTTACTTATTTATACATTTAATAATGCAGACAAAGAAACCTGCAAAAGTTTAAATTAACAGGTTTCTTTACCGTTAAATGAAAAACAACTTTTAAACTTTTAATATCTAGTGTGAACACTAAACATTAGTATTCCTGTGTACCTGATACAAAGTATGTAGGCACAGCTTGATGACATCATCAAAACATATAGCGGTATAGTCAAAATCTCTGCCTTTGGCTAAATTTTAATTTCTACCTTGTACTTTTTATATTGCCCACTACTAATCTAGAATACTATTCGTTTCTTTTTTTAATAAATCAGTTCTAGTTCAAAATTCAAAACAATCTTCAAACTTCTCCCAAAAAAAAAACCTTGGGTTATTTCCTCTACCCAATTCCTGGCTTATTCCTGTTGTATTGTTTGTTTTTGGTTATTTTTCCGGAGCCTTACCATGATATATAAGTTTTGTTTTAACCCAAAATTGTGGGTCAAATTAACCCACCAAATAGATGGTCTGTTTTAATAGCTTAATTGGGTTAAAAAATAACCCAAAGTTAGTTATTTTTTAACTCAAGTGTTTTAGAGAGTTGAATTTGATTATTCTAGAATAAACATAGATTCTTTGAAACCGTTCAGATTCATCTGTGAAGTTTGGCGTGCGTGTGAATATATGTGTATATTCACCCCCTTCTAGTCTGATACAACTAAATAAAATCCAGTGCAAGTTGAATACCTTCAAAAGGTCCCCTAAGTAGTCAAAAGAATTGACATGTATGTAAGTAAGCCTAAGCATAAATCCAGCTGTTCTGTGGAGGTATCAGACACTTGTTAGAGAAAAATCAGAGAGGAATTTGCATTATAAAGTCAGCAAACAGGTCAAGGATGCAGTTGTGGATGAGATTAAAGCCCAGTTAGGTTAAAAACCATCTTTTTAATGACTGGAAAGAGCCGTAAGACTGCCGTCCGGCTAACCTGACTGGCTGAGCGAGCGAAGCATTCTCTCTTGAGGAGCGGCACAGATGTACAACTGCAGGTTGGAGAAACTGCAACTAAACTGGAGGAAGCTTTTGTTTGGAGCAAAGCCAACAAGAAGTCCCATATTGGTCACAGAGGTCAGTGGGTCGAAGAATAAAACCACCAGTGCACGTGCCCTCGACTTCTTATGGCGAAACATAGAGGAGGCAGAATCATGCCGTGGGGGAATGCCGTTCAGAATCAGATAAATCAGTCCAAGCCGACTGGAAAAAAGTGATTATGGATATAGCCTACTTTATATATTTTTAGTGCTTCTTGAAAGTATTTATCAAGCTTAATTTGGCTCTCCTGCTGCTCCTCTGGTTTCAAACAGCCAGGAGGATGTAGAAGTCAATGATTAAAAAAGTTAACGGGGAGAGGAGAGGAAGACGCACACAAACAGGCTCAGTGAAGGAGTAGCGGGGGAAGGGTCAGAGAGGTTTAGGGTGTAGTCCGTTACTTGTTATCTGATACCGGTGGCCTGTTACAATAAAACCTCTGCCGAGGGCAACAATGGGGATTGTTCTCAAGAAAGACACAGAGAGGGGCATAGACCCCCCCCCCCCCCAGATTCAGGTGGTCATGGAAAGACATTAGGATTTGTCAGTAAACACGTCAGAAATCTGCATCATGTTGCCTCTTGATTTGATTTATTTTTTTCTGTTTATTTAAAGAGGTCAGCGCAGGAAAAAAGAAGATAGAAAAGAGGGAAATGTTTTGAGTGAGCAGTCTGTTCAGGGAGCGGGCCGACATGTCAGGTTTTATAATTCGGAGCGATTGAACAAGGAAGGAGTGCAATCAGGGGTTGAAGGTCGATGTGGGAACCAACGGGCCTTTCTGATTAAAGAAAGGCCGCTGTGAAAGGCATCAAAGCCACCATCTACTCACGACATCGTTTTCTTCATGTTAATGTGAGATATTACAATTAAATAAGCCGATTTGGAGTTGTTGTTTTAACGCAAACAGAAACTAAATAACCGACATCGCCGGCGCGGCGCGGAACCCGCAGCCTCTCCGGGGCCCCGCCGGGTTGATCCCGTTATTCGCAGACTAGAAGGTTTCCCCGTTACAGCCCCGCTCACAGCCTCCATGCAACACCTGCCACACCGTCACCAACACCAGCATTCCTAGCCTGATCCAAAACGTAATAATATTTTTTTAAAATCCTCCAATCTGTGCGTAAAAGGCACCGAAATACGCATTGTCCCGCGTTGTGGGCTCCCCCCGGGTCTCCGTTTAAGTTCCGTTTGCTTCCAGCAGCAAACATGGCTCATTACCGCAGCAGTGGACTCACCTGGGATGTAGACGTCCCCTCTCTCATGATCGGGGAGCTCGCTCCAGTTCCGCTTTCCCGGAGAAACGTTCGCCTTTTTCACCAGAAAGGCCCGCGGCATGATCGGTCAAAAGCAACCAGTTCTTCGCAATAAAAATATTTTGTTTTTATGTTGCGCGGGGAAGATTGAGAAAAGAGACGACGTCAAACCAGGTAACTGTTTAAAAGCAGGAAGCTGAGGGGGGGGAAATTGGAAAGGGTCGATCCACTTCTTCTCCTTTCCTACTTGCGCTTTTTCTTCTCGTTTCGCAAAGCTTTATCTCCTAATATCTTCACTCTTTTCTTTCTATCAAAATCACGATTTCCAGATTTGAAGAGGTGAAAGAGGTCCGGACAGGTGAGTGTGCTCAGGTGAGGCAGGTAAAGTCAGAACGGGCTCCGCAGCGCCTCCAAATAACGGGAGAGTGTGTCAAGAAAAAAGAAGGAAAAAAAAAACGGAAGATGATCACACACACACACTCACACCAAGTCAGAGGCGCAGAGGTTGGTCAAAAGCAGCTCAGGTACTCATTTAAAAAAGAGAAGCAGGAAACAGGTGCCAGCGCGCATGCGCGGCAGAAATAACGGTGACAACAGGCTAGAGAGCCTGGGTTAGGCCTCAGTATACCTGCTGAACCGGTTTACCCCTCCTCTCCCTCTTTCTGTCTTTCCTTTTCGCTCTTTATCTCCAGGTGAGGAGCCAGGAGAAAGACGAGCGGAAAGAAAGAAAGAAAGAAAGAAAGAAAGAAAGAAAGAAAGACAGAAAAAATGAGATTTTGAGTCTGCTTGACATAGGATAATTTTTTTATTATTAAATAGATCATGAAATACGTAAAAAGAACAAATTAATATTTGAATTACTTTTCTGTAATGTAATTACAAAGACCAAGTAATAGGCCTATGTCATCAAGGCCATGCAAGTTCATTTGTAGAGTACAATTCATACACAAGGCAATTCAAAGTGCTTCACAGTTGCATAAATTAAGAAAACAGATAAACAGGAAAAAAAACATCAACTTAAAAAAATAATTAATTACAATAAAAAGCAAGAGTGCAGATAAAATACGTTGAATTGTCATATGGACGGGTAAAAATAACTGTTTTCAGCCTGGATTTAAACATTGCTAGAGTTGATATCAAATCGTTTGATATGCCCAGGTTATGCATCAGTGGCACACTTTTTTTTGTAGGATATGTCATTTGTTTTCTGCGTTCCCAGTTACGGATACTAAGGAATCTGACACAGTATATTTTTCTAAAAAAAAAGAAAGAAATAAAAGGTTGATAAATCATTCAAATTTATGTAAATAAAGTCACATTCAGATTAGGTAATTATTTGTTTTCAGATATCAAACTTGAGTCCTAATAAATGAGGCAACTTTTAGAATCTAGCTTCACGGTAACAGGGTTGAAAATGCAATGCTAAAGTAAGCTTTTTTTTCCAGAAATAGATGTAGAAAATATGGAATGTTACTGATAATATCAAGGACAAATTTAGCTACATTAATAATCTCAGAAAAATGTTAAATTACATTGTCGTATTCGGACAGGATGAGTAACAGGGTCGCTTTGGTTAGTGTGGCACAATCAAGTAAAACTGAAAAGAATAAAAAAAATATGACGAAAAAGAAGAGGATTTATGGTGTTATCTTAGGGTTTGATTATGTCATATTCTCTGTTTCATTTGACTCCCTCTTTTCCTTCTTTTTCTTCTATGCTAAATATGTTTTGGTAACAGGGTTGCGCACATATTGTGGGACACAAATTCAATACATTTTTACTACTATGATAATTATAGTAAACGTTTTAACAATTACTACGGAACGCACATTTCAACACAAATATGCCAAAGAATTCATGTCCAAGTTTCTCATCCAAGACGGTGGGACAAGAGAAAAAAAGAAACTTAGGGGAGACTTTAGATTTATGATATTTTTAACAATATTTTGAAACATGTTTTTCTAAAACTATATGTTTTAGAACAAGAATAATTTAAGATACAAATATATGTTTTTGTGTTTTGGATTGTCAGATTTGGTTTTTTGTGGGTGGGACAAGAAATGTCTTCAAATTCTGGAATGACCCGGTTCACAAGCATCGCATTTGTGTGAAACATGATAATTATCAAATTATTTACGCCCTAAACCGGTTTTATGTTGCTTTAATGAAAATGCAGAGATCACCGACATAAACTGGAGGACAAATATTTGATAAAGAATTGTTTTTATTGTCTGTACCAAGCGTTTGCACAGAATCTGGTTTGGTGGCTTTTCAGTATTCTGCTCCCACAACATGGAACAATTTAGAAAAATACTGGAAATTAAAGGAACTGGTTCCAAGAGGATAATTTAAACGATTGTTCAAATGTTTGGATGTGAATTCTGTGATTTGTAAATGTTTTAAAACAGTTTTATGAAATTCCTGCTCGAAATCTGTTCTGTAATTCTAAATTGTCTCGAGCTGTCTTGGCTAGGACTCCCTCGGAAAGGAGTTTAGTAATCTCAACAGGATCTTCCTGGTTAAATAAAGGCTCTATAGATAAATACAAATGTTTTCTACCTTTTTACAAATAAAAATACATTTTCTCCCCTCATATGGTTGTTCGTTCTCTAATATTCTCCACAATCCTCTGAGGCTTTCACAGAACATCTCCAGTTATCTCCCCAGATTCAATAACGAACCGCTATAGACTCTATTCACTTGCCAGGGATCTCCTCTAAGGGCACATGGATGCACACCGATTTTATTTAGGGATATCCCAATAAAGGGGCCTGAGTACATATGCATGCCACACTTATCAGGATTTTACTCTAAAACCTGAAAAGAATTGGTGGAAGCACAAAAAAGGCTGCGCTATACAGGTCTTTTATTGTAGAGTGAAAGTTAACCATGTATTATTTTCCTTCCACTTCGGAATTATGTCCTACTTTGTAGGGATGCACCGATACTGGTATCAGGGTCAGTACCATTATTACTGTATTAGTAAAGTTAACCGATACTGTTAAGAAAAAAGTGGTATCATTGCATTCCTACTACTTTAAATTTTTTTTTATTTAACCTTTATTTAACCAGGAAAGTCCAATTGAGGCTAAGAACCTCTTTTTCAAGGGAGTCCTGGCCAAGAGGCAGCAAAAAACACAGTCAATTACATTCATAAAAGTTAAACGATACAAATAATTAAAAACAATTGCAATTAAAATAGGTCATTCCAGATTATTTCAATCTGGACTTAAAAGCATTTAAGAAAATAAGTTTGTTGGTTTATTGCATAAAATCCCAATATCGTGAGGTAAATTATGAGGTTGTAATCTGACAAAATGTGAAAAAGGTATGAACAATGTACTTTAGGGGAGGTTTTTCATCCACATAGTGAATTTCTGATCTTGTTTGCACATATTTACAGGACAAAGAGTACGGGGGAAAGAACTGTTACCTGCAGTCTGTGGAGACGCGTCGTTGCAGCAACATTTCACAGCTAATTTAGGGCTGTTACTTTTTATAACGCCACACTGACGCAACTCCAATATTCTGTCACATTAATACATAAGCTGAAGCTGGATGATAGTTAATGGATCAGAACACTTAGAGTCTGATTTTGGGGCTGATATAAGAACTAAATACAGCAAAGTATAAACTGAACTCCAGTTTAATGAGGGCCCCAAATAATTCCTCTGGTTAGCTAAATGAGTCGAGGTCATCAAAGAGAAGATGTTCGTCCTCGTTTGTGGGGAATTGCTTGTGAAACATGAGCGCAGCTGCAGAGAGCAACGATTTTTCCCTAATATTTAAATATGGCATCATAAAGGGCTCTCTGTGCATCTCAGTCTGGGATTTGAATAATATTGGGCCCAATAGCTCATGTGATTATTCCTGACATAAAACTCTGCTGTGTTGTGAAGTTATTAAATACCCAAATGAAAAATGACTCATGTTTGATTTATCTCTAAATTGATCTACTTCCGGCTTTTTTTTTTGCTGTTGAATGCACAAATGACTTTACTCTCATGAATTTGGCAGAAAATTTTGTATTACTCGTTTCAGTACACAGCAGCCTAGACACCAGGCTAGTTTAACAGGTGAGTTGTGAGCATTAGAACCAAGTTTTTTTTTGTCAAAGTTGAACTGTTTGAACTAAACAACTTGAATAATTTTGGGGGTAAATTTTTTGGTGCAGTCTATGTTTGATTTCCGTGAGAAACAGCTGGTTTGCAAATCAGTTATTTACTTTCAACAGGTGGAGAAAATTCCATTTTATTTCTGTTTCCGTTTAATCATCACACTTGTGTTGAATATTTTTTTTGCGTTCTGCTCACGTCTCTCAGCTCCTTTGAGGTTTGATTTCCACAAAATAAAGTCGCACAGACAGGCGTCAACGTTTGTCATCAGGGAATGCGTCCCTGAACAGGGAGGGAGGGGGTCTAAGAGTTCCTCTGAAGAGGCGGAGGTGTGGTGCAGGTAGAAGGTATGCTGCCTGGGCTGTTGGAGCAGTCTGGCTAGAGGTGCAATGCCCTCCCTCCTCTTCCTCCTCACTGTCGTTCGTACTGTAATAACTGGAGGGGGATAGAGGTGGCGTCTGCAAGGTACAGGCCAAAAGAGTTCATAGGATTGGAGTCGTAGTTTTTAATAAATATTTGGAACCAGTAAAAGATGAAAAAGGAGAGGAATAAACACCTATATGGGAGGGAGAAGCTATA
Source organism: Apricaphanius iberus (assembly GCA_028564705.1). Taxonomy (NCBI): domain Eukaryota; kingdom Metazoa; phylum Chordata; class Actinopteri; order Cyprinodontiformes; family Aphaniidae; genus Apricaphanius; species Apricaphanius iberus. The sequence goes on from JAPXFQ010001341.1 coordinate 580,446, forward strand.
ATAAAGACAGGAATATTAATCTGGAGACGGAAAAAAAGCAAGACGACTGCAAAAAAGTCATTAAATTAACAAAAAAACATACCAAAGATAACACTTTCTCCACTCCCCTCATCAGAATTTTTTACTAAATTGTAAATTTTACTAAATTTTACTGGACCTGAATCTCCAGTAAAATTTCCAAAACTTACATTTTCCTTTCATGACGGGCTCCGTAACTTTTATACCTTAAAAAAATAAATTTTCAAAACCTTTTGGCGAGACATGAGCATTTATTATATTCATTTTCAGAACCGCCACTGCCTGGGAGCTTCCCGCTGCTGAAAACTGCTCTACACAACTTTCTCTTCCTGGGGGCCTCCTGGAAGTACTGACTGAGTTTTGCTTTACAGTACATCACACACTACCAAACCTTAATTATATAATGTTGATAATATTGTTTATGAGAAAGACTTATGTCTACCTTCCAGCTTAATTTAAAAACTGTTCTATTTGGATGCACTAAGTATGAAATAAAAACATGAAACCAATTATTGTGCTTGTAGCCAAATTGTATATTCACAAATGCAAAGTGCTGTAAACGTAACCCAATTTCTTTCGTTTTAAAAAGGAAATGAAGATGTACTCGAACACTTTCTCTTCCTCACAAAAAATAATAAAGCTGCTGAAACTTTAAATTATGCTCAAAATTTAATATTTTGCCATTTTTACAAGACTTGGACTACAGAATTTGTATCTACACATACAGTGGGGAGAACATGTATTTGATACACTGCTGATTTTTGAAGTTTTCCCACCTACCAAGCATGTAGAGGTCTGTAATTTCTATCGAAGGTGCTCTTCAACTGTGAGGGACAGAATCTAAAACAAATATGCAGAAAATCACAGTGGATTATTTTTAAATTATTAATTTCCATTTTACTGCATGACATAAGTATTTGATCAACTATCAACCAGTATGAATTTAGGCTCCCACAAACCTGTTAGTTCTTCTTTAAGAAGCCCTCCTGTTCTCCACTCATTCCCTGTATAAACTGCACCAGTTTGAACTCTTTACCTTTATAAAACACACCTGCTCACACACTCATACAAACTCCAACCTCTCCACAATGGCCAAGACCAGAGAGCTGTGCAAGGACATCAGGGATAAAAAAAATTGTCGGCAACAATTGTTGGTGCAATAATTAGAAAATGGAAGAAGTTCAAGACGACGGTCAATCTCCCTAGGTCTGGAGCGCCATGCAAGATCTCCTCTCCTTGTGATCAATGATCATGAGGACAATGAGGGATGAGCCCAGAACTACACAGCAGGACCTGGTCAATGACCTGAATAGAGCTGGGACCACAGTCTCAAAGAAAATCATCAGCAAAAACACTCCACTGTCATGGATTAAAATCATGCAGTGCACACAAGGTCCCCCTGCTCAAGCCAGCGCACTTCAAGGTCCTTCTGAAGTTAGCCAATAACCCAAAGGAATGGGAGAAGGTCATGTGGTATGAGACAAAACTGGAGCTTTTGGAGTGGGCCAAAATCCCTGCTGCAGTGTGTGAAAAACTGGTGAAGAACTAAAGTAAGGCCACGTCCACACTAAGCCGGATAATGCCTTAAACGTATAATTATTTAGTCTACACCCCCCTATCGTCCACACTAACCCGCCGTCGTTTAGGGTCTGTGGCCGGAGAACTATTAGCCGGGTAAGAGAGCCGTGTAAATCTTAATTAAACGGCTAAACGAGCTAGTGCGGACAGCTTCCCCGGATAATGAAAGGAAGTGGCGTCAATGAATGCTGCGTCAATAACAATATGACACTACAGACAAAGACAACAACGAAGAGTAATAAATCGATCTCGTCGTCTGTCCAAACCAAAAACTCTCTCTACTTCTGAGCAGCTATTGTTCTCTTCGGTTAACGGGACAAGCAGATATGTACTGTGCTGTAGAGCTTCTTGTATATATTATGTAGGCGCTAGCGTCACATAGATTATACGCGTGTTTCGTGCGTCTTTTCGTGCATGCCCATTTTTTGCACAGGTCGGTATGGGATTGCGCAATCATAGGACCTTAAACGGACCTTAAACGGGGCGTAAATGCTCGTGTTGAGTGGATAACATTAGGCGTCTAACTCCCCGTATAACCTTATCGGCTTAGTGTGGACGTAGCCTAAATATCTCATCTCTGTAATTGCAAACAAAGGTTTCTGTACCAAATATTGAGTTCTGTTTGTCTGATATATCAAATATTTATGTCATGCAATAAAACTTAAATTAATTATTTTAAATCATCCACTGGGATTTTATGCATTTTTGTTTTAGATTCTGTCCCTCACAGTTGAAGAGTAGCTTTGACACAAATTAAAGACCTCTGCGTGCTTTGTAAGTGGGAAAACTTCCAAATTAAGCAGTGTATCAAATATTTGTTCTCCCCACTGTATATTTTATAAGGATGCATCCAATGGGGATGCTGGTGTCTGTGCAGATAAAATTCTAATATACTCGTATCGCTGTCATTTAAAGTTAACGGATACAGGTAATTAATTCTTAAAATGTGGAAACTCAGCAATAATTTCACAAAAAAAATTTGTATTATTCATTTGAAATTTTTGTTTTGTGGTAATTTGTTACCAATATTTTATTTGTCTTAATACGCCATCATTTGTTGTAACAAGAAGAAAAGAAAAGAAAACCTTCCAATTCGTTGCATCTTTTGTGTGATAAAAATTATTGGTATTGATACCTGGTATGGCCAAGTACTCATATCCAAGTATCGGTATCATAAGGGTTTCAAAAAAAGTGGTATTATTGTATTCCTAATATATTTTTTTTAGTAATGCTTGTTTTCTGGCAAACCCCTGTCAACTATTCTTCTTTGTCTCCTTTAATACGTTTTGCATACTAATTGTCTTCCGTGTAATATAACACATTTTTAATAACTTTATTTTTTGGGGGGAAAAATAATGTTAATATTATAAGCTTAATACTGCACCTTGTCACTCAACATTACTGCTTGGTACTGACAGTTTACCCACTGACACGGTTTTGATGTTTTGTTGTTTTGGCTGGCAAGCTTGTTAAAGTACTCTGGCCTCTTCAGATGCGCTCCATAATGATCGGGTTTTATAACAGTGATGTTATGCCACAAGCCTTGAGAGGGCGATAGAGGGCAAATATCTGCAAAACTACACAGTATTTCTTCAAAATTTACTTGTTCACATTTTTTTTTATCGAAGTAAGCTAGGCCTATGCTTAAAGTATAACCAAAGCATACTACTTCTATAAACTTAAAAATTTTCCAGTTTAGTTTGAAGAAGAAAACTTGATCAAATTAACTTCAAGAATCCAATTCTTTGCTAGAATTGGTGAATCTGGATTATCAACGTTTTGGGCTAAAACCGACTAATAACTTTGACCTTTTAATTTCAGCCACTCTGACAAAAAACCCTGATCATGATGCTGCCACCACCATGTTTCACTGTGGGTATAGTGTTCATTTGGTGGTGTGCAAAGCTGTTTCAGTAAAATATCCCTTTTGGATTTATCCAAAAGTTCTAGTCTGGTTCCCAATGTTAATTAGGAGGAGGAAAGATAGAAGATGGGTTGTTTGAAACATGGAAACACATGAAGAAAAAGAAAATAGACCAGAAATGACAAAGAAATTCAAAAGGAGAAAAAAGAGAGACTTTTCCATTAAGAGACACATAAGGGACAAAACTGTTACGAGAAGAATTCAAATGGACAAGTACAAAAAAAGAACTGAACAAAATGTCTCAATATTCCAAGAAACCAGCTTAAAGGGCCGAAAAAATTATGACAAATCTATAACAGAAATGTATATTAGATATAATCACAGGTGGTGCAGTGGTTAGCACAACAAGAAGGTTGTTCGTATCCCGGCCCATGGTCTTTCTGCATGGAGTTTGCATGTTCTCCCTGTGCATACACATTTAAAATACAAAAAATGAAACATGTTGACTGTCAGCTATTATATTCATTTAAGCCATTAGAGGATAAAGAGGAAAGTCTGACACCATTAACCTGGAATGAGAAGCATCTTTGTTCCAACGAATTGACTGAAATGCTAGGCGTACTCTGCTATGGGTGACTTCAGCTGCTACCTTTGTGCTTTAACTGTTTCACTTTCCATAGTTCTGCTGCCTTTCCCCTTCCACCTGCATACTTTAGGTTTAATAGTCTTTGTCTGATCGGCAGTGGGTGAGAGTATACTGGTCGGGTAGCATACCAGTAGCTGTACCAGTCTGTCATTTTAAACCTACGCAGACAAACCGTTGGATGATGGTCGTTTAACCAGACTGGAACTGATTTGTGAAGCTGTTAAGAAAAGACAATGAAACTATCAGCTTCATCCACAGATCTACAAATCATCTCTAAAAAACACAATAATATAAAATAAAAATCATGTTCATATGTTGACTTTTCTTTCTCCTCATGGTGTTTGTGAGCATGTTTGTCGCCACCAACAGGTCTTAAACTTTTTTATTGATGGATATTCATGCATGCGTGAAGATCTGCAGCAAATGCCTGTTTTAGCAACAAATACATTTGTAGTTTTTATTTTATTTTGAACTGGAACAGAGATTGTCTTTATTACTTTTAAAAGAAGATAATGCAAAAACAAGGACAAAACAAGAAACTAGAAAAAAGCACGGAGAACTCACAAAATACACCAGGGGTAGGATAGGTTTAGTACATACGGTTGTAAAACAGATATTAAGCAGGATTAAATATATTCAGTGACATACAACAGTTATATGTGTAGATAGCTTTTTTTGTTTGTGCTTTTAGAGATCATGTAGTTGATAAATAGAGTCCAATTTCTTTAAATATGACTGGAAAAAAATGAGAGGATGATGAAAATTTACACTTATGAATATTAAATTTACCAAAAATTAAAATTAAATTAATTGCCAATCTTCTGTTATTATTGATATTTTTCCATGAAGCCCGAAGATAACGTTTATATTCTAGTGAAAACTTCATTTCAATCTTATGAGATATGAATTTATTACAATCAATCCAGGCTCTTTGTAACGGGACAGTTCCAAAATAAATGACTGATTGTTTACAGTTTATGACTACATTTACAATACTATTTTCTTAACAAATTTCATCATGTATTGGTTTGTTTGTTGTTTAAAGAAATACGTTTAGATATATGTTAATTGTTAATATGATTATAATAAATAAATAAATGTAATCTAATATTTTAAGTGTTTTTAATAACTACAGCAAAAAAATTTTAAAAATTTTGATTATATGAAGAGCTGAATGTCGCTAATAAAAACAAAACACCAAAACAAAAAGCGCATAACTGTAATACACAGATTCACTATAGACTGAATTAGCTGGCTCTTCCTCGCTGTATGGGTCTGTCTGTCCATTGTATAGATGCGCACTCTGAACGGACTGAACTGAACTGAAGTGCATCTGCAATTACTGTACTGATCCATAAGATCACATCACCAGATACAGTTTGTACGGAAAGTATTTAGACCCCTTCAAAATGTTCACTCTTTGCTTTAGGTTAGGGTTCTGGCTGGGCCAGTCAAGAACGGTCACAGATTTGTACCAAACCACTCCTTTGTTATTTTAGCTGTGTGCTGAGGGTCATTGTCCTGTTGAAAGGTGAATCTTCAGCCCAGTCTGAGGTCCTGAGAACTCTGGAAGAATTTTCCTTCCAGTATATCTCTGTACTTGGACACATTCATTGTCTTGTCCCTGGAGCTGAAAAACTCCCCCGTAACATGATGCTTCCACCACCATGTCTCACTGTGGGGATTGTATTGGGCAGGTGATGAGCAGTGACTGGTTTTCTCCACACATAACCCTTAGAAATAATCCCAAAAATGTCATTATTGGTGTCATCAGACCAAATAATCTTATATCTCATAGTCTGGGAGTTCTTCATGTGTATTTTGGCAAACTTTTTGCAGGGTTTCATACTGCACGTCTTACACATCAGGCCACTCTGCCATAAAGGCGCCACTGGTGATAACTGCACTTTCTCCCATCTCCCTACTGCATCTCTGCAGCCACAGCGATGTTTGGGTTTTTCTTTACCTCTCTCACTAAGGCTCTTCTCCCATGGTTGCTCAGCTTGGCTGGACAGCCAGGTCTAGGAAGAGTTCTGGTCATCCCAAACAAATTCTATTTGAGGATTATGGAGGCCACTGTGCTCTTGGGAACCTTGATCACTCCAGAAATTTTGTTGTAACCTTGGCCACATCTGTGCCTTGCCACAATTCTCTCTGAGATCCTTGGAGACTTCCTTCGACCTCATGATTCTCATTTGCTCTGACATGCACTGTCAACTGTAAGGTCTCATATAGACCGGCATGTACCGTTCCTAATTAAGTCCAATGAGTTTAATTGAACACAGATGGACTCCAATGAAGGAGCAGAACCAACGCAAGGAGTATCAGACGAAATGGACAGCATGTAAGTTAAATATGAGTGTCACTGCAAAGTATCTGAATACTTGTGACAATGTGAAGAGTGAAACATTTATAGGGGTCTGAATACTTTCCCTACACATTATGTTTGTGTTGAATGCTGAGTTGCTTTGTGTAAAAGATGACAGCTATCTTTAAGTTGTGTTCATATTTTGCTGCCAGTGTTTACAGTTTTGCTATACAAGTGTAAAATGTGTTTAGTATCTGAGAATGTGCCTAAATAAATATGTCTAAGGACTTAAAGAGTGTTTAAAGTTTGGTCAGATTGTTGTTTGATTTGAAAAAAATAGTTTAATCCACTGGCATTTTTGGTTTAGAGAATGGAGTTTAGTGTTAATATATTTAAATTGCAGTTCCCATTCAATACCACATGGTAGCGGTATCACACCAAACGTATAACTAGTCCATTTGTTTCCTTTGTGGATAAATTATGTCCTCTCTAATGTACAAGTTGATATAGGCAGTTCACTTCTAGCAGATGATGTGGAAGATGGGAAGAAATTTAGAATATATCAAAAGAAAAATGCAGGATGCTATCAAGACAGTTGATCAACCAACAACAGTGGTCTTAACTAAGAAAATAAGTTTACCTGACATGACTTTAGAGATGTATATGAGAAACTTTGAGATAGTGAGAGTATTTAAGTTTCTGGGAGTAATATGATTCAAAACTAATATGGAGTGGTCATATAAATAAGATTGTAGAGAAATGTCAGAAGATCCTTAATCTAAAGCTGTTAAATGGGGAGCCAGTAAGATGTCTCTAAAAACATTTTGTATGACAGAGATTAAGGCAATACTTGATTATTGATGTATAGAATATGGTACAGCTTATAAATCCCAGTTGGAGATGTTAGATCGAGTACAAGCCCAGGCTCTGAGAATACGTTATGGAGCATTCAAATCAACCCCAATTCCAGCTCTACAGGTTTAAAAGCTAACAATTGGATTAATTTAAAAGGCGAGGAAGAGCATCCTAATAAAGAGATCTGTTGGGAGGATGGGGGCCCTATAAGTAGTTTTGGTCCAGTGATATTTGGATTAGAATATGACATCAAAACGGTTTAATATTTATTTATTGTTTTAATATTAAGTAGAATATTTTTCATCCATAGAAGCAGGTTCTTCAAAACTAAACCTTAATTTATTCATTGGAAGAAGGATTTCATGTTATATTCTAAATCTCTGAGAGGGGTTAAAAATAAACATGCAGTTAAACTACTTTCACTGCTTGAACGTTGTACCTTAAGTAGCCTAACATTGTACTTTCATATCTTTAACAACACATGCTTTGTACTGTATTTTGATTCACGTTTGTGATACTTAGCGCCCTGTTATTATACTTAATTTCTTTTTTTTTATTATGATATTTTTCTCTTTTTTTGCCTGTGTTTTTTTGTCTGTTTATAATCTTAAATCATTTTCTTTGCTCAATTTGCACAACTTATGTTGAGGTGATTGTTGAAAATTGTACAAAGTGCCCTATTTTGTTTAGTATGTTATGCAGTGGGATATATATATATTTTTTTAAGTGTTTTGTTGTGTCGACCCTTCTGGGCCACCGTACAATACACCTGGAGGTGTCTAGCCTGCCCCGGAAATCTACAAGAAGAAGAAGAAGAAGAATTCTGCTCTCAGTCAGCAGCATAGCCAGAGCGCCCCAACTACAACACTTTAAAGCCTGCATGTCAGCCCGCAAACGAGGCTCCCCCAGCGATAATGGGATGCTTGACGGAGCCAGTAGCTCCAAGCAGCCTCGTCTGGGCCACGTAGCTGCTCTGATACTGGCAAGAGGAGGGAGTAAAGGGATCCCGCTGAAGAACATAAAACTGCTCGCCGGAGTTCCTCTCATCGGTTGGGTGCTGAGGGCTGCAATCGATTCTGGAAAGTTTGACAGGTAGGTTAGGCATTCAGCTCAGAGGAATCTGCTGCCACTCATAACTGGTCAGAGTTAGCCGCTGCCCGTGGGGAACTCATGTCGAAAAATAATAATAAATGGAAGTGAATGGAGCGATAAAAAAATTTTTCTGGTCCGCTTCGTCGTACGTCCTCTATCACACATACGTTTCACATAAATTTAAATGATGACTTATGATGGGCATTTCGATTTTTTTTTTTTGTCAAACGTTTTGGGTTTATTTGATTGTAAAAATTGCAATTAAAATGCCTACAAATCAGAAGTCGCATATATGACGTATAGAGCTAACGCTTGCTAGCACTAGCTATAGCACGTAAAACACTCACCTAGAGCTTGTAGAGCTTCTCCTCCATGCTGGCTCTCACTCCATCGACTGCTTTAAGTCCGACATAGCTGCTACTTTCCCCATGGTCAGATTTATAGAGTTTTTTTCATGCGTTTAATGCTCCTTTCTTCGTCCTGGAGGCCACGGCCCATTGTCTCCTTCTTCTTCTGCAGTTGTAGTCCGCTGTCATCACACAAAACCTACAGTATTTTTGCCGCCGTTCGATAATCAAAATCAGTCTTTAAATTTCAATCTAAGACGAATTTTAAACGGGATCAGAAAAAGACATTTATCCCTTCATTTACTCTAATTATTTTTATTTTTTGGTAGCATTGCGGCCATATTGGATGGGTCTCCTCTCTACAAACCCAACTAGAGTCTATGCAGAATGGGCAGCTATCTGGTGATTTTTATTGAATTATTTAAAGAGCACATACTGTATAGAGAACATAGATATTCGACATGTGCAGGATACATACATCTTAAGTTATAATAATGACCCAAAAACGATTATTTATCTTCAAGGAACAAACAACAGATGATGAATTAATTCGTTTGCAGAGCACGGGGGAAAAATCACGAGAGATTTAGCGTACAAATGAATTACATTTTTATGACTAAAATTAGGGGGGAACTTATTTTTGCCTGTGTTTTTATGCCGCCTATGGTTGCAACAACCGGTGTACTGCTGAAACCAGGTCATATGGGGTTAAGTAAGAATGAACAGTATTATATGACTGTAAAACTATGTAATCGTAACTCATGTTATTTGGCTATCAAAGAAATGCTAACGGAAGGAACTATAACCGTCATTGTTTATAATTATCAGTAACATTTTTGGGGACAAACTGTCCATGTGCCGTGAAGCCGATCCCAGCTGCTGTGCCTTTATCCTCCTCCGATCTACTACCTGCTTAATGTTAAAACCAGCTGATGGCTCCTTCAGAGGGAACGGTGAAGGTGATCAGAGCAGCAGAGCGTTTGATTTGTCTAAACTCTACAGAAAATCCTTCACCAACTATTTGGTTGGAGCTGAGATTTGTTCAAAAGATGTTTTTATCTTTTACGCTGGTTTTGGTTCCGTAAGTCAAGTGAGGAAGAGTGAAATAAATTCAAATTAACAATCGACAATTAACAATCAAACAAAAACGTCTTTTTTTTATCAAAACATAAAATGTAATCATTTATATTGGTATTAATATGCCATTACATAAGTCTGATTTTGTTAAAAAACATAATAAAATATGTTTTTATTGTTGGCTTTACACCTTCCTCATTAGAAATAAACTGACTGAGGGCGAATGGGGACCTATCCAAGATGGCGGCCGCGCTGATACGTCAGCTCCAATAGGCAGCGTCAGTCTACCTCCCCAGCTCTGACGAAGAATGTTCCTAAAAAGGGCATAGGGGCGGGATCTTCACTGTAGACTCTGTCCTCGCGGGGCGTGTAGTTCGGTCGTAATCATGCCCATTCTGCTCCCGCGTCTTTAGCTCTGATGCTAAACTTGGCTCGGCCCCCTCATTAATTAATAATCAAAAATTATCTTACGAAAACCGGCCTGGTGCCCAGGTTTTTTATGAGCCCAACGTTATCTCAGGAAGAATATGTAGCCATAGAACGTTTTTAAAAAATGGGGACCAGGCATTAAAGTTGTTTTTAACGTGTCTAAAGTCCAATGCTTTTCAATGGGGTCCTAGCGGCCAAATGGAGGTACTACAGCAATGGAGGAGCAATGGCGGCCTCCGTGGAATGCGGTCACAAAGCAGAGCAACCAGCGGCCATTGGTCTACGTATATAATGTCTATGGTAGGGGATCCTTGGACCGGAAGTAGAAGGGCGTGACTAAAAGAATATAATATTAAAACCAGGATATCACAAAATGTGTTCCTCAAGGCTTAGTCTTAGGACTCATCTTCATCTGTGTGCAAACTTCAAAGTGCGTCCCACAATTTTTCTTCAGATTATTCCGTAATTTGCTGGTAAAACTCAGTCGCACAGAAAATGCAAATGGGCAGCAGATGAAGTTGGTCTGGATAAATGTTAGTGGCTCATATAAAGGTTGCGTCCCGTTTTGAACCGATCGTCCACGCTGTAAAACACTAAACATAGCAATAATAAACAAAATGTAAAACTACGATCAGCTGTCCCCTCGCCCAGCTCACTACGAATCTCTTACAGAGAGACACAGGAAATGTACCCAGGTTGCGTTGCGCTGATAACACCTATGGCTTTTAAAATGTCCACTCGGTTCTGCTCCTTGTCTTCAGAAGCGAAAAACGCTTTAAAAAGCACAACCGGCTTCAGCTCTCAGTGACTGGGCTCCGTCTACACTCTGGTGAGTAGCTAGTTAGCTTAGCTTTAGCCAACAGCTGAACCAGAGCTGAAGTGAATAGGCTTTATTGACAAACTAAACCAAGGGTTTCAGCCATTAATATTATAAAGTGTCATAAAATATTTAAAAGATTAAAATGCATCAAGATAAGCATTTAATTTAAATTATTAACAAAATTAAAAAAATATATAATATAATGGTTAATAACATTACTTCTCTTTGTATTTACTGACTTTACTCAGGTCTCTTGACTTGTTTGTGTATTACAAACTTAGTTATGATAAAAAGAAGTGTTTGAAAAATCTATTAAATTTATTCTTAGTTAAAATTATTTAATTGAAGAATAACAAAATGACTGGGGATGAACTTAAAATATATTTTTTACATTATGTGATATTTAATTATCTCTATCAATATGACTATTCCTTTATCGATATGCTCTTTTTCTACATCGTCCATTCCTATTTTGGTCCTAGATCGGTGTATTTAATTTAAATGACTTTTCAAAAGAGTGTGGAGAAAATTGCAACTTGTAAAACTTGCTGAGCATCATGGCAATAGGATCAGGGTTGTCTCAGAGAAGGTAACAATGAAGTTACGAGAATGTAGGGTTAAACACTCCTCTTTATTTTCTAACTATTTTGTCTTCAAGCAGCTGGACTTTCTTGTTTTACACTCGTTCTTGAGCAACATTTCCCTAGGCTTTCTGAATGGATAGTAACAGGCTTTTGCTGAACTGCACTTATCTGAATCAGGTGTATTAAAACATAGACATGTGCCACATAGCTGCATTAACATCAGTTTTGGTCCATTTAAGCAAAACCGGGCCGATGCCAATAACAAGGAATTCACCCCATTTTAAAATCTGGCCCAATACCGATATCGGATATTAATATTGCTCTTATGACCGATTACGTATACATTTCCATACCCTTTAGACACCGTGAGATGAAACTAACATGTACAATACTTTTCTGTTTCAGTTAAGACGCCTCACAATCCTGCGCTGCATCACTGCCACATAAATATGCACACCTTTAAACTAATACTTTATTGTAGCGGCAATAATGTGGCACATCTTGATTTGGCAATATTTGCCCACTGTTCTTTGGAAAAAAAACTCCAACTCTGACCGATTACGAGGACATCTCCTGTGTAAATCCCTCTTCAGATCACCCCACAAATTTTCGATGGGATTCAGGTCTGGACTCTTGCTGGGCCGTTCCAAAGTCTCAGTCGTCTTCCAGTTAAGCCATTCTTTTGTTGATTTGGATGTGTGCTTTGGGTCATTGTCGTGCTGATACATGAAGTTCCCCTTCATCTTCCGCTGTTTAACAGAATACCAATTGTTTCGTCCCAACACTGACTGGAAGCACGGCCCCAAAGCACGACGCCACCACCACGCTTTGCTGTTCGTATAATGTCCTTTTGGTGATGAGCAGTGTTGTTTTTGCCCCAATACACCTTTTGAAACTATATCCGAAAAGTCCAACCTTGGTTTCATCAGACCACAACGCATTTACCCACTTTCGTTTAGGTGATGTCAGATGTCTTTTTGTAAAATTAAGCCGGGCTTGAATGTTTTTCTTTGTAAGATAAGGCCCAGACGTTTGAAGAGACTGGTATAGTTGTCACATGTTCTACACAGCAAGAACATCCCAAATTCCTGCAGCTCCTTCAGTGTCTCTGACGGCCTCTTTCGTAGGCCTCCATGACCTGTTTTCTTCTTGTCTAATCATCAATTTTGGACGGACGTCCTGTTCTTGGTAGTGTCCGTGTCGTGCCATGTTTTCTCCACTTGATGATGACTGTATTCAGACTAAAGCTTGGTTTATGCTTGACGCATCCGCGTGGTACGCAAGGCTCCACGTGGCCAAATTACGTCATTTCAGCAACCACGCCTCTCCGCACGGCCACCGCGGAGACCCAAATTTCTACACTGTGCACCTGGGAAATTTTGTAACTACGCAGACGGTCCCGCACGGAAAAACATGGCGGACTGGCAAGAGCTCCTATTGCCGGAGGTTCGTAAATACAGACATCTTTATGATTCAGCCGATAGTCACTGTGATCAACCGTGTTTTAATGGACGAGTGGATACTTTCCTTTTTCATCTTTTTTCCTAAGTAAACAGCATAAAAGTTCTGCTTTGTTTAAGCTCACGGGTGTCACAATCTTGTAAACAGTGATTACTACTTCTACTGTGGTGTAGTGTTGTATGCATGCTGTAGAGCCCTACGCCGCCACCTACACTCCTCAAGAATATTGTGTCTCACCAGGGACATGCAGCAAAAAGTATAAACGCTACTAGAAGGCGTCTCAGCCGGTTCAGCACGTCTCATTTCTGCACAGAATGTACGTGCTGAAATGAGCGAGTCCCAGTTTACATGTCACTCAGTAAATCGAATTATTAAAAGTAGTATGTTTGACTCTCTGACAATAGATGGCAATATGCGCCTCTACGTGTTAGCCTTATAGCGGTTAGCTTCCAGCTGCACTCAGGCAGTAAACAGAGGCTGGTGGGAGTGAAGCAGGATATTAACAATCGCAATGAATTATGTCTTCGACAGTAATCCGGTTCACAATCACATTATCTGGGTAGCGTAGTCGAGCTTCTGAAACTCCAGTTCGGTTTGATTCAAGGTGTACACATGGATTTCAAAAGTCTGATTTCAGTCGGACTAAGGCAATAATTCGACTTTCTCTTCTTCCACGTAAACGTACTGAGTGATATCTTTGAATAATGAGATCCCTCTCTCTGCCGACCATGGCTTGTGCTGTACGATGTGGCGACGAAATGTCTCTAAAAGCCTACTGGCACAGCTGAACTTTATGTGGGGTTGAGCAGAAGCGTTTTAATTGGTGACAGATATGTGCCGACTCCAGTTTAACATGGGTTTGAATGTTACTGATTAAACTCAAGTCCAAAGCCGAACACAGCCACATCCCAAGTTATAAAAGGGTGTGTACACTTATGTAACTACATTATCTCAATTGTTTGTTTTTAGTTCACCTCCCTGAAAGATTGCAGTTTATTTTTCAACTGCATTGTGCAGGTTATAGGTCACATTAAATGGGGAAAACTTGTGAAATTACGGGTCTTGCTGTCATTTTTTGTATATGAAAAAAACTTTGCATTTGAACAGGTGTGTGTAGGCTTTTAATATCCGCTGTACATATTATAATTTTGACCAAATGTGATTGCTTTTTTTTTATTAACTTTTTTTTGTCGTGAAACTAAAGATGCATGAAATATAGAATACAGTGTGCTCCGAGGTCCTCGATAAAAGTAGGTTTTGAATCCAACAGAAAAGGAAGTAATTGGAAAATTATGCCCATTCATGCATGAAAGCACACGTTCCTGATCTTAATCTAATTTTTACTGTGTTTAAAAAGAGTGCATCAGACTACATACTGTGGGTTGACACGTTTAATAACCAAATTTGTTTACGGTTTGTTTTAAAACATTTAATATTTTAGAAGAAAAAAAATGTCTCCAATCTCTGACCTGCTGATCGATAGAAAATTAGGGCTGCCACGATTAGTCGATTCGTCACAACAATGTCGACAACCAAAATTGTCGACATAAATGTATTTGTCGACGTCATCGTTTAAAAAAAACAAAAAAACGTTTTCTCCTAAAACTGCAGCTGTAACGCTCACTGCTCTCTATATGCTTTATGTCTATGGTTAGTCGAGTATCAAAATAATTGTTAATCTATAGACCGTTGGACCATTCTGATCTTTGGACAATTGCCTTTCTGCCGAAGTTTTGTGTAAATTCAAGGCGCAAACATCGATTCATCACTTGAGCTTAGGAGCCTTTAATTTCATAGGTGAGAACTAAGAGTTCACTGAAAAGAACCAAGAACCACTAAGAATGAGAACGTATAAAGAGAAACCCTGAAGACGTTACAGACTATTCTGAGCATCCTCCTCCTCGTACAGTAGAGTGTCTTCATTCAGAGGTTCCTTCAGAACCACTGTAATACATCCTGCTACAGTAGACCCTCACTGAAGCATATTTGTCATATTTTACCATTTATGTTAAAAAGTTTAAAAAGAAGTTACTAGGGGTGGAACGATTCATCGATTGTATCGATGCATCACCCCTGCGATCAAATCGTATCGTTTAAAAAAGCGTATATATAGCTTTGTATCGAATCGTTTGGCCTCATGTCGATACGCATCGTATCAGTCCAAAAACACATCGTTACACCCCTAATACTAAAAGAACTAGCTTGTTCTAATGTTGCACTTTTTATGTTTATCGTAGAATATCAAAGGAGAACTAGCTTGTTCTAATATTGCACTCTGAGTGTGGTTACATTTATTGACCTTTTGGAATACATAAATCAGCAAAGCAAATAAAATTCCTTGAAAAGGCATTCGTTTGTGTTTGTGGAGTAGCTTTCAATTAGTATCGGTAATGGGTATAGGTAAGTAAGTGCTTTGTCACTGTACAACCGTACAACAAAATTGTGTCACTATCGAATCGATGTATCGTATCGAAATCTACTCTATCAAATCGCATCTTTGAAAAAAACGTATATATTGCTTTGTATCGAATCGTTTGGCCTCATATCGATACGCATCGTATCGGTCCAAAAACGTATCGTTACACCCCTAGAAGTTACTAAAGGATGGAGATGAACGAAAGATGGTGTGGTAGTTATCGTCCCTACAAAGTAACAAGCTCCTTTCTCCGTCAGACGCTAATGCGCTCATTCGTTTCAAGACAGCATTAACTTTACCTCAAATCTCAAGGTACCTAACATTTAACTTAACTAAAAACTCACAGTAGTCTCTGTGTCAGGAGAGAGAGATAAAGTATTTTTCCTTACTTTGATCTCAGGGCAGCATTGAGTCTGTTGATTTTGACGCTATACATTGTTATAAAGGTTGACCAGCTGGAGAAAAAAAGCCTCAATCCGCTATCACTACTAAGCTATCACCACGCTGCCGAAATAAAAGAAAGCAAGACTTTAGGTTGGTTGAATCATCATATTCGATGTATTGCCTTCCCAGGCTGCCACTGTTCTCAAGCACGTTTTGCACGTCAGGCAACTTTCTTCTTTCAAGCAGTTATCTCTAGTCTAGCTTTTTACGGTAGCCGAAGTATTCCCAAACAGCCGACTTGGTCCGCTTATTGTGCGTTCACGCCGCCCCAAACGCCAGCGTCTGTTAGGGCAAGATTACATGTAAAGTCTACGGTCGAGTACGTCAGAGGTCCGTCAGAGTCTCTGCGGTGTGTTGTGTGCGTTGGCTCCGTCAACTTTTCAAGCGTTACTTGCGTTGCAAGCTGCAACGTAGCAAACACAAGCAATGCAGAACTTTTAACGCACTGTCAAGTGTGTCAACCAATCAGAGCGTCTCAATGTAGTGATGTCACTACACGTATCTTGAATGAAGCAGGACCAGTGAAAACTTTCTCAACAAACCCAGTTTTCAAAAATCAGAAATAACACTTAATGAAGACCGATCAGGTGTAAACGCAGCATCTCAGCCATCACACATCCTGCAGACCTGCCTGTTTGTCACTCACAGCAAACGCTTTACACCGCAGCTTCACACGGCATTAGTGACCTCTACTTTCTCCCTTAGGAGAAGTCATATTAAAAATCCTTTTATTCATTTTCTACAATATTTTGATGGCTATTTTCAGAGATTAATGGTGAAAAACGACACACTGTCTCTTTAATAGCACTGACACATTGGATCTGGTTGGATTGGATTGATTCTGGAACTCTTAAGAATTGAAACCCAACCGATCCTGGAAATGAATCGATGCCCTGCTCCATCATTATTTAATTTTTTTTTGGCGTGAATGAAATAAGCTGTAAGATCCGTGCAGTTTTGTGATTTTTGTTCTCCCTAACCTGGTTAATGAGTTTCTTGACTCACATTTACCATGAAGATGTTGAATCTCTTTTATTTATAGTAAAGTTGAAGGGACAGCTCCCAATCTCAGTGCAAATAAAATCTGCAGGGAAGGAAAAACCTTTTAATATCAGAGGACGTTTGGGATTCAATCCTTGTTTTGGAGGATTTAGCATCACTTTGTAGCGGTCACTCTTTATTCCTGGCCTCTCTAAATCCCATTTTGCTCAGCTCCAGTTGGGTGTGGGTCCTCGCTTTGACAGGTAAGGCCATGGTAAGACATTAGTCCAGATGTTGGACATGTCCTCCCTTGGTCGCAGAGTTTTTTTTCCTGCCCGAAGAAGGCAATCAACCTGATTTTTTTTAATTTTGTTTTTTATTTGCTCTCATTAGTGCATAGAGTAAGCACAATGATTGAGTTGCTGATGTAAACCTTCTGCTGTTGTCCTGCCTTAGGCGTGGAAGACGGGTCAACCCATTTGTAATGGCTCTAAGGCGTCTGAGTTAAAAGAACTTGCTGTTCTATCCAGAGTCAGGACAAGTTTTACAGGTTATGGGGTCTCCTCCTTACTCCCTCTACCTCTCCTGAGTTGATTCATATTTTCTAAATCTCTTAATAAAAACTATTTTTGATAAAACAGACATGTACGGAATGATTTATGGACACATTTAATATAATCTTACTAATAGAAAAATCATAATGTGTCACAAATTGTGACTTTTCTCTCTGAGTTTAAGGCTTTATGCCTGTATGACTCATAAAACAGAGTAGAGAAGCTTAAGCAAACAGACTCTTCAAGTTACTGCAAGGCCTGGTTCACACGGAAGGATTTTAAAATTGTGGTAAGAGCTTCGCACACAGAGCGATTTAAAAAAAAAATCACATATATACAGTACCTGCTGTGCTCCTACCATGTGCAGTGTCTGTGGAGAGACACCACCAATGGCTGCTGACTGCTCTGCTTTGTGACCGCATACCATGGAGGCCGCCATTGCTCCTCCATTGCTTTAGTACCTTCATTTGGCCGCTAGGCCCCCATTGAAAAGCATTGGACTTTAGACACGTTAAAAACAACTTTAATTCCTGGTGCCCATTTTTTAAAAACTGTCTATGGCTACATATTCTTCCTGAGATAACGCTGGGCTCGTCAAACAAATAGGAACCAGGCTGGTTTTCGTAAGATACATTTTTTTGAAATATTGCATAATTAAATGAGGGGGCCGGACTTTGATTGACAGGCTGTTTCGTTGGACTTTAATTATAGTAACACTACATTTTAATAATTATTTCAAGTTATTAGTTCTTACGTTTTGAGGTTTGAGAAGTAGTATAACCGTCGGAGGAGCGCAGATACGGCAGCAGTCAGGGATGGGGCTTTTAGCCTTTAGCTTAGCTAGCCAAGTTTAGCATCAGAGCTAAAGATGCGGGAGCAGAATGGGCGTGATTACGGCCGAACTACACGCCCATACACGCTCCGCGATGGCAGAGTCTACAGTGAAGATCCCGCCCCTATGCCCTTTTTAGGAACATGCTTCGTCAGAGCTGGGGAGGAGGAGTCTCTGAATCCGCAATGAATTCCCCCATGAAAGTGTGTCATTCTGGTAAACGGGGAGGAGTGAGGAGGTGCTGTCTATTCCTTTTTACAGTCTATGGACACCACACACGAACCGATTTTACTCACACACACCGTTTCCTTTTATTTTTAAGCTTTTATTTCACAATGGTGTTTTCCCCAATGGCTTATATTTTTTAAAAGCGAATTTGTCCACTGAATGAGATCCTCAGCCAGTCAGTCACTGCGTGTCGATCTTCCTGGGTAGCCATTCTCGCTCACTGCTAGCAGCCAGCTGTAGCTTAGCATAACATGCTAAGTCAAGACTAGGAGCTGCAAGGAACTTCGTCCAGCTCCAGTTACTCTGGCTGATTAAATTGAGAGAAATTATCATATTTATGGAATGATAATTATTATTAGAGGATGCCATCTTGAGTCGCTTGGATTATATTTTTAAACTGATCTCAGGCTCAGCATTCAGGACTTGCTGTCTCATAAAGCTACCAGAAGCTAGCAGAATGGGTGAAGAAACCCTAGTTGGTGGTTAGATAGAAACAGTCAGTTAAAGGGAGAGTCATTTAAACTAGGTCTGTGTTATTTATGAATCCTTTTATAGATTGTATCTAAACTCCAACTGGGGCATCTTTCGGCAATCTTATCATAGGTATGGCGCTCCAGGTAGCTTTACGCTCAGAAAACTGATGCAGAACCAGCTGTTAAATGATTTATAATTATTGTTATTCCATTGATATGATTATTGGATCGTCATGGATAATCAGCCGGAGTAACTGGAGCTGGTTTAAGTTCCTTGCAGTTCCGAGCCGGGCCTTGGCATGTCATGCTAAACTACAGCATGCTGCTAGCAGTGAGCGAGAACGGCTATCCAGGAAAATCAATGTTGAAGCACCAGCCAATGAGCATGTAGGTCCCACAAACTGACTCTGATGTGGCTGATGATCTGGTTCTTAAAATAAATTAACTTTTTGAAAAATATAAGCCATTGGTAAAACAGCATTATGAAATAAAAGTATATTTTTTGGAATATAAAATAGTTAAATAAAATAAAAACGACTAAAAAAATT